>OZ019972.1:5865868-7065868 GCA_963970395.1 Ephialtes manifestator
GATGTTTCAAATTTGATTTAAGAAATCTGAATACTCTTCGTTACATAGGTTATTTTTGGTTAAGAAGCAAATCATTCTCATTTTAAGATAAATGTGACATAAACTAAAAAAATATTGCTGAGGCTAAATTTTATCTCTTTACAGTAAACCTCCACCCAGAGGTGAATTATCTTGAAGCTAAAACGTCGAGGAACCACCCTCAGAGAGTAAGCTCTCGAGTTGAGAACGCCAATAGGAAAGGAAGAGCATTGCCTGACCAATCCGCGAGTTTCCAGGATTCGGATGTGACTGTGCGCCCCGTGGGATGCCAAAACAGGTGTATATAGAACCATGAGAAAGAGAAAGATGTCCGGGAGGTGGAATGGATCGATCGAGACAGAGATACAAATACAAAGAGGGGATAGAGAGTGGCCGTATACGAGTTCAGGAAGAGAACCAACCCCCGGGCAAACGTCCTGCGCTCTCGAATTCGTTTCCGTTTCGCGGAAACCCAGCGGCGAGAAGAGAGATGCGGGGAAATTGAGGAGGGTGTGAGACAGAAATTTCCCGTATTTGCGCGTTTCATTGAGTCTGTGAATGTCGCCGTAGTCCAATGGCAATAGGGATGCCGACTGTGCGGGGCGGAATCGGGGGTGTACGACGTGGGGATTGTAGGATTCGTGGACGAGTGAGACTACGGGAGTGTGGGGGAGGAGGGGGCTCTGCGAGGGGAATCGTGGGGCGTTACCACCCCACGAGAAAGGTATATAGTTTGGAATAGTGTGTGCACTATATATCTTTATGACGCACACAATCTCGCAGTGCGACTTCTGCTGGAGAACGACGAGAGGAGTAAACTCGAAAGGGGAAGGCACGGGAAGAGAGGGCGGAAGATAGAAATGGAGAGAATATAGCGGTGCAGCTGGTGGCGCTGAAAGAGGGAAGGAAGAAAGGAGAGGTAGCGCGAGAAACCAAGTGCGAGCCTGTGCGCCGGAGGAGGGTAAAGGGCGGGGAAGAGGAGCACTGAGTGAGAGGGTGGAATGAGGGCTGCTGCGCGCCACCGCTCTCGCTTCGATCCGAGAAAGAGACCCGCGAGATATATATCCTCTTGTTCACTGAAAAAGAGAGAGAACGTTGCAGACTTGGAGCACGCTGAGAGTCCGCACAGGGTTCGATCCCACAAGGAGCCAGACACTTGGCAGCGAAGCACTTAAACCCTCCTCCCGTTACTACTAACACTGGCACAGCTTCAACGACGCTAGCACGTCGACTCGCTTTTACCCAACTCCCGTTCTCCCTTTTCCTCTCTTTCTCTACCAACTGCCTACCCTCCCTCGCTTCCTCTTTCGCTTCCTTCGCCTTTCCTCTCCTATTTCTATATACTACGTATATATAAATACATATACTTTCTGCTCTATGTCCTCTTTCTCGCTCTCCACTTACTTCTCTCTGTATTCCACTCCCTGTATAACGCTGGCGAACCACCCTCTGCCACCCTCACAGAGCAGTAGCGGCAACGGCAGCACCATTCTCAGGCCGGCAACCCCGCGACCCTCCCCCCGCTTCTCTACTCGAATCCACCCTCCTGCAGTGAGCGCGGTGCCGCGGGACCAGCGAGCGGTGGCGGTGGGTGCTGGGCTAAGAACCCTCCTCCCTCCTCCTCCTCCTCCTCCTCTCTGGTTTGCGGGAATATGAGGACTTTTTGTTCCTCAGCTCTCTCACGGCGTCGGCAGATGCTGGGCTTCGCGAGCGAACCCGTCGCTCGCGTGAAATGGAAAAGGATGGAAGAAGCGAGCTGAAGAGAAAGAGATGGGAGAGGAGAATACGGTACTAGCGGTCTATGCGTCAAGGGTATGAAGACGCGAGCGGCGGGAAAACCGAGCAAATAGAAAAGCTCACGTACACTGTACCTTCAAGAGGATGCACGAAACTGGGAATGGCCGAGTTTCGATAATGCACGGCAAACAACATGTGGTGCTTAAGGCTTCATCTATTGTTGTAGAAGGAAAATATTTCAATGAAAATTTTAGGTTTAAGGATTTCTTTTAGAACGGCATCGACGCCGCTGTATTCACAGTAATTGTAGACCTGACAACAAGCTATGGGGACCATTAAATAGAAATTAATTTCATATACACTTTGAATAAAATACCTATAACTAAGTATAATGAAAAAAAACATTTAGTGTTTTTGTAATAATTATGAATAATTTAGAAAAATCGTTTAAACGTTATGGTTTTAAACGGTCAGAGTAATAAAAAACTGAAGATATTAAGGCTTCTTTTAATCAAACACTATACACGGTTCACATCTTGTGAAGTAAAATTTTGTACAATATACTCATTGGAAAAAATATTTCTTATTTCGTGTGATTGCAACCCTCACCTTTGACTCGTGCTGAAAACTCAGACTCTTCAGAAAAAGTTTTTCCGCACTTGGGCAATACGTCGGTTCTACAGAACCCGATTCTACACATCACCGACTCAACACCACCGACTCTACACAACGGCAATTCGACACATGCCTCGATTCAACACAACGGCAATTCGACACATGCCTCGATTCAACACAACGGCAATTCGACACATGCCTCGATTCAACACAACAGCAACTGTACATGTCACCCACTCGACACATGCCTCAATTCGACACAACCCCAATTCTACACAGCTACGATTTTACACACTCACAACTGTCACGAGCCAAAATGCACAACGGCAATACTCTACACAGCCCCGATTCTACACAGGGACAACTATCACGAGCTAAATTCACCAAAGTCCCGATTCAACACATCACCGATTCTACACCGTCGCCAACCCACATCCAATCAACGTATGTCGTTCAAGTATTCCAACTCATCGGCGCACTATGATTGGATGTGAGTTGGTGAAGATGTAGAATCGGGACTGTTGTGAATTTAGCTCGTGACATTTGTGCCTGTGTAGAATCGGGGCTGTGTAGAGTATTGCCATTGCACATTTGGCTCGTGACAGTTGTGACTGTGTAGAATCGGGGCTGTGTACAATTGGAGTTGTGTCGAAATGAGGCATGTGTCGAATTGGTGGTGCGTACAGTTGCTGTTGTGTTGAATCGAGGCATGTGACGAATTGCCGTTGTGTAGAGTCGGTGATGTGCAGAATCGGGTTCTGTAGAAACGACGTATTGCCCCGCACTTGTAACGTAATATACGATCTCATGAAATAAATCGGTGAAATTTGAAAGTGTGAAAAGGGCTTAACTATATGTTTTTTTACACGTAATCCTCTGATCGCTGGAATGTAGATACACATTTTCCGGTGTGACTGGATGCCACAGGGCGAGACACACGGCACCTCGACGCACCAGCGTTAGAGGGTGAAAGGATTAAGAGCAGTTTGGGGTTGATATTTAACTCGAGGCTCGCACAGCTGGTAGGGCTATACGACGTGTCGTTAAAAACGAGGTAATTGGTTCGTCAAAGCATGTACCGTTTTGTACCGCCCGGCACCTAGAATTTCAGCAGTATGGAGAGAGCACTGGTGAATATTGCTAATGCGGGCAATCTCTTTCAGATAGAGAAGGCTGGAATAAAAATATTCACATTTTTCCTCCTAAGAATGTTTAAAAATGCTTTCCATTCTCTTAATTAAACTTTGCCGCAATTCCTATAGATCATTTCTATCCCGGAACGAGAAGAAATATTAATTAAAATATTCATTCTACGTTAGCCTTTACAGAAACATTTTAATGGTCACTTGAAAGTGCTAAAATTGTGCTTTCGTGTATTTTTAAATTATAAGAAAAATATGCATACACAATGACGTTATTATTATTTATAATAATTACCGCCGTATTATTTAAACAATGCACCGCCGAATAATCTATTCGTTCGACGAACTTCAAATTCGTACAGAGTATATAATATTTCTGTCCATAATATTTTTTGTTGTCTGATGATTTTCTGATATAGTTAAAGTTGTTTTTTCTGTTAAAACAATTGAACTTTTTTTTTGTTTACGGCTTGCCATTTCCGTAATTTTTTAAATTTCTAAAAAAAAGATTGACGGAGACGATAAAAACACTGTCTTTTTCAATAAAACAAAACTCAAATTCAGCAAGACTAAGGTAAACGGCCCTGTTCCTGACGCGCTACTTTAGCATAGGCGGCTTCCCCCACCATTCCAGAAACAGCCAATAGTAATTCATAAATGGTGGCGTCACAAACTGCGACACTCGTTAGGTCCTCGTTTTCCCTATGGTTTTACATGGGCAGAGTGACAGGGTTGGGTTACATCGTCACAAACTGGGCCGTTTACCTTATGTATTCAGTTTGTGGGAAATACCGACAGTGTCAATTCAATATTCATTAATTTATCATACAATACATGATAAAAAAAGTATTGAAAATCGATCTATTTTTTGGGCCCCAAGCTTATGCAGACGCATTAATTATGGTACGTGTAACTATTTGTATAGTCGAACTCACTATATTTAGCATTCCACCCCATAAAGTTTCCTCAGTATGATGTAGAATAAACAATGTCATTGTTTCTTTCAACGACAGTTCTAATAATACGGTTTGTCTGTCAATCTCATAGGTTATTCCGCAATAATTCAAGCTCAAAGTCGATTGAGAAAATTAATTACAAAATTTCACAAGTGGACAATGCAACCACGGGGCATGAAAGGAGGTAAGGGGGGTGTTGGTTCAGAGAAGCTCGTAACAGACGTGGTCTCGCGGTCCGAGCCGTCGTGGTAGGTTTACCAAGGTGGGGATGGTCCGGGGTTGCAGAAGGGGGTGTTGCGTTAAAACCCTTTAGTCTGGACCGCGAGTTCGGTAGGGACGAGGGGTGATTGCGCTTCCTATGGTAGCGTCGTCCAGCGTCCAGAGCAACCTTGTCGTAGCGAGTTTTCCGTTTCACGTGGTGCTGGCTGCTACTCGGTGCCAGTCGCTGATGCTGGCTGGCCGCTTTACCGCGAGAATAAATTTGACGGTGGCCTTTCGCCCGACGCGGTGAGGCTGGCCATCGCGCTGAGACCGAAAATAAAAGGGAAAGAAGGAAAAATGGATGCCGTCCCCTATAGAGGGTTGAGGATGGCGTTGGGTGCGCGGGTCAGGGCGCTTTGTTGCCGAAGAACGAAAAAGTCTAGAGAGGAAAAGGAAAATAGAAAAGGAGGGGATACTGGTAGAGGGAAAAATAAGTAAAAGAAAGAGTGGGAAAGGAAGAAAGAAAGACAGGCAGACGTTCGTGCAGTAGGATGGAAAAAACGAAGAGGTTGGTGAGAAAAAAAGGGGAATAAAAGTATAAGGGAATAAGGTACAGGCAAGGGAAGAATAAAAGAAAAAGAGCGAGATGGTGTATATGCTGTACATATAGATATACCATTGTGAACGATAGATATATAGTAAATCCAGAGAAGGAGCAAGGTTCGTGGAACGCCTCCGCTTCCTCTGCTCTCCTTCTTCCGCGTCTCTTAGCCCGCTGCTGCAATGACAGATACAAATAAACGATGCAAGAGTCTCGCGCAAGCGCCTGATTCTCTACCTACGAGTTCCCGTAGTCACGGCTGTAGTGAAGGTAGCTGTAGAGTTTGCTTCTCCCCGTTTCGTCCCTCTTCTCGTCCACCTTGTGGTACTCCTTCTCGGTAGCCCCGACAGGGGTAGCATCCCTCCAAGCGACTTCCACCCCCCTTCTTGGGTGGAGCTTGGCCATTTACGTCATCAGACGTACAGATGAACGGGTCAGACGTAGAAACCAATGCGAGCTTGCCAGGTGGGCCGCGGGTTGCTCGCGACCGACCCCCGAACGACGTCTGCGTACTACTGCAAACGTAATAGTCTGGAAAGACAGAGACGCAGCCATAGATTGGAGAAACGCCCTGTTCCGTTTCTCACTTGGATTCCCTCGTGCCATTTCCAACCGCCTTTCTTCTCCCCCCTATGTTCGTTGTCCCTCTTCAACTTGCAACCATGACGGGTGCAAGAGGTTCGCCAGGACTCCACCGGTCTCACCGGGACCGCTTGCTCACCCGCGGCACCAACGCGCACACCACTACGTTTCCGCCACCAGGAAATTCGGGAAGGCGAACGGAAGTCGTCGGCGTTGGTGGGCCCGAGGGTGGAGACCCGAGGCGAGTGAAGCAGCGAGTCAAAGAGAGAGGGAGACTGTGGAAAACAGATGGTTAAGGGGCGGGAGAGGGTGACTTGCAGAGTTGGAGAGACAGGGAGAGTGGGAGGCACAGAAAATAAGTGGAATTGCTCAAGATGGCGTCGAGCTACTCCCACGTCAGGACCGAGAGATTCGTACCAAGTACTCTACACAGATGTACACATCTGAGTTTGCTGTGCAGCGGATAGAAGATGGGGAACCTCTTTCAGCCTATCAAAGCCACCCAACTTTTAGGATGATCTAAACGACTTGAGATTGCTACCATATCCCAAGGAAAATATTAATCTACGATTCTCCGACATCAGTAATCTTTCCCAAAACAGAAATCCTGATTGTGGTATCCAATTCCGTGAGCCTATATTGCACGCAGTATCATGTTTTCCTGGGCTATTCCTCATCCATATAGCTCTCTATGGCTACTATGCCACATTCTCCAATCTCACGTGTAGATAATCGAAAACGGGTAGATGAACGAACGGCTACCAGCCACGATAATCCAGGCACGAGGGTGGAAAGTGGTATAGTCTGATGCAGTAGAACGCGTGCTGGGATCCACTACTGTATGTCTCTCACTGCTGCTGCTGCTGCAAGCATACGAGAGTCCACGAAGAGTCTTCCGTATAGGTGCGACACACCGCACCAATACCACTGTCATGAGACGAGCAGGAAGGTGCCGGTGCAGGAGGAGTAGAGAGAGAATAGAGGGAATATGGCAGATAGAGGTGGCTTGGAGTCGAGTGCCCGGGGCTGAATCGACCGGGCCACAGCACACCCCAAGCTTACTCCTTCTCTCTTACTTCCTATCTGTCTCTCTTGTTTCCTCTCTCGTGTCCTATTCTCTTTACCGTAGTCTGTTCCCTTCGCTTCGCTCTGCTCTTCCTCTGCGCTTACTCCCTTTCTCTGCATCACCTCTGTTTCCCTTTCGCGCTGTCTCTCCTTCTCATACCCTCATGGTTACGTCCCGTACTATGCTCTGAGCTTCTCTTCGCTTCCTTTTCTCGGTACCTTGCCGAGTTGTCGGTGTTCTCTCGGCGGCAACCGCCGTTCCAACTACCTACTGCTCCGAGAACCACCCAACCAACCCACTATCACTCACCCTTACCCCATGAAGCTTTTCCTCTCTCGGCCCCTCGCCTACTGTCAACCATCCTCGCTTGCTCTTCTCCTTCTCATTCGTGTTCTCCGCTTTTCCCGTCTCCTTCTCTCCTTCGCAGAGGTTACTCGGTGTACCATCTCAAACCTACCACTCTCATTCACATCGTGCTAACTCCGTCTGCCTTCTCCTCTCTCCAATAGTGCAGCATTGCACCCGAAGCCATCGCGAATTCGCTCGAAACCCAGTAGCATCCAATGGCACAAATGGAAGTATGGAAATGCGCGCGCACTGCTAATATCAGAGTGAAGGAGGTTTTGGTGGAGCCTCGGTTTCTATCTTAGTTTCTATTTATTCGATGATTACTTTCCTTATTCAAGGATGGTCATCAATACTGATAGTGCGAGTAGTATGTTTTCGTTTACCATTTAGAAGTGTAATGCATGATTATCAAGTTCCCTGGAAATATTTACGTGTTGTTTGCCATTGTGAAATAAAAGTTTACAAGAATAAACATATTATTTTAGACATGTTCATTTCTGACAAAGCTTACGGTGTGATAATATCGCAGTGTCGCCATACAAGAGGGTCGGATGGTAATTAAGTGTCCAATTTTCATTCGTTAACGCCATGTACAAATCATCCGGAATTAAGAACCCTCGAGAAAACGACAAACCGTAGGTAATGGAGATGACATTTGTACTTGCAAGAACGATTAGGTAAGATCCGATACGACTAACCGCGCTTAGATCGTACGGATACGTTTCAGACGAAAGCTCGTTCGCAGTTAACACCGAGATAGATGACAGACTCGAGGGTCCTCTCGCTCTTGTACTTGGCGTTACGAACGAGTCCAATCGACTGTCTATTTACCCGCCAAACAGACCGGACTGCTGGCCCTCTTTAATAAAAATCATCAGGCTCCATAACACTTCTAAAAGAAAGGAAAGGAGAAAAGAGAAAACTGTATGGGACGTCGAGACGTTGGTCCGCAGGCGCTCTCGACTGCTGCTACAACACCACTTCCCTCCCCCAACAACCGACATCAGTAGCACGTTGGACACCATCGTGCTCGCTCACACCTCTCAAATATCCCTGAACAAAACCCATCTCATTCCCATCTCAATCTATATTCGCACGTCCAACACACTCGAGATTATGAATGCGTGGGGTTAATGAAACCCCGACGATGAAGGCATCATCTGTCTTTACACCCAAGAGCGACACCGCGGTGCCGACGTCCCGGCACAACGCCACTTCATCCCAACCACACCACCGGCATCGTCAGCAACAGCAGCAACACCTTCGCGACTCGAGACTTCTGGACTTTCCACACGTTGCTACTAATATCTCAACATCGTCACACTAACGTCTCTGCACGCTGCAATACCCTTTAACACCCCGGTTCGCTGCGTTGCTGCTGCTGCTACTACTGCGTCTACACCTACAGTAGAACCCCGATTAGGAAGAGGCTTTTGCACTTTCCCACACTTGTCGGTTTCCACTCACACTCTTTCTGGATTGATTTTTCTCAAAATCTTTCAAAATTTTAAACAGTTCTTGTGCAGCATATTTTCTTGTACTGACTCGATGATGTTTGAGGATATTGATTCAAATCCTAATGCCGAGTTGTATTATAGGATTTTCGATTATTAATTACTTTAATCAGATTACTTCGATATAAAAGATAATCTACAGAAATTGTATCTACAATTATTTTAAACCCTCTATGGCAGAAATGACATCTACGATTATTTTAATCCCTCTATGACAGAAATGGAATTCAGAGTGATATGATTTGGTGGTGATAACCTGTATACAATTTATCGTAGATGCGAATTCTCGAATTCACTAAATACATATCGTAGAATTGATTATTTATTTGATCATTGCTAAAGAAATGTCATTGTGGAATACCATTAATAGTTTTTAAAGAAAATTACCACTACTGGAAGAATGGGAAGCTCTGACTCGGGTTAACCCTTGGTATCACAGCAAGTCGCTGACCGATCCACCTGTTTTCGCTCAGATTCAAATGTTGCAAACTAATTTCCGACAATATTTGATGAGTATTTTTTAAATTTCGGAAACAAAAAAATGTATAGCTCAAAGGGTTAATGGGGGTTCCACTGTACTACTAATACTACTGCTGTTGCCACTACTACTAACTCTTTGCTCATTCTCCGTGCTGGTTTCCTCTGGGTAAACACACCATACGTTCTCTCTCACATCTTCGTGGTCGGGCGTCCGCGGCGCCCAGCAACCCTTGCAACACACTGTCTGAGCTGCTACTCTCGGCTGGCCTTTATTCTTTGAGAGACTGAAACGCTAAAGCGCGTGAATGACTACATTGCACGTCGACGTGAAGCCAGAGTTGCTGATGAAGGTAGAAAAGAATGCAATGTATGCTACTACAAATTTTCTTTGTGCACCAGGTTAGCGTTTTTGCTCTGGTGAGGAAATTTGAAAGATACGTTTTCTTCGTTTTTGCATTGTCGGTTACTTCGTTAAAGAAAAACTCATATTAATTTTAGCTAACGCCATGGTTGCAATTTATAGCAAAAAATTAAAAGAAAAAATCGCTGAAACGTATCATTCAATAATACAATGTTATAAAATAAATGGTCGACGCGTCTTGGATTTCTAAGTATAATATAGAATGCATTATTTTAAAGTAAAAATTGCAGTAATACTTGGAAGACCATGGTAGGCTTGGCAATTATTAAATGATAATTATTAATTGTTAGACCATGTGATTTATTCGAAATTTCTTTTGATAGATTGTAGTTCTGTGCTTATTGCGCAAATAGTGGAAACAGTTTGTGCAAATATAAAGTAGTCGCTTAGACTATTAATTAAAAGTTATAATTTGATACTTAATAGGCATGCCACAATTTTTTTGAATTAAATAGTGCAGTATTTTCTTTATTCCGTTTCTGAGAATTTTACAAGGTTGTTTTTACGAACCAGATTGTTCAATGCTCCAAGTACTTGGTTACATGTCCAAATATCACAACGTCAAAATATCACGACAAAATAATACTGCTCTAAATTGAATAAGCCATTAATAGACTATTGTAATACTATAAAATAATACTATAAAATACTATGTGTAATACTATAAAACCTTTCTGCAAACACATATCCAAAACTCGCGGCTTTCTAATCATATTATGATAAATCAATGAATTATACATATTCGTAAACATCCGAAAATAAACTCGGTTACTGTAAATTGGATCAAGAATTTTTCATTGTTGATATTATCAGTCAAAGTCAATGATTTCAATAATTTCATTATGTTTGTATTTTTTTCTGTAAGTTTTCTTTTTGACTGGGGGTTTAATACTTAGGGAATGCTAGGATGGGTACATTATGTGAAACATCCTAAAAGTGATTGATGGTAACTTTATTCTATTTATTCTATTTCCTCAACTGCTTTTATGTTTGGATTGTTACCTTAACTACTAACTTGTTACGCTAATAGTAGAAAATATGAATCCAATTATAAAAATATTTGCATGATCTAATAATAATAATATAATATAATAATATAATAATAATAATAATTCTTTGAGAACGAAAAAGTAGAACTTGTTCTTATTTTGATCAAATATGTGCAAAATTATGTTTACATCACGTTTTTATTAATTTCGGATCTTTGATTTACTATGATTGGGGAGAAATAAGCGGTAAAGGTCTATGACCTCCCAACGAAGGTCGCCCCCGTTCTTCCGTTGGTATCGGTCTTTCGCTCCGAGACCTCGTGTTGAGCCGTTCCTTCCTAGATGTCTCCACGTACTGCGCGATCGACCCGGCTACCAAGTCTTGAAAGTATATAAAAGCTCTTTGTCGCGTTTGTCTCAGGAAAATTGAACTTCCGTATCAATGAAAACGTTGCTCTCCACAAAAATCACAATATATGTCTAAATACATTCTTACATACGACATATGTATTTTCTACAAAACATATATTCAAAATTTTGTAATAGATCTGAGGATCTGACGCATATATATATATTTTTAAATGCACTTTTGTCGCTATATTTTATGATACAAAGTGGGACATAATTATCTACTGCGATTTTTTAAATAAACTGCTAATCAGCAAATTACGAAAAAGTAATCTATTTTATATTACAGTATGTTCACATTTTGTTATGATATTTTGAGTTTATTAATAATAAAATCGAAAATATAACTGATTAGGGTAGGGTCGTTTCATGATCTCGGCCTAAAAAAAGAGTAATAGATTTAATTATTTTCTTATCTTCAGTTTTTACTTACCTTCTCCGGCTAAATGTTGATTATCTTATCAGAGTTGAGAATGTGATGAATCCTTTATAAAAATTTGTATGGATTTGCAGAAATTTTGTGATCAATATTATAGACAATCTACCGAGGGGCACCGTAAATCATTTGAACTTTGGGGAACAATGAGTCGTCCATAGATCTCATGTATATCAGTGTCAAACATACTTTTTTTATTTAAAATCTTAATAAACTGTTTACACTGACTTTTAGTATTGATAATACTTACATGTTTCTAGTGAAATTTCAAATGTATTTCCAATCGGGAAATCTCTATACTTTGGCATGCATACCTGGGTTAGATTTCGCAATTTAAAAACAAAAAAATGTATATTTTTAAATCTTTCATTTCAAATGTACTATACTATACATTTACTGAATTGTCCGGATGCAGAAAATTATTGAAATTTAATATTCAATATTTAAAAAAAACTATGTATTGCAATTCGCATTGAAAATATTTTGCTTTATTTTATAAATCGTAAGTTTGAAATGTTTAGTTTACTTTGACTAATGTCCACGTTATTTTTTACAATAAAATCACAATACTGGTCGTAAGTATTGATACTAATATTGCTTTTTATTAGGCCCCGATTTTTCCACTGTTCGTGATAGAATAAAAGCTAATCGATATAAGCGTAAAATGTTAAGAGCCAAGATTTTCCTGAATATTGCAGGGAAATGCGATGTGGTCCAAGCCCATGAGAGAGTGCCATCAATATAACAGGTGAAAGGTGGACGTTGTGTGCAGGGCTAGGAATAAAATGGATGGAAAGTGAAGTAGGGTCATAAAGGTCTTTATTCCTTAGGCGTTATCCTTGAAGTAATGCTAGCAGTAAAGCACGACGGACGCCCATGGGATCTCGTGGGTGGCGCGCGGTTGAGTCGATAGGAAACTCTCTCAGCTTCTTCGACGGCGGATATGTATACCTACTACTTTATTCGTAGCAAGAAAAAAATACGACACGGGACACAGACGTTGCATTACTGAGCTTTAAGGATACTTTACGGGGAAAAAAGAATTACACGACAAAAAACAATTTGAGACTGCAAGTCAATAATAATAATTTCCTCTCTGTCCTTATTTTACAATGAATCTCGTAGTTCGAAATAAATGTATAAAAACGACCCTTCTCTTTATAAAACATGAATAAAAAAATGTAGTAAACTTTTCTGGTTCGAAAAAATGGAAAAATTACAGCTTTTGAAATTTGTTTTTCATGAAATCAAAATATATAATTGTTAAGGGGATGCTGGAGTAGATTTTTTTACCGACTTTGGTCGGTAAAAATAGGCGATTTCGAAGTATACACTATTCTTCAATATAAAAATATGCTACAAATATACGTCAAATTTTGCAGGGATGTAATAAAAACATTCATGCTTGGGTGTCAGGTGGAATTACTGTTTAAAACATACAAGAAATGTAAGACATTGTATATTACTGAATCTCTCAAAAACCAATATGGCCGCTCGAAATGTCAACAGGTCCTTTGAGGTAAGATATAAACGTTTCTGGAACTCAGATGTGTTAAATCAGATTGGACACCCATTCTTTGATTATTCCTGAACCTTTCAAAACCGTCGGAATGTCGATTACACAAACCAAATCCACGAATAGTGTATATCAGACAGACAAATCGTAGTGTGAAGGCAACATTAATTTCTTTTTTAACTTGGCGTCGAGTCGCTACCGCGACTCTTGATTACGATTGCAATGACTGTTTGCTTTTCTCACAGGCTCAGAGCTGGTACACTGAGAGGAAAATACATGGTTAAAGCAACAATAGTATATTTTTACCATATAATAGTTTACTATTACCATACAATATAATTCTCAGGAGCGCCGACTATATTTTATAGTAATGACAATGACAAAAATAATAGCTGCAAACATAATTATAGCTCAACAAAACAAATACATAGTATCCTGTAAAAATCGATATGATCGGGTCTCCTGGGAACTATATCAGTATAGTCGGCTCTACCATTTTAATATATATTTTTCTCAGTGTAAAGAGCATGGATATAGTTCCGTCATTAGGAGACGGGTGGCGCTGACGTAGTCCGTTTACTTTTGGCAAAAGCTCCGAGCCTCTGCAATGCGGCCGTAGTATACACTATATATGGATTTGGCTTGTGTAGTTAACATTCTGATGGTTTTGAAATATTTAGAAATCAACACGGAATTGACGTCCGGTCTGATTTTACATATCTAATTTCTAGAAACAATTATATCTTACAGCAAAGGTCTGTTGACATATGGTGCGCGGCCATTTTGCTTTTCAGGGGTTTCGGTATCTTCTACAAAAGTAAACAGATTACGTCGGCGCCACTTGTGTCCTAATCGGGAAACTTACCGACCAAAGTCGGTATCAAAATCTACTCCAGCATCCCTTTAAGAGAATCTTAATTGTTTGTCAAATTCTTCTAAAATGTTTGGTTCAGAATTACGAAAATATATTTCGTAAAATAGCTATTCCTTCAATGAAGCAAATATGCTGCGTTGTCAGTTAAAGGGTTAAAAAAAGTTTCAGAAAGTCACTATACATCCCTCTTTATTCAATTTACTTTTATACTATATTAAATAACTTTCATTAAGGGGTGCATCATGAATTAATGTTCGGTTAACGTATGAGTTTTTAGTCTAGATAAGTCGTTGAAAAAAGATCGTAGACAAAAAGGGCGTTTGTAAGTACATTCGAAATTAAAAGCAAAGAGAAATAAAAACTTCCCTTTTTTTCTAATGTTAAGTACACTATGTAAATTTAAAGTGAACCTATTGTAAAACTGCGAAGCAAAGGTGCAGACGCTTGTTCTGTACCCAATTGACAAATAATTGAGAGTGAGTGTTTTGGTTCGATTATAACGCATCGATTTTTATCAGGCGTTCTTTTTTTTTGCAAGGCCAGCATGAAGCCACAATGTAGGTCTGTTTCTCAAGACTATATACTAGATGACAAAAAACGAATCGAAGGGGTCTTGCGGCTATGCAAATATACCATGGTGGTTGGGTGAGGGGGAGGGTTGGTGGCGAAAAAAATTACGGCAAAGTGCTAAACGATCGCGACGACGAGGGTGCGAGTCGTGCATCGAGAACGCGGGATGGGAGGAGGGGGTGGGAGAAAATCAGGCGTGCAGAGTGGAGCAGAGCCACCTTATGTCGAGTGGGTGACTTCGAATGACAAGCTCGGCACGAACAAGCGAAACGAGGAAGGGTGGACGGGATTTTCAGGTCGGTATGCAAATAAGCCACTCCCGGATATCTCAGGGGTTCGATTCGTTTCAAAGTTATTGCTCGACGTCGAGTGGAATCATCGACGCCGCCGATTTGACGAGCGACACGTGCGCACGATCGAGTGTTCTTTTCTCGTGATCGCTTCGATCGTAAATGTAAATGCACGAGCTAAATTTTTTTTATCGATATTATATCAAAGCATCCTAAAATGTCTCATTCTTATAATCTCATGCTTCATACTGAAAAGGAGTTTTATAATTTCTCACCCAAGCAGTGAAAATTTCGATGACTTTACTCGTATAATTAAAGGAAAGCGGCCTGTAAATATATAAATAAATAAACACTGCCCGTTAGAAAACCATTGTTCTTGAAAACATTTATTTTGAATATGCAAAAGATTTATTTTGCAGTTTGGATTAAGGGGACGGAGTCAGGTCAAAAAAATTGATTTTGGAAATTCAATATCATCCAAATCCTATTGCATATAAAAATGCCTAATGCACTATAGTGTTGGTGCTCGATGAAAGAATTTTTTACTGTCGTCTGACTTGCATATGCTTTTCAATATTATCTTAAGCAAAATTCTTAGGTTTTCCATTCTGCGCATGATTCAGATCAAACTACTAGGCAGATTGGAATCATTGACGTCTCATTTTCTTCTTCATGAAAAGATACACCGGCTAAATGGAGCAAACTATTTTTTTTCATTCTGAAAGCAAAGTTAATCACTCATTTAGAAAATAGCATAAAATTTATTTATTAATAATTATGTTACTTATAAAATATTACATTTTATTAATATTTGCTCCATTTACCCGGTGTATCTATTCATGAAGAAGAAAATGAGACGTCAACCATTCCAATCTGCCTAGTAGTTTGATCTGAATCATGCGCAGAATGGAAAACCTAAGATCTTTGTTTAAGATAATATTTAAAAGCATATGCAAGTCAGACGACAGTAAAAAAATCCTTTAATCGAGTACCAACAATATAGGGCATTGGCCATTTTTATGTGCAATAGGATTTGGATGATATTGAATTTCCAAAATCATTTTTTTTACCTGACTCTCTTCCCTTAAAAGATGGCATAGATCATCATAAAAACAGAGTATTTGACGTTTTAGAATTTTCATATTCTGCAAGGTACTAGAATAGTCTCTAGATATAGATGGACAAGACAAGAAAAAAGTAATATTAATTTTTTTCGTATAAAAAGAATATTTTTGGATGGAATAATGAAAATTCATTAATAAAAATTGTTGAGTTAATAATGCAAAACGTAATATTTTGTTTAATAGGTTCTAGGATGTCTCAGTAAAAAATCCATAGATCTCTTTACATTTTTCAGAGACTTGAAGTGAAGACAATCCAAGAAATATAGACTCCTCTTGAAATTGAAAATGTGTGGACGGAAAAAATATGATGGCGATAATTTTTTAAAAGAATTTTAGTATATGTTACAGTTTGTTAAGTATTGTAATTATTTGAATTCTTGATATTACTTTATTGCAAGTCATTGAGAATAATAACTGCGATCAATCGAGCGAGTATAATGGTAGTTATGCATACAGTTTAAGAAAGTCCCTCCGAGTATACAAAGTAGAACCGCCAGCTAATCCGTTCGAACATCGCGAAGCGAGTGGCAGGGGTGATTTGGCCTTCCTTGAGCCACGTGCCCGTAAATGAATATTGATTACCGGTAAAGTTCATTGCGGCTGGAAAAGAATCGTATCTCTCCGCAACAAGCGAGTGGCTTCAAATGGAAAATCAAACTGACGATCTTCCCTTCACTGTCTCCAAGTAGGAGGCTCTGTCGTCGCTCGCTCTCAATCCCGGCTCTTCTCCAAGCGTCGTCCCCAGTAAGATCTCGGTAATGAATAAAAATTATAATTACGTTCCTCATCGTCGGGAAGAAGAAAAAAAAGTTAATCAATCACGGGATACTGAGAACCGGCAGCGGGCACTCTGCTTTCGGTTTCTCCCTTGACTCTATCGACCACCTCTGTGGCCCACCCTCGCCGGTACTAAAAAAAAAAAAAAAGAGCTGTATCCACCCTATGCCACCCTCATCGTTTCTTAGTCTCATTCATTTCAAAAGCCGATGTGGGGCTGGGAGCACTCGATTGACGACAAAGTTTTCACGATAATTACCAAAAGGACATTTTTTTATTTTGTGTAAGTAAGTCTTAAAATTACACTTACTACTCTATAGTATTATAGCCAAACTGTCATGCTATTTTCGGGACTGTAAAACAATCGTCGAAATATGAAACATAGAGTACAGGATTGTAATTTATGTTAGAATAAATGCATTTTTAAGTTGATGAATCTATAGGAAATACGAAAATTATGGATTATTTATTTTTACAATTTTTGGTGTGTGTATATATATATTTGTATATATACTTGAATGATGTCTTCTTTTTTTTTGCTACAGGGTTTGTTTTGTCTTCAAGAAGAAAAGTCTGCTCAGAACAAAAGGGATAATATTATATTGGTTAAGCATAATAGCCAAGTGGCATTTATCAACTTTCACGAATTTCGATTTCAGAGTACTGTTTTCAAGACGAATTTTCTATTTTTCTGGGTATTGATTTTCAACTTGATATTTCAATTTAAAGATGCAAAATGGTTACAAGCTTGCAAGAACTGTAATAATTAAAGTTCTTCATCGACTATTGAATATTAATTATTTTCTTTAAAATTTTACATACAATCAAGTATTTGATGTCGATAAAAGAATAATGAATGAGACGTATAATAAATAGAAAGAGAAAGAAAAAATATAATACATAATTACAATAAATATTTTTTCCTGACTACAGCTTTCGAAGATTAATTTTTTTGTTACTTAGCCTAAATACTAAATGTACAAAATATAGGTCATAACATTATCATCCGAACATCTACGTTGATATCATCATTTTTAGTCTTCTCTTAGAATTTCGTAAAATTAAAGAATTAATGGAACTTTTAAATTCAATAGAAAATGTTCATGTAACTACGAAAACAGTTTGACTATAGCACTTTTTCGGGGTTCGGTGTAGGAAGACGTAAACCTACCACCGAATCCTTGACACACCCAGAAAAAAGATCTAGTAGACCGAACTAGATTTTAGTTGATATAAATAAATTGTCTTTTTCGAATGCCGGCTTAGTAGGACTGTATTTATTTTAAGTAAATTATATTTTTTCAGTTGAGCAATTAACATGAAATAAATATATTTTCGATAAAAATTATTTTTTTAATAATGTTCAGTTTAAACAATGTGGAAATAAATAATTAATTATAGCACTATCTTTTACAATGGGTCATTATGCAATAATATTAATAATATTATTTTATTAATATTAGACAACAAAAAAAGGGAATTGTCGACAGGCAAATGTTATCAAATAAATATTCATGTAAATAAATGAATCTATTTCGAACATGTGTACAACAATAATTAAAGCAAATAAATATATACTGGATTGAAAAAAAAATTGGTTCGGTGAAATAAGGAGAATTGTATACACGAATTTCTTTAATTTAATTAGATGTTTTTGCCGAGTAAATAAAGAATTTAGTAGCGAGAAATAAAATTCTTCTTCAGTGAGCATTATTTTATGAAGGCTGATTCAAATAAATAAACATGGTCGAAATCAATACATTGCACATTTCAATGAAAAACACATATATGTTTCATGGGAAGCAAATTTTAGTTGATACAAATAAAGACGAATTAAATATTTGAATTTAGTCACGTTAACTAGACTTTTTTTTTTGGATGCAGTCTCACAACATCGTCTGAATAAACACGAACGATTTATTTTTATCAAAGTTATATATCGAGTCTCATTATTTCTCGCTATAATTAAAGAATGAATAATGCAACAGAATGGTGAAAATAAAAATATAATATCTAAACACGAACTAATAAATGTGGTTGACAATTAGACAAATATTCTGTCCTTCAGGTAGTCTTTTCCTATTTAATATCTTTCGTTTGTCTATGCAAGTATGTACTTTGACCAAATGCAGCGATAAATCAGCCAATGGAATGAGCCTCGAGTGTTGCAGGGCATAGTTGACGCCGATGAGGGGTAGTTCTCATCGGACCGGCGCAGGCTGTTGGTCGAACGTTAGAGGGGGCCTAGAGAAAAGCTGGCGGGTATAGACGCAGAGCCAGAAGCGCTCGTCGAGCGATTAAACCGGGCGCGGTCGTTCGACCGACCAAAACGATTTCCATTCGATTTGCTCTCGAAGAAGTTAAACGTTAAACGTTCGTACGCGCCCGCCGCGAGCTCGGAGTAAGTGATGCCAGGGTGTGCAAAACCCCATGCATACAAATGGTATGCTAACAAGATACATTTGTCTATGGCAGTAGTGGTGGCTCGTTCGTTTCCACTCGCACTCCCACTCCGAGTCGTTGAATTCGCTATCTTCATCTCCGTTTCACTGTTGGTTCACTGTTGAGTCGTGAGAGGAGCGTAGCAACCCCCCCGATGCCTCTGCTGCCTCACACCCCTCTCACCCTTCTGCTGCTCTTCCTTCCTTCCCCTATAAGCAGATTTATAGATCGATTATAGACTTCGCTTATGATTGGAACCATTTGCATGATGTAGATATATATACCTACGTGTAAATGCCGGTGTATGCTCGTGTATATTTATGTATATATATATATATATATATACATGTAGTATATATATATATGGATGTTTATATACGTGCAGTTATAGATGCATATATGTGGAGCAACTTGGAGTTTCTCGCTAGGAAGCATGAATCATCGACGCCAACTGCTCTCTTATGGTTTCAAGCGATAAACGTTTGATGCACAGAGAGGCCTCCGGCTTGGCGCTCCTGTGCTGCTAACAACGATGCGGGAATCTTTGCAGTAGCTACGGAGTTGCGGCCATGCCATTACTTTCTAATTTTCTTGATTTTATAATTTGATACTAATTATTTTTTTAGCATGATGTTCTGCTGGCTCGAAAATGAATTTTATTTTCTATTTTATTTTCATTGAATATTCGTTCAATGCAAATAAAAAATATATAAAATACTACCCGTAATTAGTATTATTTATAAATATTAGGGTTTCGATGTTTTTATTATTTATACCCTACAAGATAAAAATACAAAGAAAAATGCATTATTTTCTATAAGGTTTTTAATGAAACAGTACACTGAGAGAAATTGAGGTGGTCCTGATAACTATTCAGTGATAATTATATTTTATTAGTCCAGGTGACTATTTTCGTAGTTAAATTAATAGTAACGTAGGTAATGTAATTACAAAAATAGTCACCTGGACTAATAAAATATAATTATCACTGATTACTTACCAGTGCCATCTTAATTTCTCTCAGTGTAGGTACATATGAATTTTTATTTTGAATTGATGAAAATGAATAGCTTCAGCAAAATAATTATCGTTTTCCACCATTGGCCTCTTTTTTGTTATCATTGATTCAACTTAAAATTTTATAGAACTTACAGGGTTGTTTTTGGAAAACGCCCGGAAATTGATAGCGTTGCCATCAAGAATTCAAGTTGTAATAACAATATACGATTTCGGATGAAAACTAATTTTTTAAATATAGTCATAAATTTATACATGACTAAATAAATATGTACTTTTCAGTGGGGTATAAAAATAAATAATTTTGAATATTCAAGTGGAAAATGCGAGTCCATGATTATAACGAAGGGTGCTGATCTCGTTACACGTTGCTCGCTTAATTCGGAGTCTCCTCTCTTTCTCAATTTGGCATTTGTTTACTTTTGCGTGTGCAGCTAATAAAAAAGAAGCACAAAAAGGGCCGAGCCGTTGCTGCTCGAAGAACGAACTCGTCGGGTGTGAGTGCTTGGCCAAATTAAAAGTCTCAAAGAGATTCGACATAATTAAATCGCGATAATGACGCAAAGAATATCGCCAGGGCTGAAAAACGAGGGAACCCACGGAACTCTCGGCCGCTGCTTCGTCGCGTTAATGTTGATCATTTCGTCCTCGAGTTGCTTTGATATTCGGGAGTGAACAGGAAAATAAGAGTGGCTGGGCAAGTTTCGATAATTACCTCGTCTTCTCGAGCCTCCAAAGACCCTCTTTGCGTTTTTTCGAGTAAATTCCGATCGCAAAACCCTAAACGAACTTTTTTTTCCACTTCTTTTTATTCCACTTGAAAACGGCAACTCTCTATGTTGCAGTATGATAAACTTGGCACAAATCAGGGCCAAAATATTTCTCTGATCATGTTCTTAAAAAGTATAACCACATCGTTTGAAACATTTTTGGTCATATATTTTTGTCTGAATTTCTTTGATATTTGTTGAATATTACGATCATTTTTACAGAATGACTCCAGAATACTCAATTTATTTTAAAAAAATGCGGAATATCTGGATGGACAGACAGATTCTTCTTTCAATCTGAAGAACCTTCCATGTAATTGAAATCCAAATAATCCCGAGGTTTTTTCAGAGAAAATAATATTAAAAACAAGGAAAACACTGATTTTATTGTGTGTTGCTGGTTTAGGATGGTTCCAAAAAATGAAAGAATCTTTGCAAGTATCTAGTTTTTTTTCCGCAACTTAAACATTTTTATTGACGGAGCATCTGAAAAATTTCAGAGAAAACTCTGACTTTTCCTGCAACTACAGAAAAAATCTTTGTGAAAGTGAGAATTAAGTCAAATCCTTTAAGACGATGTTTCAAAATATAAAGAGAGATTAGTGGAGAAAGTAAGAGATTGACGAGTGATAAATAAGCGTAATTAAAATATTATAATCAGGGCTCTTTTCTCAACAAATGAATGCTTAAGGTAGCGAGCGGAGAATCGGGATGGCAGAGACTCATGTAGCATGATGGTGTTAGTGAGTTCGCGTGCCGAACTTCACATCACAAGAAAAAAAAGACGGCGACACTTCGACGGAACGGAGAATATTAAAATAAGTAAATAAATAAAACTTTTTAATTTATTTTAATATTATTAAAATAATAATATAGTATATTATAAATAATAGTACATAATAGTGAGTTAAAATTTTAACTTATTTTAATACATTCTCCGCGACGATCGGCACTTACTTTTTCTGCGCAAATATGGAGATGAGCAGCACGTTTGCGCGCGTGAGTCAAGTAACCTTTTTTGTTTTATATTAAATTTATTGTTTTTCTCTATGAACTATAATGTGGTCTCTTCAAAGTTACGTACGGTCAATTGAACCATAGAATTTGGTTTTGAATCCCATATTGAGTACACTCAACCAAACATACGATCAAAATAATGAAATATTTTGTCCGTAACATTGTCTAATCGGTTGGATCAAAGATATATTCAGTTGTAATAAGAAAATCCAGTGTTTAATGTCGATGCAGAGTTGTAAATCCCCATTAATTCATGAGATATAGTTTACAGTACAATTTGTTTTGTAATTATGATTTCATAATAATAATATGTAGTGATTATAAAATAGAGTGTAAACATTTTAATAGCGGAAAAAAATACTAATTTTCGCTTTAATATTGCAAGAAATAGTGGAAAAAATGGAAGAAATAAGTAATGCATTACTTATTTTTTTCCATTTTTTTAAAAGAATTACCGTAAATTTTTATTGAAAAATAATAATTTTTGCAGCCATTCCACAGTTTAATCATCGTATTACAATCGCTACATATTATTATTATAAAATCATAATTATAAAGCTGATCGTATCATCATCATTATTTCTATAAGTATTAGGCATTTACAACTCTGTGTCGATGGTAATTTTTAGTCAACTTAACCAAATATTTCTTTGGCCACCTGCAACCCCCGGATTTGGTTAACTCAAACTAAACTTTTTTAATGTTAGTAAATCTTTTTTTTAATGTAATTGTGCGTAGCCCGCTAGACGCAAACTGTGCTGAGGTTACAAAATGTGAATCTGGGATTTATTTCCAGACGGTGTCGATAGAACTCATGTCTGTAGAGATTTCTTGATTATTGCGTTTCCTACGACGGCATAGTAAACGTTCTCAGATTTCCGACATGCCCTCCATTTGCCACCCTAGCGGATCTGAAGAACCGCAAAATAACCGAAGAGTGACCGGTCGTTATGGAACCAAAAATCACTCCAGAATAACCGAGAAGGAACCTAGTGACCGGCGGGTAACCGTTAAGTGAACCGTAAAGTGACCCGTAATAAACTCAATGTTCCGTTTCGGGTTACTATTCGGTTATATGAAGATCTTTCAAATAACCGAAAAACAACTTTTAACAAACTGTCGGTTACTTCTGCGTTACTTTAAAGTTTGTTTTTGGTTAAAACATTGGTCGCTTTGCAGTTGCAATCGGGTTCTTTTTTGTTCCAAAATAACGGTCGCTTTGTCGGTTACATTACAGTTGTTTTACGGTAAAACAACTGGAAATGAACCTCATAATGACGGTTACTTGTATGTGACCGTAAAGCAACCACAAAATGACGGTTGCTCGGATCCGCTAGGGCATGCTGCCTGGATAATCCTCAAACTATTTTAGTTGCTATTGCTGATTATTTCTTTGCGTGTGAGAAACACCTACACACGTAATATATGCCTTTTGATTAAAACGGTAGTTGAAAATCCTCGATTAATAGGGGATTCGATGCCAATATAAGTTTTGTGAGTTTTTACTTCATTTAGCAATATTCGGATTAGGCTTGAGAGATTATCGAGAGTTTGTCGCTTGCGAGCGTAGAATCGATGGAGTCCCGTCGACTGGCAACTATCGTCCAATATCGAAAAGCCAGCAGTAGACTCATACCGAGGACATAGTATAGCCGAGAGATGAGAGGCGCAACTGTGTGCAAACGCAAAACGCCTGACTCTCCTTCTCTCTCTCTCTCTCTCCCTCGCTCTCCAGATCGCGCGCAGCGAGTGGGTACTCGCCCGGGGAGAAATTAATTTTAACTTTAAATTAAGACTCGGCCGATACCTGGTTGGCTCGCGCTTTGTTGTCCGGGCCACCTCCCACCCTTTCGTGGACGACGTTCCTCAATCGCGGAGAGATGGGACCAAAGTTTTCCTTCTCTTTTGTCTACTGTAAACGAGAACACGTTGTTAATATACATACTATACCAGGAACCAATGGGCTCTCTGTATCGCGCTCACTTCGAAGCTGCTTATGGATGCACAAACTTGTTCATACCGATGCGACGAATGCATCAAATATACACAATTTAAAAATTCACAGAGTATCTCGACACACCCTTTATTTGCTTCGGAATAATTTGTGAAGTTTATCCTTCGAATACAAAAGTACAGCTTTTATTGGGTTCCTTCGGTAATAACGTTAGATTATTTTTCGAAAAATTACCTGAATGATTCTTTGAACGCAGAAATTGAAAAAAAATGTCTTACTTTCTGAGTTTGACGTCCTTAAAAATAATAATAAATGCTTCTGTACATTACAATATCTATGTCATATTAAGACTATAATTATCAAGTAAACTCACGAGCAAAGATAAACTTATTGACTTAAATAAGTTTATCAATTGTATTAAATAAGTTTATCAATTGTATTAAATAAGTTTATCAATTGTATTATAATTGTAATATCAATTGTAACTGAAATTCTTATTGCAGCTTTTGTACAGCGTCTGAATATGCTTTTGGTCAGCGGTTAGGAATTCCTTGATTCTGGTTTAAGAATTGTAATTAGCGACCTCGGGGAAAATAATTTTGCAAATTAGAATTTACTGTCAACAACATTGTTGCCAATAATTGCAAATTATGAATATTCGTGTTAAATTTGAAATCACGCAACGTTAGAGGACCCTTTTCCATAATTGCTTAAATTCTTGTTCAAATTACATACATTTGAAAATAACAATAAAATTTTTATGTATTTTAAACTTTCTTAATAATTCGTGGTGAGATTCAACCGTACGTTTTGATATTTGAAATATCAAAAAAGTCGGGTGCAAATTTTTATCAAAATCACATCATGCGGTTAACTCGCAATCACGAAACAAGCAAACGGAACAAAATGTCAGTAATTAGATTAAAACCTTTACAATGAGCTGACCCAGTAAGTATCTGTATATCGTATGGAGAATATGTTTTTTGCGATAGACACGAGGTACGTTAATTGGTCCATTACATCCCTAATCCCGAAAATTACGTCCCGTAAATTGCAGATGAGCACAAGGTTGAAAACGTAAGTTTTGAAGGAACAGGAGGTGGAAAGCACAACTTCCTAGAAGCTGGCAGGATGAGATGCAACCCCGAGGACGTTAACGTCGACAACGAGAGAAGGAAAGACAAAGCGCGAGGCCATCGGTCAATTAATCAAGATAATGAGAGCCAAGTCGGGTGGTTGGGGTACAGATCCGCCGTGAGAGGGGGTGAGGGCTGGGGGAAGGGGGAGAAAGTGGATAATACATATAGTTGTGCTGTCAGGGATGTATGGGTTGGGTGGTTGGCAGAAGGGGGTAAAAGGGGTGAGTTTTAGAGAGTGAGAGAGTTGAAGGGGACCACCGCCTGTGCCAGACATCCGACACCTTGGTCGACCGATCCGGACAATACCGAAGATACGCGACTTGGCGGTGAACTTCGCTGGCGAGGCTTCCGGATAAACAGCCTAACTCGAACGAGGCGCATGATTAATTAATTAGCCGGGGCTAGCCGGGATACGGAGTAGTATGTATAGACGTTGTACGTAAGCTAGGAACAGTCGAGAGGAGTCGTGGGTGTAGGGGAAGGCGCTGGTGGCTAAGTCTAGACGTGGCCTGGCTGCCACCTCACGTTTCCAAGCAGCTCGCGCGATAACGTCGGAGAGCCACCATGATGCCTCATGTCAGTGTTGGTAGATAAGGCTGTTAAATACCTATATATACTTGGTCCTCCCAAAATTCCTAAGTAGACATTCTTCGACCCTTCTCTGCTCAAACTTTTTTCATTCACATGTTGCATATAAATTGACTCTTCAGTTGCTGACGTCACATATTTGCTACATTGGAAGAATAGCTGGTTTCTTTAATTTTCTTTAATTTTAAGCATAACATTTTGGAAATGATTTACAAATAGTAGAATTTTAACAGGAATGCATTTTACATTTGAATTTTATTTTAAAAAAACGGATTTACATAGAATTGTTAAAAAAGTGAGTTTTTATAAAATAGTAAAAAACATTTAAGAGACATTTTTTTCGTTAGGAAATGTGGTTCTCTGTTAGATTATTGATTATAAATATCACTTCGTTTTCAATGTGCAGCTACAATTAAAACTATTACGTAGAAAAGTCCTTCTAGAATAAGAGCAGAAAATACTTCTTTTCCAATTTGATACGAAAATTTGATCAAAACATTTTGGAATCCTGTGATTTGAAGTGCGTTAACTGTTAAACTATTTATTGTCATTTTTCATTGATTAGCCAAGTTTCATCGGCTGTGGATGTCTTTTTTTCTATCAATTGGGTATCGCACATTTTGCACACAAAACCTGATGGTTATTTGTGTGAACATTGTAACATCAACATAAAATGGAAGCTCAGAATGACCCTCTGTCTTGTCTACACAATAAGATGAAGATAAAAAGGGTTCCGAATTAATTTTTCAGAAATACGTTAGCAACTCCAAATGGTCATCTTTGTATTTTTCTGTTCCTTTCCGTTCCGATGAGTATCTGTTTTTTGTAAACATGCATTCTGCTGGTATTCTTTGTTCTGAGTATTTTTTTCTTCTGTGTATACAAGCGCCTGTACTCGAAGGCTTTGAACTCGAGGTCACCTCGAGTGAGTGAGTGAGCAGAAAATACTTCTTTTCCAATTTGATAAAAAAATCAATCAGAACATTTAGAATTCCTGTGTTTTAAAGTGCGGTCACTGTTAAACCTCTTTTTTCTATCTATTGGGTATCGCAGATTTTACTCGCGATACCTGATGCTGATTTGTATGAACATCGTAACATCAACATAAAATGGACGCTCAAAATGACCCTCAGTCTTGTCTACACAAAAAGATAAAGTTAAAAAGGGTTCCGAATTAATTTTTCAGAAATACGTTAGCAACTCCAAATGGTCATCTTTGTATTTTTCTGTTCCTTTCCGTTTCGATGCGTATCTGTTTTTTGTAAACATGCATTCTGCTGGTGTTCTTTGTTCTGAGTATTTTTTTCTTCTGTGTATACAAGCGCCTGTACTCGAAGGTTTTGAACTCGAGGTCCCCTCGAGTGAGTGAGTGAGCAGAAAATACTTCTTTTCCAATTTGATAAAAAATCAATCAGAACATTTAGAATTCCTGTATTTTGAAGTGTGTTCACTGTTAAACCTCTTGTTTCTATCTATTGGGTATCGCAGATTTTACACACGATACCTGATGTTGATTTGCGTGAACATTGTAACATCAACATAAAATGGAAGCTCAAAATGACCCTCTGTCTTGTCTACACAAAAAGATGAAGATAAAAAGGGTTCTGAATTAATTTTTCAGAAATACGTTAGCAATTCCAAATGGTCATCTTTGTATTTTTCTGTTCCTTTCCGTTCCGATGCGTATCTGTTTTTTGTAAACATGCATTCTGCTGGTATTCTTTGTTCTGAGTATTTTTTTCTTCTGTGTATACAAGCGCCTGTACTCGAAGGCTTTGAACTCGAGGTCACCTCGAGTGAGTGAGTGAGCAGAAAATACTTCTTTTCCAATTCAATAAAAAATTCAATCAAAACATTTAGAACTCCTGTGTTTTAAAGTGCGTTCACTGTTAAACCTCTTTTTTCTATCTATTGGGTATCGCAGATTTTACTCGCGATACCTGATGCTGATTTGTATGAACATCGTAACATCAACATAAAATGGAAGCTCAAAATGACCCTCTGTCTTGTCTGCACAATAAGATGAAGATAAAAAGGGTTCCGAATTAATTTTTCAGAAATACGTTAGCAACTCCAAATGGTCATCTTTGTATTTTTCTGTTCCTTTCCGTTTCGATGCGTATCTGTTTTTTGTAAACATGCATTCTGCTGGTGTTCTTTGTTCTGAGTATTTTTTTCTTCTGTGTATACAAGCGCCTGTACTCGAAGGCTTTGAACTCGAGGTCACCTCGAGTGAGTGAGTGAGCAGAAAATACTTCTTTTCCAATTTGATAAAAAAATCAATCAGAACATTTAGAATTCCTGTGTTTTGAAGTGTGTTCACTGTTAAACCTTTTTTTTCCATCTATTGGATATCGCAGATTTTACACGCTATACCTGATGCTGATTTGTATGAACATTGTAACAACACCACAAAATGGAAGCTCAAAATGACCCTCTGTCTTGTCTGCACAATAAGATGAAGATAAAAAGGGTTCCGAATTAATTTTTCAGAAATACGTTAGCAACTCCAAATGGTAATCTTTGTATTTTTCTGTTCCTTTCCGTTTCGATGCGTATCTGTTTTTTGTAAACATGCATTCTGCTGGTATTCTTTGTTCTGAGTATTTTTTTCTTCTGTGTATACAAGCGCCTGTACTCGAAGGCTTTGAACTCGAGGTCACCTCGAGTGAGTGAGTGAGCAGAAAATACTTCTTTTCCAATTCAATAAAAAATTCAATCAAAACATTTAGAACTCCTGTGTTTTAAAGTGCGTTCACTGTTAAACCTCTTTTTTCTATCTATTGGGTATCGCAGATTTTACTCGCGATACCTGATGCTGATTTGTATGAACATCGTAACATCAACATAAAATGGACGCTCAAAATGACCCTCTGTCTTGTCTACACAAAAAGATGAAGTTAAAAAGGGTTCCGAATTAATTTTTCAGAAATACGTTAGCAACTCCAAATGGTCATCTTTGTATTTTTCTGTTCCTTTCCTTTTCGATGCGTATCTGTTTTTTGTAAACATGCATTCTGCTGGTATTCTTTGTTCTGAGTATTTTTTTCTTCTGTGTATACAAGCGCCTGTACTCGAAGGCTTTGAACTCGAGGTCACTTCGAGTGAGTGAGTGAGCAGAAAATACTTCTTTTCCAATTCAATAAAAAATTCAATCAAAACATTTAGAACTCCTGTGTTTTAAAGTGCGTTCACTGTTAAACCTCTTTTTTCTATCTATTGGGTATCGCAGATTTTACTCGCGATACCTGATGCTGATTTGTATGAACATCGTAACATCAACATAAAATGGACGCTCAAAATGACCCTCTGTCTTGTCTACAAAAAAGATGAAGTTAAAAAGGGTTCCGAATTAATTTTTCAGAAATACGTTAGCAACTCCAAATGGTCATCTTTGTATTTTTCTGTTCCTTTCCTTTTCGATGCGTATCTGTTTTTTGTAAACATGCATTCTGCTGGTATTCTTTATTCTGAGTATTTTTTTCTTCTGTGTATACAAGCGCCTGTACTCGAAGGCTTTGAACTCGAGGTCACCTCGAGTGAGTGAGTGAGCAGAAAATACTTCTTTTCCAATTTGATAAAAAATCAATCAGAACATTTAGAATTCCTGTATTTTGAAGTGTGTTCACTGTTAAACCTCTTTTTTCCATCTATTGGATATCGCAGATTTTACACGCGATACCTGATGCTGATTTGTATGAACATTGTAAAAACACCACAAAATGGAAGCTCAAAATGACCCTCTGTCTTGTCTGCACAATAAGATGAAGATAAAAAGGGTACGGAATTAATTTTTCAGAAATACATTTGAAACTCCAAATGGTAATCTTTGTATTTTTTCTGTTTCTTTCCTCTCCGTTGCTTATCTGTTTTTGTAAACATGCATTCTGCTGGTATTCTTTGTTCTGAGGTATTTTTTTTCTTCTGTGTATATAAGCGCCTATACTCGGAGGCTTGGAACTCGAGATCACCTCGAGTGAGTGACCAGAGTTTAAAAATGTAATAGAGCAAGTCGAGAGAACGCGATCGGCAGATACGTAGGACGAAGAGACTGTGCACACCGACGTAATCTCTCCTCCTTGCCAAGTGGTCACTGCGGCGATGGAAGATAGTGATGGACAAACGTTGCAGGGTTGCAGGGACAACTGGGCCCTGCCTTACTGTTTCGTATACTCTGGACAGCCACCAACCACTCGGTACAAGGGATGACTTGTCCTTGGTTTCAATCCTATCTGAACGATCCTATCACATTGCAAATATACCTCTGAATGACCATCAGCTACGATGGGGATGAGCATTAAACTTATTCTCGATGACTGCTATCTCGTCCACTTGAATTTGAGATCCCCGGACGTTTACTCAAGATACCAGAAGCACCAACTGTATGGCTGGATTCTCGGAGAGTCCACGTACTTTGGTTTTATTTGGTTTTTTGTTGCTGTTGTATAGATGTACGACAAAAAAGATTGTGATAAAGGGGTTCAAGTAATGACTTGACAACTTCCGGAAAAAATATCTGCAGCAAAAGAAGTTGAAAAAAAAAGACTTGGAACGAAATAACTGAATAAAGGAAAAAATCATTTGATGAGCACCAAACCTCTTAATTATCATTTCCGACATATTTTTAATTATCTAGTAGTATCAACGGGCCGTATCTCTTTTGATACTTGGTTGCACCCAGAAGATTCATGCATCACAATTTTATGCCCAGTGTGGATCTCTGAATATCCGCTAAATTAATTTTGTTTGCGGCTGTGGTCTACTTAACATTGAGATAGAAAGACTCGTATTTGCTTAACACATTTGGGAACAGAAAACCTATGCCGATTGTAGGAGCTGCAATTTTTACGCCACTGTAAATTGTATCACATTGCTGTTCACGAAAAATATTTTCACTTTTTTTTTCCGGGACAGGGCTTCGCGCCTGGACCCCATTTCCCTTCGATATATAGACCGTGCCCAAATACCATCACTCTAACTCTCCCTGCTGACACATGTGCCACTTTCTCGGAGGACGACAACATTTATTTTCCGTTTATAACCATTTTGAGAGATACATTTCTCGTTTCGTATGATTAACTTCATCTCAAAATTAATACTCAGTCTTTTTTGAGATCTCTGATTACGAATCTGAACTCCAAAATCAAAAATTCGAAATGTTGGATTATAAATAAAACTAATTCCCGTCTTCAAAAAATCTGAGGGTAAAATATCTCGCATTTTCGATATAAGTATTGTCATTTTATTCGTTCCGTAAATGGCTGTCGTACGAGCGTGAAGTTGATACTCGTCGACGAACAGCTTCAGGCATGTTGTTCATTTTGACAGTTCTAATATTGACGGATCGCGCGATTGTAATTTGTGTTAAGCAATAGGAAATTATAATTAGAGATGGAGGAGGATGGTGACAGTGCCCGTGCAGAAATTAGTTCGGGCAGCCGCGATTAAATAAGGAGCCTTTTTAGGTATAAACGTGGCATCCACAATAGGGAATCTACTCTAGAACCCTAGTAGGCTCAACTGAGGCGGCCACGACAAACTTTGGGGCCTAATAAGGCTTAAATGTGGAACCCTCACGAGGGTCGCCCATATTGAGCCTCTAAAGGCTCCGCACTTCAAGCGTGACTAGCCTAGTAGGGCCCCTAATAGAACTGGGCCAAACTAGAAAGGGCCAAGTTGGAGCCCCAACTATATTTCTGCACGGGTGGTGACAAGATATTCCAGATGGATTCCACAACAAAATATGACAAAAACGTCGACGGTTTTTCCGGGGACTCCGACGAACGATGACACGGGAGCTTCTTTGGTCGGTTATCACGACTAGCACGATTTAAAAATTCGCATCATAGTTCTCAAGATCTGTTGCGAAGAGGGGTGAGCTTTGAATTATCAATTCCGTTTCATAAATCTGAATTGTAATGCTAATTCATCACTGCAAGTTACAGATTAAATATGAGATTGTAATGGTAGTATAATTTGTAACCATGCACAACTTCTAATAGCAATTCACGAAACTAATAAAATGGCACGAGGTCTTATATCGAAAATGTAAGTTATTTTATCCACGACAATATGTAAAAGCGTCACAGTACACTAATAAAAATTTGAATAACGAGGTTTGACGGTTAGCGACGCGCATCCGTTGCTAGTATAATAAAACACACATGACATTTTAAAAAAATTCTGAAATCTACGAATGTCTGAATTTACGTTGTCCAAAATAAGTATCTAAATTGTCATTCCGATGATATTCTAAGTTTAGTAAAAAATGTTTTTTTTGTTTTTTTGCAAAAAGGACCAATTTTAACGATTTATTAATTTATAGTACATTTTTTAATAAATTTTAATCATTGCCGATATTTTGTCGCATTTGTTTATGTCCTAGTTAAAAAAATTGAAAATTGAGTGAAAGACGGTGGGACGCCCTATGACCCAACGTGATGCAGAGGGTTAAATATTTTTTCAACACTTTCTTTTATTTTCGCTTTATTTAATATTTTTCTGAGATAAAAGAGGCAGTATACAATTAGCAGTTGTTTTTTGCTGCACATAAATATAGTCTATCGGTAAAATTATTTTATTCTATGTTATTTGATCAAAAGTTATTTTTGCGAAGTTCTTTAGACGTCTCACCCGATGAGGTAAATGAAAACAGAATGTACCTTATAATTACAATCAAACCTGTGTTCTTTGATAAATGTAATGATGATAATGATCATTGTCATTAGATACACAAATTAGATATACAAATTATGTATATTCCGTGAGTTAGCCGTCTTACTACAAGTTATTCAAGTTGAGGTTAGGCAGAAATGTCTCGATAGAACATTGTGCTCTCAAGAACTCACGAAAGTTTGGATCTTCAATAACCGGAGATTCTCGATTGTACCATGCATACATCTTGCGATTTTGACATGACACGTCCGCATCGGGAGATTGGTTGTCCGCTCCTGTGTTCCCGAAAGCTTGGGGCAAACTCTCATCCTATAATATCTCGCTATATGAGCTAGTTATCCAGACATATATATGAAGATCCTGAATACACCAGTGATGGAGGTATCCCGAGGCTCCTTCTGCTCTTAGTTAGGGTCGGAACCAAAGCATACTACATTTCTTTCATGTTCATGTGTGTTGCTGCTAGTATACACATCGAGACAAAAGTTTTCATTGATTCCAAAGAAATGGGTGGATTGAATTTTTTTCATTGACTTCAAGGAAATGTTTCTTAGCTTTCAATGAAATGGTTCATTTGAATTTGAAAGGAAGGGTTTCATTGATTCAAAGAAACGGTTTTATTCATTTAACGAAACGGTTTCATTGATTTGAAGAAAGTTTCCTTGGCGGCACCCGGGCTGCCAACGGTTAGTGCTAGTTATAGGTTATGTTTTTCTTTCAGTGTCTCGAACACGATTTCTTTGAAATCAACGAAAAACGGTTCCTTGGTTCAAGGAAAATTTTCATTAATTTAATGTCACTACATTTCATTGAATTTCTGATCATTCAAAGAAAATATAATATTAGCTTAAGTATATTATTTCATTGATTTTAAAGAAATGATTCATAGGTTGGGTAATGAAATTTATTTAAATCAAGGAACCTTTTTCTCTCGGTGTAAAATGGTACATTCTGCAATTTTGAATGGCGAATTGTAGTCAATGGAAATCCGGTTTCTAATTAACCATTACTCACAGATATTTACATATACCAAGTTATGAACATGAGAGACTCATAGATGCTCTATCTAAGTCCATTTGCTTAAGAGTTCGTGTAATTGACCACGCGGATTTGTACTTTGTCATTATGTAGATTGTCGATCTTTAATTGACCAATCGATTTCCATGAATTTGTATTTCATTATTATGCAGATTTTTAACTTCTTACTAGGAAAGGAAAACTTCGTTCAGCCAACTATATTTTCATTATCAAGTAGAGGACTGAAAATCTAGTCGATTGAAGAAAATAATTCTTTTGATCAACGAAATATTTAGTTCGACATCAGCTGATTAAGTTGATTTGATTCTTCCATCGTGAATGATGCATACATTATACGCATATAAAAAGCATTTTCAACTTTTATTTCATGGCGTATATTGAAAAAATAGAACCTATTAAGCGCGAATTTGAAATTAGGTCCTAAACGTTATCTAGCGGCGTAAGCCAACCATCGTGAGTCATGATCTTTTGCAGGATCCCCCCAAATTTCAGATAATAGCTATTCTGAGTGAGCGGAAAATATCGTGGATTAAAATTTCTATGTTTGGACCTTCGAATAGGGTCCGCAAAGTGAGACGGGATTTTCTGATCCTACTATAAACATCAAGATCTGCTATATTTTGCCTATTTTGCACAGAGGACCTTTTACAGGGTCGTTAAATTTGAACTCGGATTACTTTAACGTTTTGTTAGTATACGGAAAAAAATAAGTAGTTGGGAAAACCATCTCCAGCATATGCTATATCGCAAATTAGTTGCAGGACCAAACTGTATGTATTCGCGATTGGTTCTTGAAAAATAGTCACATAAGACCAATTAGTTGGTTCCTGTAACCAATCGCAGTACTACTTTTACCAACAGCCTTTAGGTGGCTCAACCGACCAGCGAGTTCCTATAACCAACCAGCGATTCGTATAACCAACGAGTAATTGTCATAACCCACTGAGTAGTTGGTCTATACCAACACTATGTCAATGCTACATCAACTCCTTGAGTGTTTATCGGAACCCATTTATTGGTGTCTCCAAATACTTTTTTTCTCAGTGTACTGGAATCATTACGGAACTCGATTTTTCGTTAGTATACGGAAAAAAATAAGTAGTAGGGAGAACCATCTCCAGCATATGCTATACCGCAAATTAGTTGCAGCACCAAACTGTATGTATTCGCGATTGCTTCTTGAAAAATAGTACATAAGACCAATTAGTTGGTTCCTGTAACCAATCGCAGTACTACTTTTACCAACAGCCTTTAGGTGGCTCAACCGACCAGCGAGTTCCTATAACCAACCAGCGGTTCGTATAACCAATGAGTAATTGTCATAACCCACTGAGTAGTTGGTCTATACCAACACTATGTCAATGCTACATCAACTCCTTGAGTGTTTATCGGAACCCATTTATTGGTTTCTCCAAATACTTTTTTTCTTAGTGTACTGGAATCATTAGGGAACTCGATTTTTCGTTAGTATACGGAAAAAAATAAGTAGTAGGGAGAACCATCTCCAGCATATGCTATATCGCAAATTAGTTGCAGCACCAAACTGTATGTATTCGCGATTGCTTCTTGAAAAATAGTACATAAGACCAACTAGTTGGTTTCTGTAACCAATCGCAGTACTATTTGTACCAACAGCCTTTAGGTGGCTCAACCGACCAGCGAGTTCCTATAACCAACCAGCGGTTCGTATAACCAATGAGTAATTGTCATAAACCACTGAGTAGTTGGTCTATATCAACACTATGTCAATGCTATATCAACTCCTTGAGTGTTTATCGGAACCCATTTATTGGTGTCTCCAAATACTTTTTTTCTCAGTGTACTGGAATCATTAGGGAACTCGATTTTTCGTTAGTATACGGAAAAAACTAAGTAGTAGGGAGAACCATCTCCAGCATATGCTATATCGCAAATTAGTTGCAGCACCAAACTGTATGTATTCGCGATTGCTTCTTGAAAAATAATACATAAGACCAACTAGTTGGTTTCTGTAACCAATCGCAGTACTTTTTTTACCAACAGCCTTTAGGTGGCTCAACCGACCAGCGAGTTCCTATAACCAACCAGCGGTTCGTGTAACCAATGAGTAATTGTCATAACCCACTGAGTAGTTGGTCTATACCAACACTATGTCAATGTTACATCAACTCCTTGAGTGTTTATCGGAACCCATTTATTGGTTTCTCCAAATACTTTTTTTCTCAGTGTACTGGAATCATTAGGGAACTCGATTTTTCGTTAGTATACGGAAAAAAATAAGTAGTAGGGAGAACCATCTCCAGCATATGCTATATCGCAAATTAGTTGCAGCACCAAACTGTATGTATTCGCGATTGGTTCTTGAAAAATAGTACATAAGACCAACTAGTTGGTTTCTGTAACCAATCGCAGTACTATTTTTACCAACAGCTTTTAGGTGGCTCAACCGACCAGCGAGTTCCTATAAATAACCAGCGGTTCGTATAACCAACGAGTAATTGTCATAACCCACTGAGTAGTTGGTCTATACCAACACTATGTCAATGCTACATCAACTCCTTGAGTGTTTATCAGAACCCATTTATTGGTGTCTCCAAATACTTTTTTTCTCAGTGTACTGGTTTCATTACGGAACCCGATTTTTTCTAACTTTTTTTTTTAGCACTCAATGTTTTTTTGCACCTAACAGCGAAGGGTTTAACCAAGTTTTTTTCAAGATTCAAGGGGTTGTTTCGAGTTGGTCGCCTGCTTAACGCGGTAGATAAACTCCATCGGATATAACTTGCGTAACATAGTCCAAACATCAGGAACAAACACAGTGCTGGTGGTGCTGCCGTTGATGCTGCGTGAAGGTGGTAAGGATGGTTACGGAGTCACGAGCGGGTGGAGGTGTGTTGGGAAGGGAAGCCAAGTCCGGAGGCTCTGACCGAGAGGCTGGGTTACGTCAGGTTACGTCGTTGCTCGAGACCGTGGCACGTCACACATTAACATAATGCTAATTATCTTGCCAGCTCATTAGCGCCGGCAAACTGTCCGAGGAAACTCGGCCGGTCTTGATAAGGAGGCGGTGGTGCTTCGGGATACTACGCTGTATTGGACAGCTTGTGTATATGCATGTGTATACTATACAAGTGTGTGTTAGGGGTAGTCAACCCTCGCGACTTCTCGCGACTATTAGCGTGTATGTGCACCGGCAACCCTTCATCCTGCTTCATCTTCGTGTTGCTATATGTCTTAAGACTGAGGAGAGCCGTCTACTAAGTCCCTCACGGATATTATAACGTGCTAGACACTGAGATCATCTCTCTCACTCACTCATTCTGTGTATCTGTCTCTTTCTTTGTTTGGCTTTTCCTGTAGAGAGATTAGTCCCACAGAATTTGGAACATAGAATATAATAGATTAGAATATTTATTTTATGCGTTGTGATAAATCCTCTAGGAGCACCGAATCTCAAAGCACAAAGAAGATACAAAAGGAAAATAGTAAATATAACATACGATATTAGACAGACTTTTAAAAAACTTTTTTTTTTATTTGCGTCATCCAAAAAGTATAGTCCGAACTCTGATATTGACCCTCATGAAAGAAAAGCTTCGTACGAATTTTTTTTAGAGGTGGTGAAACGGAATTTTGTATTTTCATTTTGTATCTTTCGTTTGGATGGATATTATTATTTTTGTATATGATGGATGGTGCTATGCATGGTAAAAATCGATAGCTTGAATAATTTCCTTCAATTCCGTGCATTGTAGAACATTTTTGACCGCTTAGTGTTCAAAATATTCAATTTTGGGTAAACGGATGTTTTTCGCTTTTCCAAAAAAAAAAAAAAAAAAAATGTTTATCTAAAACAAACTGCGATCTTCCTTGGTAGGAACACTGTGAAAATTTGTAAAAAAAATCTACAGTTCTAATGTAATTATAGAACATGTAACCAATATTGAGCTTTTAGTATGCCTGAAATGCTTCTACTGCTAAAGTACATCGAAGAAAAGGCGTTGTTCAGGCAGTGTACGCCTCAAGGCGTTTCAACCTTCCACCAACTACAGCTCCAACTACCTAGTAGTATAAACCGTACCTACTTCAATAGAGAAAAAGAGTATATACCATGCAGTCTCTCGTTCGATCGCTCTAAAAACAGTAGCTACAGTTATCAGCCGAAATTCTCTTCACGGCATACACCCTGCATATATGAGTGCATGAGGAGAAAACGCTCACGTTTGGCCTCCCGGAAAAATCATGGCTTTACGCGTCAAATCGCGTATGCATATAAAGCGGGATTATTTCGCGGCTTGCCGCTTCAACGACTTGGTTCAGTCGGTGTGTACACGGTGCTCTCTCCCCGGAAATGTGCCTATGTATTTTACGGAGTAGAAGCGTATCGGTACGTTATACCTACACGCATAATGTTGTGCTCACCCTTAAGTATATTCTCTCGGTTGGAGCGTAGGGGTTGTTCGTGCGGAGCTAGAGTTCCACGTTCACTTGCTTTCTCTCTCTCTCTTTCTCTTTACAGTCTCGGAAGCCACTCACTCCAGCCTTTCTCTCTCTCTCGTTTGCCGTGATCGAGTGGTAAGGAAACGCTGTGCCGAATGCCTTCCGGGGTCTTCCGGGGTCATGAGGAATTTAACGGGCCCCCGGTATTCGAAGGTTCGAGGTTTCGAGACCTCGAGGCTCTCTCCATATCATACCGCATACATATGTATATTACTGTATCCTGCAGTCATTCGCTTTCCCTTTATGGTGCATACATGTGTAATGTTGTAAGGATGTCGAATAAAAGAGACAATTTCTCTGAAACAGTCCTGCATTTCATTCGTCGGTTCTATAAAATACGCGCAGCTGGACGTAAGGGGAACGAGATATATAAGAATCATGAGAATTGAATGGCGCTGGAATTGCATTTATGAAAGCATATCAACCACTGCGGCATATGCCATTCACTGGATTTCGCACTGGTCATCGACTGTTTCATTAATTATTTTTTCATCCATTTTTAAGCTAACCCTTAAAACTTTATTACGGAGAGCGAGTCATCTAAAAAATTATGAAAATAAAATGGTAAAAAAAAACCACAAGCACAAAAGGTGAAACCTTTCCATACGTGTAATCTTTCGTTGTTGTCAAGTTCGTTGATAACAAAAAAAGAACTCTGTCTGTTTCAAGTTTAGGAAACCTCAGGTTGAAGATCTTATACAGAAGTTACAAAGAAAATTAGTAAAAATGTTATTACAACAAGAAAATTCTGCAAAATATCGCCCAATGGAAATTTCTATGGTTAGCTTAGATAGAGTTTTCTTACAAAGAAAGTTGAGTCTACAAGTAAACTATCCTCAGAAACGGTTTGGGATTAAATTTGACGTTAATCCGTTCAGCGTTTCAATTCTTTTTGCTGATTTGAATTTTTTTTACTCTTCCAAAATCTTTGAGATTATGTTATGCGATGTAAATGTACTTGGACAAAAACCAAGGACTAAAGTAATTAATCACGCAAAACAGCTTCCTTTACAGGGAAGCCAAATATATTTCCGTGAAACAGAATTTTGGAAAACTTTTACAAAGCTTTTTGAATATAGTGCAACTTTCTCAAAACTTCCTCTGTGAGGAAGACAAATTTGGTCAGCATATTTCCTCGTAGCTTTGAAAAAGGTATCTTTGAGAAACAACATAGAAGGTCTCACGTTGCAACCTTTTTTTTATAGTACTAAATGTACAGTCAAAATACAGTTATTGGAGTTCTAGAGCATCTTCCGTCTATTCCTATTCCTTCTAATGGGAGAAAAATAATGGTTTATTCTTTTGAAAAACTACATAAACAACCATTATTTTTCTCCCACACTTCGCTTCGCTTGCGTGCGTGAAATAGGCACTTCTCGCACTAGTAGCATAATAGTATATTACGATACGAGTGCGATCAAACTTTTTCTGACGAATGTGAGTTTGCTACACGAGCCGTAGGCGAGTGTTGGAATCACATGAGTTCAGAAAAAGTTTCTCGCACGAGTTTCGTATACAACTTTATGCCAGTAGTGCGAGAAGTGCGATTTCTCGCACGCGAAGCGAAGTGTGTGAGAAGTACGCATTTCTCGCACGGAGTGGTATAAAATTGTATACGATACTCGTGCGAGAAACTTTTTCTGATCTCGTGTGATTACAACACTCGCCGTCGACTCGTTTGCAAACTCATACTCGTCGCGAAAAAGTTTCATCGCACTAGTATCGTAATGTACTATTATCACAAATCAATCGATTCGTGATAAAGCAGATAGATCCAGCCATCTTTTAGGGCAGTCACATAAATAGTTAAAAATGGTAAAAAGCTTTTAAAAACTTTGTACGAATTTGAATAGTGTAAAGATCCAACTTCCAGAAATCGAATAATCCATGTGACATATTCATGTAAATTTAAATCGTATTTCATAACATGATATCTGAAGCAAAGGCTTGTAAACCCCAGGGCAAACTGGCGCGGTTATTTTTAGCAAGATATCCTTTGGTTGGTACGAAACCAACAGATTGCTTCGAGAGTCGTAGCATCATCCGATTCGACCAGCAATATCAGGGGTATCATTCGAGGAGTATACTACTGGTAGTAGCAGTCGGTTGCGACCGACGACATCAAAGAGGGCACGAGGCTTCCGTATAATTAGTGTCAGGCATATTTGCATATTGATTGAAGAGAACGTGTCGAGTCGTGGTGGCAGAGCTCTCGGCTAGTGGCTGTTGCTGCTCAACGACTTGGTGCCCTCTTTTCCAGAGCTCGACGCCTGCGCCAGCTCTCGTTTGTGTCCTTATAGCCAAGCTCTTCCTGTCACCGCCTCGACACCGCGACGACTCGTGAGATATCGTCGAATTTGCCTCGACCTCGATATCTATTCTCACGACATCCTTCAACCAAGGTCTCGAGAATTCAATCACGAATATAATCACAAAGCTCTTGAACAATTCTATGTGTCAGGGTAATAAAATACTCGCAAGTATATTTAAGAGACACAGTTTATGAGTCTTGCATACTACTTTTATACGAATATGGAACACTCTGAAATATATCTCTGTAATAATAAACGTCGCCTCGGCAGGAATGTATATTGATACTTCTGAGAGAAACCGGGGCTTGTTGGGTCAGGGGCAAATGCGTAACAGCTTAAAAATAAATTGTCTCTCAAGTCCTACATATGTGTCGGACTTATAATCAATAATGCAGGATATATAATTATAAATAAGTCCTATATGATGGGAAATTATCCTATAGGACTTATTTATAAGCCCCCATTTTTATTTAAAGGAACATCGTGTTTATCTAATGTTTATTGAAGTTGAAAAAAGAAAAATGCATTAGTAATCAACTTACGTGGCATAAAAGAATGTCCAAATTTGGGAAAAAAAAGAATACATAGGAAGTTACTTACTAAGTAGTTAGGTATTTTTGGCAATACGCGAAGTTCTGTGGAATGATTACGATTGCGATTATGACACATATTTTTGAGACGGTAAATTGAAAACTTATTTTTGGAAAATTACCGCTCATGGGAAATTATCTTTACAACATATCCGTAGTTTTTTTACTATTGAATCTTTTGTATAATCGCTAAAAGTTGGAGAATTGTAATTAATCAATTAATAAACTTGCTTTTTTTACCATAAAGGTAAACTTTCGAACTCATTTTATATCTTGATTGAATCCAAAAACAATTTCTTATCACTATCACAAAAAAGATTCATATCGATCCATTTCAAAATCCGGCGAAAAGAAAATAATTTGTTAAGGCAAAATAAATTTTCCATTACTTTTTGTATTTCTTTGATTTTTGGTCCTTTTCAAAAAGATTCTTTACAAAAGAACTTTTTACTCTGAATAAAATGGTTATTCACTTTTTGACAGACATGGTAGCACGATCGTAAACAATAACCGACATAAAATTATTTATGGAATAAATAAATGAACGAAGTGATTTTGAAAGTAATCACATAATTACAACTCACCGTAGCAGTGCTTCGAAAATAAATGTATAGGAATTTTGGGGTGTTAAAAAAACATTTATAACAGCATGGGAAAGAAGTGGTAGGAGGTTCCAAGACGGAAAAATGTTCAATCTCGATACAATAGTGCCAGTCGTCGGATTGTCGTTGGTTCCTGCAAGTATATATATATGTGTGTATATATATACACACACGATGCGGAGGCAAGGGTATTCGCAATGCTTGCAAAGCGACGTTAGCAGTAGCAGTAGCACCCTTCCGTTCTCGGTCTCGTCGGTGCGCGCGTGCCAACGGCTAACATATGAGCGCTCGGTGACTCCACAGTTTTGCGGACCTCGCTCCTCGATTCAAATTCAACGCGGCACGGGTGAAATCGGTGCGGATTTAAAAAAAAAACGCCGGGCGACGAGGGGCGGAGAAGAAAGCTTCCCGCAAGCGTAGGGCGGTTTTGGCGAAATTGAGGCGAGAGCGAACGGGACGGAATGATGGAAAAAGACCGAGAGAGAAGATTACAACAATAGAGTGCAAGTCACTAGGTAAACGACCGGGAATTGTTAAAACGCCCCGAGTTCGCGGTCTCGTGCGGCTATTTTGATTTTCGAACGAGAAATGCGCGCAACTATGGCCTGCTCACTCTATACAACTCGTGACTTTAAGGGGTGGCCACGGGGTGAAGAGAGCTTAATAGTAGCAACGACGACAACGTTGATGTGGAGGAGGAGACGAGCTAACGGGGGTGAGAAAAGCTAGAAGAGAGGATTGGATATTGCGCGATTTGGAAATCCTGAGAATCTCGATATATATTGAACACGTGACGTTGATGCCTTTCTGCAACAATGATATCGTCCTCGAAAACTTCCCACTATCCAATTGGACACTGACTTGATATTTGAAACCGTGAATCGAACATTTTTTTTTCCTCTGGAAAAATCTGCAATGATGACCCACCGATGATGATATGACCAAAATCCGTGTAGACCGGCGAAGTCAAATATTAAGGTTTCGGAGATTTTAAGGGCTAGTCAGTACTTGGGGAAATTTAAAGAGCGTATAATATTACTACGATGAGGCTTTGATTTGACAGCCTTGTATTCTGAAGATTTGTGGTTTTCAGTTCGCCCGTCACTTATTATTTAATAAAATACACGCTATGCGCATATCAATTATTGTACGGAATCGAACAGTTAAGATTGTGTATTTTTAGAAGTGTTGATTTTTAAGGATTATAGAGACTGCATAATAAAATGCATAATTTTCGAGAAATTATGCATTTTTTTCTGTATCGAAATAGAGGATAAATGGTACTTCAGAAAATAGGATATTATGCTACAAGGATTTTTGCCGAGGACGAAGTTTATTGCCCGAGCGAAGTGAGGGTGCAAAACACGAGGTGAAAATTACGCACTTTTCTCCCAGAGAGCATAATATACTATTTATTTAACTTTTTCGTGTAAATGCGTTTTTCATTTGTCAAATGAAAATAACGAATACATTCTTAATAGAGTTCCACTGCTTGCTAAACATGTTACGATGGCCGATTAACGGTTAATTATCTAGGATTTTATTTCCTCTTAGAGGAAGCCAAATTATTAAACATACTTCCTCATGGAGGTAGATTTGTAAGAAGTGTAAAATAACGAGGAATCAATAAGCAAGTTTCTACTTTGCATACTTGTTTGAAATTGTGAGACATCTTTTAAAAATTATGTTCAACAATGTTTACATCCCTCCATGTGTAATTATTACTCACTGCTATTATCTAAATACATGAACAATCCGAATCAATCTAATGACAGATCAACGTTCGTTCTTCTATATATTATTTTCAAGCTGTCTTAATGTTTATCCCTTTCAGTTAAAAAAAAATGCAGAAACTACCATTATTATCTTCATCGCTTCTAATAAACAAAAAACCTTTGCAAGTTCAACTGAGCACAATTGTAGTATTTCGCAATAGGCCAAAATTCTAAAAAAATTGTTAAGCTAATTTGGTAGAATTTTTTTTTTTAAATCATATAAATCATTTAATTTTTCTAAAATGCATTTCTTGTCGGAAAGTACTGAAATTCCGTTCGGAATCGAACTTTTGGTTCAGAATGTATGTGTAAAGCATCCTTAAGATAGTATTTCATAATAGCTGGCGGGCTCCAACAGTCATAGTTGTATAACCATTGCTCCATCTATATGAAAAGTTGTTGCGTGTGCACCACTCTTGCCAAGTGTTATATCTTGGCTAAGAGATCCCGCGGGATGTCTCGGAGTTCGATGTCGGTGAACGATAGCCGCGGGTCAGGGGGCTATCTCACTCCCGGAGTTCCTCAGCCGTACATCTCTTCGAAGCTCCTCGCGTTACCCGGTAGTTTCCGTTCAGGGTGCTCGACGGGACTCTGTTCTCCCGTACACAGACAACTTCCTCCATCATAGCTATATAATACTCTACTCTCGGGCAATAGGATAGATCGAGCCCTCGAGACCTCCTCGTCCGTCACGAAACTGGACCTTCTTCGGGAGTGAGAGGTGGGCGTTAGCTCTCTATATTTTTATTGATTTCGATTACGCTCTCGCGCCTCTTCCAGCCACAGCATATAGGCAATGTAACGCAGGGAATGTAGCTATACATGAGAAGAAAAAGGCCTCTGATGTTCCACTGCTCTTCTTCTTCTTCTTCTTCTTCCCCCGTGTTTGCCTTCCAACATAAAGCGTGGCAATATAATATAAAAAGGAGGCAGTTGTTGCGAGGGATGAACCGCTTATTTTTCTGTATACTGGACAGGGGCGAGCAAGATGAGGGAGTGAAATATGTAAGACTACGTCCATCGGTGAATCCGAGGCTATTTCTTTTCCCAACCGCGAATCTCCGTCGGCATTTCACTCCTGGTTATACTTTTCACGATAAACCAATAGTCGGTTTATATAAGGCTGTGCGGGTAAGCACTTTCGAAAAACCGGGGCTACTTGGTATAACTTTTGTCTTGCGGTTTTTTGCTATTTTATAAACGTTAATATAACGTTGAGCGTCCTATGTCTACACTGAGAGAAAACGAAAAAACTGGACACATAATCATTTATTTGAAATACATATAATTGATTCAAGTAGCTTGGTATTTGTAGCAACTATACATATGGTGAAAACATCAATATATTGCGTTGAGTGAATTATATGAAAGATCTGAATTATTTGAATTAAAAAAAACAGAACAATTGAAGCAGCTATATATTTCGTTGAGTCGAGTAAATAAATGATTGTATATGCATTAAATGTGTGTATTTGAATCGATATAACCGTTGAGTTAAACCTATATATGGGGCATTCCATACCAACTCGGTTAACGGCTGACCATCAAATTTTTTTTTACCGGCAATTTTTTATGTAATTCTTCCAACTGAAAAATGCATGCAGAAATTTTTTCAGATTTCTTTTCATCGAAATTTTTGAGTTATGAATAATTAAAGCTATTTAAAAAACGCCCTAATTTAATAATTCCAAAAAAATCTCAATAATAGTATGATGTACAAATAAACGTTTGAATCATAGATCAGAGTGGGCCGAGGCTTCCTGCTATTTTTTTTTCATTTTATAATATTATTCAAAGAATTTTTAAACGTTGAATAGACAACGCTCTATGAGGAAGCCAAAATTGAATAACATATTTCCTCATAGAGGTAGCTTTGTAAAAAGCGAAAAATAATGAGGAAGCAATGTGCAAGGTTCTACTTTGCATCCTTGTTCCTATTATGTTTATAGAAGTGAAAATGTTATTCGTATACGATAATTTATTCAGAAAAACAAAAACTAATATTTTGTACCACATGCGTTTATATTTAATGAAAATTATCTCACATCAGTCAGCGAGAGGATAAAAAATTTGAAAATGTGTGGTTCAAAAAACTTATTTTAAAAATAAAACCCGGATTTAAATAATTAAAAATTATTATGTAAAACATCCCATTCATAATTGCTTCTATAACTACATTTGATTCAGTAATTTCAAGAAATTTTTATTTAACGCTACAACATACAATAGTCAGGTATCTCATGGCACCATAGCCGATGCTAGTTTTGAGTTCTTGAATATTTAAAATGCTTTAAATTGTTTTTCGCAAAACGGGGTCGCCTAGTGTGACCATAATAAAAGTATAGAGTTGGAATGCACCCACGGTACAAAGACCCCGTTACTACCAAGAGCCTACGTAGTAATAATGACTCGTCTGATGTGATGCTACCTGACTGACATAAAGCCGTCACTCGACTCCTTCGAGTGAAGGCTTGGGTCAATTCTCGAAAAAGTCAAGAATTGCAATGCCGTCAAGTTACGCTTAGGTGAACAAGTATCCGACGCTTCTCTGCAAGGGGTCGGTTCCGCGGGTAATAAAACATTTTTATTTAACGCTACAACATACAATAGTCAGGTATATCACGGCACCATAGCCGAAGCTAGTTTTGAGTTCTTGAATATTTAAAATGCTTAAAATTGTTTTTCGCAAAACGGGGTCGCCTAGTGTGACCATAATAAAAGTATAGAGTTGGAATGCACCCACGGTACAAAGACCCCGTTACCACCAAGAGCCTACGTAGTAATAATGACTCGTCTGATGTGATGCTACCTGACTGACATAAAGCCGTCCCTCGACTCCTTCGAGTGAAGGCTTGGGTCAATTCTCGAAAAAGTCAAGAATTGCAATGCCGTGAAGTTACGGTTAGGTGAACAAGTATCCGACGCTTCTCTGCAAGGGGTCGGTTCCGCGGGTAATAAAACTATGTACTGTGGATTTTGGAACAACGGTATACCTGCATTGGCGGGCATCCCTTTATGACATGGTGCTTGTCACGGAGCCGTCCGTCGCACCACGCCAACACCTGAGGCCTAAATTACTACCGAAGTGTCAAAATAATATTGTACAAACTGTTGGGGTTGCGGAAAACTCCGAGCTACTAAAGGGGTAATAATATCGGCAATTCAACGTCACAATAGTGACCATGAGCGAAGCGGTGGCTGCACGGCAGGTAGTATCACGCTAAAAGATTTTTGAAATATTTATTATAAATCCCGTCGACGTAAAATATTCACGTGAAAATAAAAATATTTTATTCACTATTATTCATATATTTACATAGTGAACTATTTTTGTAAAAGTGTTTCCTGCACATACTTAGTAATTTTGTCTAATCTTTTTCAACACTGCCCAATAAACAAAATTATTACCCGAAAATCTGTATTTTTTTTTGTAACGTACTAAATTATTAATACATAATTTTCATACAATTTATACTTTCCTGCATAAAAAACATTATTTTCCGTTCTTGAATTATATTTTAAGTAATAAATGAGGATGCAAAGTGGAACTTTGCACATTGCTTCCTCATTAATTTTCATCTTTCGCAAAGCCGCCTCTATGAGGACGTTTCTTTATTTCACTTTTGGCTTCCTCGTAGAGGAAGCTTGTCGAAAGATGAAAATTATTGAAGAAGCAATGTGCAAAGTTCTACTTTGCATCCTTATTTTAAATACAAATTGGCGAAAAGAGAAAGAGAAACGAAATGTCAATACATAATTGTAACCATGTATGATGCCAAAAACATATTATAGTTATAAAATTGGAAAAATACATCACCTTAAATAAGAAAAAATTCTAAACACGTTAAATCCGAACCGCTTTACCGATCATCACCAAATTTGGTACGTAGCAGCGCTGAATGTTATTTTTCATGTGTAGAAAATTTTAGTCACTTTGTCAAAATTTTACCTAAATTAGAGCAAAAGGCAAATTTAAAAAAAAATCAAAACCGTTGTACCGATATGGCTCACATTCAATACGAAAGGCCGCATCACTTTGTTCAATTTTTATACAAAGTTTCAGCCCGATAGCTAAAAATTCGTTCGTTCTACAGCGTTTATGTACTTTGTTCAAAATTTAAAAATTCTTATAAAAATAAAAAGCGTTAAGGGATTTTTATAAAAATTATACCAATTGAAGATTCGCCGATATTGTACATGTTGTTCAGATTTGAGCTGATTCGGTTGAATAGTTTGTAAGTTACAGTTATATGAATTTTTGGCCTTTCATCCCACACACACACATACATACATCCGGTCAATTTTTCTAAACCAGTTTTCTCGACATTTTAGACTATTCTGACATGAAAATCTCGAAAAAAAAATTTAATGGAAATAGAGCTTCCTCTATGAAAAAGCAAAAATAGATAAATTTGACGAAAACGTACAACCGCGTGTACTAAAATCTATACGCGGTTATGCAATGTGTGCTGTAAGAATAATTATCGATATGTAATAGGCAATTAAACGTCCAACGTTGTTTTAATAGCTAAACGAAAATGATAATCGTTATTAAACTGAATGTAATGCTATTGGTCATCACGATTCTACTACGTTAATGTGGAAGTTGCGATCAACAATTTCGTGAAGCAATTGCAACAGATAAGTGCATAAGTAGTATCGTCTTGTATCGGTCACCGTTTGACACGTAACGAATTGGCTCGATTAAGGAGAGAAACAATCAGGAATCAATTAATCAGAGAAGACGATCCGATTCCCTGTCGGCAGGTCTATAGTGCTGCCGACCTGCAATGATTTACTTCGATCGGTAATCCGATATGTAAATTATATTCGTACAGTAGAGCGTAGTTACCTATACCGCAGAGACTCATGCGGCTCTAACAATGAGTTGACAAAAATTTTTTTCCTGCTCAAAATCAATTTTATGTCAATACATTTTTTTATGTTTTTTTATTTATTAGAAAACTGTTATTGTTGTAATGAGATACTTAAAATAAACTAAAATTATTCTGTTTCTTTCCTCAGCGTGCAAACACACATACCCGGAAGCGCATAGCAGGGATTGCAGGAATGCCGATTTTAAAATACATTGCTATTAATCATATTTGCCATTCTCATCGTCAGAATGTTGATAAAACAAGCCCACTAATTAGAGTCTATTAAAGCTTCCGACGTATTAGCAGCTTTCACAAAGTTCTTATTAGCACTCGTATAAGTACGAGACGATTAATTGCTATAAGATTTTTCCACTGGAAATTGTAGCGCCAATGAAAGATAGAAGTTTCTGAACATTTTTGGAAACTGACTCTGCTTGGCCTACAGAGTGGGGAGACTGTGCCCAATTGACCCGTGCCCCCAATCAGCGTCGCGATGATCCTTCAGGTATAGGGAAAACAGGCACCCCCACTATTGTCACCCGAAGGGATGGTCGAAGTACGCTTGTAATATATAAATATGACTACTCCAAAAAATTGTCATTCCACTTGTCAGAAACTGTCGTCGCCAAACGATCAACAGCTTTGAACTCCATTCATTTCGTAAGTGAAAAATATCGAAGTGAAGACATTACAAAGTGTAATCTGTGTATTCTGTGATTTTCACATATTTCACATAAACACTTTTTACAAGAAACCAGTGTTGAAACGTTCTGGAAAAAGATGGCCAAGGAAAACAATGTGGAAATGAAAAGCCCAATTTTTGATCAATCAGAGGTAAGTTGACGCATTTGACAAGCTTGATAAGAAACATAATAGAAATGTCATAAAAATGTTGCTCATATTTTTTTTTTTTTGCTTCCAGACTTCAACATCAAATAATCAACCCGATTGCATGATCTCGAAGGATTGCGAGAGCCCCAGGTTCGAGCTGATCGATTTCGATACGATGATCGAAAAATCCATTGACGAACGAGTCCACGAAATCGAAAAACCAGACAAAGTTCAACACAGTGCCTGTGGTAAGGCGAACGGCAGCGGCGATGCGCAAAAAAGGAAGCACAGCCAGGAGAAACCTTTATCATTCTTGGATCTCCTGGACGACATTTTCGAGGATGACAAATCGTTGGAAACGGTCAATAGTCCACTCGAAAGAATTGAACAGTTGCTTCAATATCGCCTGGCGGCTTCGTCGGAAAAGAAGCAACGAATAACAACAAATGAAGACGAGTGTTTCGCTAAACCAAAGACCTATAGTTGTTACTATTGTACAAAAAGATTTTACAATAGGGCTCAGTGCCGTAATCACGAGATTCGCCACAGGTCAGCCCTTTTGAAGTGTTCCTGGTGCAGTAAACGATGCCAATCGAATAGCGGGCTGAAGCGGCATATACGATACCACCATTAGTATACGAGTATGTGTCGTGTTTTCTTCGATTGATGATAATAAGGCTAATGTGGCGACGACGATACTCGGTTTAAATCGTGTAATGTTCAAAGTGCTTGTGTATTATATTTATTAAGACCTGTATTTTGTTTTTAAAACTTTGTAAATTTACAACACTGTTTATTTTTTTACATTTATTTGCATGTATTTTAAATGTGATACAAAAATTTGAATAAATATATTTTTTAATAAAAAATACGATATTTCTCAATCACACCTTTCCCAACCACGATAATTCATAAAATAGGATTCAAATTAGATTGGTTATTCATTTTTTCCTATAAATCCATCAATTGGTTCAATTTTATATTTTTATTTTCATACATTTTCATCCCCAAAAAAACCCTCACAGGTAAAAAATTGAGACAAGTACATTTACGCGAGTGGCATTCTGCCACAAAAATCGCAATGGTTAAAAAAAAACCAGCGGTACTGTTTATATGTGCAAAAAGTTTTGGAATAAATTGAAAACATCCGCAGCATGTCATCTCAAGTACATGTATGTAGAGTTACAAGTACTGACCCCCAGGTCTGGTACTTGAATGGTTGACCACCCCCAAGCCCGGAAAAATTCTAGCAACTAAAGATAAAAACTTTGTGAAAAAAGCGAGCGGTATTTCTATTTTTACGTGCAAAAAGTTTTGACATAAAGAGCATTTGTCATTTAGAGAAATTTATTAAAATAATAATAAAATAATAATAATAACAACAAAAATAATGAAAAATACAAATAAATAAAATTGAAAATAAATTGGTAATTTAAGTGCAAAACAAGTTGACCTTAGTACTTAGCGAGTTTGTGAAATGTAGTCAATTGTTTCATTATTTAATGTTTATGGTATCATATCAACTCGCCAAGTACCAAGGTCAATTTTTTCTTGCATTTAAATCACCAAATTATTTTCAATTTTATTTATTTCAATTTTTTAATATATCTTTTTCTCTTAATGCAACAACTTTTATTATTGTAATAAATGGCAAATCCTCTTTATGTCAAAACTTTTTGTACGTATAAATAGAAATACCATTCGCTTTTTTTTACACTATTTTTATTTTTAGTTGCTAGAATTTTTCCGGGCTTGAGGCGGGGGGGGGGGGGGGGGTCAGTACTTGTAACTCTACATACATGTACTTGAGATGACATGCTACGGATGTTTTCACTTTATTTCAACATTTTTTGCACATATAAGCAGTATACCGCTAGTTTTTTTCATCCATTGTGATATTTGGGGTAGAATGCCACTCGCGTAAATGTATTTGTCTCAATTTTTTACCCGTGAGGGTCTTTTTGGGGATTTCACTACTGTTTGCATAGATTTTTATATCTCACGACCGATCAATTCAGAATAAGGGAACTCGCAATTTACTTGCAGTTTTTGTATATTCCTTAATACACAAATTTATTAACACGATGGGTAATTAATAAATGGTTCCTCTTATTTTCCTTCTGCTTATGTAAATCTAAATATCAATTCATCTTTTTCAAATTTATGTCCCACTGTAGGGTAGGGTGCTACTACTCGGTCGGTAACATAAACTGTAATGTAAATTTTATTTTCGCGGTCCTTTTTTTGCATATAGGGTGAACGTAGCAGTGGCCGCATACTTCGCAGTCGTCGTACACCACCGCATATATTTCGATATATTAATAAAACCATGAAAAAAATTGCAATTGCAAAAATTGTTGAAGCATCGTCAATATTTAAATGTCTGGAATAATTGTCGATTGCCATATTGTGCAAATTATAATATAACTGTTATTTTTATTCAGGCCCGCACGTTGTGAAGATAGTATTATTATATTCCTTTTCGGAAATACTAATAAAAGACGAAAGCTTTTTAGCTAACATTATTTGGTTTTAACGCTTTTTCGGTACAAAATATAGCCTATTTTGTTTAGGAAGAAACAACCTATTTTATTGAACCCTTGATATTCGTGTTAACATAGATTTAGCAATATAATCTTCCTCTTTTATGACTGGGTCAGGCAAATCATTTGTTGTACCGGTATTTCAAATGCTGTGCGAATATTGTTGCGGACGTGCGAAGTGGACAGTCCCATTAAGGGGAGGGAGTCAGGTAAAAAAAAATTGATTTTGGAAATTCAATATCATCCAAATTCTATTGCATATAAAAATGCACAATGTACTATATTGTTGGTGCTGGATGAAAGAATTTTTTACTGTCGTCTGACTTGCATATGCTTTTCCAAATTATCTTAAGCAAAGTCCTTAGGTTTTCCATTCTGCGCATGATTCAGATCAAACTACTAGGCAGATTGGAATGATTGACGTCTCATTTTGTTCTTCATGAAAAGATACACCGGCTAAATGGAGCAAACTATTTTTTTTTCATTCTGAAAGCAAAGTTAATCACTGATTTAGAAAATAGCATACAATTTATTTATTAATAATTATGTTACTTAAAAAATATTACAGTTTATTAACATCTGCTTCATTTAGCCGGTGTATCTGTTCATGAAGAAGAAAATGAGATGTCAGCCATTCCAATCTGCCTAGTAGTTTGATCTGAATCATGCGCAGAATGGAAAACCTAAGATCTTTGCTTAAGATAATATTTAAAAGCATATGCAAGTCAGACGACAGTAAAAAATCCTTTAATCGAGTACCAACAATATAGTGCGTTGGGCATTTTTATATGCAATAGGATTTTGATGATATTGAATTTCCAAAATCAATTTTTTTCACCTGACTCTCTCCCCTTAAACGCACAGCAAATTTGACAATTCATTTATTTGATAGTTTTATATAATTCTTATATTTTCGCTGTTAAGTAAGTTTTATTATAATAATCATTATTCAAAGCTCCAATCATAGTATGTTACAATACCAGTACGGTAAAACTTTTTTTGAGAAATGTGAATTTGCAGCATGAGCCAAAGGCGAGTGTTGCAATCACATGAGTTAAGAAAAAGTTTTCCTAATGAGTATTGTACCTACAAATTTTCACTCCATTATTCATGATATAAAAATATTTATTCAGCAACCCTATTGAGTTCTGTCACCGAAAAAAACCGCAAGAACCACCTCAGTGTTTTCTTCACTTTTCCGCACAGCAATTCACCGCAAAACCACTGAGCGCTTTTTTATCGAGCGTTGGTGGTTTTGCTGTTTCTATCACCGCAAAAACACCGATGAAAATTTTGAAAAGTTTCGAAATTTCGTAATATTTTGTAATTTGTATAAATAATGGTAGAAATCACGGACCGAATCAGGGATTAAATCACAGCAGATTTTACGTTTCCGTGAAGCCAAGTAAATGCTGTTACCGTTAATATTTAATTTTTAGTTGTATAAAATGTGTACATTTGAAACTCTCAAGAGAAGACAACATAGTCTTTTCTCGTTTCACATTTTTAAATAGCTAGTCCATCTATGTCAAATAGTTAAGCCATCTCCAAAACGTGGTCCTTCAGTTATATGAGAGCACAGCAACTTGCGATAGCTTCGTGTTTATATGCACGAAAAGATGAACAATCTAAAACTCTCCACCACATTATAATACACTAAAACCCCGGTTAAATTATAACCAGCTTTTTTTCTCCGTATATTAATCAACAGACAGGCTCCATTCAACAAGCTCTAGATTCTTTGATACCCGGGAAATATGATTTCCGTGGCTCATTCGTCAGTGGAGCAATAACTTCAATGCTGAGCCTATAATATCTACCTACACATAAACTGCTATCGGAGAGTGGAGTGAATCTATGTATAATATTGTTCCAAAGAGGGGGTTTAGAGTAGCAATTGAGCACTCTCTGGGTACAACGTTATAGGTACACATAGCGATACTGGTATGATATCCGCAACAACCTCGATTGAACGGACATCAGAGCGAGTTCGATGCAACGCAACGCATCGAGCTGCTGCTGCTGTTGCTGTTGCTGCTGATGCTTTCGTCTCAAAATAAGCAATTGACCTGGCGATACGGTGGCCGATGCTGTCCACGAACGCGGTTGGCTCACGGTGGATCTCGCGCCCCGCTGCATCGCATCGGCATCGAGCCAACAAAACCCCCGATTCTCGTTCGGCTGGTCCAATATGCGGCTAATTTGCACAACAAATAAAGCTTATTCTCCGGATTTGCATGTGTTTGAACTGCAGTGTAATTGGGTAGTACCGCTCAGCTCGCGCTCACTCCCTCTATCACCCTTTCCCCAATTCTCTTAGCTCTCCATCTCTGTCACCATGTGATGGACAGCCCATCCGTATATAGCTGTATATGTACCTCGATTTTGGTCTGACTTTCTCTCTCGCTGCCTGCGCGTGTCAAGCTCTCATTGTCGCACAAGCCATCTACCTGCCTCTCTCTGACTCGCCCAGAGACTCTTTGCCACCCCTAGAGCATCACTAGCTTCACCTCCATCCACATTGTGCGTATGGGCAACCGTTACTGTGTGTGTATACGCCCGATGGGCACTCACGTGATCGACGGATTTTGCAATATCGAGATTGACCGTCCAGCTCTCGGCATACGTGCTCTGGACACAATCGTGTTTACTGCGTAGGCGGTATACTTGGTCCAGTCCGCGATTTACTACACGGAGAGAAGGATATGAAATTAACATGCCGGTGGGAAAAACTAACATATCTTATGATAGACGAGAACCAATGGAATTTCTATCGGACTTGTAAATATTCATTACTTTATGAAATTTACATTTGTGGTGTAATTCGTTTCATAATCATTATTTCGCAATAATAACAGCACTGCTTATAAAATGATGTTTAACGCTTTGAATAGCTGCAACGAAAATTCATGTCAATTACAGTAAAAGTAGTGAGACGACTTCAAACCGTTTTTCATTTATTTAAAACATTGCATATCTGTTAATAAATACTGCAGATAATGGTTGCAAAGTAATAAATATTAAATACATTGTACAATATATGTTTATTTGAAAAATGATGGTGCCTTAAATGTCTGTTTTGAACCTGTACAACAAAATCGAAAATTAACAAATACATACGTCTTTTTTCTTCTATAATTTTATCCACCCATTATTTAAGGGTTTTTTTAAATTTAGCTGATGAATAGCGCATGGGCATCATGCATATTTTCAAAGTAAATGATAAAGTAGAATTGCCTGAAGATTTGAGAATTCCATCATGAGCATGGTTTAAAAAAAAAATGTTTTATATTTTCAGTGTTATTCGAAAGTCAGTACAGATATACTCAAAACTGCGATGCTTCAGATATCTCCTAAACAAATTAAGTACTAGAACCAATAAAAAAAACATTTTTTAAAATTCATCATTGATCCTTTACGGCATAAACTACGAAAATAAACAAAAGTTTATCAACATAATAGCTTTTAGAAGGAATGCAGTAGAGCACTATTATATTTTTTTTACACTTTTTACTTTATTTTTACGTTCACCACATTATCTTATCATCCAAATTAATACTCGAATGAACTGATGGAAAAACGTTGCGGATGAAACATTTATAAAACATGTTCTTTATCTTATTATTTGTCGCCATTTTATATGCCATGTTTGCTACGCAGCCTCTGCCCTCACGACAACCCTTCTGGCGATCCCGCGTTATGTCCGACACGTATGGTACCTAATACAGTATAATCCGTCTGGGCTACACAAGAGCGCTCATGTGTGCAGGTGCACTGCTCGGCTCCTGTATACGCAACGCTGCCACAGCGACGACGACGACGACGGCGAGTTATCCCGCAGACGATCTACGGGAACGTGCCAACTCGCCATTTTGTATGCGATATGCCGTGTACCCCGCGAGCCGAGCACGTTCTTTATTAGGTACGGGCACTTTTGTAGCGTGTAGGGAAGGTACAAGACCGCCCGATGCACGGTAGTAAAATAAGAAATAATATATACACCAAAATATGTGGCTCTCGGTTGTATAATGGTAACATTTTTCGAAATCATTTTCCTCATCAACTAAGTCACTTCTGAACATCCTCAGAGATCCAGAAAAATGAACTTTGAAACCGATTGAAAAAAAAAAATTGCTCAAGATCATTGAGCAATTCTTTTGCTTGGTGAATGTGTAATACAATCCATATTTCAGGCAATATACATTTTTTACAACAGACGGTTGCAGAAGTCTTATGTGGGTGATTGAAAAGACCACAAAATCTTTTCTATACTAAATCTCTTATTGTTCACTGCTCATTTGCTGGTAATTCTGTCTGTATATATCGTACCAAAGTATATAAAGTATAATAACTTTTATATTAGCTTGCGGTCCAAAAATAAATAAATAAATTTATTTATTTTTTTTTCGATATTTCAGATAAAGTATCAGAAGCAGTGAAGATTTTGGATTGGATTTCCATACCAAAATTATGTTTTAAATGCAGAAGGCACACACCAAATTTTAGTGCAGTCCGCTTTTTACGAAAGTTATTGTGTTTTCGGACATACAGACGCCAGACAGCCAGACAGACAGACAGATAGAAATGAGTGAATGTGTTTTTTGAAATCAAGGACACTCAAAACATGTATTTTCATTTAAATCTGAGTCAAATTTTTTTTGGATTCCAAAAAGCAAAAAAAAAACTAGGTCTTACAGTGCTTTTATAGGGGAGCGTGGGGCAAAATAACAACGAGGGGCATTATGATTATGGGGCACGACGGAACAGGGGCACAACGGCAACGCGGGGCATAATGGCGCGGCGGTACGAACAAGATGGGGCATCCTAGTACCGAAATAAAATATGACATATGAAAACAAAAATTCGTACATTGACATGCGACATCCCACAGTCTTATTAACTTGCCCAAATATTTTTTGAATTAAAATACGCCAAGTTGTTCACATTTGGTTTCGACTCAATGCACGCGACGGAAAAAAATAGGACCTTGACACACAGCATGAGAGTTGTTAATTTACACAACTGTTCTTCGTATCATTACGAATAATATTACCAATGACAAAACCTCGAATTATTGAAAAAGAAAGGCAAACTCATCTGCGAATGCGGAAGAGAATATACCATGTCGCTTTTGCAGTGGCTTGTATTCACAATAAAAAGAATCATGGATGCATTGCCATACGTGTGAACAATGGGTACACTTTTTGTGGGCTGATGTCGATGAGGATATCGTCGAATATATTTGTGAACTCTGTGTCCGATGGAATTCAAAATAAATATAAAATGAGTTACGTATTCGATGTAAAAAATAACAGATGTTTATATTCTATTAAATTTAATTTCAATGATATCGTGAGATTAATATCATGGCAATTAAACCATAACATAATTGTTTTACGATTTCAGTGTACGCTGGTGCCATTTTTACGAGGTGTGCCATTATGCCCCTGTTCCATCGTGCCCCATAACCATTATGCCCCGAGTCGCGTCAGTCGCGAGGTGTTCCATCTTATCCTCTGTTTTTCAAATTTGCTAATATGGAGTATCAATACAGTGGACTAATATGGAATATCTAAAAATTGCTGGAAATTGGTTCGTATGCTCTGCGCACACAGTACATAAGAAAACGTAGAAAAAAATATATTTTGTAAATATTCATTTTGAAGATATTTTGTCCAACGACCTTAATTTTTCTAATATTTTGGGTTATTTCTTCATATGCCTCATTCAGGATTTTCGGGTTTTTCCCTCTCTTCTTTCCACGTTCCTTCTTGGAGACCTCTCTAGAGTGTTGCCCTCACTCGCTTAAAAAAAGTATGAACAGAGTGTTAGAATAGTATAAAATGGCTATCCATTTTATACTATTATAGTTGTAGTTATTATAGTATAAGGAGTCGTAACAGACGAAGTGATACTCAATCAATGCTTTGTCAAAGAGTATGAATTATGAAAGTACTATAATAGGAATATAATTGAGTATAATTTAAGTATAATGTCAATATAATTTGAGAATTATTTCGTTAAAAGGCAGTTAATGTTTATCAGTTTACAATATTATCATTACAGATAGCAAGTTGACTAGCATGCGTCGACACGACCTCCTTAACTCGGGCCCGCTGAAGCTATACACTATTTTATTTTCTAAACCATTTCTGCTTCCTCATAGAGGAAGCTTTGCGGAGAAAACGATTCGTAAGGTTCTACTTTGCATTCTTAAAAATATTTTTTTAAAGTTGTGAAATAATGAGGAACCAATTTCCAAGTATCCATTTTTTTACAATAAAAATGGTTTCTAGTATCATTTAAAAAAGTATCTATATATCGTTAAAATAATCATAAAAAACAACTAATTAATCTATATCTATATTGTAGTGTAACATATACAAAAATCGTATACGAAAGTTACCAAACATTTGAAGTTTGAAAAAAGTCTCTGCTGTATAGCAGACGCTTGATACCAAAGCTACAGACCGACCGCCTCCATTTTTGTCCGTTTTTTATTGGTTAATTTTATTTTTCATTGGTTTTACCACTGACCCGAATTTGGTACATCATACGGAAACAAAAGATTAGTTGCCATAACCAAAAAATGAGTTGACACAATCAATCGATTATTCTATTTCCCTTACAATTCAAATAGTAGTGCAAACGATTCGAAGAGTAATACCGACGATTTAAATGATAGTCCCAACAATTGGATCGGTTACGCTTACTTATCTCGCGAGATTAGTTATGATGTAGGCAATTAATTTTTGAGACCTTGTGTACAGCAATTTGCAAACGTAGTTGGCACAACCAAACTTTTCTTCCCGTACAGGCTTTATACGATTAATAGAAATCAATTCAAGGTAATTATTGCAATGGAATTGCAATGCAAAGCGTTGGTCTATATTACGGAACGTTGAGTGGATCATAACTTTAACATTTTCTTGTCTGTCATAAATCAATAATTGCAGCTAGCGAACCCAGGTTCTAGTTTACAGTTGAGTGTGGTCACTACGTGATGTGACACATAGATATCCCACGAAACGGGTTTTCAATGTGGATTGTCGCCTCTTTTTCTAGTCCAATGAATATAGATTATAACTGAAAAACCGGAAAACTCGTGTAACGTTGTTACATTTGATCATAACTATGATTTAACACCTAAACTACCTTACCGATGTCAACACAAGTGAGCGAACGAGGTTGTACATTCTTTCGATTCCACATGCGCGTCGATACTCACTGGTCTATCATAGCGCAATAGTCCACATTCACCGCTTTTACCCTAGTTGAAAATCAACACCCTGTATGGAGAATTATGTTCTCTACGTATTGAGCTATGATAATAGCAAAAATAAAAAAAGTTGCAAAGTAGAACTTTGCACATTGCTTCCTCATTAATTTTTCACAAAGCCACCTCTACGAGTAAGCTTATTTATATTAATTTTAGCTTCCTCATAGAGGAAGCTTTGTAAAAAATGAAAATACAATTTGCAAAGTTTTACTTTGCAACTTATTTCGTTACCTATATAGTACTTGAAAAATTCAAAATTACGTAAAATCCAAACAGCTTTACCGATCACGACCTAATTTGGTAGGTTAGCAGCGCTGAATTTTATTTTTCATTTGTAGAAAATTTCAGTAAATTTGGTGAGATTTGACGCGAGTTAGAGCAAAACGAATATTTTTTGAAAAATTCAAAATCCCATAAAAACCGAACTTTTTAACAGATTTATTTCAAATTCAATACCGATCCTCCTTTAACATAGCTCTAGTCATAAAAAATTATTTAGTTCAATAGCTAAAAATTTGCAGATGCTAGAGAGCGTACAGTCTTTCAAAAATTGCAAGGTCAAATAAAATTTGAACTTATTTCTAACTTTTTTTGAAAATTACTGCAATCAAAGGCGTCGACGGCCTTCACATGTTTGCTAAATTTCAGCCCGATTGTTAAAGCAGTTCTTGAGATATGTAAGTTCGAATTTTAAGTGCCGGCCACGCACACACGCACATCCATCCATATATTTTTTCTAAACCACTTTTCGCGACGTTTTAGACCATTTTGAGTGTACTGATATTAAAAAATCCGAAAAAAAAAATTTTCGCACGAAAACAAAGCTTCTCCTATGAGAAAGCAAAATTATAAAATTAATGGGACTCGGAATATTATTACGCTGGACAATGTTATTCTAAGTTTCAATCATAAAAGGCTCAATGAAAAAAATAAATCCCTGAAAAATGTTATTAGGTACTGTTTTAGATATGTAAGTGAATCGAACTATGCGCATTGGTTCATTATTGGGTTCCGCCTTTCAAGAAGATACTTTTATAATATTGACCCCGTTATAGACGTAATGCCTGCGGACAGGAGAAAAAGCGGAGAAAGAAAATAAAAATGAATAAAGCACTTATTAATCGATCGGTTGTGATTCCCTCATAAAGGAAGCTTTGTTAAAGGTAGAAAATAATAAGGAAATATGTGCAACGTTAAACTTTGCATGCTTATTTTCATTTTTTTTTATCTTGTCAACAACGTCATGCCTAGAGTTAAAATAGGTCATCTCAATATATTTAAACGTGAATTGCGGAAAGTATTTACTTGCTCCAATTAAATATTAAACAATTGTTTGCAGTTATATTATTCAGTTTATCTAGTGAAACATATTGGCGTTTTGACCACCTATATAATTGCTTCACATTCGATCGCCCATTTCCAATTCCTTTAAAAAAATAGTTGTCATCATATCGCTGCCAATTGATCTTAAGCGAGATGTACTTAGAAATTATGACAAAAGTACAATATCACAAAAAATGCCCATATAGTTTATTAGTCAGAATAATCGGCTACGAATCAGCGATCTCCAAGTGGTTATCAATTCGGGGGTGAGAAATAATTTGTGTTATAAATTTTGATGTGACTTATCTTTTTATTCATCAGCAAGTAACAAAGACAACCAAGGTAATTCTTTAGCCTAAGTCTGCCAAAAACCGACAGCTGAAACGAGTTGAATCTGATCGATTAGGCGTCATTCTACCGAAACAGACTGCAAGAGCCGTAAGCAATAGAGGATCGAGGGCCAGAACAAGAGACAAACATCCGGATCCACATTCTGCCGCATGCCGCACTCTCCGAAAGCGCTAACAGTACAGCAGACTTGGCTATAGTAAAGCCAGTGCAGTATAGTAGAGTGGTGTGCAATGAACTTGTAAACCACTGACTGAACACACAGCGGCAAACGGCGGCCTACCGAGCGACCACTCACCAATATAGGTGTACACGTCGGGCTGTTTCTAGGCTCGCGAATATATACACAGAGACAGCGAGTGTGCCGCATCAGGTCGACGATACAGTCGCTCACCTCGGTCCGAGCATCCCGCTGGCTTCTGGTTGGTTGGTGACGTCATCACTTTGTGTTCCATGTCCGAATTGCATCGCAGTAGTACCTCGTCTCTTCCTCTGTCCTCTCTCGTCGCCGTCGTCGTCGTCATCCTCGTCGCGTATGTGCAACCCTTACCCCCGTTTGTTTTGGCCTCTCTTTGATGTCCTGTCGGGGACTCAACGTCAACTTCAGAGTGAGACAGCGCGAGACCCGACGACTACTACTAGACTTGCCACGCGTGTTATACGTGTACGGAATTCACCGTTCTCGCGGTCATCGCATCGTTTGTACACTAGAAACTACTCAAGAATTTTCCCCAGATAACGGTGTGCAAGCATACTTGACAAGAGACACGATGAAAGTCAAGTGTGTATGTCGATACATTGGTTACAGGTGGCAGAAGGTACCTGAAAATTTCTGAGCATGGAATTACAATTATCTCGTCATACGGAATTAAGTTCAAGCTACACGATGAGAATTTTACAATGCACTCATATGATTGTTGTAGAACTGGATACCATTAAGTCTTTAAATGCCAACGTAGTATATTTGTTAGTTTCCAGGGGGAATGTTTTTTTCAGAATATCTTTTCCATTTTCGTCGAAAGTTCTGCGGAATTTGACAGTAGTGAGACTTTATTAGGAGTGCAGTCTAAGTTTTAATTTCATGAAGAAAAAACGCATTCACACGCAAGAATTTAGAAGTAGCAATTTTTTCACTATTAAGTTTTTAAAAAAGTGTCCAACTTTTATGACCTTTTTTTAGGCAGGAATTAGGAATCCCGGAAAAAAAGTACCCGGGAAAATAAGTATCTAGGAAATAAAGTCCCTAGGAAAAAAAGTCCCCCGGAAAAAAGTCCTCAGGGAAAAAAGTCCCCCGGAAAAAAAATCCCCGGGAAAAAAAGTCCCTCGGAAAAAAAGTCCCTCGAAAAAAAAGTACTCCGGGAAAAAAATCCCCGAAAAAAAAATCCCCGGAATTTAAAAATCACCCCGGAATAAAATTCCCCGGAATTTAAAAATCACCTATAACTCAAGAACCGCTCGACCGATTGAGCTGAAATTTGGTCCACAAGTGTGGTAGGAGCCCGCCTTTGATTGTCGCAAGTTTTGGCAAAATGTATCCTTAAATTAGAGTCTTATAGCTTTTTAAATAAAAAAAGAGCGTGAATGCTCTTTCGTAAATGTTAGCATATCTTGCTCAATAGTTCTTTATAAGTGCAGGTACATTTAATGCTGTTTGTTATTGAAGTTGACTGAAATCAGAAAATCGCTTCCGATTTTATGGAATTTTGAATTTTTAAAAATATTACGTTATTGTATTAACTTCAGCAAAATATGAACTATCAAGCTTAAATTGGCGTGTATAAAGTCGGTCTCCAGATTTAGTATCTGGTTAGTGTGAGTGCAAAGTCGAATTTTATTTGAAATTGAGGTGTATAAAGTCGGTCTTCAGATTAATCATCTCGAGTATCCTAACATTTACGGAGAAGTATTCATACACTTAAAAAAAAATTAAAAAGGCTATAAAAACGAAATTTCAGGATATATTTTGTTGAAAATTACAGTAACTAAAGACGGGCGGCTGCTCCACTTGCGTACCAAATTTCAGTTCGATCCGTCGAGCTGTTCTTGAGTTACAGGTGATTTTTAAATTCCGGGTACTTTTTTTCCGAGGGACTTTTTTTCCGGGGACTTTTTTCCGGGGTACCTTTTTCCGAGGACTTTTATTCCGAAGGACTTTTTTTCTGGGTACTTTTTTTCCGAAGGACTTTTTTTCCTGATACTTTTTTTCCCTGGACGTTTTTTTTCTGAGGGATTTTTTTTTCCGAGTACTTTTTTTCCTAATACCATATTCCATATATAAATCTCATATATTTTGCATATATTTTTGAACACATATATGTAGAATATATGCATCGTATAGAAGTTTTTGGCGTAAAATATTTAATATATATGTTACAAATATATTTTTGTATGTGGGATATGAGTAAATTATATAGTATATTGCGACCCGAGGGAGGGAAAACACATTTCACTGCATTCACACGAGCTGAGAAAATGTTTTCCTCCCGAGTATTGCATACGATTTTACGTTACAAGGCGAGGAAACGGCGGCACTTTCCGTGCCGCAGTGACGTAAAATATTTTTGCTTCCTCATGAAGAAAGCTTTGCTATCATGAAAAAAATTGAAGATTTTAATGTCTGCATATTCAAAATATTCCATAATGTCGATAAAAATGGTGTAGAAAAAATATCTCAATGGATGTTGATGTTCCAGGTTTGCCGAATTAAAAATACCATATATCCATTAAATTGTTCATTTCAAACTGTATCGAATTAAATAATACAAAATGTAAAGGACGAGGTCAAGAAAAGAAAATTGCAGAAAATGCTATAAAAAGCAAAACGATTTTAAAAAATATTTTACACGCGGAGTAAATTCTGTCGTCGGTAACTATAAAATGATAGCAATTAATTTTAAGTCTACGCAATTATTTTTTTTTACAGTGACGATTATCCATAAAACAATCTTCGCAACTACAAAAATATAGTTAGTGAAATTTTGTATTTACTGTAACTACAAAAAAAAGTTGCATGGCTTAAAAATAAACAGCTGTCACTATTTAGTTGCCAGATCTTCCACAATTTCTCTGAGTGTAGGGTTCGCACAGATAGCCAATATTTCAATGGTATAAAAATAGAAACCTTATACCTTCACTGGCGCAATATGGGACAGATCGAAGTACTCGCAAAGCGGTATTCTTGTCTACACTGAGAAAAGTCATTAATGCGTTTCTTTATACTCCGACCGGACAAGTTGTTTTTTCGAAAAGAGCAGTAAGCCCTTGCAAAACCAGTTTGGATCATTGGTGCAATCTGAACTCAATATGTTACATATAAATAAGGAATACATACAATTATAAACTGAGGTACAATGTGATTATTTCACTTGTGAAAATGTTTAATTCTTTTGCGATAGACAAGTGATATTTTTTACCTACTTGCAAGATTCCATATATGGAATGCAACACAAACTGATTCTTGTGTTTTTGAGGTATCTTAGTCCCGTTGTATAATACAATGAATATATTTAATGGTTCATTAAAAAAAGTATCAAATTAAATAATAAAAAAATGCAGAAAATCTAATAAAAAACGAAACCATCTTCTTTGATCCTTTAGGGGTAGCACAGATAGCCAATATTTCAATAGTACGAAAACAGAAACTTTCTTCCTCCACTCACGCAATATAGGAGAGATCGAAGTACTCGCAGAGGGGTTTTCAGTCTTCTCTGAGCAAAGTCGTTAATACGTTTCTTTGGAAGCACGAGAACTTTCCCGCTGGTTGGCAACCGAGTTATACAGCAAGCGAGAATAAGACTGCGATGAGCTTTTCGAAGTGGGAGAGGGGGGGGGGGGTGCTGGTAGATGTACAGGGCCCACAGGGTCGTTTGGAGTAACGTGGCCGCGCGTAAGTCACGAGAGAGACTTCGGGAAAACAAAGAGGTAGCTGCCACGGCGGTTCCGTGCTTTTGCTTCTGCTATTCTGCTTCCACTTGCGCCGCAAGGGGATGGCGAAGATCTAAAGGCTTTCGCGCGCTCTATCGCGGGTATAGTAACTACATAAGGAAAGGAGGAATACTATAACCCTTCTTCGCGCTGTAACTCCGTACGGAACAATTACATTTTAATTAATATTTCCTAAGAGGCTGAAAAGCCCTCCCGTCGAATTTATGATCGTTTTATCCATTATTAGGGGTGGCCTCTTTCGGTGGCCCGCGTGCGAACACCAGCAATGAAGGGGGAGGTGAACGAAGGCTTGTTCACTCTATCTTTCAGTGTGAATCTCGCGCAAAACCCATAACTTCGACTTTACGACTCTCTATTCTCTCTCGGCTCTTTCTCCATTCTGTCGCTGGGCCACGAGTCCCGCAATTATCGTCATTTGATTTAATGCCTCTGTTTTGCTTTCGATAGATTTTGGCAGTGTGCCAACTGTGCATCGAGTTCGTTGCTTCTCTAACGTGACCTCCTCAGTAGTTATAGCTGCAGTCTGGTCAGACTCCGCTCTCGTGCTGATTGCAAAGTTACTATGGTTACTATGGTTACAAAGTCTCTAAGTGTTTTGGCAAGTTGCTCTCCTCGGTCAGTAACAGCACTTTGTATTAACCACGATATCATATTTCCGTACGCAAGCTGATATTTCCTTGACCCATCTGCAGTTTCATAAGATGGTTGATATCTTCTTATGAAACTTAAGATCTGTTAAAGAGGGTGGAGAGATCCGGAGTATTCAAAACAGTGTTGAATATTTAAAAGCGTTCCTACAATTTTGGAATTTGTAATTATCAGTTCTCCATACATAAATACATCCTAAGCCACATTTTGAAATAAAAATTAACGGTTATATGCTAATATTCGCTGAGATGTTTTTAGTATTTTAAAAGAATAAACCATAATATTGGTTCGATTTTGAGAAGCAATTAGTCATTTTTATCATTAAACGACGCTTCATCAATACGCCCATGCGATTTTAAATATTATTAGTTAATGAAAAGATATTATTTTTCGTTTATCGCAACCTAATATTTAACATTAGACGTACAAATGTTCGAAGTTTTTGAACAGTTGATTCTATAAAAATTTTCGTACGTTTAATCAATAAAGCATTGTCCAATAAACAAAATGTGCCATGGCTTAATGTGACCGGATCAATACTATATTCTGTCTTTAAAGAAAAATGAAAAAAACACCGTTACGATAAGTGGCAGTTATTGGTCAATTATATTTTAATTGCATGGTTATCAAAATTTCTCTATGTTGTTTAAAAATTCGGAATTGTGTAAAATATTATTTTTATAAAATGAAACTTATTTTTAATTAAACCCATTAATTTGAATGAAATGTATTTTATTTGATTGCAATAAAATCCTATTATGCTAGAATGTGAAAAAGAAATTTCTTTAATGACGGACCTAATCGGTTTTTATTTCAATCAAATAAAATGTATTTTATAACATTTATTATTATTAATTTTATAAAGTTTATTTATCGTACTAATTTTTAATAAGTTTTATTTGATTCAAATAAAATGTTTGCTTTTTTTGAATCGCAGCTAAAGTTAAATAAACTGCTTGCTTCAAGATAACTCAATAGACAGATTTCTCTGAATATGCAAATAGGTACTTTAAATATTGAATAGTTGATAGATCTCATGACTATTAGTTACTGTTACGTGTATTTGCCTGGACGACAACGATTTCTTCAAGTGTGGTCCCAAGTAAAAAAATGATATATAGAGTATATAAAAAATATATATAGTTTTAAACATAGAATTGGGCATATATAGTTTTTATAAAATCTATATACAATTTATATACAATTTATACGTAAACCCAACTTTACAGGTGATCTTATATATAAATTGCATATAGATTGTATATAGAGTTTATACAGACTATATATGCCCAATTTCATATGTCGGACTATATATAATTTTTTTACTTGGGGTTATCTTTGGAAGAGCCCATGCGGTAGTATTTGAAACTCTGCGGGATATTTTGTGGTACGGACAGTTTCGATAAGTATCAGAAGCAATGTGTGGACTGTTAAGTCTGGAGAAGCACCTCTATGGGGTGACAGGGTGGCCCACAAAACCGCCCGAGGGTATAGCGTGGTCAGAGATTCCTTGGAAGCATCACGACGTGCTGACTCTCGTACGGTCGGCAAGAGTCATCCGCGGCTGGGGGTGGATAGTTGAAAGTTCACGGTCCGCAAGACGAGAATGTCTTTGACTTGCCAGAAGGCATCCACTGCGACGAAGAAGCTATCCTTCCCGAAAAGCCGCACGGACTATCCCCTTTCCATCCACCTTGTGTCTTCTCCATCGTCCTTCATGACCGCGTGCTCGGTCGTGCTGTGTTGTACGGGAAGGAGAGAGAAAAATATGTCTCAACCGTAGTATGTGCTGTCGTGTTTCTAGGCTATGTATTCTGGGTATACACAATGTGCACTATACGGTATACCTGAGGTCTAGCTTAACTCGAAGCCAGAACTTGAAGTATGCCATGCAATAGAGAAAGAGATACGAAAAGGTAAAGAGGCTCCGTGGCAGTTTCCCAACTTCAAGAATACTCATTCTTCGGAATAAATATTTTCGAGTAGTAGAATCGAAAGGGTATCAGAATTTTTCAGGAGGGTCTATACAATTAAAAATATTGAATGTTGGTGATGATAGCAGTGTATTTTTGGCCAGTTTTGACCGATTTAGGGTATATGGGTATTTACGGTATGCAAAATTTTAGATTTATATATACGAGTGTGTTGCAATTATTCGGCTGTCATCTCGTGGATTTCAACACATTCATTTTCTGGATAAGACCACGGAAATTAATAGATTTCTAGTAGATAATATCGAATTATGACACAACGGCAGTCGAAAAGATGATTGAATTTCATTCGCCTGTTTGATGAAAGCACTCATCTTCTGTTAAAAAAGAGAAGGAGTTCAGGATGAAATCCAGAGCAGAGTTCAGGATAGAGTCCAAGATGGGCAATGAAATCGGATCAAATCCAATCTCCATTCTGGACTAGTCAAATTCCAACTCGGTCTTTTCAGACGCCAGTCTGAACTCATCATTTATACGCGGAGGTGTACACTGAGAGAAAATGATGGTATTAGTAACTATAAAGTCACAACTATTCATTTTTAGTTCGTACGATCAAATTTTTCATAGTTGCCACAACTATCAAATAATTACTATAACTACCAAATAGTTACCATAACTATTTTCATGATTACCGTAACTATGAAAATAGTTGTATGGACTAAAAATTAATAGTTGTCACTTTATAGTTGGCTGTACTATTACGATTGCTCTGAGTATATACTTATTCTTGTTATTCGATTAGATGTTGTACGTGCCGTCGCCCCGGTGGGTCGACATAAGGCAATTATTTATAGGGAAGATATCATTGACGTTTTGAGTACTTAATTTTAGCGGTTGTCGTTGTGTATTTGTCAATCAGTGAGAACAGAATATTTAGGACCTGATGGAGAATATCATAAGAGAATTCAGAATAATCAAGGCCAGTGGGAGTGGCTTTCATACACGGAAAAAATGCTTGGTGAAATATAGGTCATCCGATTAATTGTTTAGACCAACTAAGTTATTGATGAGCGCAACCAAGTTCATTGTAATACAACCAATTAATTGGTTGGCATAATCAACAATTTGGTTGACATAATCAACAATTTAGTTGACATAATCAACAATTTGGTTGGCATAATCAACAACTTGGTTGATCTAACCAATTAATCCGCTGGTCCATATTTAACCATGCTTTTTTCGTGTAAGGGTACTTAGGGCTTGTCTGAGGTGTTTCATAAGGGAATTTAGGTGAATCAGGCCCATAAAAAATTGTATACGTTTTAAAACGATCCATACGATATTATGCACAATCAGATAATACGATTGCTATGATTACGAATGTCAATTTTACTGTTACTACTGGTTTACAAGAAGATCCTGTTCCAAAGACCGAATGAAAGTCTTCTGAGATTATTTTTCTTGCGCATAAAAGAGATAGAGAAGAGCAGAGGATGAAGGGATGAAGGGAATGAGGAGAGATTCTGTTGACAGGCGTCCCACGAAGTCATCCGAGTTTTCGCGAGAATGCTCTCGCGCACCCCCGGTAAACCCGAACGATGACGTGAACTTTTTCCCTCGGCCTCCCTCTTCCTCGTGTTGATAAATGGCTCACGTACCCCGCGGTCATGCAAGAATCGGATAGCTTGAAGAGCAGTGGAGGGGTTGCTGCGCCACACCACGCAGTTGTCAAGTCCCGTTTCGTAGGTGCTGGAGATTACTCAGTCGAGTATTGGCTCCGTGCTGCTTTTGTGTGTGTAGTTGTGTTTGCGTAACACATCCATGTCATTGAACGTTTGTGGACGTCGATGGGCTTCAAGATGCGTGCTGGGCAAGACACTGCTCTGATTGATACGAGCGTTCCAGGACAGCGGACCACCACACGAAGTCACCCTCTCCAGTCTTACCACCCCCCACCACACCGGACATGTAGATGAGGGCTCTTGGCCTGGCAATTAATACTTCCACGCTTGACAAATAAAAAAGTGACATCTGCTAAATCTTTCTGCTTACTGGTCTTGTTAGCAAATTAATTTTTTCTAACACGCAATATGTCATCAGCGCAAGTGTCGTCACGCATATCAAATGACTTTTAAAAATATTATTGTCGATACGCCGGTGTTTCGTTTAAAGTAAATAAATTTCTACTAATTCACAATGTAGTTTTTTTAATGGGCCTAGAAGATTTAAAAAAAAATTGGTGTACGTTTATCACAATTATTCATTTTATTTTGCATGAATAGGACTGTCGGTTGGTTTTCAATAAAAAATGTTGATAAATATTGAAAAAATTCCGGCGTTTTATATAGAAACGTCAATAAAAATTGTTATTTATCACGGCCCGGCATTAGACAGTTAGTTCGAAAGATCTCTGAGTCAAGTATTTAGACATGTAAGATTTGCCCGACAGATTAATATTTTGCACATTTATTGTAAAATATGGTATAAAAACTGGAGGTGCTAGACGCACTACTTGAACCGCTAATGAATATGAACCCAACTTCAGTATAGGCAAAATACCAAAACATTATTTTGATTACCAAAAAAACACCTAAAAAATGGGTGTTGAGGCTAGAATACCTTCTTAATAATTTTTGTCACGTTTGGAAAAAACACAGCCGCTATCGTTGAAAGCTGCACACGCGAAAAGGTCGTCTCAGGGTTGAAACCACCCCAATACATGCAATAGAAACGGTATAGACGGTGTACTCCTATAAAAAGGTGTGAAATGCCAAGGTGCGATCGACGATGACGAGACGACGACGACGCAAACGACGAATCCAAAATGAATTTATTCATGGGGTAGCTAGGATGGAGGGGCGGGTATGAAGTGGGTGAGTGGGTGGCGTGCGCGAGCGGTCGGGGGTATAAATGCAAAATTGGCAATACATACGAAATCTCCCGGGTTTCAAGTAAAAAGGGGTGAATATATTAGCCCACGGAATTAACCCCTTTGAACTTGCTGGCTCTCTCACGCTCTCTCTCACTCGCTCCGCTCTTTGCAATGGAATAATTGGAGGATGCAGTGCAATAATTTCTGCGGACTACGTGCTGATACAGCAAATACACACACTTCAACGCACTTTTCCTCGGTGATGGAGATATTAGAAATGAACGAATCTTGATAGAACCAGATACGATTCTATATGCATGTATATATATGCCTGCGGCACTTGGATGACTTTTAAGAGAGTAGAAAGTGAAGGACTTTGAAGTGTGTGGCGAGACGGAAATATGAAAACTAAAAGAGAGACCAGCTGCAGAAATGGTGATTACACTGCTGCAACTACCTGTCGTGACTAGCGGCGTTTCCCAGAGTGCAATTTTCCAACAAGCGTATGCATAGTCATGCGGCAGACGTCTTGGAAAGAGAGAATTTTTGTTTACATTTATTCTATGGCACATGCGACTTAAACGTGAGATGAATTATATGTATGCATGCAACCCTGGAAGTTCCGCTCATACAGGGAAATAAAAGATTAGTTACCATAACCAAAAAATAAGTTGACACAAACGATCGATTATTCTATTTTCCTTACAACTCAAACGATAGTCCCAACAACTCGAATGGTAATACCGAGGATCCCAACTAACGACTCGAATGATACTCCCAACGATTGGATTGGTTACGTTTACTAATCTCGCAAGGACTAATCTGTGAATAGTTGAGGTTACTATTCGATCTGGTTGGGGCAACTCATTTTTGTGACCTACGATACAGCAAATTGGAAACACAGTTGGCAAAACTAAACATTTCTTTCTGTGTAGTTCTTATTCCAAACTTTGCATTGTTAGAAATATAATGTGTTGAAAGAGATTAGTGTGGACTGTTGACCATTGTTGATGAGTAATTGCAGCTAATAGTAATACCGTTTTTATAATTTATTATTTGCACCAGCGTATGTGTTTAAATTCTTTGGCTCACGAACCAAATTTTCAAAATGTCATTGGAGCTTATTTATTAACGCGTTTTAAAGTAAAATGTGTGCTAAAAGTATTCAGGTCGTAAGGCAAATTGTTAGCAATACCTATTACACGATAGCCATTCATATAACAGGGAGTGTCGAATTAAATCGATACTGTTTTTAAGACGGAATTTTTAACAGTCTGTCAAGGAGTATATGTAAAGATTATTTTCTACTCTATTCTGAAAAATGGCGGACCACTATTGGTTTTTATTTTTTAAACGATTTAATATTTGAATCTTACTTGCGATTCGTTGTGTCATATCATAATCTCAAAACAAATGCACAAAAACGGTGTTCTTTACGAGGAAGCAAAAGTTGGGTAGCTGTATAATTAAACGAGATGCTTTGAGATAAATTTATTCTAAAGCATCACATTTTTTTAAGCGACGTAGTCCCTTCGCTGTCAGGCGAAAAAGAAAATACCTCTTGCCAAAAATGTATTGAAAAAACATCTAGCATCTTTCAAAACTTTATATAATTGAAAAAAACTTTTTTTTATTTCAAATTGATAATTTTTTTCCGCAAACCATCGTGTTTCAGGAATCGTACATCGTATCTAAAATGTTCAAATACAAAAATACACGGTTTATTGTGGCCTATAAGAACAAAATTTATTCAGATTTAATTAAGTAATTAACATAACATTTTATGGTAAAATGACCAATTTTTTTTCCCTCAAAACGCATCCAATTTCGTCTCCGATTTAATTTCTTCAAATTCTATAAATGAAAATTGAATTGTCAATAGAATTTTTTTCGTGCGACTCGAAATGACTCAAGAGTGCCAGTCATTTTTATTTTTCATATTCTTCATACAATAAAAACTTATATGCGTTGTCCGGTTGATAGGAAATGCATTCGTCGAAAAGATATAGCCATTTTAAATAAAATATCTATGTCTTTTTGACAATTGCATTTTTTATAAATCGACCTTTACCCAAAATTGTGGTATATTCAAATAATACAAAAAGAAAATCAGCATCACCGACCGCGTGGACTCTGTTTTTAAATCGAATGTTAATAATTTTCAAAAGTAATAACTGTTCTCAATTTCGAACGGTTTTGGGTCCCAGTAAAAAAGAATACTACAAATTCGTTATTTATTTTCAGATTCTGGAAAAATTAAGTCGACAACAATAAGAGCTGATATTCCCTTCAAAAATATTTTCCGATGCTTTTCGGAGTAAAATATGATTTCGAATTAATTAAATCTAAAAGAAAGCCTTATGGGTCTTTAGGAAATGTGCATATTTCCGTGATTAAAAATTTTAGATACGATTGACCAGAAATAACTGTAAAAATATTGGAATTATATAATCGAACTTAGAAAAAATCTTTTGAATAATTTTTTTAATAGCTGAAATGATATGAAATACCTGATATGCGTCATTGATAGTAAAAAGGATAAACGATCGTGCAAGAATGAGCATGACACCTGATGATTTTTTAACGATGAGTATCAACTCATATTGAATCTATTCTAATTTGTATAAATGTAAATGAGGGTGGCTCGACGTTTCCGACGTTCGTCAAGAGCCACTCAAATCAGAATAACGAGATCGAAAGGGTTGCTACACTCGTATCAGTAGAGTTCGATGATGTCGAAGTTGCTCCGCTCGAAACTCGTCGACCGTCAGCACAGCTTGACCGTAACTGTGTACACGTATACACAGTATATACATATCTCGACGAAAATCTGCATATCATACCGGGCGTTGCCGCGATCGAGTAATTAACAAAAAAGCGAGTAACTCAGCCATTAATCATCGTCGGGGGGATCGGATGGCAAGCACTCGGAAATACAAGCTGCAGAGCTAACTCCGTATCAGATTGGCCAACCCTTTCAAATCGTACATATACGTATCGTACGATTGTACGGATTCGAGTGGGGGCTGAAGACCCTTTGGTGCCACCAATTTCCGGTTGACCTATGCCCATCATTCACCCAGGCAACTGGTCAACCCTTCCAGCATCTTCGATCCGAGTACGCCGATTGTTTCAGGGTTCGGTTATAGCAGATTTTTTAGAATAAACATAAGAGTCTTAATTTATATCTTAAACAGCTTATTCTATAATATCTCTCTTCCGGTTTGGGTAGACCATTTTTTTTCTTAAGTATTCTTAACAATTATTATCACGGGAAGTTGATTTAGTACGAATATTTCACTCTTATGAATAGTCTAGTCTAATCTAATCCCACACGGAAAAAAAAGTTTGGTTGTGGCAACTACGTTTTCGATTTGCTGTACACAATGTCTAAAAAATTAGTTGCCTCAACCATATCGAATAGTAACCTCAACTATTCACGATTAGTTCTCGATTGGATTAGTTAGGTTAACTAATCCAATCGTTGGGACTACCACTCGAATAGTTGGGACTACCATTCGAATCGTGGGTATTATCATTCGAATCGTTGGTATTACCGTTTGAGTTGCTAGGGAAATAGAATAATCGATTGGTTGTGTCAACTCATTTCTTGGTTATGGCAACTAATCTTTTTTTTCCGTGCATAAGACGAAGGAATGCCAGAAAACATGTAACAGAAAAATTTCCGAAGCATCTCATCAAGAGTTGCGGTAGCGACTCGACGCCAAGTTGAAAAAGAAATTAATATTGCCTTCACACAACGATTTTCTGTCTGACTTGATAAATATAAGAGGCAACACCACATATATTTATAAGAAGTCATCGATATTTCCTTAGTAGTGTATTCTACAAATTTGTAAATAACATTTTTAAAAGTATTTGAAGATGTTTTGTTTTTCACTATTTCGAATATGAAAAGTTTCTGTTTCAAAATGCGTTTTAGATCTAATTAGTTTGAATACAAGGTACGCTAAACACCTTATGTCAAGTTTCTATGCGATAAACCTTTGGTCATCGCCAATTTCCGGTTGACCTATATGCGTGTCATTCCCCCAACCAACTTGCTAGTCAACCTTGCCAGCATCTTCGAGCAGGGTACACTGGTTTTTCCGGGCTTCTGTTACAGCAGATTTTTTAGAAAATATATAAGAGTCAATACTATATAATAAAAGAATCGATATTTTCTTGGTAGTGTATTCTAAGCATTTGTCAATAACATTTTTTTAAATATTTGAAAATGATTATTTTGCATTACTTCAAACATGTATTACTTATTTTGAATATACGTTTAATGTGCATTTAGTTTCTATTCAATTGGAAATTGACATGTGGACTTATACGCACCCTGAATAAGATTCTATCATATAGATGTATCGATTGTATGGTTTTTCCGGGATTCTGCAACAGCAGATTTTTTAGAAAATATATAAAAGTCAATACCATATAATTTAAAAAATCGATATATACTTGGTAGTGTATTCTAAGCATTTGTCATTAACATTTTTTTAAATATTTAAAAATGATTCTTTTGCATTACTTCAAATATGTATTACTTATTTCGAATATAAGTTGAATGTGCATTTAGTTTCTATCCAATTGGAAATTGGCATGTTGACTTATACGCACCCTGAATAAGATTCTATCATATAGATGTTTCGACCCCCGCACTCTTTTATGTTTATTGTAAATCCCGATATGCCCCGCCACTCAGGCCAAAATTATTCTAAGTCTGCCATTGACTTCCTTTCAGACCCAAAAAAAAGAAAGAAAGAAACAAAGAAACAAAGAAAAAAGAATTCATTGATTCCAAAGAAATGTGTGGATTTAATTTTTTCATTGGCTTCAAGGAAATGTTTCTTTGCTTTCAATGAAATAGTGCATTCGAATTTCAAAGAAAGGGTTTCATTGATTTAAAGAAACAGTTTCCTTGACGGCACCCGGTTCACTAACGGTTAGCGCAATTGCGTCAGTCGCGTTGAGTCATTAGTCGCGAAAAGTCTACAAAAATGGATAGGATCGGTGCTTATTGAAATAAATTATTTCTATAACCTTTTTGCATCTAGTACGGCATGGAAAAACATTGTTTGAAGCAACCTCTGCCGTGCTTTCATTCCTTTCGCGACATGTCATTTTATAGGTTACTCTTTATCTCTTAGTGTCTCGAAGACAATTTCTTTGAAATAGATTAAATATGGTTTTTTGGTTCAAGGAAAATTTCCATTAATTCAATATCACTACATTTCATTGAATTTCTGATAATTCAACGAAAATATAATATTTGCTTAAGTATATTATTTCATTGATTGGAATTTTAATAAAATTGCTTTGAATCAAGGAAACGTTTTCTCTCGGTATATTTTTCTCTGTATTTTCAAAAGGTAACCCCTGTCCTAATGATTCCAAGACTCCTACGGGTCAATTAAAAGTACTGTGAGCCATGTTTGGATCATTTGAGCCTAAGGGCGTATTAGGCAACCCTACTTTATATATTTTTGTTTTTCATCGTTCACATTTTTCAAGTTCTTAAGTAAACCTTCTCATTGCCCTATTTCCATTCCCTTCACTCAGAAAAAGCCTTGGTTAGAACTATCAAAACCTTGGTTAAAAATGTTGAGAAAACTTGGTAGGCACAACCAAGTTATTGATTAACATAACCAAAAATTTTGTAAGACAACTAAGTATTTAGCACGTCTAATCATAAACTTGGTTGCGCCTATCAAATTTTTCTTGGTAAAATTTTAACCCAAGATCTTAATAAGCCCAAACAAGCCTTTTTCTCAGTGTTCCTTGGACTACCCTCTGGAATGGTATCCGCAGCCATTCTCTAATGCACTAGTACCGTATCGCATTTGCACGAAGGTACAAAGCAACTACGCCAATGTTGGCTGATACAGTCGGTTATAGTTTACGGAGTTTCAGCTGCGTGAACACCAGAAATTCAGAAAAACGGCCTCCCGCTTACCAGTTCATGCGCTAGTCAGTGTATGTGCTAAGTGGTCACCCATGCAAGAATTGGCAGGCAGTTTAACTTGGGAGACTGACGAAGCCATCTACGGACCGCTCGACCACTGCTAGCGGTACTGTACAAGTAATTTTACGAATATTTCCAGCAGTGTACAAAGTACTATATCACTGTCTGTTTCTTAGAGCCTTTCACGGAGCCTTTCGCCACTCTCAAGACAATTAGAAGGGGAATTCCGTATATTGAAAAAAAAAAGAAAAAAACGTAATAGACAGCGCAACTAAAGAACGCGTATCCGTTATGGGATAAACTGTATAAGCCTCTAGAGAGTACAAAGAGCGACATTAAAAGCCGTTTCAATGCTCTTGAGAGTAAAAAAAAAATCGTTAGTTCTATGAGCTCAGAACAAGTATCGAAGAATTTTTTGAAAAGGAAAACGGTCGAGGGAAGCATCGATCATTCCGTGAAACGGACTTGGCTTTATTTCTTTATCGACATACGGAGGGTTACAGAAAATACTGAGTTTTCGGTGCTTATCCGAAGTTCCGGGACGTCAACGGCGCGTGATTGATTTTTCTACTACCCTTGCACTTGTGCTGCTGCTGCTGCTGCTGCCGCTGCCTTGTCTCGACAGGCGGCATACATATGGTCTTCACTGGCCAGACCACCAGTTTTTCTATACGTCTTCATCCTGTCTTCTTCCTTATTTTTGCGCCCCCACAAAGGAAGTTTTGTTTTTGTGAAAAAATCTGTTTTCATTTTTTTAAGGATGCTTGAACTGATCAGTTCAACGTTTTAGGTCTAAAAATTAGAGAAAAGTGGTTAAGAATAAAGTATTTGGATAGACGTGATTGTACGTATGCTAATTATTAAATCTCCAGGTGCCGCAAAGTTAAAAAATTTCGGGCCGTAATTTAGCCTAGAAAAGAACTATTTATAAACGCAATTTGATATTGAATTGATATTGACGTTAATCAGTCAAAAGTTTCAAATTTTTCTACAGTTTGACAAGAAAAATTTGAGAAGTCGGAAAAAAATATTGCTTCGCTAACCTTTACAAATTATCTTGCAAAAAGTTACTGCCAAAATATTTCGTTTAGTTCTTAAACTTTACCTTTAAAATGGAGAGTTAAGTAGCATTTTGTGGTGCTAGTACTCAGATGGATGACCACTCAGTCCTGCGTTGTGTGTAACCGAATCGAATAAATTACCTGAAGATCTCTAAAATAAGAAAAAACGTAGAAGCGTGAAAAAGTATACGGTGAAATAAATTTTTTTTTCAGTTTTCAGTTTTTCAAAGGACTTTTGATAGAAAAAAAAAAAAAAATAAGCCGTATCTTTCAAAATCTTTATATTTTTTGCAACTTTAATGTTTAAAAATGTTCATTATTTTCGTTTAATAGGTGAACAAAAGTCGAAACCCTATTATACATCTTTTTTATGATCGTTTATTGCAAAAGAAAGAATTTGCAGAATTACGAAAATTCGATTATGTATACTTTAGTTAAAAGTTATTAAAAAATGTAGGTTGCAAAATTATCTACTAACTGAGCTGGATTGCCTAGGATACTTCCTCACAACGATGCCTTTGAGAAAAGTGGAAAATAATTTGAGAAAGAATTTGTACAACTTTTTATTTTGCAGGTTCAGTTAATATATCTGTTGGAATCACGACGAAACTTTTTCCTGTATCCAACAAAAACGCCGCGGGTCTCGCAATTATTTTTTATTGACTTTGTTGAAGGCTCAGAAAGATTTCTTCGGTTGCGTTCGTTCAGCGGACTAAACAAAAACTGAGAGGGATTTTTGATTTATAGCTTGTCGGTCAGTCGGGCGCAGGTAAGTTGCATTCGTGATTGCGGTCTTCTTGGAGGTCAGAAAACTTTTCGCATATCTTTCACGAGTGGACTCAGAAACCTCTTGGTCTTCCACAGGGCTTCTGGCCAATTTTTGGCAATTACCGAAATCGTACCTAATACACCTAGCGGCTAATGATTTCTCATTACAAGTTATAAATCTCGAGGCACAACATTCGCGCTTGTAGATAGTCAGCCCCTGTCAAAAGAGAAGCAGAAGCAACGGCACAGCCCGACTACGCCTCGGGACACGTAATTGCGAAGAAGCAGACCAGGCTCGTTCGCAAAGGTACGAGTAATGTATATATAAATAAATAAATAAATTAGAGATCTTTCGGGAACCCCTGTGATCTTGCTGCTGTGTCTCGACGTCTGGAAGGATGAATGAAGTGAAGGCATGATTGGTGAATTGGAATAGAAAAAAAATAATCGGAAAACTTAAGGATGCTTCACATAAATACATTTTCAACCAAAACCTTCATTCGATCAGAATCTCAATAATTTGCGGCATGAAAACAATCTGAGAAAAAAAGAAAACATGAATATCATTCTAGATACTAACAACATTCATTTGGAATAATACCATAAAGTCAAAGTGTTATTAATAAAATGATTTACTGTTTTTTGCTTCCTCATAGAGGAAGCTTTGTTTTCATGAAAAAAAAAAAATTCGAGATTTTTATGTCAGACAACTTAGAATTGTCCAAAAGTTCCAGAAAAGTGATCTAGAAAAAAATGTCCGTATGTATATGTGTGTGTGTGTGTGTGTGTGTGTGTGTGTGCGTGTGTGTGTGTATGTATACAACTCCGAAAATTCGAACGCCGATAACTCAAGAACCGTTCTGTATGTCGAGCTCAAATTTGGCACACGAGTGTAGCAGCAGACTCTCTTCAACTGTAGCAATTTTCGACAAAATGTGTTCGAGAATTTCGATTTTATGCCGTTTTGAATTTTTCGAAAAAAGGAGGTGCGCGTCTAACTTTTGTAAAATTTAGTCTATTTTGCTAAATAGTTGGTTCTAAGAGCAGGTGTACTCAATGTTGTTTGGTATTGAAATTGGCTCGAATCGGTAAAATGGTTCAGATTTCATGGTATTTTGAATTTTTCAAAAAATTGACAATATCGCTCTATTGTAACTTTTGCAAAATTTGAGATAACGATCTCAAATTTTGTATATAAATCAAACAATATTCAGCCATTATATATGTATATTTTAGTGACGAACGGTATAAAATTTTTGATTTTATGGAATGTTGAATTATTTTTAAAAATATTCGTTATCACATTTACTTTCGAAAACGCTCTAATAAAACGAAATAGAAAAAGCGAATTCACAACATGTTTATTTATCTAATTTAAACAAGGATGCAAAGTAGAACCTTGCACATTGCATTATTTTTCGCTTTTTACAAAGCTCCCTCTATGAGGAAGTCAAAATTGAATAACATACTTTTTTGCTTCCTCATAGAGGAAGCTTTGTAAAAAACGAAAAATAATGAGGAAGCAATGCGCAAGGTTCAACTTTTTTTTAACATAGCCGATGGATACTTTTTTTTAAATTCTTGCGTTTACAAAATCACGAAACTTGGGTATGTATTCGGACAAAGGTTCATTGACCAAATGATTTTATAAAAATAGTTTCAACAAATTGTAGAAAATGGGATTTCAAAATAATTGTTACAAAATATCGTATGTATTGGGAAAAATCAGGGAGTTCATTTCGTGTAAAATGAAAATCGTTTTTTATATTATAAAGTTGAAGGTTTGCAGTTGCGACAGTAGATAGAAAATATCCAATTTTTTTATGAAAACTACTAATATTGAGAAAATGTATGATTAGAATATAAGAATTAATGTTAACAGATGATATTGATTTTTTAAATTCTTATTTGCATTTAATATTATACAATTCTACATTTGAAGTCGAGACAATAGACAGAAATCTAGTCTGGTAGCCACAATGGTGCAGCCATGTTATAAGAGCAAGACAACCTAGAATTAAACATGTACTTTTCCATTCACTTGGTGTTCCTTTCAACGAGGACTGCTGAGCGATTCAGTTTCACGAGAGCAGGGAAATGCAGTGTGTGGATTCGCTAAACCAAGTGAACCTGCGCCCTCCTGGCACCCAAGCTACTTCCCAAGAATAAGGACATGGTACTGAAGTACCACCACCCCCTACGACTCACTCTAGGAACACGCGGGTCGTTCCATCGAAAAAGCAACGTAGTCAAGGGAAGTTTGCTCGTTGCTTGGATTACTTTGGAATTTCCGAGAGTTCGCCATGGGGAGTTATGCTATATACTACGCTATAACTGTAGCCCAGTCAATAATTCAATCTCTGGGCTTTCCATGGAGCTCACTTATGGAACTAGTACTGGGATATAATCATACAAGAAAAAAAACTTGAGAATTAACCGAAAATATAAAAATGCAAATACTATTACATTCAATAATTTCTTATAATACAAAATTTAACGGTACTTGTTTAAAAAAGAAAAAAAAATACGAAAATGGGAATTGCACATTGTTTGCTTATAAAATTGTTATAGTTTTTTGTTGTATTGCCAAGGTCTCTGTATTCTTAATGCGCGAAGAATTCATACTCCAATTTCTTTTCAATGTATTTTATTTATTTATATATTGACCCTTCTATTTACTCAATATTTATTCTTTTTATTAAATTCTCGAGGTTTTGAAATTTTCCATACTCTTTTGACGAGTAGACTAAAAGGCTGAAAAAATTTTCTAGTTCATCGGTGAATTCTACGACATATCGAAGAAGATTTAAAAATGCACAAGGATTCTACTAAAGGCAATCTACTAAAATGCATTTCCTTCACGAAAATCATGAATTTCCGTTTTGTACTGGATGGATGATATTTGTATAGAATTGTATGATTTCATATGCGCAATTGCAACATAATTTTATTTCAAGCGTTTTATGTGGTTGATTAATCAAATTAACTGCAAAAAATAATAACTTACATGAATTTACAAATCTTATGTAAATTATATTATATATACAATTAATATTTTCACATAAAATTTTATACAAACCAAGTCACGACAAAATATCGATACAAGTTGTAACGTCTCAATTATTTTAAATTGCGTCCAGCACTTTTTGTCTCCCCCGTAATATATTTTAAATTATAATAATTATCAACCTGCGTCCCACATTAAATTATATTCCGACGTACTTTGGGTGTTCCCAGCGAGAATTTTAGGGCTATACCATCTAAAAAATGAGTTTCATGGCGGAGAGTTCATGGGATATAAAGTTGCTGTTCAAAATTTTGGCCCGTCAATCTTGTATCAGCAGAATGCACACCTAGAGCGAAGGTCGCAATATCTTTATGCACCAGTAATTACCGTGCTAATCAGGCCTCTCAAGAAAAAATATTCCAAAGATCCACCCTTTTTCGTCCTCAGTATTTAACGAAGAGTATATGCGATATACTTGCCGATGCGGGAATACTGACCTAGCGTTGTGGGTGCGCAATCTTTCGGCACACATAACCATATCCAATATACACACAAGGAGCACGAGACCCCTCTGCTCTTAATTTAATTCGTAAATTTTTATGGTTCACCAGCGGAGCCTCAAAGGTTTTTCTCTCTCGCCCTTTCTCTGCCTTGCAACAACCGAGAAAGAGAAAAGGAAAAGACGAGGAGAGAAGAGGGCCTCCCTCACTCGCTGCACCAACAAACTACCCATAATTACAAAGTTCCATAGAAAATTGCGTCCATTCGAATCCTTAAATGGGCTTCGCGGCATTGTCTCGGACGCGGGTGAGCGCGAGCTCATCCCATGGCTTAGGAAGGGCGTAGAATGCATGTAGCTAAAGAGTGAAAGAGACGGAACGAACAGCACCGGAACTTTGATTTATGACTTTTCGGTTTCGTAGTAAAAAATACGAAATAATTTTCGGGATGATGATCGCGCTGAGATAATGGGCCCGATTAAGAATCCGTTCTTTCGTTCGTTGGTGCGAGGGTTAAGAGAGAAAAAGCAGAGCGAACCGTGCCGACTCCCATGCCTTCGGGCTGCAGAAGTTATTTTTTTGTCCTTTCGGTTCTCTTCATTCTCTCTTTACACCCTCTGCGTTCGTGCACTCGCGATATGCATGGGATTTAAAAAAAACTACCTGTTGTCGACAAATAAATTGATCGGAAGTCACAATTACTTAATTACGATTAGGTCATTTTAGTGACAGGTTATGACACCTTAAGGAGGGTGGCGTTTTTCACACTAGTAAAATTCGCGTTTGTTTTTTAAAACGACTTCTATGATTTTGATGTTTTTATTTAGTGTTTTGAACAGTAACTTGTATAGCAGTATATTTTAAAATAGAACATAATTTCTAATTGTGCATAATTGCAATAAAATTGACGAATAAACGATAATTTTCGAAGCATTTCACACTAGTCACATGAGATCTAAATTTTTAAATGCATTTCTACAATTTCTGATGGTCCAATAAAATGTTGCTAGGTGTTACTCACGTGTCAGAATTAGTTGTTAATATACAAATATATTCACATCTGTGATATGAAAAGTAAATCGATCGACATCAACGAATGACCGACGTCATGTTTTTTTCATCTAGTTTTTTAAAAGCGTAAACCGTAATATCAGTCCGATCATGATGAATAATAGCTCAATTTAGTTATTACAAGATGCTGTATCGTATAGCCATCTAGATTTTTGATAGTTTTAGTACGTCAAAAGATATAATCGTTTGACGATCCTGTTCTAGCCTAATATCAGAGATACAAATGACTGTAACTTGAGAATAATTAATATTAATAAAAATCTGAACGGTCAATCGATTGAGGATCTTTCATTAATCAAAATGAGCTATTGATCGCCGTAATTGGGGAATTATTATGGATTATTCTATTAAAAAACTGCTAGAAAAAATATGACATCGAGCATTTGCATATATCAGTCGATTTTTTATTCGCATTACGATTGTGAATGTACTTACATATTAAAAACTAATTCTGCTACGTGAGTCGACCCTTGTATTTGTTAATTAAAAAACCAGCAATGGTAAAACCATTTATTTTCGCTTCCTCATAGAGGAAGCTTTGTTTTTGTGAAATTTTTTTTTTCGAGATTTTTATGTCAGGACACTCAGAATGGTCTAAAACGTCGAGAAAAGTGGTTTGGAAAAAATGTCTGTATATGTGTGTGTGTATGTGCACAATTTTTTGTTAGCACGATAGCCGTCGCAATTTTTAAGATATCGGGCACAAATTTGAACCACGAGTAAACTGTCGTTAAACAAGGTATGGGATGGAATTTGGAGTTAATCCATCAAGGTGTTCAAAATTTATGGCATGTTGAACTTTTTGGGAAATGTCAGCTCGGGCTCTAATTCCCACAATTTTTATGATATCCGGTTCAAACTTGGACCAGAAGTGGACTGTTATGAAGTAGTGTTTGGGATTAAATTTGATGTCAAACCGTTAAGGGGTTCACAATTTATGGCATTTTTAAATTTTTTGACATTTGTTGTTCGTGCTCTAATTTTTGCAATTTTTAAGATATCGGGCTCAAATTTGATTCACAAGAGGACTGTTATTAAATAAAGTTTGGGAGTCAATTTGACGTCAATCCGTTAAGGGGTTTAAAATTGATGGCATTTTGAATTTTTTGTTCGTGCTCTAACTTCCGCAATTTTTAAGATATCGGGCTCAAATTTGGTCCACAAGTAGAGTGTGGGTAAACTAAGCATCAGATCGAATCTGGCGAGAATCTGTCAAGGGGTTCAAAATTAAGGTCATTAAACATTTTTTAAAACAAGGCTGCAAAGTAGAACTTTGCAAATTGCTTCCTTATTATTGTTGGATTTTTACAAAACTTACTCTATGAGGAAGCCAAAATAGATTAACATGCTTCCTCATAGAGGTAAATTTGTAAAAATCCAACAATAATGAGGTCGCAATTTGCAAAGTTCTACTTTGCAGGCTTGTTTTAATTAGCACTCATTTAACTAGATTATGATGAGTGATGACCTTTTTTCTTTTGATTGATTCGATTTGATTTTCTTTCTCTTGGAAGATGATTCATTGATTAATGTAAATACTGAAGATATTATTTTTATTATATTAAATGACATTCCGTAAAGTAGCTTTTTTTTGTGTTATCAATTTCTCTTACTACTTTCATATGGTGAAAGCATAAGGAATAATCCAGTATTATCATTACTTCCGGCAAACGCCCTGTCGCTGATACTCAAACATGAAAATCGTTCAATGTCTTTGATAAATAATATTTTAAAAAGTGAAGCGCCTTCTACATTGCTTCCTACATTTTTAGTAGTAGTAGTACAAATAAAGTCCAATTCTAATTAGTTTCTCTGAAGCTTTGGGTACTCCAAAAAAGTGTAATCGATAGTTAAGAAAGGTGGAATATATAAAAATAATTCACAGAATGTTTCATCGTGCCCTATACAAATAGTATGACAGACAGAGGGGCACCATTTTTTTTCATAAGCTCCACAACTAAAAATTCGTTCGAGTTAGAGCGGTGACCGACATTTTACAAAATCTTGAAAATGTCATAAAAGCGGAATGTGTCAAGCGATTTTTATAACATCCACACCAAGTAATTTTTGACCAGTACTCTACATGACATTAAAATTTGATCTGATTCGGTTGGGTAGTTCACGAGTTATGGTAGTATGAATTTTACACCCTTTATCAGACATACACACACATATACAGATGGAAAGAATGTATTGACATGAAAATATAAAAACACATTTTTTTTTATCAAAACGAAGCCCTTCTATATGAGGAAGCAATAATGGGAGATTCTTCGAACAATAATAAAATACTACATTTTTTTAACGATTTTCCACAGGTGAGTATTTTCTCAGTATTTTGTAATATGATATCTTTGACTTATATCCCATTTCTTATTTATTAAATTTAGTTATAAAAACTTTTAAAAAAAATTTCCGAGCCCAATTTAAAAAAAGATGCAAAGTAGAACCTTGCACATTGCTTCCTCATTATTTTTCGCTTTTTACAAAGCTCCCTCTGTGAGGAAGCAGTATGTTATTCAATTTTGGCTTCCTCATAGAGGAAGCTTTGTAAAAAGCGAAAAATAATGAGGAAGCAATGTGCAAGGTTCTACTTTGCATCTTTTTTTTTTATACCTTGTGTCTCTTTTGCAGAGGTGTTTTATACAGCTATAAATCACCTCTGCAAACACCGTTACATCTAATTTTGATTAGATACAAATTTTTGTCGTACTTTCTCAACTTTTCCGGAAGTTATAGCGAAAATCTACATTTTTTTTAAAATGAAAAATGGTGTAAAATCCGAACGACTTTACCGATCATCACCAAATTTGGTACATGGCATTTCTGAATGTTATTTTTCGTCTGTACAAAATTTCTGTTCATTTGTTGAAATTCGACGTAATTTAGATCAAAATCTATTTTTTTCGTAAAATTCAAAATTCTATAAAATCCGAACCGCTTTACCGATTTCGTCGAAATTCAATACCATACAACATTGAACGTATCTTCAGTTATGAAGAACTATTTAGCCAAATCGGCGAACTTTTACGAAAGTTAGAGCGACCACGCCCTTTTTTCAACAAATTAAAATCAACATAAAATCTTAATGACTTCACATATTTTGGCAAAAATCACAACATTCAAAGAGGGGCAGCTACTCTACTTGCGTGCCAAATTTGAGCCGGATCGCTCGAACGGTTACCGAGTGAGAGGAGATTGAATTTTCGAAGCCCAGCACACACACACACACACACACACATACACACACACACACACACACATACATACATACGGACATTTTTTCTAAACCACTTTTCTCGACGTTTTAGGTGATTCTAAGCATACTGACATGAAAATCTCGAAAAAAAAAATTTCATGAAAACAAAGCTTCCTCTATGAGGAAGCAAAAATCATATATATTAAAAAAATACAAAATTAATTCAAGAAATTTCTCAATTGCAATCAGAATCCGTGAAAACATGAAAAAAATGTACAAAACATTTCGAATTATTATTTTCATCATCAGATAAATAATATCTCCTTGAGAAAATTCGCCATATTTTATTCCATAATTGCGATAATTTTCATTCCGAAGAGGGAGGCAAATGTTACGTCTGTGTAATAAGTCACCGTTCCCTTCACAGTTTAGCAATAAAACGTTCATAAACGTTTTATACAAGTGTGGGAACGTTATTCCCATAGGAATGTAAAGTCTCAAGTAAGGATCGCCGATCGTCAATCAGTTTATGACTACTTATTATTTCCATTTTAGATGAGTCGTAGTCGTATCTTGCACGTTGCATATGAAAACGAGTGAGAGTACAGAGAGTACATAGAGTACATAGGGTAGAATACATTAAGTACTCAAGTGGGGGATACATGTACGTACGTGAGTGCGCAAGTTACGAATAGAAACGTCAAGTTTACCATACTAGCAAGCTATCACCGTCCTGACGCCATTTTGCCGGCTAACGTCAGCCATTTTGAATTTCTTTCCACCAATCAATGAAGCCTGATCTTTTACAGTTTTACTCGTCTTGTCGAGAGTATATAGTGTGTACTATAGTCGGTACGCACGTATGCTGTTACTACAGTTGCCACGGCACCTTGCGCGCACACGCTGTCCGTCGTTGTAATGCCGTAACATTTATTTAGCCCTCTCCCATGTGGCATAAGCACTCGCTCTCATACACAGTCAAACGTACGTATAGCCGCTACGTCGGAATATTTTAAACGTGCTTCACTCGAGGAACGTCTATAATTTGGCCGCGTTTAAAACTGTAACCTAACTCGACTACTACCAACACACACTGCGTACTCGACGCTCTCCACTTCAAGATATTCTTATGAATATACTGTCGATTCAACATGGCAGCCATATAAATTACACGGGAGCTGGAATGCAACGACGATCAGGACAGAGTATATAAGTATCGATGAAGAATCGAAGAAGGATAAAATGAGAGGGGCGTCGAAGGTGAGAAAGAAGAAATTTACAGCGGGAAATATGGCTGGGACTGTATTCTTTCCTTTTCTAACAATTTTCCAACGTGCATTTTTCACACTTTTATTGCCTCCTCGTTAATACGACTCTAACCGTGCTTTTCCCTGATACTTTAAACAGGTCTCTGAATGTACTTGCATACTCACACATATACTTGTAGTCGAGGAAATGGTTGCGTGGCGAGCTCTATGTTTCACCAGAGTACTGGAATTACAGGATCGTTTAAGTCTCCGCTTTCGGGATTCGAATTGTAATATGTGCGTGATTGTTACTTTCGCAATCTCCGGGTCTCACGCTATACTAGGCCTCAAAATTACGATAAAATGTGACAGAATTATAGAGTTGAAAACGTGAGAGTCTATTGTGGCATTTCATTCGGATTTTATCCAGTTTCACTTTTTTTTTGTCGGTTGTATAAAAGTAGAAATTACTTCTAGGTACTGATAAATATGCATCAAAATGTAGTTTGGAATTTGAGCCTGACGGGTTGAAATTATAGTAATTAGACTCTTAAACTTTATTTCTTTATTAAATTTCTTGATGTGATATTTCTTTACTTCGATTTAGCTTGAATATTTGATCTTTGAAATAAGGATTTGGTTCGATAGGAAAATTTCTCATGTCTTTCACATCTTTTATCCCTAAAAGAGAATTGAGTCACCTAAAACTTATAAAAACAAAAATGATTTGGAATTCCACGTACGAAATTCTTTGAATTAAAAAAAATCTCTTAAAGCAAGCGAAAAAATTAAACAATTTCATGAATGAAATGTTTCTTTTTTGCAACCTAGTTTATTCGTGCAAATATTTAAGGGAACTAAAATCACCCCCATAACGATAAGAACACAAAATCTCACTGAAAGATTCGCCTCCCAACAATTCCAAAATATCCAACCACTCTGCATAAAACTTGAAGAAAACGAACCTCGCAGACGCAAATACCCAGCACTCACAACATATGAACAGCTCGAACAAATGGCAAATGCAGAAGAAATTGAATTATAAACGCAAAATCAAATACTCAATTAAAAACAATTTTTCCTATACCTATAAAATCTAAAACCACTAAAAGTAAGCGACTCAGGGGCTGAAGGACTACGGTCGATGGCCCGTTGACAATAGTGGATAGATGTAAATATTATTTTAAATGTAAAAAAAAACTACCTGTTATGTATATATTGTCAATAAATACGATTACTACTACTATTTAAGGGATCTTTCCAGTGTGACGGCCCGAAAAATAGCCAATTTTCACAATTTTTTTTCGGACGGTTACTATACGCCAATCAATTTGAAATTTTTATGACATATTAATGTAATCATCAATGACAGAAAATTATTTTTTATAAGACGATTTTTATTGTTGAAATTTTTTTTTAAATTGTTGAAAATAATGTTGATAAAAAAGATAGCCTCATGGTGAACATCCTAGGGGTCGCAAATTTGATCTGAAAAAAAAAAACCCAAAGAATTATTAATTAGTATGCGATTGGCTGTCGCGCTATGGAGGCTTTTTTAAAATCAAAATTGACAAAATGGCGGCGGTTTGAACAAAAAGTACCGAGTTTAGCCGTTTTTTTTTGACAGTTTTTCTTTTAAAAAAATGGGAAGATTTAAAAAAAAGCTTCCATAGCACGACAGAGAGTAGCGTGAAGAATGTTCTCCTAAAATTTGAAAACGATCGCTTGAAATCTGTTCCCTGGCGAATATCCACCGTTTTGAAAAATGTCTTAATGTTGAGTAGAGAAATTTCATATACCTAAATTGTGTACTTACGACTAATCGGCGATGCCAGGTCCATAAAGTATGCCAGGATGTATTTCGAATTTCGCTTTAAAAATTTGAGAGGATGTTTTTGACCGTATATACTAATGGATAAAAAAAAATTTCGATTTTTTTTTCACACTGGAAAGACCCCTCAATAATAGTAAATTTAAGATTGCACCGATGGACCAAATTGATTTTGCAAAGTTTCCTTCTTTTTTCACGATAGCTCTATTCAGAAGAATTTAAATTTCCAACTCTCAAGCTGAATATATGTTTATTTTAGTAGTAAATTTTTCGTTTCGTAGTAATTATTGTCGACATTTTCTCCATAATTTTTATGTATGACTTTTAAACAGCAATTTCTATACTTGGACCGGACACAAATAGAATGAGACCCTGCAAAGGCTCTATTATCACAACGTAAAATTTAAGGCAACTTGAAAATGGCAAAAATAATCCTACTCACAAACTAGGCTGCAAAAGAAGAATGATTCCCTTGTGAAAACGCCTCATTTTGTTCTGCATTTCTCGTGATTATGCATAATATTATATGTACAATGGCAAATCAATGTCATGTTCATGATTTTTAGGTTCCTCGGTCCCCCTTTATTAATTGTTATATTCCGTTTCAGAACTTCGAGAATACGGGAAGTCGAAGAATGAAATTAGGAGTATCGAGAACCAAAGTTGTAAATGCCTAACACTTATAGAAATAATGATGATGATACGATCAGCTCTATGGTTTTATAATAATAACATGTAGCGATTGTAATACGATGATTAAACTTTGGAATGGCTGTAAAAATGATTATTTTTGAAAAAAAAAAGTAACGCATTACTTATTACTTCCATTTTTTCCACTATTTCTTGCAATATTAAAGCGAAAATTAGTCTCTTTTTCAGCTATTCAAAAGTTTACACTCTATTTTATAATCAATACATATTATTATTATGAAATCATAATTACAAAACAAATTGTACTGTAAACTATATCTCATGAATTAATGGGCATTTAAAACTCTGTCGAGAACGCACGATAGCTGCTGATAAATCTTTATATAATTGGGCATAATGAGATTAGAGATTAGTATGACAATCAATCCAAAACCTATTTCTTTAGAAAATTCTTTAAATCAACAGTAGATACCTACCTATGTTTTGTACCTATAATACAATTCCCCTTGATTCTACCATTCTTTAAATAGGGCTTCGATCCAATCGATAAATTCTCCATAACTCTTACATTTTCGACTATCAAATGATGTTCATCCATTTTCGCTAACCGTTTTAAGCGCACAGACAGCCAAAGATGCAATGAAATAAGAGCAGAGAGTCAGCACGATATGAGAAGGGGTTGACGTGCTGGCAGAAGGGTTGCTGAGCGTTCGCCAGTCAACTGTACGAAATGAGAGAACGCCACGACGCCTGTGTTAGCGAGCGAGAGTAGCGAGCACGTATTCGGAGCTTTCCGAGAGATAGAGAGCGCGAACAGAGAGCGAGTGCATGGAGGAAGCAATAATCTGGTTATAACTTGAGAGATTAGGTCCGGATTCGATTACCGACGAGGTATCAAACCGTTAAACAGTCTCCGTGCTAATCAAAACCGAACCTCATTACCAACGGGGCAAACCCGGGACTCGGGGCCTGCTGCACCTCCCGCGCCTCTTCATCCCAAGCTCTGAGCCAACCCCCTTCCCCTGTTCACCAACGCTCCATCCCCGTGTCACAGCGCTCCAATGAGAGCACCAACACGCGTGTTACGTGTACGCGATGCCGACGTGGATCTCGTTGGCACGTGGTGTCGCATCTCTTTCCACACCGTTCGACAGCATGAGCCCAACCCTCCGTTTCTCCTGCTCGCCCATGGCTCGTTTGACCTCGATGGAAATAGCCCCCGAACCCTTCTCGAAGCCACATCGACCATTCGCTCAAATTAGAAACTTTAGGCTTGTTCCCTTGACTTGGATACACTTTTAATCCAAAATTTCTGACGAAAAAAAAAACATTATCTCGAAGAGAATGATTTTGTACATATCATCATAAAGGTGGTAAAAATGTCTACGTGTAAATGAAAATTTACAATGTCAGTGACACAAACTGGAGTTCACAGGCGTTTTCACCAAATTCATGGTATTTAGCACTAGATCCTTTTCTTTTCATAATTGAGAGAATCAAGTTCATTGGAAAGTGAGGCACCCTATCACAAAGCAGGTGAGTTCCAGAACTTTGGCTGTGGTGCTGAAGAAGCTTTTAAGTCATTGGACTCTTCGTTCGCAATTGCGTCTGTATAATAATTTAAGTAGATTTGTAGCTCTTATATATCCATATTACTGGGTGGAAGTTTTTTAGTAGTGAAAAAGTGGGAAGTGCAAGAACACACAGCAAGATTATAGTGATTTCCTTACGCCTCGAACTATTATTAAGATGTTAAAGCGTGCGAATTGTAGACCGGGTGGAAATGTGGTTCCCTGACAATTTTCATGTGTACAGAATTCGATATATTAACTTCCGATGGGCCAGCAACTGGTTGGTTAGGTTAGTAATTGCAATTGAAGAAATCGGTCAGACATGTTTATTTAAATCGAATACGGCATCTATTTAAAATCCACACAATTTTTTTTGGCATTGCTAAGTGAACTAGTTAATAAGCATTATATTATTTAGTTAAAGTGACAGCTCCCGAGAGAAAATGTTGGTTTAAAAATGTCTCCGTTTTCTTGGGTATTTTCATAATTCTCAACTAAACGTTACTGTTTTCTCTCCATTAAAAGATTTCTGGAAAAATATTTTGCGAAAAACACTACACATTTACAAACAAATTGTCTCAAACTGCCGAGAGGTTCGGAAAATATCTGAAAAATACAAATACAAATATCAGACAAATCTGTGAAAATCTTAATAACGGTTCGGTTATAGTTATTTGGACACATTGCCAGAGAATTATTATCCGCCAGTGTGACTATTTACACTGACGGAAAATTTATTACTACACTGAGAGAAAAATCTGGTAATTTAAATAAAAATACAGTTAGACCGACGATAATCTAACTATAAACTATAATTCCTAGGAGGAACGTCTATATTTTATGGTTATAGCAAATATAAGAAAATAGTTGGATGAACCATTAATATAATTCCCAGGAGGAACGTCTATATTTTATGGTTTTAGCAAATATAATTATAGTAGCAATCATCAAAATGATAATAGTTTCAAAAACTATTCTAATCGTTGCAAATATGCCGTTTCGTTGCATATACGATTTCAACGTTTGTTTCCAATTGCAAGTATCGGTTATTGAACCATATTATCATCGCTTCAACCATAAAGCAAGCCTTCCTATATTCGTTTTATCATGTGAAATCGTTAAATCAACGATATGCTTTTCTCTCAGTGTAATGATTTAATACCTTGAAATAAACTTCTCAGGTCAACATCAACAGCTCATGGTGACGTCGAATGTGTGACAACAGATTATCTTTAAATAATTGGAGCGTCTTCATAGGGCGTTATGGTGATGCTGATGGTGTTTGTTAACGGTTTGACCTCCCTTCGATCGCCCACATGCATTTGCCATCCTTCCTATATTGAAGCGCGAGAGCGAGTGTCTACCTTCCACATGTTGTTGGTGCGCACGTGATGAAGCAATTTAGGGAGAGTGAGGGGAGGCAGCGCGTTCAGTTCGAAGCACAGTACCACCACTAACAGCATCCGCAAGACTGCATAATTCTGTCCTATTTCCGCAAGCGAAACGTTCCTTAATTACACGTAGATTGTGGATGCTACCTGGAGAATTATATTAATGTGATCCTCCAGACAGGCAATTTTTTAAAAATCTATTTTTTCTTAACGTTTCGAGGTCCCAAGGTTTCACGATGTGTTCAGATTCTTTAGACATAAACCGACAAAAATTAAACTTTTGACTGCTAATGAAGTGCATTTGCTATGTTCAAGAAATATCTTTCAAATGAACGTAAACATTTTTTATCCGAAACTTGTGGAAAAATTTGAAAAACTGTAGAATGCTAACAACGCATGTTATATTTGTCTTTGATGAAAGAATAACGCACGCAGATGAAATTTGCTAAAGTGCAGTTGTCCGCGATTTCTTTTTTTAGACAACTGCCCAACACATTACAATTGTTTTTCACCGAAAGGTCGTTAACGGCTTAAGGATTGATGAAAGTTGGTATGACTATTATTTTTTCAAAAGATAAAAGTCTTCGTAAATAAATCATGTGTTTTGGCTCTACAGACTATTTTTGGTTCTTTAGGTTTAAAAAAAAGGTTCAATAAAAAGCTATAGAATATATGGGGTATTCCTGGCCAATTCAGTAAGCGTTCAACCCTGACCCCGTCCAATTCGCTCCATAATTTTTTATTCTAATCTATATGCTCGAAAAAACACTTTCAATTCTTTTTTTTACTGCATTTTTTTTTCATGAATTTGTTAAATAAAAATTTTGCATCCCGATTAAAAAATTTGAAATTATTCGCAGAGTGGGCAAACGTTTGCGTCGATTTTTTAAGCCGTTTTTTTCGAAATAAAAAGCCGTTAAAAATGGAAAAAAATGAAACAAGATTGCAATTCGGTTGGTGCGTAAACATTTTATATATAACGCAAGATTATTTTAGATTTTTTTTTTAATCAATATAAAAAAAAATTATGTATTAAATAATGAGTTCTTGAAATCGAAAATGAAGTGAGACATTTTTAATTCTCGATTTGTAAATTTCTCAAATCCAGCCATTAACCAACTATTCTTGACCGTGATGAAATGTTGATTTACGTTTGAATAAGACAAAATAACCATCATTCTAACCCTGAGCTGGGTACAGCGATGGTTTCCTTATGGTTGACTTCTTAATACCAACTATTGGTGGTTACATGAGACTATTGGTTTATCGTCGGTTTTGAAAAATAAACCAAAAGCCAACCATCATTGTACTCAGCTGAGGGTTGGGATTATGATTATTTTGTCTTATTCAACCATAAACCAACATTTCATTATTTAATAAAAGATTTTTTATACCGGTAAAATAAGCTTCAGGAAAATTCTAAAATAATGGACTACTATGTTGTTTCATCCTTTTTCCATTTTTAACCATTTTTTTTAAATGTCTTAAAAAATGGATCATAGCTCAGCAATTTTGATATCTAATACAGGATTTTTAAGAATAATTTAAAATTTTTATATCGGGGCGCAACATTTATTAAAATTAATAAAAAAAAAATTAAAAAGAAATTAAAAGTGTTTTTTCGAGTATATTGAATAGTATAAAAAATTATGGAGCCAATTGGAAGGTTTTAGGGTTGAACGCTTACTGAGTTGGCCAGGAATACCCCATATATAAATGTAACACATTCCATTCTAAAATTGATGTATTGATTTGAAAGTTAAAAATTCCTAGCCGGAGAGAGCTAAAAAAGTAAATAATTTAGTATCACTCTTAAGCTTTCGTTTATTGCAGTTCAGAAGTCAAATACCAGATGTCAAATATTTCAACTCCGCTTTTTAATCTGAAAATACGTAGATTTTGGAATAGTTTTTCTTTATTTCATTTACGTAAACTCACATGCACATATGCTCAGGTAAACGCTGATGGAGGTGAGTTATAATTATATAAACGGATGGGCTCCCATCAGGATCCGATTATTCGGGACAATATTGCGCCGCTGGCTGTAAAGCTTCACCGTTGGTTGTGGTACCATACGAGAGCGGCAATGTTTCATGTAATTGAAAATGCACGTACGAAATGATCGAGATCACTTTGCGTGTAGCTGTCCATAGCCATAAATAATTGCCTTCCTGGATTCGCTTTCATTTTTTCTTTTTGCGATTTTTACTACCAAAAAGAAATTAATTTCTTTCACACGTAAAGATTTGGTAAGTTTAAAAAAAACGATTTTTTTTGTCCTTTAGTTACCTCAAAGCTAGTGATACCCTCAAGAAAGTCGAGACAAGTCGAGGCGCATGAAGTCAATAAACCTCGTATTGAACAATTGAACTTCAATCTATCTCGATATGTGTGAATGCAATCACGAAATACGAGATATTCAGATTGCATCGTAAAATGTGTCGAGATCTTGGGTGACATCACGAGAATTTGACAGTATCGATACGATACAAGATTATTTGAGAAATTCGATAATGAAGGGAAACAAGAAACACATAGACGGCACTCAAAAGCGAAAAAAAGTAAAATTATGATTTTTATTTGAATCAAAACTCAGAAAAAAACTGTTTGCAAAATGTGCTTCGAAGAATCGAAGGCTCAAAAAATAATCGAAATGAAGAACAGCAACACGACTGCAGTGAGAGATCATGTGCAAAAAGCACATCCTCAACATTTTGAAGAACTCAGTGCGACAAACGCGAGCAAGTCCTTTCAGAAACCTTAATTTCAAATAAAAATAAACTTCGATTCTTTGCAAGCTTGTTTATATATTGTATACATCAGCAATATAATAGACACGCAATACAATCGACTATGAGACGAACCTCGAGTCAATTCTCGAGACGAGGCAAGGCGATTTTAACAAAAGGTAAACGCAATATATACGATTCAAGAAAGTATCTTGATTGAGCTCTGTCAAACGAGGAAGCGAGAATTTTAACCTCGTGCGGTATCACTACTCAAAGCCCATCACAAAACTCAATAAAAATCAGGTTGTGCACCAATTAACAAAACAATGATGCAAGTGAATAAAAAAAATGAAAAAATAGTTTTATGTTCTGTTATGTAGTAGTTGTCTCTGTAAGAAATATAAAAATTTTACATTTTTTGTTGTGATCCAAATGTAAATGAAAGCAAATACAGATGTATCCTTTTACCCAATGTTTTTTGCTATCAAAGTGTTAGGAGACAGGAATATCAAATTGTATGGAATACTAATCAACATTTCAACGTTTTTTGTGGAATTTTTTGTGTAATTCTCGTGGTTTTTCGTTGAACATTGAAAAAGCAATTGTTAAACTGATCACGAAAATACGGCGATTTTTTTTAAATTAAAAAAATTATCTATGCATTAACCTATATATTATTTACCCCATATATTAATTGTGTGTAAAGACTCGCTTGTCATCCCAACCCAATGGGCACACATGTCACAATGATGTACCAAAGACGTTATTAGGATATCACCTGTCACAATGATGTTCTAAAGACGTCATTAGGACATCACCTGTCACAATGATGTGCTATAGACGTCTTTAGGACATTATTGTGACATGTGTGCGCATTGGGAATACACTCAGCAGATTTTTTTTTTTAAATCGCCTTTTTTTTAGGATCCAACGATTGGAGAACTATGCGCTTAGCAGTTGCCAGACTTACCATGATTTCTCCGAGTGTAGTTCATCATATTAGGGGACACTGCAACTCCCATCATAACTTAGCTACTCACACGACCATTTTGCCCAGACGCAAGGTACGACAGTATACACACACATATATATATAACGTATGTATAACTAGTTATAAACGCGTTCCAATGATGGCATGTCAGTGGCTAATGCAATTAAGGGGAGAAACCTGATCCGGCAGTTTGCCAATTAGGAAGAAGTGGGTGGCTCTCCTTCGAGCCTGTTACGATCCCTACATATGTATGTACATATACTGTGATGTACATATAGTAGGTTGAGGTAGACATCGAAACAATTTGCGAGTTCGTTTCCGTCTTGGCTATAGACAGGAGAACTTACGTGTCCGGAGCTATCTCGGTTCAACAATGTAAAAGCTACCGTTCGCACGTCATGCACTCGTTTAGAAACGTACTGTGGGGCCTCCGGAATAGTGGCTGAGGTGCCTCGTAAGCAGATAGGTCCTCTACTTCGAACGTCAGCGTGTAGAGTACGAGAGAGACTCTTTGAAGCGATTCAAATCCAATTACCCAGCCAGTGGTTGTACATCGTACCGAGGGTTTCCCTTGCGCATATCTTGAATGTCAGAACAGCTGCCAGACCATGCAGTAGAATTATAACAATGAATTGCTTAGACTATTTTATCATCCTTAAACTATCTAGTGTGTATTTATAAATAAATATCTCATAAATATGATAACGTCTTATATAATATATGTTAGTTAATTGAGTCGCCGACGTTTCTAAAGGTTTATGTATAACGTGATTCTCTACGAGTAATCTCGACGAGTCAGTAATTTGCAAAAGACGAACCATTCTGATTAGAGAATTCATCTTGATAAAGTTGCCACCAACAACTTTACCGTTCTGGTGAAATAAATTAGCATGTTAGTGTTCACGTAATTTTTTTTTAATGAAATAAAAAAAATTCTGAATTAATTGATTTTTGTTGGTTCTAAATAAATCCTATTAAATTAGACATTAAATAATTCAATTGTTCAAATTAAATAAATATATTTCTTGAAGTGACACCCTAATAGGATTTTATTTCGATCATAGAGAATTTCTATAATTCAAATAAATGGGATTTGATTTAAACACGATTTAATTTTATGTAAATAAACGCGTTAGACCCGTTGCTCAGGCTGCACATAATATAGTGAGCAGATAATTTAGAAGGAGTGTCTTGAAAGTATCTCGTGAACACGACTTTCGACTATAGTTTTCCGTTATTACTCAACCGCAGATTGCGGCTTTTTAAAATTTTGTCGTGGGCTGGTGCGTTTTTTCTGTGTTTTATTCATAACTAACTAAATGGTAGACATATTAAAGATATTATTTTTATTAAAAGCTGCGTAGGTATTGAATATTTAATCATGTTTTTTCCGCAAAGAACCAGATGATAAATTGTGTGTTTATTCAAAGGAGTTACCGATCGAAAGTAATACTTAATTTCCAGAAAAGTGAGTTTTGTTATTAATGGTAATTCAGCTGATAATTCTGCGCCAATAGACCATGCGGTAGGGTCATCTGCATGAAATTAAACGTAGAATAACGGATGGCAACGATCGGTATTCATTATGATCAAACATTCGCTTCGTAGATGGCAATATTTCCCTATTTAGTGCGGCAGGGTGCGAAATCGCCCTTTTTTCTTTCCCCCTATATATTCGTTTCGGCTTTTTTTTCATACATTGGTGTCACTTCCTCCCTTTTCCTTTTCTTCTATGGTTTTTTCGACGCCTAACTAAATTGATTGGATGCTCGATCATTCATGACGACGCCCACAGCTCTGAGCTTATATTAGTAGTGCAGAGCTTATTGCGTTTTTACATAAGAAATTACTAGAAGGAAGTGTTGGTTCGGCGATCCTTCATATTATCTGGGACCAAATAAAATTAACTTTTAGGATGCTGGGGCAATAATACCAATCATTGTAACAAATATAAAAGCAAAGAAAAGTATTTTTTCGATTGAACTAACTAAGATGGTGCTAATTATACAGATTACTGCGAATTTATAATTCTTAATTTTCTTCGTTAACACTAGAAATAAAATGCTTGAAAATTGGGTAACGCCTACAAAATTGATATGCATATGTACGACACAGAAAGTAAACAGAGTTTACTTATGTACGACACTGGTTCTAATTCATGATTTTTGCAACGATCATAGGATATTGATTAATAAACTTGTGCACAATATCTGTTTCAATGGTACAAGTAAGTTGAAAGATCGTTATAGCTCGGAACATAGGTGCTTTCTCATTTTTTCGGTCTTGTGAAGTACTACTTGAACGATAAATATATTTGACATTTTATTAACTTCTTCATTTTTTCAGGGGTTTACCATTGTGATTGTTAAGCGTTGCTTTAGCCGTTTATGAAGGATTCATGAGGTCACATTTAGAGTTAAAAATGTGACCTCGTGGTGACCGGACTCTCCGGTCTCAAAAGTTAAAAGTAAATACAAGTGCAATGTAAAAAAGCCATAGTGTTAAACTTCTAAGAACATAAAACACAGACAGGCTTAACCCGACTAGAAATCTGGTAGGGCAGCCCTGCCGTCACATTTGGGCCTGATCTGGCATGGATAAGTTTGACCTGATAAGGTGTACCTTATTAGAACCGGATCTGGCATTGGAAAGGTTGCCCTGATAAGGTGCACCTTAATAGGACCGGCTCTGGCAAAGGGAAGGTTAACCTGATAAGGTGTATCTTATTCAGGGCCATATCGGGAAATATTAAGGTAGACCTAATAAGGTGTATCTTATTCAGGGCCAGATCGGGAAAAATTAAGGTAGACCTGATAAGGTATTCCATATTCAGGTTCAGACCTGGCATAGATAAGGTAGACCTGATCGAAATATTGGCGGAATTAAGAATATCATTTATAAAATCAAAATGTCGCATTCAATATGGTTTTAATTTTAAACCCGTCATTTTGAATTTACAAATTTTAAGTTCAAATTCCTAATTAGTTACGTTAAAAACTGAACTATTATTTAAATAAATAGTAAATTGAACTATTATGGAAATACTGTACGAGATATCCACATAGTCGGTTTGGTCTAGTGGTTAGCGTGCTCGGTTAGGTAGTTAGGTAAATAGGTAGGTCCCGTAGGTCTTAGGTTCAAATCCCGCGTGCATCACTTCCCGAATGATGTTACGAAAAACCGTATCTGCAGACGACTTCTTTTTTTTTTTGTAATATTAATAGAATATTATTGTTCATATTGCGGCATAATGCGCGGAAATTAATAATTTATTTTTTAATTTAATATAAAGATAAGTATATGTATTTACATATCTATGATTATATTTATCAGGTCCTTATGTGGTAAACTTGAACTGGCCCTGATATGCCAAAGCGTTACATTTCCAATCAGGGCCGTATAAGGTAGCCAGACAGGGGCCTTGGATTTAGAATCCGGTTACCAGGTCCGGCCCTGATATTCCCCATAACTGAATTTCTAGTCGGGAACCTATAAGACCGGGGAGCCCGGTCACCAACCGCACCAAAAGCACAACACGAGAAGAAAACGTCTATTTTGTCACCAACAAATATACAAATACGAAACATAAACAAAGTATGAGGTCACAAACTCATCGATTTAAAATTTTTAAGAATAAAGGTTTTTGAAGAGGCCCTGATCAGGGTGAAACGTTAAACTAAAAAAAAAGAAAAAAGTCATAAGCCGTCATTCGCCGAAGCACCTCATACCACATATGTTTACCATTGTGGTATTGTATAAACCTCAATGCGACCTTGAAGAACAGATATCGTTCAAATGATAGTTTAAAAAAAATGTTCCTCCGCATTTTTTTCTTTTTTTATAATACTCATGTAAAAAAAAGAATTGCATTTTATTTGAAAAATTTCGATTAACGGTTCTTAAAAAAAATGAAAAGAAAGAATATCCTTTAAATATGAGAAGATCTTCTGCAACCCAATTGACAATACAGGAAAATAAATATATTAAAAACAAAAACAATGAGAAAAAATCAAATACGATTTTATGTACTATTTGAGAAAAAAAAGAAAATAAGTCATGAAAATAAAACAAAACGATGAAGATGAACTGTGCAGAAGAAAAAAATACTTGTCTTTCCATTATTTTATCTATACGTATAGAATCAAATGGATAATCGATAAATCGTTCTATAGGTGCAGTATATTCAGGCCGTGGGGCATTGTCTATACTTCATCGTTCCTTTCGACACCATAAAAATTAGATGGGGCATATGGCGGCCGTCGTGGGATGTACCCATTACATGAAGCTTCTCGCGCGCGGGCGCAATTCCGTTCTTTCCCTCTTACTACCTACTTCCTTCTTTCCTACTCTTTCAGTGCTCCCCATCGTCCCCGGCTTAGTTCCCATTCCGTCTCCAACGATTCTTTCTCACTCCGGCTTCGGGCGAGCCTCTCAAAGGCGGAACAATCGAAAATCGTTGGCACCTGCCGAGGGTCGTGGGCGTACGAGAGGGTGTGGTCCCGGCTGGTCAGTCTTGGTCAGCCAGTATGCATAAATTTCGCACTCCTCGGACTGGAGTTAGCTGAGAATAGCTGTATATGCATCATCGGCATGCTATAAAAAGTTAGGTCCGCACTGAGGTGCCTATGGTAGCAATGGGGTGTAGTAGGGAGGTTTGGTCTTAGCCTCCACGTTCCGAGGCTACGCGCAGAGCGTATGGTCAGTTGAAGTCGAAGGGGTGAGCTGGTGGCGCAATAAGTGGCGAGGCTCACTCCGAAAACGGAAACGATAGGACGCCGGAAGGTGTCCGGCTACAAGGAAAGGCCTTCCTGCCTTTCTCACTATGAACTCCCACTCTCTCTGCAGTAGCTTGAGACTAGCTGGCATGTATGTAATAGTGGTGCACTGTAGGGGTGAGAGTCCTTTACCAGCGTTTAAAGGAAAAAGTATAGCGAGTCTGTATGCACGTTGTACACTACGTGTACTGTAGGATCGTTACAACAAATTCACTACATAGAACTCAACGTGGAACGACTCTGTTCGCAGCAGAATCTTAGATATAAGACTATAACATGCATACACGGTATGCTAGATTTGATGAGGGGTCGACACGCGAAATCTCTTCTGAGAACTCATTTTCAACGCTTCTTGTTTCTTATTCGATAGGGTTGAGCAATATACTGTAGAATGCTCGTATATATAATAATCGCACATACATAAATCGTAATAGTCCTTACAATTATTTAGGGGACATTAATTAGTGGTCCATAAATATCTTTTCATGAGTCCACACAGAAAATTTTACTTGGTTGCGTTAAGCAATTAACTGCTGGTTCTAACCATTTGATAACCTCAGCTAGTAATTGGATCAATGATCTATAGATACTTCACAATACCGGAAGAATCTTGAGATGAAGTTCAATTACATAATGTCATTACGGTTTGCAAGTCCAACCATACAGTTTCAAGAAAATTGCATTGATAGTGATGAGTTTATAGCATAAATAGGTACCAGCTTTTGCGCATCAATCATTAACGTTGATCATCAGTGTGAACCCATAATTAACAAGGAATTTTTAACAGTGTACAAACTTCGTTTATCAATTTTTAGCTGATTTATGGTAATCTCGACTACATCATTCTCTCCCTCTGCGGACTTCCTTCCATATGCATCTATTATATCTGGAATAGCTGTAGGCCGCTATAGTTGACAGTGAATTGGAGACAGAGAAGGATCTCGTGATGACAGTATCCACCAAACAGCGAGGGGCGATCCGCAGTGTTTACGTACGACGCCGATCCGTATGGCCATCTCGACACTAGGGAGAAACTGCTTCACACGTCCCTAAATCGTGGCGTTGCTGGTGGACATGGCTGTATTACTGTTGTTGGTGTCTCGTTGTTGTCATTTCTCCCGATGGCTTCTCCTGATCGGGTCCTTCCCTACGTCCGCAGCGGTAGTACCCAGTGGCCCTGGTATTGGAGAAGCAGTAGCATCAACCTCCAGCTCCACAGTGACCCTCCCCCGCGCGTTCACAACGCATAACGTCAACAACAATAGATTACGCTCTAACATAGAGAGCTTCCGGGCACGCACTCACACTCCTGACTCTGCGTATGCATACCATACAGCATGCGATGTTGTAGTTACGTATGTTGGAATAGAGAACCGCTATGAGGACGCGCGGAGAGGAAGACGGGAGAGGCTGGAGAGGATGAGGGCGATGAGGACGATGAGGTGGAGCAGAGGAAGGGCAACTGTGCTGGTGTTCCTGTTGCAAAGCGCGTTACAGGGCGCGAGAGGTATGCTAGGGCCAACACGGCCACCCGGCTAACCGACCGAGTGAAACAGCCCCGTATAGCATACATTCTGTCCTCGTCCTACGGTTCACACATACCCACCACCCCTATGGCCCTCAGCAGCAGCAGCAGCAACGGGTAAGGCCCGCTCGAACGATCGAGTCCAATGAGATTCCATTGTCTCGAGTAATTAATATTGATTACAATAGGTTATACCTCCTCTCGCCCTGCCTCGCTCTCTCGGGGGTGCCCATAGCCACTCCTATATGCGCTTATGGCTTACCTAGCCGATCATTCGACGCCGCGATGCACGGTTATATTAGGATTTCCTATGCAGCAGCAGCAACACCAACAGCATCAAGAGCATAGCGTCGCGCCGGTTTTGGTGAGAACATCGATGCTGCCGTCAAGCAGACTCTGCTGTTGCTCTTCACTCTATCTATCCATCTCCACTCGTCAGCTAGCTCTCATCGTCAACGTGCGGGCGATCGACGTCATCGTCATCCTCACCGCATCGTCGCCTCGTTGGTCGTCGAGTTGGTTCGTCGTCGTTGCGTGTCGTCATTATCTCGCGCCGCTGTCCTATTCTACCGCTGGGGATACTGTTGTGAGCACATGAGCGTGAGAACGCGGAGCATCAGCATCATCCCTTATGCTGCGATCGTTCGTTCGCGGCTTTCCTTTCCCGTACGCACAAGCGTCGCTTCTATCCCTGTTTATCTTTATTCAGGTGCTGTTTCTCTCTCTCCCTCTTGGGTACTTAATCGTCTAACTATCTGCGACCGGTGGTTAGGGTATTAAGGTTCATCATCAGGTGACTGAGCTGATTTCCTATATTACGTCGAGATTTCATCTAATAATCTGATTATCAAATTTAGTTATTCCATAAAGCCGTTTTGATGCAATATGCCGCTGCATCGGTTGAGTGATTGCTTATATTGAACCTGTTAGTATAGCCACATCGCAACTGTGCTATGGGTTATGGTCTTTTTCTTGGAACTAGCTACAACGCCCGTACTCCGCGCGTGCTACGCTTCCGTGACTTTGCGTCTTTGTATTTTTTTCAGTTAAAATGATCCTGAAGAATCAATATATAGGTCTATTCAAAATAGCAGGTAGTCAGAATAATGCTACTTTCATGACATACTTTTGATATAATCATTACATATCCTCTTTAAGACTACCAATCTCCATCGATTTCAGATACTATAAAAAGGCAGCTTCATTAGACATTCCTCAGAACTGATATCTAATGGACAACGTTTCTATTTCATCCCACAAAATAATTATATGAAGCCACGAATAACCTGTCTACTTGTGAAACAAATTTGAAATTGAAATCTCAAAAAACTGCCGAAGCTGTGCAAAATCTTCTTACATAGCAGCCGTGGTAGAAACGCAAAAGTAACAGTTCAAAATGCGCGCCATTCGCGACTTTGCAGCGGCGGCCTCGACGGACTGAAGTTGGCTCTGAAACAGCCATCGTCGACCAATCGGAAGACTCGAAAAGCGGCTTCAGCCTTTCGAGTTCGATGTGCCATGTCTTTTTTAAGAGAGGATTGTCGATAAGTCAAATAATTTATGGGCACGCTAAAACCTTATCATTTTGTATCTGTACTTGAATCCTTTCATGTTTGGTTCAACGGAATCATCTAAGTCCTAACACTTATAATCTCTCATTCAAAATCAGTTCAATTTTTTTGGAAACTATACCGTCTCCTTCCCTCTCAATAATTCATATGATAAATTGATACCAATGGAGGATGACTTTAATCTATGTCTCGGGCGCTCTGGCAATCAAATAATTCAAACACACCTCTCTTTACACCTCTCATTGACTCCTGGTGGACTAAGTGTAATCATAACTTGCGGAGGGGACTATGTTAGAGTAATCAACACCGAGAGAAAAGATTTCATTCACGCCAAAGAAATGGGTGGATTGATTTTTTTTTTCATCGATTTCAACGAAATATTTCTTTGATTTCAATGAAATAGTGCATTTGAATTTCAAAGAGAACATTTCATTGCCTGTAAATAAAGATTTACTTAGTGAGCATAGAATAAAGAAACAGTTTCATTGTTTTGAAGAGACGTTTTCATTGGTTCGAAGAAACGTTTTCATTGATCTCTCTCTCGCACCTAACCTAACTTTTTTGTTTTCCGGTTCTCTCAAATGAACGGCTTCGAGACAAAATTTGAGCTTTATCTGCCTCGTACTTCAGGGAAAAATCGGTTTCGAAATTTTTAGTTGGTAAGAAGAAGGTTTCATTGAATCGGAGACGATATTTTTGAAATCAATGAAAAAGGTTCATTGGTCTAAAGAAATGTTTCTTCGAATCAATGTCACTACTTTTTATTGAGCTTGGGATCATTAAAAAAAAAGATAGTATTGAAATTCAAGTATTTCGTTTCATTGGCAAAGATTTCCATGAATCAATGAAACTTTTTCTCTTGGTGAAGATTACTGCTAGGGTTCATAAGGCGACTCTGAAAAAAAGGGTTAGGGCAACCTATTAAGGGCCCCCCAGAACCTGAGCACGAGGATAATCAGGATTTTTAAGCAGTCCTATCCAAATACTGACACTGATGGGCACCCATCTAAGTACTGTCCCCGGATGCCAGTATACCTGCCTCAATTCTCCTACACGGCAGCGGCGAGATATTTATAAGATAGAAAATATAATATTATTTATTAAAAGAAGATCTCATATACGTAAAAATATGTTTTTCCGCCTCCCTTAAAGTAATCGCATTTCGTGCAGATAACTTGGGGGCATAATCGCTCATTTTTAACTAATGAATTGTATGCACGTGCAATCCAGTTTCATTAAGTCCTAGGGAGGAAAACGGTTCATTCCGGCCCCGCGTGAGTAATGAAAGCCGTACTGCACATATGTACTTGTCATTGGGCAAAAAAGGTAAATGTTTACGTCCGTGTTACAAGCATGGAATTGTGGTTGTTTTTTAGCGTAGTCGAGAAAAAATGTATCGTATGCATCACGGGGGGGAGCGTAATTTTCATCTCGTATGATTGCTGCTCTCGCTCCACTCGGCCAGCAAACTTCATACTCGGCGAAAAATAGTATATTATGTTACCCTTGCAGCATAATGTGCTATTGTACTATTGTACTAATGTACTAATGCGGCCTTTTCGTATATAATTTCCTTTCTCTGACAATAATAAAGATGATAATAAAACAGTATTTTCAAACTTTTCTCAAAATTTTCGACAAAATGCCGTAGATTATATTGCGATTGTTTCATACACACACCTAGCACATATTTCTCTAGTAATTCAAATACCAAGTATAATTACTCTACCCATTATTTTCTATAATAAAGCCTTTCTACCACAGCTGGGTGTTGATATATATTTTATACTGCAATATATCTTCATATATACATATATGGTTCCTTCTTTTTCCTTGGCATCGATTGCCTCCGGATCAGGATAATCAGTATCACCTGTCGAGAGCACTGTAAACGTGTTATTGCCAGAGGTGTGTGTACAGTGTAAGGGTGGATGAGTATATATGAAAGGGAGAATGAGAGGGAACTCGATGAAATGACCTATGAAATGTTGCCATTACATAACAGCTATATTTAAGGGTAATTTAACTTCCATTACCGCATTCGATTGGATCGTCTCGTTGCAATGACGGTGATACGCTCGCTAGGCTCCAGGGTTCGTTGTGCATACGTGAGAGAGGAAGAGGGGGAGCTGACTATGTATTTATTACCTCTATAAAGCATCCGGAGACGGCTAACATACTTGGTGAACGTTTTCGTGTGTACGGTTATACATTATAATCGTGAAATCGCGGAACTCATTTGGCAGAGGGCGAAGAACGGTTGTTCGAAGGAAGATCCTCGATGTTTCTCGGCCGTGAGTTAAAGATCGAGACCTTTTTGTAGATCGAATAATATAGATCGTGCGAGCGAGCGAACCCACAGAGCTATATAGGATACGCCAACGGCTATACTCTTGCTGTGTCTTCTGCATAATATTTTGAGGTAAACCGATCCACCAGAATACATATAGAGGCCGCGCGAAATCCTTCCAAGTTAATTCGAGCGACGAGATCGAAATTCGCATCATCGGGGCGGACGAGGGACGACTATACTATTGGGTTACCCCCGAGGGTACGTGCGTGCCCGGTCAATTTATTATTTGCCGAAACAACGATGACGATCAAACCCCACGAACGATCTTTGGTCGATCAAGCTGTTTTTTATTTCCTTCGCGTACTCTCAGATTTTAACCAACTGAACTGTATGCACCGCACAGAGATATAATCATTACATTGTTTATAAACTTTTTATACATACGGTTATACTTAATAAATAAATAATTAATTAAAAATAACCAATTATTTTTTAAATGAATTTCCTATCATATAAGCGAAAAAAAATATTTATTTGCGATTTATTAATCACGATTTAGTATGGCGGTTTGAACTTTGGACCTTTGGAAAATGTGGATTCCGTAAAGGGTCTCAGTTACAAGTATTGATAGTTTCGATGACATTTTTTGCTTCATTTGTAAATGTTAATTGCAATGCAATTTATGGAGGAAAGTTGTTAGCATGGAGAGAAATATGAAATGGTATTCTAACACTATGCTTCTTTGTTGCTAATAAAAATCGTTTTTTTTCAGTCTAATTATAAGTTTGTACATACATTTAACACGTCATTTTAACTGTTACTCGCAGGTTCGGAATATGATTAATGTGAATATCAGTACAGTTTTTACTCTGATTATCCAATATGTAAAAACGTCTCTAACAATATAAAAACTATTATTATTTACATATATTTGCAGATGATTGCGTAGTCAAGTCTATTACTCTAATCACCGTTTCTGTGGAACCATTAGTTTTGTTTACACTTTGAATACTTTAGAAAAAAAAAGTATTAGGCTTAAAGATGGTTCATTTGTACTGTGAGGACTACAGTTGCCATATATTAAACGGTGCCAAAGCGGATTCGCAAAGAGGGATAGTCCTTCTTTCTATATACTATATCGGGTTACTCGCTACGTTTATTTCTTCCCCCGAAAGACATGCGACAGCAACACGCGCCTTTGCTGTTTCGTTTCAACTTTAATCGTAGTTTGATCCGGTCAGACCAAAAAAGGAACAGCCAGAGAGAACGTGAAGGCGATCGGGGACAGGTGGCCAATGGCGTTCGTTAGTGTGGAGTATTCGGTTGATCGCTTCTTCGATCGCGCGACTCCTGAATCTCGCCGCAAGTACAACATTTGAGGATCCTTCGTGTATTGTAATATGAGTACAAGAGTCACCTAAGAACTGACGTTTCGGTCAGGAAACGAATGGCACCTTTAAAATATATAGAGGTTACTTATACGGTAGCCATTTTCATTTTATTCATTATGTGGGTTGATTTTAGATGATTTGAGATGCGGCCCTATCATGATTTTTTCTAAACTTTTCTACGGTCGTAACGATTTAAAAAATTAAATGTATAGTTTTTGAGATCAACATAAATTATTTTGTTAAATTTCTGAAATAATTTTCCCGCTATAGATCCGGAAAGGATATTGAATTCTGAATTGAGAACTATTTTCAATTCTTATTCTTGAGTAATTTTCGAAGAGATAAAAATTTTCAAGTTGCTCCCTAGCAATCACAACGACTGACGAAGTGACTAAAAAACAACCCCGAATAGAAGTTGTCTTTGCACAAAAAAGAACTTTCGAAAATTATCAAGATGATCTTTCAAATAACAAAAATAAAAGAATCTGAAAGTTGCTTTGCCGTCGTTGGAAACAATGAAAGTTGTCGTGAATGTTAGGACTGTTTTGAGCAGCCGAATTTTAAGCTTAAATGTTAGAAGTACATGGCATGAAAAAGTGAGGTACACGGAAAGAAATGTTTGGTTGTGGCAACTACGTTTTCGATTTGCTGTACACGATGTCTAAAAAATTAGTTGCCTCAACCATATCGAATAGTAACCTCACCTGTTCACGATTAGTTCTCGCGAGATTAGTTAGGTTAACTAATCCGATCGTTGGGACTTCCACTCGAATAGTTGGGACTACCATTCGAATCATCGGTATAATCATTCGAATCGTCGGTATTATCATTCGAATCGTCGGTATTACCATTCGAATCGTTGGTATTACCATTCGAATCATCGGTATAATCATTCGAATCGTCGGTATTATCATTCGAATCGTCGGTATTACCATTCGAATCGTTGGTATTACCATTCGAATCATCGGTATTATCATTCGAATCGTCGGTATTATCATTCGAATCGTCGGTATTACCATTCGAATTGTTAGTATTACCCTTTGAGTTATAAGATAAATAGAATAATCAATTGGTTGTGTCAACTTATTTCTTGGTTATCACAACTAATCTTTTTTTTTCGTGTATGGTGTCCAGTAATGCGACAGTGAGAAATGCAGTTCATCGGAACGATTTTTTTTCCATTTTCAAATTGTGGTAGGTTTTCGGTGATATTGATTCAGCAGATTTGCATTCCTCAAAAACTGACGAGTAATCCAAGTATAATGAAATTTCGTTGAAAGATCCTTCAATGAAGTTACGTATGAATTAAAATTAAAAAATTAGTACGCAAAGGAAAAATTAATATATATTTTCATAATAAATTACTTACGTAGAAGTTAAAAGATGAATAACTGACTCAATATTATCAAATTTATTTTTTACGAAAAATGTACTTCTCAGAGGAATTTGCGTAAATTCGCATGTTTAACTTGCGTATTACGTTGTGTATTAGTATTCACGTTACATCGAACAACCACATTCGCTTCGTAAGTAGACTCAGGATCGTGACGAGTACAGGAATATTCTTTTGCTGAACGTTTTCAATAGTTTCTAAGGAAATTTGTAAAAAAATGTATTGTGGTAGAAACAATGAACTGGAAGTTGTTTTGAAAAGAATTTTATATTCAATTATGAATTTTCTATTGCGAAAAATATAGTTCATTCGGGAAAACATTTATTTCATTTCATTTTCTCGTAGAGATAAAGTTGCGCCGTTTGAACAAGTTGGCATTAAAAAAGAAAAAAATCACGCCCATCAATAGGGAAATTTGCATGGAAAATGCAAGGAAGTTTAAGAAAATAACAAAAAATTTATTATATTTTTTATATCTGCAAAAGATTCAGTTATTAGAGTAATTCTATTTCCATACTGTTTACATTTTCTTATTTTTATTATTTTTTGTTGGATCGAAGTAATTTAGTAGTAGTAGTAGTTTATTTGTTTAGTATTCTAATGAATACATAGAAATTAGTACATGGAGTTCTATGCAATATTTTAACGTAAACAAGTATTACAAAGTAATTAATATATTATAAATGAAAAAATACAAACGAGCAGAAACAGAAAGAACTTTAGGTGGTATTGATTACAATGATTTTGATCACAGGTTAAGCCAACGCGTAATGTATACAAAAATCTTTTATGTCATACTGTGCGTAAAATCGCATTTTACGCACAGTGTGACATAAAATATCGTTCGACACTCGTGCGAAACACTTTTTCTAACTTGTGTGGTTGCAACCCTCGCCTTCGGCTCGGGCTGCAAACTCGCACTCGCCAGAAAAAGTTTTTTCGCACTTGTATCGAAATATACTATTTTATGACCGAGCTGCGGTTATACGCCAAAAGTTCCAGCCACGCAGTGGGTTTACATGCAAGTCCAGGTGAAGGAAAATTTCGCTTTTTAAGTAGCTGTAAGATGGGCCTGTTCTAAGAGGTGGTGCAGGTCATAATTCTGAGTGTTGTTACATCTTTTACAATTACACTGAGAGAAGAGTTTTGTTAATAGTTAACAAATCTTGGTTAAATATGGCGAAATGAACTATTTAGTTATTCTTATTGAATCTCATTTGAGCCAAATAAGATTTGTTAACTATTAACAAATGTCAGCGAGCTTCATTTGCGACAAGAAAATTTTATTTAGCTCATGTGAGATTCAATAAGAATAACTAAATGGTTCATTTCGCCATATTTAACCAAGATTTGTTAACTGTTAACAAATGTTAACAAACTTTTCTCAGTGTACGCCGGATCGAAGCGACTTTGAATGAACATTCTTTAACATGATTAGTTAGATTTCCACATAGGATTTCATTAGGAACGTTGCTTCAACTCTGGATATCAAACGGCGATTTAATATACAATTTAATATATATATTCCGGAATAAAAAGTACAGTATATTGAAAAAACAACGCATGAAATCGCAAAAATAAAACTACTAGTAGAATATGTCACGTGCGCCGTCAAGCTACGAGCAAGAACGATATAATATAATACGGATCCAATACAATAATGTAACGGTGAAACTTACATTCAATGCATTTTATCAACGTATCTTGTGTATATCGTCTCTTAAGGATGTACGACTATGAGGAAGGGATAGAAGACGTAGTGCGCGGCGGGATGTAGGAGCGTTGCGTTTAGTCAATAAACTATTGCCCGACAGAAAGAAAAGTTCTTTATGTCGATATAACTTTGGATTCAGACGGTGACATGCGATTTTTTTTTTCAATATACCTTGATTTTTCATCTCCTTAAACCTGGTTTTTCATAATCCGTAGTTGGATCCGTGCCTAATAAACTAATGATTATCCACCGAATAGTGGCTGTCGCCCATAAAGGCACGTGTTAAAGAGGGCTCAAAAGTGGTCCACTTCGAAATCGTATTACGGAAAAACTAGACGGTCAAAATTCTTCAAACTTCGCCATTATTTGCGTTAACTTTTCAGGTACAGCATATCCAAAAAATGAGGCCCAGAGTTGGATTTGATTTCATAGTCGTACATCCTTAAGGTGTTCCTAAGGACGCCCGCTACGCGGGTGTCAGAGGGGCAGATATCAATTGTTTTCCGTGCAAGGCAAACAATCAACGCGTTGGTGCGAGAGAGCGTGATAATCCGAAAATGCATAAGTCAGAGAGAGAACAGATACTTTTTCTGATGATATCTCAAAAATAAAGTAGGCAATCGACTTGAAATTTGAACACAAGTTGGGGAAGAAAATTCTCTTCTCGACACAATTTTTTGGCTTCTTTTTCATTTCATCATCTTTTCTTTCTAAGCGAGTGTAACCTATGGCGTATACTGCCTTAACAACTTTGACATTGAATATTTCCGAAGTACGGTAGGCGCTCAGATTCAAATTCTGCAGAAAATTGTTTAAATTATTGGCGAACATTCTATAAGAATTTCAGAACGATGGCATTTAAAGTGCACGTCCATAGGAACACCTTAATAAAGCAGTATTTACAAGCTTTCACCATGCAGCGTTGTTTATATCGAATCCATTATGCAAATATGAGGAATATATGAAAATAAAAAAGATTGTATCTAAAGTAATATTCAAAACATTTGATTGATTCCAGCAACATGTTATGCTAAATATACCTTAGTAAAATGTATGCGAAAAAAGTTGTAGCTGGTTGTCTCTATTTTTGGAAATTTTATACCATAATTGCATATTAATTCTAGATGACGAGTATATGCATTAAAACTTCCAGTCTTTTTTAATAGTGAAATTAATAAAGCTGTTCTTGGGTTACATAGCAAGTTTAACGCGCACAACCTGAACACATTTTCCAAACTACTTTTCTCGATTTTTAGGTACCATTTTTGGTAACCCGACATGAAAATGTGGAATTTATTTGTTTTCCCATAATAACAAAGATTTAACTATGAGGAAGCAATATAAATATATATATATATATATATATATATATATATATATATATATATATATATATGGATATAAAAGATAATCAGGTGTTTCTTAAAACGAGTTTTGGTGGGCAGGTTTGTTCGGTGGGTCTAAAATCATTGACGATTTAGGATGCTGTAATTTGATTGTTTGGCTCATCAAAATTATCGGGACTATAGGCATCGTATCACGTTTTCAAGCATGCGTGATTTTTGCATTCGCAGGTATAAGGGTGAGCCAGGGGAGGCCAGATTGCTATTTCGACCTTTAAATTTAAAAACGATTACTATGTCCCCTTCTCGTGGCCGTTTCAGCTCAGAAAAAAGGCGAGCAGACGGAGTGCTCGTTTTTTATTTAAAGATTCGACTCAAAGCGGTGGGCGAGCACGAAAGGAATCTTGCTGGCTCGAGATTCTTAGCCCGAAGCAAATGTATCGGAAATCGTGAACGACGTGCGAGAGAATGGAATAATTGAGGGTTTTTGATTCTCATCTTTCGACGGTCATGAATGCCCAGGTGTGAATACAGTGCAACCCCTCAATAACAAAACCTTATGATAATAACGAATTAGACTGAGTGGGAGAACTATGGGTGAAGCAGAATTGGCGCATAGATACCGATCTTCGCCCATGATTGGATTTTGCATAGTGACATGTTTCGATATTTTTCATCCCTTTGAAATATTCTTTTTTGTTGAAAAAAAATTCTTAAATTGTCAATACTTTTCTGAATGAAAATAGTGGGTGAATGGCACTTTTAAAAAACAACATTTAAATTTTTTCCTTGCACATATACATATGTTCAAGTTCAATAGAGGATGGCCCTTACTTAGAAAACTTGGATTAAAAGAAATACAATCTATAATAAAACTACACACTGAGAGAAAAATATACACTGTTAGAAATTTTTGTATGAAAAATAATATAAACTATTGGAAGTTTTTTTTGCAGATACGCGTATATTAAATTGAATATACAAATATTAATTAATATACAAAAAAAATTGTAAAATTAATATACAGTATACTAAAAACTTTATAAAATTTGGGTTTACAATATAATTATTGGAGTTTTACAAGATATCTGTATATTAATTGAAATTTAATATACCGTATCTGCAAAATAACTTCCAATCCATATATTAATTTTCAAAATATTTTTAACAGTGTAGTAGAATAGTAGGTCGAACTATACCGATATAAGTCCCAGGAGGGACGATCATATCGATTGGTATTGGAAACTATGTATTTGATTATTTGAGCTATTATTATATTTGCAGCTATTATTTTTATTATTGTTGTAACTATAAAGTATAATCGTCCCTCTTGGGACGATTACTGTATGGCAAAAGTATAGTATTGTTGTTTCAACCATGTATTTTTCTCTCAGTGTATCTCGTACATTACTGCCACTTGGCCCTTCTACATACTTCTTTATAATGGGGCTGTGAAAATAAATAAAAAATCAGTTCAAGAGAGAAAGGCCCTTACTTCGGAAACTTATAAGTATATTTGACGCAATTTATAAAATTTGGAAAACATTTATATGAAGAGTATTTAAGAAAGAGGATTTTTATGTTTTTTAAGTTACAATACGATTTGGAGTTATCGAGATATCACCAAACCAAACAAATTATGAAATGATTTATCTCGTAAACGAAACATCGTACGCTCTTGAAATTTGGTACTTTTCAAAAGGGAATATAGTATTACAATATTGAAAAATTACAACATTTTTCGGGTTCACTAAAAAATCGGGTGACTGAATTGGTGTCGAATGTCTCATATATTGTTTATGAAAATGAAATGTAGAATGCATTTGCAATGTAATCGTTTGTTACATTTTTGTTGAGAATTTTGTTGTTGACGTTGAAAAAAAATGCAAAAAAAATAGGTTTTCCACAAATAGAGCAAATATGCTACATTGGCAGGTAAAGAGTTAGGACGACCAAGTTATCTAAAAAATTGTACAGATATTTAGCCAAGTACCATACATAATTATTCGTCCTTCTTTTAACGGAACCCTTCGTAATTTACAGTTCAAATGACGAACAATATGTCATCCGATACTACCCTTATAATACTGAAACTTGGTCACGAATAGGAGGACATTCCCTTTGTCGTTTAAGAGGGCTTCCACGAGACGCTCGCTCACGTTTATAGGGCGAGCCCACCTGTGAGACCCGCATTCATGTGTGGAGCGAAACAAAAAAACTGATATCGCACTGGCGAGGCGAAACTTTAATACCTGCCGCTGGCTCGCATTTCTGTTAACAATCTTTTCTCTACAAGAAGAAAATTTCATAGTACATTCAGATATCTGATCAATGAATAGTATTATGAATGTACGTTTTAGTTGAGTTTTATTCGAAGAATAATCCGCAATTCTCTACACGGAAAAAAAAGATTAGTTGCCATAACCAAGAAATGAGTTCACACAACCAATCGATTATTCTATTTCCCTAGCAACTCAAATGGTAATACCAACGATTCGAATGGTAATACCGACGATTCTAATGATAGTCCCAACGATTGGATTAGTTAACCTAATTAATCCAACCGAGAACTAATCGTGAATAGTTGAGGTTACTATTTGACCTATTCGATAAGGTTGAGGCAACTAATTTTTTAGACATTGTGTACAGCAAATCGAAAACGTAGTTGCCACAACCAAACATTGCTTTCCGTGTAAGGTTGTTCTGCGAATTCATCACGTACATTTTTTATAAACAAACTAGTGCAAGTTTTGAAAGGTCAATATTAAAAAAGTGATAAATTGGCGGAGAAATCGTTGAAAAAATAAAATGGATTGCATAGCATTGCCAAGCATTGAAATCTATAATCAATTACAGGTTATTCATGTAGAAAACTCAACGAAACTGTGTATTAATGGTAATTTGCATGGAGTCGTTAATGTTTTCGCAAATTTAACGAGAGTAAGGTTTCGGTCTGTTGCGGACACATGCCATAGTACAAATTGCCTTCCAATAGTGTCAATTAGTGCATGAAACTTTGTATTACATTTTTTATTATGGTAAAAATTCACCTTTCAAATCCAAACTATTTTCGTATCATTTAATAAATTATGAATTGTCATGATAGAAAAACTATATAGCAAATACCTGAAAAATCAAAGTAACAGATAGAGTGTTGGTTTATTATTTTATCTAATACCCATTATCATTTTATTTTCTTCTCATGCAATTTTTACCCAATTTATATGAAATCGTTTTTATCGGATATTATACTTTTTTTACCGATAAGCTAGGATATTGAAAAAAAATAGTCTCAAATTATTTGCCGAAGAAACAAATAAATCAGTTTAACAGTAATGGGATGATTATAACTTTAGGCAGGACTACCACTATTTTTCTCAGTACAGATTTACTTCTGTAATGTTTTTGCTTCCTCGGAGAAGAAACTTTGTTTTCATGAAAAAAAAAATTCGTGATTTTCATGTCAGGACACTCAGAATGGTACAAAACATCGAGTAAAGTGGTTTAGAAAAAAAATGTTCGTATGTATGTGTGTGTGTGTGTGTGTATGTGCAGGGCTTAGAAATTTCAATTACCTATAACTTAAGAACCGTTGAACTGATTGAGCAAAAATTTGGCACACAAGTAAAGCGAGTCCTCTTTTGACTGTTTAAAAATTTTACGCATTATTAGCGGACATTTTTATTTTACAGCTTTTTGAATTATTTCAAAAAAGGACGTGCACGCTCTAGCTTTTGCAAAATTAGAAATATTTCGCTAAATAATTCTTCAAAAGTGCAAGTACTCTTAATGTTATTTGCTATTAACTTTGACCGAAATCGGAAACGCGGTTCGGATTTTACGGCATTTTTTTTTAAATTAAAGTTTTCGCTTCAACTTTCATAATAGTTCGACGATTCGGCTGAATAGTTCTCCATAACTGAAAATACGTTCGAAGTTTTTTGACATTTGATTTTAACAAGATTGGCAAAGCGGTTTGGCTTTTACGTAACCCGAAATTAAAAAAAAATGTGCGTTTTCGATCTAGCTTTCCAAAAATTTGAGAAAGTATTCCAAAACTTTGTACATAATAAAAATATAATGCAATGGCGTTTGTTACGGCGTTTTGTACTTATGTGCAACTTTGATAATTTTTTTCGATTACACATGTTTAAAAATTTTAATACCCATAAGTACCAAAAATCAAATGCCCATAATTTTCGATTGGACCTATGTACCATGTTGAAATTTTGCATGTGGAGTATTAGCTCATCTACAGTTACTGTAATTTATTATAAAAATTATCCACACATAGAGGTTAAAAATACCCACAAAATAATATATTAAAGTACCCAATATATTGTTCTTAACAATTTTTTGAAAAATGTTACAAAATTTTGGATACTGAAATAATGAGATTATTAATATTTTATAATAAACAGTTTTGGTTAAAAAAACCAACACATATATAAATATTATAAGAATATTTGATATTGGGTTATAATATATTTATATCGAAAAGTTACGGTTTGACAAAATAAAGTTGCAAAGTAGAATTTTGCAAATTGCTAACTCATTATTTTTCGTTTTTTTACAAAGCTTCCTCTATGAGGAAGTCAAAATCAATTGACATACTTCCTCATATAGCATCGGATTTATTTTTTCAATGAAAATTCAGTATTTTGTTGCGGCCGATTTTTTCGTGACATTTAACACGCAATTAATTAATTCGCCGTCACTCGGGCACGTTATTGTGGCACACAACATTACGCACGAGCCGACTATAGCAGCCCGAGCGAGTAAACTCACCCGGATGAAACGGAGATAAGCCATTGGGCAGTTTTCTTTGGGGTCTCTCGCTCGAGCGAGGTTCACATAGTGCCGCACAGTGCAGTGCCAATTACGTATGTGTGGAAACGGGAGGTGGCGAGTTCGCATGACGGAGGCGGCAACCGAGTCATAACTCGTAGCTCGAGACGCAGTCTCTCCGAGATATCGCACACGCGCCCACTGCACCCTCTTAGCATATAGAGTGGCTGCGATTAAGTTGCGCTCCTTCCTTCCACCAACCGCGAGATACTAGATTCCGCTTTTCCGTAAATTTAATTCGACTTCGTGCTCCGATTGTCTTGGTTCCGGTGTAATTACCAGAGAGATTACAGGTAATGAAACTAAATAAGAAGGAGGTAGAGTTGGTAACGTATAAGGATCTATCTGCAGACACTGACACTAAAGACCTGATTTTTCTCCATCTTCTTGAACACCAAACTTTTTCTTCTGAAAAATTATATTTTTTAATTTAATGATCGTTACATCGTTTTGATATGGCGTTATATTAGAAATATAAATATTACATTCGATTATCAGTATGTGCAAAATTAAGGAGGGCAGTCAGGTCAGGATTATGTGATATTCGTTCATGCATATCTTACTTGATAGATGGCTGGTGATTCATGCACTGTAAAAAAAAAATTTACTTTAAATTTCATGTACTTTTACTGGAAGTTTTTATGCATAAACTAGTATATTAAATTTAATATACGGGTATACTGCAAAATTAATGTATGGTACTGCACATTCAAAATTTACTTGAATTTTACTAATTTGCTTTACTTTTACTGGAAAAGTACATGAATTTTATACCACAATTGTATACTAAATCACGATTACGAGTTTATGCATAAAAACTTCCAGTCTTTTCTAACAGTGTGCAAAAATAAGTGGTCTTCGACCCTCAAACAAATTATGTTTGATATGCAGTAAGAAAATTTGGCTATTCTGTCATAGGCAATTTTTTTTCTGCGCTGGACATTTTTTTAAACACAAGTCGGTATTTGAAGGATGGATCGCTTTAATATGAGTGTAGCCATCTAAGATAGAGTTACAATTACGGAAATGCCATAGACTTCAATGGCGATTAAACTCAAAATGCTTGATTACTTATAAGTTTACAAATACTTTGATGAAAAACAGCTGCACTCAAGTCGCAAGAATACGTATTATGCACAACCGAGAATTATATGGGAATTCTTATTTTTCCATCTGCTGATTTTTATAAAATTAGAATATTTTTTACAAAACCATATTTTTCATGTAAATACATGCAGCTAAAATATTGAGACATCTATGACCTAATTACTGATTATTACCTGAATCACTTATCTTAAGCAATTTATTAATTTATTTTTATACCCTTTCTGTGTTTTAACCTAAAGAATTGCACTACATTTCAGGTCATCTGCAGACTATGACTTTACGAACAAGTTACCGCATCTCGTTTAAAAAACAATTCTATTAATGCTTTTATACTTCTGTCGTTTCTGACTTGGAAGTAACAGAAACAGTTTGAAATTCGAGAATTATATGGGAATTCTTATTTTTCCATCTGCTGATTTTTATAAAATTAGAATATTTTTTACAAAACCATATTTTTCATGTAAATACATGCAGCTAAAATATTGAGACATCTATGACCTAATTACTGATTATTACCTGAATCACTTATCTTAAGCAATTTATTAATTTATTTTTATAACCTTTCTGTGTTTTAACCTAAAGAATTGCACTACATTTCAGGTCATCTGCAGACTATGACTTTACGAACAAGTTACCGAATCTCGTTTAAAAAACAATTCTATTAATGCTTTTATACTTCTGTGGTTTCTGACTTGGAAGTAAGAGAAACAGTTTGAAATTCGAGAAAGAATTATTTTAATAACAGAGTCCGCCTGTTGATGATTTGATATAACCCACCAGCAGGATGATTGATTCGCTTTTATAATCTCTTACCTCTCCAACTTGATCTTCTTTCGATTCTTCAATCTTTCGTTTGTACGCAGTCGTTTCTGGCGATTTCCACACCGAGCATCAGGATTCTGAGGACTACGAACGAATCCCCGATTGCCTAATGACGTCGGCGTGTAAATCGCTGACAATAGACGAACGAGTGTTTGCCTGAGGGCTTCGGAAAGACTGGAAACAAAAGATGCGCGGGGTGCTCTGTGGCTATCTCTTCCATTCTATCCCCCGCTGAGTATTCTTCGCTGGTTCTTGCTGCTTCAGCCGATGTTCGTTGGCGGTGCCTTTGTCTTGGTACACGATTGCCAATTCTCCTTTCTCTGTTTTCCGCATGGCACTCATTCTCTCTTCCATCATTCTCTCTGCCTTACCGTATTATCGAAAACGGTCAACCCTAAGGTAATAAAAGTATGCATGCATATAGTGAATGATGAATGATTTTGTTGTAGTACTTTTATTCGATAAGTAGACGGTTCTTATTATGACGGATAAATATAATATACTTCACAATGTTATTGATAGATATTATCAACTCGCTTGATATCCGCCAGATGCGGACAATATTTGATTTCAACCCGCATTGCTGGTTGCGTACCAGCCAAGTCAGGATACAATTAGATATCAGTGCACCGAGAGAAAACTTTCCTTGATTCAAAGAAATTTCTTTAAAATCCCAACTTGTGAAACATATCTTTGAAATCAATGAAATAATATGCTTACGCTAATATTATATTTTCTTTGAATGATCAGAAGTTCAATGAAATGTAGCGACATTGAATTAATGAAAATTCAGTGCACCGAGAGAAAACTTTCCTTGATTCAAAGAAATTTCATTAAAATCCCAACCTGTGAAACATATCTTTGAAATCAATGAAATAATATGCTTACGCTAATATTATATTTTCTTTGAATGATCAGAAGTTCAATGAAATGTAGCGACATTGAATTAATGAAAATTGTCCTTGAACCAAGGATATCAGTGCACCGAGAGAAAACTTTCCTTGATTCAAAGAAATTTCATTAAAATCCCAACCTGTGAAACATATCTTTGAAATCAATGAAATAATATGCTTACGCTAATATTATATTTTCTTTGAATGATCAGAAGTTCAATGAAATGTAGCGACATTGAATTAATGAAAATTCAGTGCACCGAGAGAAAACTTTCCTTGATTCAAAGAAATTTCATTAAAATCCCAACCTATGAAATATATCTTTGAAATTAATCAAATAATATGCTTACGCTAATATTATATTTTCTTTGAATGATCAGAAATTCAATGAAATGTAGTGACATTGAATTAATGAAAATTTTCCTTGAACCAAGGAACCGGTTTTTATTGATTTCAAAGAAATCATTTTCGAGACACTAAAAGAAAAACTTGACATATAAATGACATGTTGCTGAAGGAATGAAAGCGCGGTGGAGGTTACTTTAAAAAAATGTTGTTCCATGCCGTACTAGACGCAAAAAGGTTATAGAAATATTTCCCATTCCTGTCGATTTTTCGCGACTGATGACTCAACGCGACTGATGCGATCGCGCTAATCGTTGGCGGATCGGCTGCCGTCAAGGAAACCATTGAAAGCAATGAAACATTTTCTTAAAGTCAATGAAAAAAATTGAATCCACCCATTTCTTTGAAATCAATTACATCTTTTTTCTTGGTGTAGCCAGATCTGATACTTACAGGGCTTGCGAGATCCGGTGAAACAAAAATAATAATCATCTCTCGATTCGTATTCTAATCGAAGGACATCTGCACAGTATGGAATTTATTCCTAGACGAATACTTTCGACTAGGTGACTTGCTCCTTGAAAATTGTACTCAACAGATTACATAAACTGGGTGTTACTTCGATAGTGTACACTGTTAAAAAAGACTGGAAGTTTTTATGCATAAACTGGTCATCTGAAATTAATGTACAGTTGGGGTATAAAATTAATGTAATTTTGCGGCAAAAATTAAAGCAAATTATTAATATTTAAATACTTTTACTGTAAAATTAAAGTAAATTATTGAATTTGCTGTACCATACATTAATTTTACATGAGACTTGTATATTAAATTTAATATACCAGTTTATGAATAAAAACTTCCAGTACGTGTACCTTAAATTTCAAGGAGATTTTTTTTACAGTGTAGGACTGATTTTCAGACTGTAGACATGTCCCTCTATTAACTATGCGAATCGAGGGACATGTGCAATAAGGTATGGTGGATCAGGAGCAGCCGATATTAATCAGATCACATATACACTGAAAGAAATGGACTAACCAAGTAACTTGGTTAGTCCAACCAAGAAATTGGTAGCCTAACAAATAACTTGGTTGGTTTAACCAATTAATTGTCTGGCGCATATATAACCAAGGCACTTGGTTGTTCCAACCAAGCCTTTTTTTCCGTGTATAAGCGCTTAACCCCACAACAGTTATGGACAAAGTATAACACGTTATTAATTGACAATTATTTTATTCATTTCCGCCATCGATCTAAGTGAAAATGTAAAAATATTGTGAATATTACAATATACGTTATAGAATGGATAGAATGGATCATCAATATCATGAGTAACCGCGGAATTTTTCCTTGAGTAATCATTTCAGAACTAAAACAACTGGTTCTCATGTAAAACATTCAGATGTGCAGTTTTTATTTTCATCAATTTCGTCAAAAACCTAAGTTGAATAAAATCACGAAGGCAATCAGAATATAAATTTCAATAGATACACAAGATAAGAATAGGCGAGCGAGCGCGGTATACATAATACACACGGTCGCGGGTTCGAATTCTACCAAAGGCAAAAAACGTGTATTTATTTTTCAGATAACAGCTATTTGCAGATTAAGTCCGAATTCCATTTAGCTTAAGCCTTAAAAACGTTTTCGTAAAAACGAAAAAAAAAGAATTATCCTGACCGGGTCAGGCACCCAATCACAACTGAATCAGGGCCGTAAGGTAAACGGCCCAGTTTGTGACGATGTAAGGCAACCCTCTCACTCTGCCCATGTAAAACCATAGGGTAAACGAGGACCTAATGAGTGTCGCAGTTTGTGGCGCCACCATTTACGAATTACTATTGGCTGTTTTTGGAATGGTGGGCGAAAGCCGCCTATGCTAAAGTAGCGAGTCAGGAACTGGATCAGCGTCAGAAACGGGACCGTTTACCTTATGTACAAAACCATTGATTCAGTTGGCCAGATATAGGTCGATAAAGTTCTCATAAACCTCCTTCTATTGTAACTCTACCTATTAACTAATTTCAGCAAAAATAAAACAACGAAAAAGGTTAAGATTTCAGTAGTTGCCACTTCACAGCTGCCAAGCTAGCTACGATTTTCATTGGTTACTCTTTTTACTTCTTTTCAGAAAATCATCTCAGTAATATCGGTTATTATGTCTCGATGGTTATTTCTTCGTCTTTGGATGGAAAGGAATATAATTCTCGAGTTAAATAATCATTGGTCGATGAGGAAAGATTTTCCCATGGCAATTAGGTACTCAATAAAGTCTCAACAGTGCGTTCAAGTGTTGTAAAGCATATATGTGCCTTTACCTACGTAACGTAACGTGGGATTCAGAGGGTCATGAAATATGATTTACCACAGCCGTTCAGATAGGGGTTATCACAGGAATCTCCGGCTGGCTTTGCTTCTAGCTCGACCGCCTATATTCCGTCCGCGAGACCTATCGCGAATCGCCTGTATTTACTCACGTGATAATTACCTGTTCGCGTATCTCGACTCTGGCGGACCTGGAGCCGCCTGGAGCGTGATTGCGCTCGGCCCACGAGGAAACGTTAATGCGAGTGACCCCCAAAGCCTAGCTGTTGACGTTAGGTACCTAACCTCAAGTAGGTTTGCGTAGACGAGGCTAATCAAAGGTCTCAAGTATAATTCTCGTGCTGGTAAAAAAAAATAATGTACTAAGTAATTGCTTGTGACTTACAGCTTAAGACTTGTTAGTTGCTTTCACTAAACGATCCTGGTTTCGGTAACTAGAAAGTGACAGCTGTCCATTTTATGTCAATTCGATTATTATTTTTTTTATAATTACACTAACGGTAACATAATTCCTGTAACTATCTTTTTCTTTAAAATTACATATGTCACGAAATATCTTTAAGCTCGATATATAAAAGAAGTCGTTAACTCATCAATCTAATTGGCTTTTAATTTCATCATTCTCGAACATCAGTAAACTAACCTAAACAATACGGCACCACGCAATACAATATAGAGAATATTGATTAATGAATAATTGTTGAATAATGATTGTCAACTATATCGTAGGTAACAAAATAGTCACATCTACAAAAAAATGAATAGCTGTCACTTTATAGCTTCCAAGCTTTCCATGATTTCTCAGAATGCGCGACCACTATATTGATTAGCAAAACAAATCATCTGTATTTCAAAGCGAAACGTTTTTATTGTCTGAAGAAGTTTTTAAGGTTTCAAGTTCTTCTTGATGATCCTTAAGAGCCAGGTATATCTTCTGTTGGAATGACTCGTCGAATAGGATTCGCCGCGTTGTGCTGCACGCTCAAACACATCGCCCCAAGAAACGAATCGATCGAATCTGGGCCTCGGAACAAAGGTATTTTGCCGCTTTGCTTTGCTACATGCTGCAACAAAGAAGCAGCGATGAGAGAAAGAAAAAGAGAGGCAGAGAAAGAGGGGTGGCGGAGACCGAAATATCAATTAAAATTCGACAAGACCTGGATCGAAGCCTGATTCAGAATAGTATAGATGTGCTACCGGTGGTAGCCTGGCGCCTCACCTTTCATAATACTGACGATCTTCTCCCTTAGGTATAGTGGTACCAATTCTAGGTCACGTCAGTATTACAAAACTTTCGATTAATTTCCCGGATCCTGGACTACATTATCATTAACTTGGATTATGAAGTGAATTTTATAATATTTTTATATTACTGAAGTATGCGGTCGACGTTATGTTAGTTGAAATACTTTGCAGCACTGTATACAAAGAACTTTAATTAGTAACGACAACAGTTAAGTTAGATTGTAGTTTGGATAGTAATTGTAGTTTGCACAATGAGTATTAAGCAATAGATAATAGTAACCCTCAGTTGACACAACTAATCCAACAAAGTAAATCCAAATGTATATTTTTGGTTGTAAGAACTATATGTTTTGTTGTTCTTGGAATTATATTTATAGTTATAGCATATGGCATAGGTAAAAACAATAACACGAAACTTGTACTTCGCTCCACCGCTAGGTGGCGAAATTTGTACTCTCACTCTCTCGAACGTGAAATTACTCCACCGCTAGGTGGCGAAATTTGTACTCTCACTCTCCCGAACGTGAAATTACTCCACCGCTAGGTGGCGAAATTTGTACTCTCACTCTCCCGAACGTGAAATTACTCTGTAATGTCAATATAAACTGGGTTTGAAACCATAGAACTAAATTTGAAATTTGAAAAACTCGGAAAAATGAGACTTCTTTGCTATAAACAGTAGTATGTCCATTTAACATTTCCATTCTGATTGTCAGGCTCTCAATCTTGAGGCTCATGACTAGCTCTGCCATCAACAAAAGAATTCCATTTTCCAGAACACAGTCCAATGTAGAATATAATTAGACACATTAAAAGAACAACGTTAACTATCCAAGTACGAACTACTATAAAATATAGGTAGAGTCTTTAAAAAAACGAAAGGGAAATAATTATAAAATATATGTACCTCTAAATCAGATTCTTTAGTAGCCTTTTTTCAGAATTTTTTAAAATATTTATAACTACGCTATCGTATAGCTGAAATTACTAATTATTAGTCTGGTAACTTGGTAAACATACTTGTGGTTTTTGTTACGCCCGACTGCCCGCAGGGCAAAAAGACGGGAGTATATGTTTTGCTGGCATGGCGTGAATATGTCAATTCCTATTAGCACAATGTTCTCTAAAACGGTTACCCGAGTAGAAATTCTATCGCGGGTGCCTGAGGACTAGTCAGGCCGCGATCGGGAAATCTTAAGGCTTGCCTTTCTGTGGAATGCCTTACAGGGACCTGATTAGAGATACATTATCATGCCGTACTAATCCCAGCACCATCTCGCGGGCCAACTTTGGTCAGGAAGCCGTACAAGGTTCTGATTAGATACGTATTATCATTCCGTATTAACCCCAGCGCCATTTTGTGCACCAATTTTGATCAGGAAACAGTACTACTAGATGTATGTTCCGATTTTTAAAAACTTATTTCGCGAGTTTTTTTTAAGGTAACATTACAATCGAGAAGTCCGAGCAATTTTGGTACATTTTAACCCAGCTTTTTGTGTTTCTCGCAAAATAATATGCAGTGAATATGAAAGTTTTTTTAAGTTGAAAAGCTTAAAGTAATAAGGAAAACAAAAATATAAGACGTGTTTTAATTCATTTATGAATTTCCTGCCTCGACAGTTCCAGATAAGAACTGTCCAGGCCTTACTCGAGTCTGGTCACGGCTCGAACAGGTATCATTGATCATGGCCTGAGCAATTTCCCCGATTATGGCCTTAACAGTCTCCCTGATCATGGCCGTATTAACCACAACGTTATGTTTTGGTAGCGGACCCGGTCCGGTTGCCTTGACACTGCCTAATAAGGAACTACGGCTTACCTGATAATGCCTTTCTTGCGCCAGTATCAGAATTTCTACTAGGGTAAAGACGTCTTAACAGAATTTGGTACACAGGTTCTGTGCACCGATTCATGTATCTTTTTCCATATAGATTGTATGTATTAGGTGTGATTTCCGAAGGATATAAGGGTTTAAACTAAGAATCTGTTTGCCTGTTTGAATCTATAGAAATGCCACAAGATGGCCGCCGTTATTGTGTATTCTGTAACTCACTTCAAAGCACTTATGGTAAAGTATTAGAATTACTTTAAAAACGATGAAATAAAAATAATTTTATAAAAATTAAGAATATCCCGATTGAAAAAAGGAGTGTAATTAATAAACAAATTGGGTAAATTAAAAATGCTTAAATAACAATCATTCTCATATTATATTCGTGAGATTACCACAGCCTTGACAAATTAATCTCCCGACTGTAATATGCGAATGATTTTTATTTATCCATTTTTCATTTACCCAATTTGTTTATTACTTACACTCATTTTTACAGCCGGGATTTTTTCAATTTTCATAATTAATACGTAGCTGTCAATGGACCAACATTTTCACCATAAGACACTATAGTTTTCTCTGAGTATGAATTTTACACCATTACATTATAAGTTTTAGGGAATTAGCAGGGTGAATAAGAAAACCTTAATGTTTTTCCGCTCTTAGCATACATATCATATTCCAAACGCAGTTGTATCAATACAGGAGCAAAATATGATAATCCATAAGGGAAGTCGCTGCAGAAGCTACAAGCAACCCTTTTTCCTTCGAGGCACGAGTGAGAGAAGCATGATGCCTGAAGACGAGAATATAACGTCATTAGCGCAACTAACTGGATAAAGCGCAAAGTAGATACCTGCGAGAAAGGCAGGAGATAGAATGAGGAAAAGATAAAGGAAGGGGGAGGAGACAAGAAAGAAGCGTAGTCCGTAAGCCGAGTATTGCAGTCCATCCGTTGGGAATGTTGTTAGCTGAGCGAGAAAGAAAGGTCACTGCAAAGAGAGTGTACCGGAATTTTAGGGCTCTTTTACAGTTATTGGCCACGTCACTGTAAAGAGTCCGTGAAAAACATTGAATCGAAAAAAACAAAAGTATGTGAATAATTTATTGTTTTATTTTGTTAGTATTAAAAAAGTTGTTTTCATTTTCTTTTCAGTAAAAGAAAGATCTTATAAAAAAACGCATTCGCTTGATTTTCCGGAAGTGCATCTCGATTAAGTTAAAAAAATAAACCAGTTCCAAACATTACTAACTGTAAATATCGTTGAGTTTTGGCCAAATAATTATGTTAAATTATTTGTATTTTTCAATGAGAAATCACTTTTATGCACACACAATTATGTATTTATTTCGGGTCAGAAATTTTGTGTACATTATCTACAAACACCTATATGAAAAATCTAAGTCATGGGATTCTTCATGCGATGGTTTTTTTACCGATAAAAATAAATAGAACGTACTTTTTTGTGTGAATTGGTGGAGCTCAGGCTTAAAGAGCCCATCACTGTGTCTTGAGAACTGACACAGAGAAGGTGCCAGGGCAGTAGCAAAGCAACGAGAATGGTGCAGCCGCAGAGGAAAAGGAAGAGGCGAAGAGGCGGTGGCGCCCGCGGTGGCGACGGCGTTCGCGGTGGCGGCGAGAAGGGAAAAAAGATATGTACAAGGGTTGCCCTTTCCTCGCGAGAGCTGCTCTAATGGCCCGGCGGGTCTTAAGGGCGATTTAAAAGGCTCTTAATGACATCCATGGTGCCACCCACCCTTCCTCCCACCCTCTTCTTCGCCATTTCTCCATCGCCGGCACCGTTGCCTGTGCTACTCTAATTTCATCCGAGTGAAAACTGAAGAAACAAGTGAATTAAGCACCGCGCCCTCTACGGTTCGTTCGCGCCCAGCGATGCTAATGACAGATCGGGTTCTCGTGCGAAAACTCGCGCCTCTCTGCGCGCTCTCTGTGCTATACCGTCTCTTCTTTCCTATGCTAAATAATAATAGTAACAACCTGCTTCACCAATTTTTCTTTCCCCAAAATTATCTTGTAAAAAATATGTCATAAAAAAAGACTGCTATAATTTTTGCCCAATACATTTCCTCGTTATGTTTCTTCACTTAAACTGACTTTTAATGCTTTCGTTGGAAATTTTGAAAAGAAGTTTCTTACTTTTCCTTGAAAGGATATTTGATACTGACCCCGCACAGTTTCATTTTTGCCTAGAGCTTTCTTGTGTCCTCTATTGGTTAAAAATACACTAAATAAGTTCCTGTTGATTCAATTTCTACACTGAAAAATAATTCTATTGCGGGCTGCCAAAAAGAAGTATCTTTGAATTAACTCTAGTTCTTATTCGTTCAATCCCATTTAACATTGAAATAATAAAATATTATTTTGCTTATTTTAGAGTTATTGTTTCGATCTTGTATGGAATTGGAGGATTTAGAATTCAAATTAAGTTGATAACGCTTATTTTTGGCAGCCCGCAAACGATGGATTTATTGAATCAATGGCATTTTTTTTCAGTGTATTGCATCCTGATTTGCTATCCTCCAAACACAATGCACTCTCCAACCGATAAAATAACATGTCAAACACTAAAATCTGCTAATTGATTTGGTCTGAACATTATTACAAGTAGTACTTACAACAATGCATGTTTCAAGAAATGAGCTTGAGTGATCCACGTTTAATAAATTTCCTAATTCATATTTCGCGATAATCTATATTTAAAAAAATATTTATAATAGCTCATTTTTCTATCGAAAAATTATTATCATTCGAATTTTTTAGTTTATTTAATTTTTTAATTTATTTTTCATTCTTTCCATGGCATGGCCTCAATCGCCTTTTAACACCCTTCCCACCCTTACTCCTATCACTCCCTACCCGCACTTCACTAAGCTAACCTAACTTTCCAATGCGTCCGCAGCCGACTTTAGCTACACTGTACACGGAAAGAAAAGATTTGTTGCCATAACCAAGAAATGAGTTGACACAACCAATCGGTTATTCTATTTCCCTAGCAACTCAAATGGAAATACCAACGATTCGAATGGAAATACCGACTATTCGAGTGGTAGTCCCAACGATTGGATTAGTTATCTTACACGGAAAGAAAAGCTTGCTTGAAACAACCAAGTGCTATGGTTACCCGTGAAGAAATCTTATCAGGGTTCTTCCAAGGCCCCGATTAATATGCCCTAATTCTCTTAGGGGCCTTATGTGGAAGCCTCATCGGGCTTTGCAAATGATGGTCACGCTTTTTTCTTCGGGGCCTTTAAAGGCAAAATAATGAGGGCCTTTTAAGGCTGCCCTATTAAGGCCTTACTAAAATAATAAAGAAATTTAATTTAAAAATATATATTTGTTATTATTTAGTTGAGTAATGCTGCACTTTTAATTAGATATTTCGTCTTTCTCTACCCGATGGTACATATTAATCGCTGAAAAAACATATTACATTTTTTTTTTTGACATTGACGGGAATCGAACCCAGAACCCTCCGGATGGTGTAGTTGCGTTGCGCCTTAGCTCTCTTGGCCATTCAGATGAGATGAATATGCAATTTTTTTGTCTATTTGAATGACTGTAATATGAAATATGAAATAAAATTAATGTAATATAGTCAGAACTTGATAGATTTACATGACTGCGTCTGATGTGTAAAAATGAAAGCACATTCAGTTATTTTTTTACAGAAATTGGTTATATCGAATAGGGTACATTGTATCGTTGTTGTCATCTATAATTATATTCCAAAAAATTGCTTGTTTTATCGTTTGCGCGAAATAGTTCGTTTGTATCTAGGTGTGTGACTGTCTGACTGACCTGAGGGCCACTATTAGAATGGGTGACCACCTGGCTGACTTTGACGGTCATTAGTTGGATAGGTGTCCACCAATTTTGCCACGGAAACCTCGGATTGCCATATAAGATCCTCATCTGACAAAAGTATTATTGATTTGTTTAATTTATGCCAAGATTACGCCTGACTGGGCTCTTAAGTGATTACCCTATCAAGCCCTTATTAAACTTCGACATGGGAACCCAGAATTGCCTAAGGAGACCCTTATCTGGCAAAATTATTATTGATTTGTTTATTTGATGCCATGATTAAGCCTGACTGGGCCCTTAAGTGATTACCCTATGAAGCCCTTATTAAACTTGGCCGTGGCAACCTAGAATTGCCTTATGAGGCCCTTACGTGGCGAAATTATTATTGATTTATTTACTTGGTGCCATGATTAAGCCTGACTGGGCCCTTAATTAATTGCCCTAATATAGCCCTATTAAATATCGGCATGAAACCCTACAGTTTCCTTAGTAGGTCCCTAATTGGGAGTGATATGGAACTCCCTTTTATGGTGTCCACATTAAAGCCCGATAGGGCCCTAAGTTATCTTAGGGCAACCCTAATATTTTTCTTCACGGGTATATATGCGCCAAACAATTAATTGGTTAGACCGACCAATTTCTTGGTTAGGCTACCAATGTCTTGGTTAGACTAACCAAGTGACTTGGTAAGCTAACCAAGTGACTTGGTAAGCTAACCAAGTGACTTGGTTAGACCAACCAAGAAATTGGTCACCTAACAAATTACTTGGTTGGTCTAACCAATTAATTGTTTGGCGCATATATAACCATAGCACTTGGTTGGAACAACCAAGTGCCTTGGAATTCTTCTGATTTCTCCGGGAATTCTACTGATTTCCCGGTGTATTCACGAAAGTAACTTACTTACGTGTAAACACCGAGATCTCAGAAAAACTGAGCTCCCGCTCACTGATTGATGTGCCAGCCGGTGCATGGCTAAACGGTCACCCATCCAAGTTATGACCGCAAAGAATGCTGCTTAACTCGGGGGACCGCCAGAGCCGCAGACCGACCGCACAACCACCAGTGCCGGTGATCATTCGAATTTAAATATGTCTTGCCTACATTATTCTTTGAATATTGCCCAGCCCTGATGTTTTTTTTCGATGTCGGTTTCAAAATTTATACTGGGTTTCAGTAATTGCCTACTACTTGGCTACTTTCCGTTGATTTATTTGTTTCTTTTGTAATCGCTTTATCGTCAACACAATTTTTTTTTAACATCGATCGAAAATGCGACTATTTTCATCTTCGTCATGATGTATGTATGTATGTAAAAGAAGACAACATTGCAATAAGAAAGAAATCGGCTATCAAATTATTGTATAAATACATGTTTTAAGTATGTTAGATTCCAAATAACTATTCACTAATTTCTGTTTGTTAGTCTGTATATTTGTGCGGTTTGAAAACACGATAATTTTAACGAAAGGTTGTCGTACAATTTGACGTGTGTCTTCCTTGTATAAAGTGTATTTTAATTCAGCCCAAAACTTTCGTATTGAAATTCGATCCGAAACGTCCATATCGACTTTTCTTCCCTGAAATGTAAAAAAAATAGGAAAACTGATTTGTGATTCGCAGACAGATTCAGAACTGACCTTGGTTTGTATGAGACGTATAGAAAGTACTGAATGCAAATAGACAGTGAGTGGACAATTACTGATTCAGTAGAGCTTAACTATTTTAACCTATTCTAGTCATTCAAATGAGATTTAAAAGACCATCGGTTGTGAAAAATGTGCATCGACGGGCATATGGATTTTATCGTAGATCTACTAAAAACGAAAGTACATGACGATTATATATCCTCGTCTCGAGTATTATTACATACTGTCATTGACCCATATTAACAGCAGCCGTTGTTTTCTTGCAGCAGTAAATTAAATTGCTGCAGTAAAAAAAATTGTTGTCACGACAGTGAAATCAATTACTCCTGCGTAGTAACAACTTCACTGACTGAACTAATTATTTTACTGGAACACCAAAACCATGTCAATTTTTTAAAATGTAACAAAATCATTTTTCTTCGTGCGTGATACGAAATTTTACTCGTAAGTCCACCTATTAGAAAAAAATTACACTGCAGTGAGAACAGAATGAGACCATAATCTTTCATTGTACGAACAGCGCTTCGCGCACGATTTCTCGATCCTCCTTCGATGTCTTGTTGCTTCTCTTTTCGCTGTTATTCGCTCTTAGCTCGTCGTTCACGACGGATTCAGCAAGCGCTCGCGGTCATGGACTTTGACCGCGAGAGGGCTCCTTGGACTGTATTTCACGGTAGAATTTCTTGCGGTCGAGGGTGTGGATGGGAATGGAAGATGGAAGAGAGGCGAATGGGAATGAACGCAAAATGAAAGGGAGGAGGGCAAAAGAGAAGCTTATAAAAATCAACGACTCGAATCAACTCACGAGGATATAGGAAGGGGTAAGAGATGAGTCGATGGGGAGGTGAGAGAGAACGAGAGAACCCGACAAAGGCTGAGGCGGCGTCGGAGGCGGCGGCGCACCTTCCCCTCATTTTTCTCTCATTTGAATATCTTCATTAATATCCCTCCGACTTCTCTCTATGGCCTTCTATGCACCAGCAGAGCAACAAAAGGGCACGACGTTACCACAGTACACGAATTATCCCTAATCAACGCGTTGAGCATGCGGCACTATTTAATTGATCACCGTAAATTAATAACTATGCGGCGACCATGAGTTCCTGTCTGAGTATTCGGCCTCAGACCCCACAGAGGAAACTTTCGCTAATCGGTAATTCATGTCCATATTCAATTATATTTTTAACAATGAGAGTTTGTGAACTGACTTTTCAGTATTATATTATAGATGGTAACGGGTGAATTCTTTACTGGCAAATTCCATACTCAGAGAGATTGTAGTAGGCACCATTGTGGTAGGTTTAAATGAGCGCGATTCGTTTTAGTTTATATGGCCATTTTTCGATGTACATTCATTACTACATTATTCATGTCATTACTACTCTTATACTAAAATAATGACGAACCCAACAGCACCCATCGAAATCAGTTTGATGGGTTTATTTGAATCAAACATGGGATCTATTTCAAATTAATAAAATTTTATTTCGATCAAATGAAACTTACTTCAAATCAATACGATTTATTTGAATGAAATAAATTCTATTTTATTAAATGAAATCCTATTATTTGAAGAAGAAATTTATTCAATGGCTGGCCTAATAAAACTTTGGTCGAATAGAATTTATTGCATACAAATCAATCGTATTTATTTTTAATAAAATTTATTTGATTCAAATAAAATTTATTTTTGACATATAGATCCTATATTTGATTTAAATAAACCCATGAGACCAAAAATTAATTTTTTACGTATTAATCCGATATTTGATTTAAATAAATCCATGAGACCGATTTCTCTGGGTGAGGGGTTTCATTACTAACTCATCAACCAAACTTAACATAGAATTGGGAGTGGAAAATGTAAAATTTTGTTGACTTTTGTGATAGATAAATTTGTATTTCTAAAAAATACACCATCAGACTACGCTTATATTTAAGAAATGTAGGATTAAGTTTATTTTAAAAAGAAATACACTGCGCAATGGACCACTTGTATCGCCGACGTGAATTGTATATTTATATTTATTTATTTATTTATTTTTATTTATTTATTTGAATGAAGCCTTGACTTTTCATAATGTAGTATAACGATAATTGAATTATATACATTTTTTCGATCAGATAAAAAGGATTGAATACGCAAATCTCGTCCATATAATAGATCTTTTCCCCATCAATAAAAAATGTAGTAGCGACAAATACAATTTTGTTCCAAAAATATATTTTCTATATTTCCGTAGATATTTTTGTCCATTATATGGACGAAATGGGTATCTAATCATGCTTATTTGAACGAACTAAAATTTTCGTTTAATCAAATACATATTTATATGGTTCAATTATTATATATAAATAAATATTGTTGAAATTAATAGACTGCACATTTCAGTGAAATAGATATGGTTCATGGAAAGCAATGAGTCAAGTTTTGGTTTTTGACCGTTTTGAAAAAACAGTTTTGAGTATCGCAGGGCCAGAACCATAATTCCGCGAGTTCTCTCGAAATTTGAGCCTTATCTATCAATTTGTTTGAAAAAAAATAGGTTTCAAAATTTTGAAAGCAGTGAAGAGAAGTTACAGTGTGTCTTAAATAGATTAAATTGTCCTGTTCTCCAGCACTCCAGACGGTCTTGCAATCTCACAATTTATTTACGTGCGAGATTGTATTTTGAACGCAACTTCAATTTCAATATAGTTATTACGCTTGATTGGATAATGCTACTGTATGAATAATGCATTAAGAACCAATAATTGTCATTCAATATCTGTCAAGAAAACCAACATTGTTCTGTGTGTCCGATGTATTATTCTTATGTTTTTATTTCTTACTCAGTCGTATGGTCTCATGGCGGAGTTTCATGGAGTGATGGCGATGAGCAGCAACGTGGAAAAATGCAAGCGCGATAATTTGGACCACCCATTTGCTATACTAAGCGTTCTTCGAGAGAAAGAGAAAGGCAGATAGAATCTGAGCCAAATATCAGAGGCGTAATATACATCCCTCGATACGTCTCGTCTTTGACGGGACAAAATATACAGTACTCAACACAATACTCGCACACGAAAATAATGTGTCGGACCCAGCATGCATACGTATGCGTATGCACATATAAATGCGATGCAGGTAGGTAGCGAAAGAAGAAAATATATAGCATATATAAGAGCTATCCATGGGCCGGGAGCTGAGAGTCCGTCTGGCGAGGCTGCCGGACGTTCGAGGCGATCGTAATAATCGCCCAGAACCATTAAACTAAACCGGGAATAATATTATATCGTGCTTATCGAGAGAGGCTGAGGGAGAAAAGGGAGGCCGAGGGATGCTCACAACCGACCAAAGAATACGAACGAAGGGAATGGAAGAAGAGGACTAAAATTGCGGGAGAGAGAGAAAGAAAAAGAGGTTAGAGTGGGTGAGAGTGAGGGAATTCGGCGTTTCTCGGTCGATCGCAAACTCGAGGCGCGCGCTTCGGGGATGAGAAAAAGCGGAATGAGAACGCGAGGGATGAGAGCGCATCGGAACACACAGCCCGAAAGAGCCGAAGCATCGAGAAGTATATATAGCATATACTCTCGAAGCACACAACTAACGCTGGTTCTGGCTGCTGTTGCTTCTCAGAACTAAGTAGATTCGAATTTCGATACGGATGATCGGGCTGAATACAAATTACTCATATATGCCCATCTCGTCGTGGGTAATCACACGGTGGCTGCGCTATACGGCCCAAAGAAAAATGTGTTGCAGTTCTCTCTGATCGGCTCTGCCTCGACGTGCTGTTCTCAAGATAGCCTTCCATATATGTTATTTTTTTTTATTCTCGGTTTTCTCTTTTTTATTCATATTTATAAAATACTCTTTGATTTCTCTCGCGTCTCGACTCTCCGCATCGTCATCCTTGATTTTCATAGCCAAAAAGAAGGATGCGTTTCACTGCACTTGCAAATATACGTTGAGTTTGCACTAAGAAAAAAATATAGTTTAATGGACTAATTTACACGGAAAGAAATATTTGGTTGGGAGAACTACGTTTCCCATTTGCTGTACACAATGTCTAAAAAATTAGTTGCCTCAATCATATCGAATAGTAACCTCAACTATTCACGATTAGTTCTCGCGAGATTAGTAAGGTTAACCAATCCAATCGTTGGGACTACCAGTCGAATAGTTGGGACTATCATTCGAATCGTCGGTATTACCATTCGAATCGTTGGCACTACCATTTGAGTTGTAATGGAAATAGAATAATGATTGGTTGCGTCAACTCATTTTTTGCTTATGGCAACTAATCATTTCTTTCAGTGTAGCGTACACCCTCGTTCAAATGAATTTTTTGTTGGTATAACAAATATTTTGGTTACCGCAAATAAATTTTAGACAACTGAATCTAACGATTATTAACGAAATTAAACATTTGGTTGTCCTAACGAAAAATTCATTTGAACGAGGGTGGTACGCTAAATTAGTCGAATCGACTATATTCTTTCTCAGTGTATACACATATGTCCGGACGGAACGTTCAATAAGTTTGACTTTTTGTTGTGTCTTTATGATTTATTATTATAGATGTAAAAGTGGTTCGACTAATTTTGTTTATCGTAATTGTCACCATCGATTTGACATTTAACGCGCTATTTTCGGGATAGATTTCCAAATGCATTTTTTTCTCGGTTTCCTCTTTTTTTTCGTAACCATAAGATTTTTGATTTGTCTCATGTCACAACGCTTCGCATCGCTATCCTTGATTCTTATAGCCAGAAAGAAGATACGTTCCACAGCCCTCGGGAATATATGTTGAGTTTTTGTGAAGATGTCCGAATGGAACGTTTCATTAGTTCGGTTTTTTTTTTAGACGAACCATATTTTCTCATTTCCTTTACCGTATTTGTCACCATCGCTCTGATATTCAACGTGCTAATTTCATAATAGACTGTCACTTCCGTTTTTTCCTCATCCTTATTTTGATAGCCAAAAGGAAGATTAGTTCGGCAGGAAAATATGTCTGGACAGAAAGATCAATACGTTTCACTTTTTCTTAATTTATTGTGAATTTTTCTTTCAACGTGCTAATTTCAAAATAGACTGTCACTTCCGTTTTTTCCTCATTCTTATTTTGATAGCCAAAAGGAAGATTAGTTCGGCAGGAAAATATGTCTGGACAGAAAGCTCAATACGTTTCACTTTTTCTTAATTTATTGTGAATTTTTCTTTCGGGAGCGAAAACGTATCTTTTGATTTTCATCATTGTAGTTATCACCATCGCTCTGATATTCAACGAGTTCTTTTCAAGAAAGGAATACCGATTTTCAAGACTCCACAAGCGTTTTTTTCCTTCGTTTCCACATTTTTATTCATATTTACAACATACTCTTTGATTTGCTTCGTGCCTCGACTGTCTGCGTTGTCATCCTTGATGATAGTAGATAAAAAAAAAGATTTGTACTGCGACACTCGGGAATATACATTAGGTTTATGTAAATATGCCCGAACAGACAGTTTAATTCGTATCTCTTTTTCTTGCGTTTTTATGATTTTTTTTTTGGGTGTATCATCTCATTTTCTTTATCGTATTTCTGATCACCGCTCTGGCATTAAAGGCGCTAGATGAACTTCCGTTTGTGATTTTTAAATGGTTTTCCTCTCTTTTTATTCGAGTTTACAAGATGATCACAACATTTCTCTCAAGGCTCGGTTCTCCGCGTCATCATCCCTGATTTTCATAGCCAATAAGAAGATTTGTTCCGCAACACTTAGTAATATACGTTAAGTGTATGCAAAGATGTCTGGAAGGATGTGTAACTCATTTTTTTTCTTGTGCCCTTATGACTTTTTTCTTTTGGAACCAGAGACGCATTCACTCATAGTCACAACATTCAACTACTCAGCTACTCTCTCGAAATAGCCATCTTTACATTTTTCGTCGGTTTTTACTTTTTGTCCTTGTTCATAAGATAATCTTCGATTTCTCTGACCACCCGACTCCCCGCTTGGTCATCTTTATTTTTCATAGCCAAAAAGAAGGTTTTCGCCACAGTCCTTAATTCATGCGTTAAGTTTATGTAAAGATGTCCAGCCGGATCGTTTAATTCGTTTCTCGTTTTTCTTACGTCTTTATAATTTTTTGTTTCAAAAGCGGAGGCTCTTCCCCTCCCCCAACATATTGCTTTTCGTATTCCTCATCATCGTCGCCTTATTTCTCGTTTCCTTCTTCTTCTTCCTCTTCTTCTTCCTCCTCTTGTTCTTGTTGGTCTCTCGACGAGAGTGAGAGTGAGCGAAAAAGAGCCCGGAAGGCGTGCCTCGCTTGCCGAAGGAATCCAATCATAATAATCCGGTCGAATCGATTGCGGCTCTCGATGGGATTGGTCAGGTCGAATGGAACCGGCATCACCAGCAGCAACAACGTGCAACCGAGTCCGCGGAGTTTGGCGCTTTGCTGCACTGGCCGGGGTAGCTGAATGGTTAGCTCGGACTTGACGATGCATTTATACCGCATCGGGAGCGCGGAGAGACGACGAGTCAGGCGCCTACCGTGCACGGAGTCGAGTAGAACGGCGCGCGCTCACCGATGCAACCGCCGCGTGCAACGTCCGCAGCATAAATAATTAATAGTAGCCGTTCTGCTGCCGCTGCCGGTCGGCGAAGCGCAGAGGGGCCTCGGGAAGTTAGTCGGCGAGTGTTTTGTGGTTCCCGAAGCTCCGCCCAGCGAGAACCCGGAGCTCCTCCCTGCGCCCTTCGCAAAAGAGAGCGAGAGAGAGAAAAATCGCGAGTCCGCTTTGCTTGGCTTGACCACGACGCGGACGTGGTCATGACGACTGACCACCACTTGGACTCGTCAAGTCCCACCACCGCTTGCCATCGACTTTTGCGCTTATATGCACCTATATCTAAGGCGAAAGTCTGCAGTCGATGCACCTACAAAGCAGCACGAGCTCAACAACCACAATCGCAACAAAGTTGGGAGCCAACGTGTTTCTTCGATCGTCGCGTTGCGTGCGACTTACCGCAAACTACACGCGACGAGATATTCTCCCTCGTTTACATTTCCAAAAGGATTGAAAAAAAGAAAAAAAGACGTTCGTAAAACGATCTACCCGCGGTATATAGAGGTGTGCAGCCCCTATTATTTCCGGTGATTACTTTTACCTCAATCAATCAGTCTCGGTTTTAACAGATTTTTTGAGAAAAAGGTGTTCTTCGAAATTGTTTCCTTGATTTGCATGGAATAACAATGTGAGGAGGTACGATCAAACATGGCCAGAATTAACATCTCTGTACGTTGATAACACTGCAAATCTCTAAGTGTGTTACAAAGTGTAGTCTACCTAGTTGTATTCCAACTTTATCGGAAACCTTTTTCTGATATGTAAAATTTCTTAAATTTTCTTTGTAGATCAGCAGTTTTGTAATGGGGATTTCTTCGATAGACTTTGATTGGTGTTTATAAGATTCTTCCGTTTTATTATTTATTAGATATTCACCGTTATAGCTTTTGAATTTCTTCCAAATTTGGATTTGGAATGGTTCTGACATATCAAAAGATTCGCTATTGTGTTCGAATCTCAGTTTTCTTTTAGTTTGTGGCGAGATACGTGTATATTGAGCTTCATGAAGTAAATAACGTAAGAATCAACGAATTATCGGGCCAAAATTTATTAGCATAAAGTCCCGTACATTTAATCTTTGAAGTGTATTATGTTTTGTTTTTTTAACAATTGCAACAACCGCACGACGCTTCTCTTCATTTTCGGCAGGTTTTAGAATAGCGTAATCATATGAATCACAACCAAAGATTTCATCCCATGCAAATATCATAGTATGCACAATGTAACATTTATAATTCAATAGCGTTATTCAATTCAATAATAAAGGAATATTATTCACCAGTGCAATACACATTTTCTTAGCAGTTTTATCACGCCGATGGGAATAAACTTTTTGCCAGACTGTATGCTCTGTACATCAGATCACTATATATCTACTTCCCCTTCCACGTGACTTTTCGCCCGATATATTTGATACAGCCAAAAATTGTACTCTTCTCAAGCTGTATCTTCAACACCAGACTATAAAAATCCTCCAATTTGTTAGGTTATTTGTGTCTACATTTTCCTGCCTACACATAAAAAAAGAAAATCCTTGTGTGTTCCTTTAATTACTGGTAACCATTGAAATGTGTCGCTTTTGCATACATCATATCGTTGCTAGGTTCAACAGTGTAAATATCTCTGCTCAACGAAGTTTAAAAATTTTCTAACTTCATCGATATTTTGACTATATATATAATAATCGATATGTGAATTTTTAATACAATTTTATGTAAAGAATAATTTTGTAGTTGTACCAAAGTTAGAAGGCGGAATTATTACTGGAATGATCTTTATGTAATTGACAAAAGCCAAAGTGTCATAGATTCTTGCCAAACTTTCCTTTTGCATCTTGCTTTCTTTTCATTCCTCTGAACTCTTGACTTTACTGACGTAGAAACTCGTTCTTCGATAACCGGCCGGTTGGATTTCGTTGGCTTATCTCCAGGACATCTTTAGGAGCTCCCGCGATCCGTAGCGACATTTATGTAAAGCGTCGCCAAGCGGCCAGGACGACGGGTGCGATAATCGGCAGAGCAGATTGTAGTGCGAGTGAGCGAAGGAGGAAAAGCGGATTCGCGGGGTGCTGGGAGGGTTGCAGTGCACGAGATCCTCTCTCGCTTCCCGAGACCTTAAGTCAAATTCTACTAGGAAGAAGGCAAGATTTCTCGCGGGGTGTGAAAGCCTACCCATCGAAGAACGAGGCCGCGCAACCGATAAGGAGTCGTAAAAAATAATGACCGGAAAATTAATCGAACTCGACATCGGGCCGTCGCGTCGCGTTCACCGAACTCGTCAACTCTCAAGCGAGAAAACTGAAAGCCGATCGGACTGTTCGCCTCGCCTACCAGATACCCCCTCGCACATCAATGTTCCTCTACAGAGGGTTGAGAAAATCGAAGATATCGCGTACAGCTTTAAAGAAACTCCGAATTTTCAGACCTGAAAGTTCATAAAACTTTCCTAGCTGCCCAAAAACGTCACAGGAGAGATAATTTATTGCTCTCTATACGAGAAATTGTGATTAGATTCGTGTCTCAGACGCAAAACAAAAATGCAACGAAGGAAATTTTCATTGCGCAAAAATATTCAGTATAAAATTAATACTTAAAATGTACACTCGACGATTCGCATTCATAATTGTGAAAAAAAAAACAGTTATGAATGATTGAACGCATTCTCAATCAGGGACGTAAATAAAACAAATTTCTGTGAATTTTTTTTAAGGGGAGGGAGTCAGGTAAAAAAAATTGATTTTGGAAATTCAATATCATCCAAATCCTATTGCATATAAAAATGCCCAATGCACTATATTGTTGGTGCTCGATGAAACAATTTTTTACTGTCGTCTGACTTGCATACGCTTTTCAATATTATCTTAAGCAAAGTTCTTAGGTTTTCCATTCTGCGCATGATTGAGATCAAACTACTAGGCAGATTGGAATGGTTGACGTCTCATTTTCTTCTTCATGAAAAGATACACCGGTTAAATGGAGCAAACTATTTTTTTTCATTCTGAAAGCAAAGTTAATCACTGATTTAGAAAATAGCATACCATTGATTTATTAATAATTATGTCACTTAAAAAATATTACCTTTTATTAATATTTGCTCCATTTAGCCGGTATATCTTTTCATGAAGAAGAAAATAAGACGTCAACCATTCCATTCTGCTTAGTAGTTTCATCTGAATCATGCGCAGAATGGAAAACCTAAGAACTTTGTTAAGATAATATTGAAAAGCATATGCAAGTCAGACGACAGTAAAAAATCCTTTCATCGAGTACCAACAATATAGTGCGTTGGGCATTTTTATATGCAATAGGATTTGGATGATATTGAATTTCCAAAATTAATTTTTTTTACCTGACTCCCTCCCCTTAAATAAAATAACTTATATTTATTACATTTTTAATAATACTCGGCAGATTGTGAAGAACATTTTGTCAAAAAAAAAAAAAAAAAAAACAAACAAACCGGATGGCCGAATTTAATTCTCAATATGGGCTCAAATATAATAGAATGTAGCGACAACATTTTCTATAAATTTACTTTACTTTGCATCTTTTTACATTTTTGTAGCTCTATTTATTTTGCCGACTTTCGTATAGAATGGAAATTATGTTTACGCAAGAGTTGGATGTTCCCGTGGTGGAAGACTTCTTATCGAATCACTTAACCGATTAAGGACGGAAAGGGTTGTTTGGACAGCGACTCGAATCACGGGTTGTTTAATTCTACAGCGCAGTTGTTCCCCTCTTCAACGTCGTCATCGCCGTCGTCGTCGTCGTTGTCGTCGTCGCCACAGCCTCCACGACAAGCGCTAATAACATAGACGTCCGGTAACGCCGTTGTCTTCCCCCGCATTAGTTCTTAGTTGTTGCCTTCTTTATCCCCTCCGAACTCTGCCGCTCGCGCTTAAGATTTCATCGGCTTGAACTAATCTGTTTTATAAACGACGCTTCATCTCTCTCAACTCATTACCTCTTTTCGTGTCAATATTCAGACCCTGTGATTCCTTGTTTTCTATGATAGAAAAACTAAATGCTGTTGATTGATTTTTAATATTTAAAGTATTGTAATGATTGAAAAGTTTAAACGTAAAGAAAAGAGCGCGTAACCGACCAGAGAGCGCCAGCTCTCAGGCAACGAGCCTAAATTCTGGGCGTAATTGTTTAATTAGAATAGTACCTAGATTTCAACCCACATGGAAATAGAAATATATGCACGATATATTTGACGTATAGAACTTTTTGGCGCTAAACGTATATAAATATATTTTACATATATTCCATACATATATCCCATATATTTTGAATATATTTTTGCACACATATATGCAGAATATATGCAGCATATAGAACTTTTTGGCGCCATATATTTAACGTATATGTTACATATATATTTTTCTATGTGGGAAGGCTACTTACCAGTAACTCAAGACGAAAATTATAAGAGCTCTCTTATCTCTCGACTATCGCAGAAAGCAGACGTGCTCGACGGCAAAGTTTTCTTATATTTCCTTATATTTATTCTTGACCATGTGATTATAATTTTCATCATTGTAATGTGCCGGCCGGTCATCTCATCATTTACAAAATTACGAAAAAAGAGAGATAAGTGAACATTTTATATTTGTATATACTGTGATAAAAACATTATTTTGAATAGAACCTTTTATATTGATATCTGCATTGATAAAACCATTATTTTGACGTGAAGCTGTTATATGTGTATTTCTATTCGTGTAATCATATTGTATTGGTAATGTTATCGATTAAAATATCGACCTTCATATGTGTTTTATTTGTCTTTATTTATAATTTACATACGTGAATATTTAACTTTAGAAGCTACTCTTGTCATTAAATTAAAAGCTCGGGATTATTAAATATCGATTATTCAAATTAAAATAAAAAATCTAAATCCATAAATTCTAATTCATAAATTATATATTATTTTATATTATTGTTAAACAAATTTTTGAAAAATCATAAAATAGTAAAATATTACAGTATCACTATTCAAAATGCAGTATGGTAAATGCTATTAGTTTGACCAGTGATGGCCCAATTGAAGTTAATATCAAAGGTTATCACAGGGTTAAATTTATACACAAGTCAGTGCATTGAATTATTTGGATACCATCTCGAAACTTTCGACACGTTCATATTCAAGATAAGTGGATGAAGATCAATAAACTGTTAGCAATCAATGCAGCATTTTAGCAAGAATAAAAAGAAAATAAATGTCGTTGAATTTATTTCAACTATTTTGATAGAAAATATATAGAAAATTTTAAGATTACGTTGAAAATTGATACCATATATTAAACACCGACTATTGACACCAGTCGTCAGTTATGACAATAATTTTTCCACTTATGTGGATGAATAACTGGTTGTCACAATTCATTTATAGCGAACTCATAAAAAGTTGATTATGCCAACTACTTCTTTTCTCCGTGTGGCAGAGCATAAATCACGATTTTCAAAACTGGATTTGAAATTTGTACTCACAATGAATCGATAACACAAATATTTTTAACGAAGCTAATCACGTTAATTTCGTTCAAATTAGCCACGACATTTACGTTCGCTGTAAAATTAAAGAAACGGCATCAAGTAAATACTGTTTTGGGTTTTACCTAGAAGTTTTCTATAAATGTTCAATTCTTTTTACTGCGAAAACTCCGACTATGATTATACAGATGTATTTAATTGTGAAAACTGCTAATCATTTTTGTGTGCTATTATATGAGAATAAACTCAACGAGGTACTTTTATATAATCGTAGAGGAAAATTTTTCATCTCCTATCGATTCCTGGGCCGCCTCTAATTCTAATTGTTGTTGTAAATGTCCATTAATTAATAAATAGTAGTAATAGTAGAAGTAAGTGTATTTATTAACAATACATAAAACAATTTTCGATACATATAACTTTATGCTTATCAATTTACATATAGTCAATATAGGTCATCGTCCGTAGTCCAAACCTGTTTTTTTTTTTGCATTGTCGTGTTTTACATTAATTTTGTAAAAATATGCATAAATTAATACAAGTGTAACCAAAAAATTTACGAAAAACCGACACTGAGAAAAATACATGGGTTAGCTATTGGAATATAGAGAGTTCTACTATACAAATAGTTACGTGTACCATAATTGCTGGTTACATTAATCATTGTTGCAGTAACAATAAAAACTAATTGTTCTCTCAGGGAATTATGTGTATAGTAGAATTAACCATACATTTCCCTGGGTGGATGATTAGCCATTAACTTGGTATTCCTCTTCATTGGCCATTCCTATAATAAATAAATATAATAAATAAATATATTTATTCTATTTAGCCAGGACAATCAGACTAATTTTTGTTGACTAGAAAATTGGCTCCGAGCACTTTTTGAATGTTTTTTTTCCTACCAAACCTTCAGAGAATCTTTTAAGCTCAGCTTCTTTTTCTCCCAATAATACAACATTTCACGCCAAAAGTTTTTCTTCATTATTTTCCCTACGATGAGGTTCATTCTCTTGCAACAGATGGTAGAACTCCGATGGCCTCGTGCAAAGAGTAGAATAACGTAAGGTGAAGAGAAGATCGGATGAAAACGTTGAGTGAGCGAAGCGAGTTATAAGAGTGCGAGACTCGTGCACAGGTAGAGAATATAGGTAATGGTGCGCATGCTGGGTATAACTCACGAGACGATGAGAGTATCGTCTCTACCAGGATCCCGGAGGCAATTCCTTGGTATTCCCATTTACGCGGACGCGCGCAGCACGTACCTATGTATATAATATCGACGTTATACGGACACTGGGATCCTCGGCGCAGCGTAGTGTCCGCGTTCGTTGCGCCGCGATATTTGCACTGTGTGTCGACGAAGATGCGCGGTGTCGAGCGCGAGTCACGGAGAACAGAAAGCAAAAGAGCTTCAGACCCTCGGATCCTCACGATCGCATCCAAAGCTACAGCTTCTTCGTCTCGGTCTTCTTTTCCGAGCAAACATTACGAGATAACGCCGCGGCACCTCTCGGCTCGGGCAAACCGCTTATTAGGCCCGCAGTCGCAACGCTCGACTCGCGTTGCGGGAGTAAAGCTGGTAACTCGGGTGTATATGAAGGCACGTATATAACGCGTCGGATCTCGCGAAAAGAGGCTATATTCACAATTATTCCACGATGCCGGAAAGACGGAATGCCCTATGATGTTTTCGCACGTTTATCACCTCTTTTTTATCTTTTTATTGCCTGGCATCTTGCAGATGCGTTCAAAATGGTCTGAAAGGTGCGATATTTTCTCACCATTTTATTTTTGGGCCCACAAAGTCGTGCATTTTAGAATTTGATAATAATTGGTGCAAGGATTTGGAAACATTTCGTCTTAATATTATTTCTGAAAATTAAAAGGGTTGAACGATTCTGAGCCGAGATATTATATATATATACTCTAAAAACCAAGCGTGCTGCTTTCTATCGTTTACATTGTAGTCACTTTTTAGACACTTACAAGCGTATTACTTTTACGTATTATTACTATGTGAAAGAAACACGGTTGTAATAATTGTGTAAAAAGTGACTACAATGAATGAGATACAAACCTACACACTTTGCAACACTCTTCGTTTTTAGTGTGTACGCTTGAACTAGGCAAAATTAACATGTAAACCGTAAACGAACCATGCAAAAACGATACGTTTCAATGTTTACTGGCAAAATAACAAATAAGAATCTCATTTTAAAAACTGTCCAGTGAAAAGTAAATAGAAATGTGTGCACTTTCAACAAATAGCTTTGGTCTAAAAACGTCTATAGAAACTGTTTGTTGATTTTACAAATATTTTAAATCAGTTTTTAATTTTACAACAAAGTACAAAACTGATTTGTTAAATATGTTATATTTCGATTTTGAGAAATATTTTTGCATTCTTAAAAAGTAATTAAATTTGTAAATGTAGCGAATTTTTGTTCATGTAAATTTGACAGATTAAAAATCCGTTGTCAATTCTGATTTCGCACAGAAAATTTTCTAAATTTGCCAAGTTTAGAAACTGTTACAGTTACTTTCTTTATTTAAACTAAAACCCCGTACGGAGGTTTGTTACTCAAGAAAACTGGCACACCGATTTTGTAAAATTATTTTTTACTGTGTAGTTTAAGCTATAGGGGGTGATCTAAAAAAAACGCAAAAAAATTGGAGGATGTTTGACCGTCTCTATTTAAAGACACAGTCTTGAAAAGGGCAATCGTTTTGGTATTATTAGCACATAAAAAATGTATTCCTACCGGCAGAAAATTATTCTATTTTTTTTCTAGATAAACTGAATTTCCGTACATTGGGGTTTTGGAGAATTTCTGAAACAAAATAAGTGCCTGTAGAATGTCTATTTGTTCTCTAAGAAATACAAATCATCAATAGAATTCGGACATTTTTTATCACATTGTGAAACTACGGGAATCGCAGAATAAATACAAATTCTTAAGAACAAGGTTCCAGAATATAAGATTTTTATGTACAGTTAAAAGTAATCGGCTGAGAAATTAAAATATTTACAGAATAATCAAGAATCTTTAGAGTAAACTTTCACTTTCTCTAAAAAGTTTAGAAAATACGCCGAAAATGCAGAAAACATCCAAATTCTAAAAAAAATACCGACATTTTTTCAGTAATATCACCAAGAATAATTATTGAGGTTATGGCAATGAAGCATTCAATTTCGTCTTATTTATTGTTACTTTCAGTGACAATTTTTTAGGATGTAAACAAAGTGGCAGATTATATCCGCATTTAAAATCTTTAATAGTTAGGCCTTGAGAAGATACACGAATATGGGCAAACCGTGGACTACAGAGCTCGCAAACGACGCGACCATGCGGATCACATATACGTATACAGAAAGTGATCGAGCCTGAGAGGTTCTGCACGCTCGTATCGTTACAGTTTATTATAATATAATTATGTAGTGACCTGAGAAGAAGGGATATCGATGCAGTGGTTGGATAGACCGTTGGGAGAGAAAGAGAGAAAAGTATCTTCGAGCGAGCTATTCTATGGCAAAACATTGTGGTGAGCTGAGCAAATACTAAAGTCACGAAGACGTTCGAGCAAGGATCATCTGATCGGGCGTTCGCCGCGGTCGAGGTTCACCAATTCCTGGTTCTCTCGAGTGTTTGCCCTCGCTTGCTTATACCTGCCCGATACATGTTGTGCATGCAGGCAAAACGTATAGAATCACCTTCCTGTTCTTAGGCGACGGCGGGGGTAACCAGCGCGCGAGGGAGAAGTGACCTCTCGCCTGTAAGATCCCAAGACTGTGTGTATATATCCTCCAGCATGCACCTCACCGAGTGAGTAGGTGCAAGTATTCCGCTGGAACAGCACAGAGTATCGACTCGTGACAAACTCATCGTCTTCCTTTTGCGGATCTTCGCATCGCGGGGGTCCGTGCATTTTTTTTTCTTTTTCGTTATCTATTTCATGTTTTTCTGGTGCAACAAAGATTACAGTTATTGTAGCTATTGAACACAGTTAATAATCCAGCTTGTTAAGGGAAGACTACAGTGATCTTATACCTAAGAATACATTTTTCAATCTTTGTAAAACGTCCTTCGCAATGTGCCTAACTTATTTGTAACATAGCAAGGCGCCAAAGTGATTTTTGTCAGCTTTGATAAAGATATTTTTGCTTTATAGAAATGGATGTTTTTTTAATACTTTTTGCATCTGACTTTTTGCATGCACCTCTACGAGTGAGTAAGTACTAGTATTTCGCCGGAACAGCACAGAGTATCGATTCATGACAAACTCATCGTCTTCCTTTTGCTGATCTTCGCATCGCAGGAGTGCGTGCATTTTTTTTCTTTTTCGTTATCTATTTCATGTTTTTCTGGTGCAACAAAGATTACAGTTATTGTAGCTATTGAACAGGGTTAATAATCCAGCTTGGAAAGGGAAGACTACAGTGATCTTATACCTAAGAATACATTTTTCAATCTTTGTAAAACGTCCTTCGCAATGTGCCTGAATTATTTGTAAAATAGCAAGGCGCCAAAGTTATTTTTGTCATCTTTGAAAAAAATATTTTTGCTTTATAGAAATGGATGTTTTTTAAATACTTTTGCATCTGACTTTTTGCATGTACCTCAACGAGTGAGTAGGTGTAAGTATTCCGCTGGAACAGCACAGAGTATCGATTCATGACAAACTCATCGTCGTCCTTTTGCGGATCTTCGCATCGCGGGGGTCCGTGCATTTTTTTTTCTTTTTCGTTATCTATTTCATGTTTTTCTGGCGCAACAAAGATTACAGTTATTGTAGCTATTGAACACAGTTAATAATCCAGCTTGTTAAGGGAAGACTACAGTGATCTTATACCTAAGAATACATTTTTCAATCTTTGTAAAACGTCCTTCGCAATGTGCCTAACTTATTTGTAAAATAGTAAGGCGCCAAAGTTATTTTTATCAGCTTTAAAAAAAAAAAAAAATTTTTATAGAAATGGATGTTTTTAAATACTTTTTGCATCTGACTTTTTGCATGCACCTCAACGAGTGAGTAGGTACTAGTATTTCGCCGGAACAGCACAGAGTATCGATTCATGACAAACTCATCGTCTTCCTTTTGCGGATCTTCGCATCGCGGGGGTCCGTACGTTTTTTTTCTTTTTTGTTATCTATTTCATGTTCTTCTGGTGCAACAAAGATTACAGTTATTGTAGCTATTGAACACAGTTAATAATCCAGCTTGTTAAGGGAAGACTACAGTGATCTTATACCTAAGAATACATTTTTCAATCTTTGTAAAACGTCCTTTGCAATGTGCCTAACTTATTTGTAACATAGCAAGGCGTCAAAGTGATTTTTGTCAGCTTTGAAAAAAATTTGTTGGCTTTATAGAAATGGATGTTTTTTAAATACTTTTTGCATCTGACTTTTTGCATGCATCTCAACGAGTGAGTAGGTACAAGTATTTCGCCGGAACAGCACAGAGTATCGATTCATGACAAACTCATCGTCTTCCTTTTGCTGATCTTCGCATCGCAGGAGTGCGTGCATTTTTTTTTCTTTTTCGTTATCTATTTCATGTTTTTCTGGTGCAACAAAGATTACAGTTATTGTAGCTATTGAACACAGTTAATAATCCAGCTTGTTAAGGGAAGACTACAGTGATCTTATACCTAAGAATACATTTTTCAATCTTTGTAAAACGTCCTTCGCAATGTGCCTAACTTATTTGTAACATAGCAAGGCGTCAAAGTGATTTTTGTCAGCTTTGAAAAAAATTTGTTGGCTTTATAGAAATGGATGTTTTTTTAAATACTTTTTGCATCTGACTTTTTGCATGCACCTTAACTAGTGAGTAGGTACTAGTATTTCGCCGGAACAGCACAGAGTATCGATTCATGACAAACTCATCGTCTTCCTTTTGCGGATCTTCGCATCGCGGGGGTCCGTGCATTTATTTTTCTTTTTCGTTATCTATTTCATGTTTTTCTGGTGCAACAAAGATTACAGTTATTGTAGCTATTGAACACAGTTAATAATCCAGCTTGTTAAGGGAAGACTACAGTGATCTTATACCTAAGAATATATTTTTCAATCTTTGTAAAACGTCCTTCGCAATGTGCTTAACTTATTTGTAGAATAGTAAGGCGCCAAAGTTATTTTTGTCAGTTTTGAAAAAAATGTTTTTGCTTTATAGAAATGGATGTTTTTAAAATACTTTTTGCATGCACTTCAACGAGTGAGTACACGGAAAAAAAGATTAGTTGCCATAACCAAGAAATGAGTTGACACAACCAATCGATTATTCTACTTCCCTAGCAACTCAAATGGTAATACCAACGATTCGAATGATAATACCGACGATTCGAATGGTAGTCCCAACTATTCGAGTGATAGTCCCAACGATTGGATTAGTTAACCTAACTAATCCAATTAGTTACTATTTACAACTATTGGAATAGTTAACCTAACTAATCCAATCGAGAACTAATCGTGAATAGTTGAGGTTACTATTCGATATGGTTGAGGCAACTAATTTTTTAGACATTATGTACAGCAAATCGAAAACGTAGTTGCCACAACCAAACTTTTTTTTTCGTGTAGGTACAAGTATTTTGCTGGAACAGCACAGAGTATCGATTCATGACAAACTCATCGTTTTCCACGGAAAAAAAAGATTAGTTGCCACAACCAAGAAATGAGTTGACACAACCAATCGATTATTATATTTCCCTTACAACTCAAATGGTAATACCAACGATTCGAATGGTAATACCGACGATTCGAATGGTAGTCCCAACTATTCGAATGGTAGTCCCACAACGATTGTATTAGTTAACTTAACTAATCTCGCGAGAACTAATCGTGAATAGTTGAGGTTTCTATTCGATATGGTTGAGGGAACTAATTTTTTAGACATTGTGTACAGCAAATCAAAAACGTAGTTGCCACAATCAAACATTTCTTTCCGTGTTTTTTTGCGGATCTTCGCATCACGGGTATATTCTTATACCTAAGAATACATTTTTTAAATTTTTAAAATGTCCTTCGCAATGTGCTCAACTTATTTATAAATTGCCAGCAGAATTGAGTCCAATAAGTTTTTTTTATTTTTTAAATGATTTTTTTAAGGGAAAAAATATGTAGGAAAAATCGACCATCAACATTTAGTATACCGTCATTCTGCGGACCTTTTTTTGTCAGAACTGCTATTAACCTTCGCAATCTTCCCACAGATCAAAAACACCTTTTTTCAGCTACATACAACATCCATTACTCCGGTTGAAGTGAAGCGTTGTTTATACGTACACTATTCTGCCTAAATGCAAAATGGTGTATGCTGATACTATTTTTTTTCAACCAAATTAATAAATATTTCAAAACTCCAACGTCAGAAATATCCAAAACATAACTTGATTATTTTTTAAAACTTATTCTATACTAAAGATGCCTTCGAAAAAAACACTCTTCGGAGTTCTACTGCCTTAATTTTTAATATTTTAAGAGTCACTTGCGCACAAAGGAGATTTTTGATATTTCGATGATAGCCGTCGTGGTACCTGGCCCAGAGGGCACTTCAGCACCCTTCCGAATACGAGTAATATATGTAATAACTGAAAGCACCAATGTATAGTTAGATGCCAATATATTAATACGGAAAATTTATTCCAGCCGTCAGAATATGGCTTCACCACTACGAAATATATGGTATAATAATTCCTCGATATCAGGTGCCTTTAATCACCTTAAATCCACAGCGTCGGCACACCCCGGCGTTCACTTAACTTCAGGGTTATCTTAATCTTTCGACAGCTGCCCAGCGCTTCTCTCGTTTTCTCAATACTATCGGTTTCTCGTCGATTCACTCGACCAGGTTGCTCGAGATCGGTATATATATATATATATATATATATATTCCTCGCGATAGTGTTTGTCTCACTTTCCTATCGATAGCTATACCTGGCATTATTGTTTCAGAATATTATGCGTTGAAACAATTGGTTTGTTGAAAATTGAGAAAAGATATGGCAATACGTCAGTTCTACAGAACCCATCTCTACACAGACCCATCTGTACACGAGCATCTGTACACCATTTTTTTTTACACGCGTTTAATTGAGCACACCGAAATTGTACACAACACGAACTTGACAAAGCGGAATTTAAAACGGATAACCTTGTCACGACGAAACCTTGCGGAAATTTAGTTCGACACGGAAAAATTGATCACGTCAGTAATCGTTATGACAAAACTTTGCACAGCATACTCTGGGCACCATCAATCTGCTCACAGCACTAGTTCGACACAACAAATTTCTTCGTAGCACAAGATCGAAATGGTAAATCTCGACACGGCACCATTTTGTAACGATAAATCTCTACACAACGCGAGTACGGCCCGGTAAAGTTTGCCACGACGAACCTTCGACACGACACAAGTTGTACACGACGATGTTCTACACAGACCCATCTCTACACAGACCCATCTCTACACAGACCCATCTCTACACAGACCCGTCTCTACACAGACCCATCTCGACACCGACGCTAATCTTCCGATTTAAATCGGATAATATATTTACTGACTGGCAATTTTGCGTTGAGCCTATTTTGCCGGCTCAATCGGATAATATATTTACTGACTGGCAATTTTGCGTTGAGCCTATTTTGCGGCTCAACGCAAAATTGCCAGTCGGTAAATATATTATCCGATTTAAATCGGAAGATTAGCGTCGGTATCGAGATGGGTCTGTGTAGAGACGGGTCTGTGTAGAGATGGGTCTGTGTAGAGATGGGTCTGTGTAGAGATGGGTCTGTGTAGAACATCGTCGTGTACAACTTGTGTCGTGTCGAAGGTTCGTCGTGGCAAACTTTACCGGGCCGTATTCGCGTTGTGTAGAGATTTGACGTTACAAAATGGTGCCGTGTCGAGATTTACCATTTCGATCTTGTGCTACGAAGAAATTTGTTGTGTCGAACTAGTCCTGTGAGCAGATTGATGGTGCCCAGAGTATGCTGTGCAAAGTTTTGTCATAACGATTACTGACGTGATCAATTTTTCCGTGTCGAACTAAATTTCCGCAAGGTTTCGTCGTGACAAGGTTATCCGTTTTAAATTCCGCTTTGTCAAGTTCGTGTTGTGTACAATTTCGGTGTGCTCAATTAAACGCGTGTAAAAAAAATGGTGTACAGATGCTCGTGTACAGATGGGTCTGTGTAGAGATGGGTTCTGTAGAACTGACGTATTGCCAAAGATATCCAGTCATGGGAAGTCCATAGATTTTTAAATACTTTCTACCCTTGATGACAATTCAACACCAAGTTTGCACATCCCTTTTAGCTTATTTTACTTCAAAACTCTATAATTTTTTTTATCAATTTATACATTATTTAAAAAAAAATCATAAAATAACATTGCTTATTTTTTAAAATACTTATTATAATAACATTATGTTATAAAAAGTAAAAAACGCTATCAACTTCTTTTATTTGGGCGATAGAATGAGCTGTACTTCATTCTATAAAAAAAACTTTTTACTGATCAAAAAAAGGATTACGTTCTGTTAGCTACATATTTAGTTAGTTACAATTAGAGAAATCGTAATAGTACAGTCAATTATAAAGTGACAACTATTTATTTTTAGTCCATGCAACTATTCTCATATTTACGGTAACTATGAAAATAGTTAACGTAACTATTTGGTAGTTATAGTAACTAATTGATAGTTGTGGCAACTTTAAAAAAATTCCTCTTACGAACTAAAAATGAATAGTTGTCACTTGATAGTTACTAATACCACCATTTTCTCTTAGTGTATCCGTAACCGCAGATTTAGTTGATTCGACTAAGTTTTTCGATGAGTGTAGCGTTTGGATCGTTTAGAAATTTGTATTCTAGATCCAAGCAGGTTGAGTCCTTCACCTTCCGGTGACCTTGAAACTTCTCAATTAATTAATGCGAATCGAAACCGAGATCTAATTACCGGTGTAATGTATAAGTGAGCGTATATATTTCTCATTTCCATGTAACCGCAGTATCTACGAGCGTGCTTTGCTCGCTGCAAATATTCGTTACTTCGTATGCGTATATGCTATATAGTATAACTAGGTGTTTCTGATGTCTTACCTTATTAATGCGTGCGGTTCCTCTTTCACGAGTAGATGCAGAGGAAACGATAATGCTACTGCCGCTTGTTAACTCCTCATTTAATTGCCCTCTCCTTTTCAACGGCTGACTTGGATACAAGCGCGATATCGTCGACGCCTTTCTTGTCTACCGTTTCATTATTCATTGTGATTCGAACGTCGAATATGAATTTTTCCAATGAATAACTATTCTAGATTGCATAAACGTCGATCACTTCAGGTCAGTTTCTTAGATCAAAGTCATCATAAATTAACTCAAGACATCCCCACCACAATATGATAGAATTGTATTGCAACATTTTCGAAATATTTGCAAATAAAATTGCGCCGGTCGTTCATATATTTTATGAAAATCAAACTTCCTTTTGTAAATTCACCGCCATTTCTTATTTTCTTAATTTTGTATATTTTATGTATTATGTATGTGTATTTTTTATGATGATATGTATGCATGATTATGCCGAGCGAAAAAGTTCCCTTGATTCAAAGAAATTTCATTAAAATTTCAACCTATGATACATTTCTTTGATATCAATGAAATAATACACTTAAGGTAATATTATATTTTCTTTGAACGATCAGGAATTCTTTAAAATGCAGTGACACTGGATTAATGAAAATTTTCCTTTAATCATGGAACCGTTTTTCATTGATTTCAAAGAAATCGTCTTCGAGACACTAAAAGAAAAACGTAACCTACCCATATAGCATCAGATATTCGATGTATATCCATTTTAGGTCCTTAATGTGAAAATTATATCCTGTATATTCTATGGATATTTATACCACATACATGCAGGTATATACACGCATGAAAGCCAAGAACACATTCTATGTACATACTTGAATAATTCGAATTTGAGCGTCAGGTATGGACATATTCGTAAGATATTTCATGTATATGCAATCCATGAACATAGGAAGAAAATCAAACGTCCACGAATTAATTACCTAAGGATGTACCCATATAGCATTTTCACATACAATGCATATTAGGGCTGTTAAAAAAAAAACATAATTTTCTTATAATCGGCTGCTCCTGCAATGCTGTATTGATTATCACAAAAAAAAATGTTTTCGCGAAAGCTGGCAGTTGTGCGATGATATTAAGTACTGCCGCATCAAGGCCAAAATTCATGAAAAACGGCGATTTTTATGAATTGTGAGATTATGAGATTGTGGTTGCTTTTGACTATGATAGACTATGAAATTGTGTAAAGGCAGAAACATGTTCGATAATGTTTAGTACTGCCGCATCGACATTGAAGTTACCAAAATCAAAAAATTAAATCCTTTAAAACATTGAAATATTCGTCTGCTCATCGACTATTTCGTGCGATTTCAAATGAAAAAATAGCTCTTGAAACGGGAGTCTTGTATGATCATAATCATGATGATGATAAGCGATTTTCGAATTTTGGAAAACTGCGATATCGATGCGGCAGTATTAAATTTGATCATACAGGACTCCCGTTTCATGAGCCATTTGTTCATTTGAAAACTCGTGAAATAGTCGATGAGCAGATGAATATTTCAATGTTTTAAAGGATTTCATTTTTTATTTTGTTAACTTCGTTGTAGATGCGGCAGTACTAAACATTATCGAACATGTTTCTGCCTTTACAAAATTTCATAGTCTATCGAAAGCAACCACAATCTCCATGAGCGCTTCAACAAGTAAAAAAAAAAAAATTCTAAAAATCGCCGTTTCTAATGAATGTTGGCCTTGATGCAGCAGTACCACTCCCAACTTTCGCAAAAACATTTTTTTTGTGATAATTAATACAGCATTTCAGGAGCAACCGATTATAAGAAAATTATATTTTTTTGAACAGCCCTAATGCATATACACCGTATAAACATTTGCGGATATACAATGTTCTATGTATATGAAATGTATCTGTAAAGGAGACACATATTCATGTACATCGAACATAACCTGGATATCCATGAGGATATACATATTATTTGCACCGTATGTACACATATGTCCTGTCTAAAAGAACAGAAAAATTAATTACAAAATAATTATCTGCATTTTTTTTAAATTTTTATGTTTCAAAGATTTAAAAAAAATTGAGTTCGTCGCGACTACTGAAGAATTGTTTTTTATTTGAATAAAAAAGTCCAAAAAAATGACAAGAAATTTTTCTAAGTGCCTCGTAGTTCAGTACTTGGAAGGGTGACCGCGTTACAGTTGAAATTTTTGGACTCCCGCAAGTATCAGTACTTGCATTCGTGATCGCTCCGCATCCGAGTTTTTCCAAGTTCAGTACTTGGATGGGTGACCGCCTGACGGTCGAATATTTCAATGTCCCTTAAGGGGTCAGTACGTTGATAGGTGACCGCCCCACCGTATTAATATTTTTAATATTTCGGTCGCAACCCTCTAGATGAATGTAGTCTTGACGCATTTTTATTTTTAGTATTTTTCAAATAGACAATAAAAATAAAAATCTTCTAAGGTGTCAATGGCCGAGTGGGCTAAGGCACCCGGCAAGTCACCCAGAGGATCCAGGTTCGATTCCCACCAACAGCCAATAAATTTACATGTGCTATTTTCAGCAATAGATATGTACAGATCAATGCAATAACTCCGAATATCCAACTAAAAATGCAAATAAACCGAATTCAATGAATGCAGATAATTATTTTGTAATTAATTTTTCCGTTTTTTTTTAAGACAGGACATATGTGTACATACAGTACACATAATATGTATATCCTCATGGATATCCAGTGTATATTCGATGTACATGAATAGGTGTCTCCTTTACAGATACATTTCATATACATATGATGTGATACGACGTGCATACACATATACATAGGACATTGTATATCCGCAAATGTTTATACGATGTGTATGCAATGTATGTGAAAATGCTATATGGGTATAAAATGACATGTCGTTGAAGGAATGAAAGCGCGGCAGAGGTTGCTTTAAAAAAAATGTTTTTCCATGCCGTACTAGATGCAAAAAGGTTATAGAAATAATTTATCTCAATAAACACCGATATCTGCCTATCCATTTTTGTCGACTTTTCGCGACTAATGACTAAACGCGACTGACGCGATCGCGCTGACCGTTGGAGAACCGGCTGCCGTTAAGGAAACTGTTTCTTTTAATCAATCCCATTTATTTGGAACCAATGAAAACTTTTTCTCGGTGTATTGTCTACTAAGCAGTTTTTTTATACAAAGAAACTTGTGATTTTACACGGCGTTAAAAAAACCGTAAAATGGTGCACGGTAAAAAATATGTAGAACTGTTGTGACAACTGTGAAGGGCTACAACCTGCTTGAGAGAATGTTCCATACCATAGTCAATATCAAAAACTATTTACGAATTATTTCAAGAGAGTCGCAAAGATTTCTAGATAAAAAACAGATGTGTGTGCTCATATATACTTAAAACACATTAACGAAATTTTCTTTTGTACACAAACATTCAGCACTCTTGAAACAATAGTTGAACAGGTTTTGATACCGATTTGACTCGGAATGGCCGGCAGGGGAAAGGGATGTCCCATTATCAAGGAATACCCCGAGCAGAAATTTGTTCCGGCTGAGGTCCGGGCCTCATCGGGTTTTCCATAATTAGTAATCGGGCCCGGATAAGGTGGCTCTATCCGGTCCTGATATGGTATGTAACACCATTTCTGATCTGGCCGTAATCAGGCTACGAAAGCAAGGCCGAATCTAGTTAGCTCGATCAGGAGTGCCTGACCGATGCTTGATCCCGGCATGATATGGAAAACTGTAGTCCGACCACATTTGAAATCTTGTACTTATGCATGATCTGGGCGGGGCCGGACCTTATTTAGCTAACCGGATCAGAAATGCCCGATCGGTGCCCGATCCCGGCCTGATGGGGAATATTTCAGGCTAGCCAGTTTTCAAATATTATACCGATACATGATCGGGCAGGACCAGGGCCTTATTTGGCTGGCCTGAACAGGCATGCCTGACCGATGCCTCATCCGGACCTGATGGTACTTCAGGCAATTTGAATTAATTTCTGCTCGGCATATGGATCTTGTTCAGAAACAGAAAATTCATATTTGCCCAACATAAATCGTAAGTTTTATATCTTCGATTGAACGATGCGTTTATACAGTATTTTACTCAAATAGATAGTTTTATTCGCAACGCCAGCACTTCTTTTTTTTCTGAATCACCCGAATCCAGCCCCTAGAGGATTTTGCCTGCACGGAGTATATCCACATAACTGCATTATTTTCCAATACTCGTAACAGGCACTACGTCGATCTAGCTTTACACAGTGTGTATACCGGGGTGCGCCATGGAAAGGTGGGGGTTGAAACTAGCTATCCAACTGGCTCTGGGATCGCGAGGACTCCGGGATGGCACGCACGTTTGAATTTCCGAGAGTCGAGGGAAAATCGGTCGGGGAGTTGAGTGCCTAAACGGACCTAAGGGACCTGGCGTTGTGGTCTCTCGAATTCCCTAATCGATGGGTCATGGTATATATTCTGAGTAAGGAAAAATATCGAGTGAACGAAGCCATGTCGTTGGAATCGAAATTTTCGACCGTGGTCTCACAATGTTGAGGTAGAACAGAGTTTTGAACACCTATTTTTTCATTTCATTTTATTGATTTATATGATTCTATTTTTCAGTGTATTATAGTTGGTAAGAAAATTAATGCGTTTTTTTCATCTTAAAACGAAAAAAAAAGATGAACATATACATGTGGATTCAGTTAGAAATATCATAAACAATAAATAATTAATAATGGAAAAAATAACGTTTTCTTTTATTTTAATTCGAGTTATTTTCTTTTAATTTCACAAATTCGCATCAAACTTAAACTACTTGATGAATTTTCATCGAATTATATCGCAACTTCGAGATTACTCTATTTTCGTGGATAATTTCTGGTTTATATTTGTGAACGAAATTAGCTTGAATTCCGATATTGAAAATAAAAAATAAAATTTGAACCTATTGGCTGATTGACGTCAGATTCAAGTCCCAATCTTATTTAATGAGGGTTCATTAAATACCTAAATTATAAATACATGTTACCTAAATTTAATTCTGATAAAAAATAAATGACCAGTTCTACAGTCGCATAAACATAAATTACATATAGAAACACCTCCATCCGATTATTAATGTTTCAACAATTTTTACAAGATGATATATCATTTTGAGTACGATGAAAAAAAAAATCACAAAACAAAGCTTCCTCTATGAGAATAAATACATGGTAAAAACAAAAGGCAGACGTGATGATGATTTTTTTGAGATAGCTTTTGCGAATCGGTTCCGGTTGATGCCATTGCCCCAACGTTGCAGACTGCAGTGCACTCATAGTACTTCTATATGCCGCGGGTTCGTTAATACGCGGGAAGCGTCGGTGGGGTCTGCCGCCGAAACTATATTCGGCCCAAATAACAATCGGGCTGGAAAATGGCTGTGGAAAAACACGTTTATATTTCACCGGCTGCGAGAGTGAATTCCCTTTGTGACTGTAGGATGACAATTTCACGGCATTTAGCCGCGACAGGACCCGGTCCACCCGAACGAGCGGAACAATGCCGTCCACCAACCAACGCTGACCGTTCCCGTTCTCTGTTTCTCATCTCACCCTTTCGCTTTCTCTCTCCATATATCTGTCTCTTACTCGGCTTGTCCCGCACTGTCCGCAGTATTCTCTCGCATTGTTCATCCCTGTCTGACTCCCTCTCGTTCGCTCAACGTTCCATCTAGGAGGTACTTGCATACGCGCACATGCACATAGCATGCGTAGGGACTCATCTCACCGCCCACCTCACAACGCGCCTGACGCGTTTTTCTCGGTTTTCAATCGGAAAAGCGTTATTGCGGAAATTAAATGACATTGTACGGTGACCAAGAGACAGGAAAATTGTCCGCTTTAAAATGCTGCAATCAAAAGCTGAACATTGCTGTGGATGACGGACTTTTGCACCCTTTGGATTAACTCATTTGTTCTCAGCTACACTGTAAAATTCAACACCACATTTTTTACTGCATACGGTTATGGTAACTCGGAAAATAAGGACGTATAGGGTGATCCATATTTTCTGTGCAGTTTTTTAAGCGCAATTTGGAAATATCGTAAGAGGCCTGGAGATTGTCAGCATGCAACAGTAATTCTCCAACGGGTAGAATTTCAAGGTTGCTTTGTAATCGATCATAGCTTGTAAAACTCTTTCTGGCAATGCACTTTGAATATTTAATTACCAAACTCGGCAAAATAATGAGGAAAAACTGTAAGTAATTTTTTGCAATCTAACATGACATATTCAAATTATTTGCAAAAGAAGTACCTTACTTGAGGTTTGTTTGAATATTTGATTGTAACACTTTTTATTGAAAAAAAGATATCGGAATTTCTAAAGAACGTTTATTGACCCTTTAACACACACTACGAATATGTGTTCCTACCTAGCTATGGTTTTATATGCCGTAATTTTTAGGAGCAATAAGATAGAGAACTACGACCATGTAGTGACTCTAATTATGTCCTGAGGTAACTCTTGTTTTCAAAACTGACCAAAAAATAATTCGTCGTTTAACTCTCGAGGGAGTGGGAATACCTATTCTGAGATATTCTTAAAGGATTAAATGTTAAGTTTTTAAGTATCTCAATCGTCGGCATTTTGATATAACTTTTAACAGTAAATAAATTTAAATCACTAAAAGCAGTTTTAGGCGATTTGATACCCTGAAAAAAAAGTGTTTGAATGAACTAAATTGGCGTACGCTCGCGTTAAAACGAATTTTTCATTAGGACAACCAAATGTTTAGTTTCTTCAATAATTATTAGTTTCAGTTGTCTAAAATATATTTGAGATAACCAAAAAAATTTGTATACCGACGAAAAATTCATTTGAACGAGGGTGTACGGCGATTTTGTTCATTCAAACATTTTTTTTTTCAGTCTAGTTAATTTGAATTTTAATATTAATATTTTAAAAAGACAGAGGACTTGTGCTATTTTAAATCAATTATCTTTTTATGTCCACGTAGAAAAAAATGATTATCATTATTGATTTAGTGCCTGCATAGTAAAATTTTTATCTAAACATTATGTACTGAAAAAAAAAAAACCAATTCCGTAGTAGAATTCCGGGGGCCGACCACGCCAGTCGTTCTTCATAAAACACTTCAAAATTGCACTTAATTTCGCGTTTTGACCAAACACGAGCGTCTTATATTTTTTACTTTAAATAACTGATATTTTCTTATTTTTTAATAACAACTTCATTTAATATCCAACACGCCTATTAAATTGTCATATAAAAAAATGAATTATCATGATTTACCCATTCAACACCCCTTATCCCTAATTATCGCGTTTCAGTTTATACAACAAAGAGCAATAACAACAATTCAACAATTACGTCAACGGAAGACAAATGCGAAAATCAATGACATAATTATGTATATCTCTAAAACTTGACTAGATTTCAACATAGACAATTTCAGAAAGAAGGTGCGTAACCGTGTTTATAAAAAAATGTTAACAAGTGAACGAAACAAGACAAAAGTTACTGCATAAAATATTAGGTAAGGTCAGCATCACTATGCCAATTGCTTCCATTGGCTGAAGGCGTTGTAATTCGTTTAATTGATTTAATTGCTCATGCAAATTCATTGGCGCTATTCCCATTGGTGTCCATGTGCTGTAGTCTGTAGTACCGATATATCTACGCGGGAGAATCCGTAGCAGCAGCAGCGGCGGTCGCGGTTGGGGCACACAGGCAATTCTATTGTCCGCGATCTCTAGGATCCACTTATAGGCGTAGAGTAATTGATAGATCCTTTCTACGTTCCGGTCTCTGTCTCTCCTTACACACAGAGGAATATAGTTGAGAGAAAGATGCGAAGGAGGGATCGAGGAATGACAGGTTATGTCGCGGGTTAGATACCGGGTTCGCACGACCCTACTTCCCTGACGTATTATTAGTTAATTCTTACAATTACTGGTCGTCCCTGTGGTTATTCCATTACCGTGTATATAGCCTTCATCTCTTTCTCTTCTCATAGATTAGCTCGATTCATTCAACTTCTTCTTTTTTTGTTATCCTATTCCTTCTAGTCTGCTTGGTTCTATCTCTCCCTTTATTTTGTATGGGTCAACAAAACACAGCGCTGACTCGTGCCCAAGAACGAACTGATTTACTTTTTTTTTTTTTAAGGTTCAAAGCACTATGATCTTGATGTCCAGCACGAGTCTTCAGTTATAGGTCGTCTTAGCACAAAACGCTTTGTAGATAACTAAGGGCCATCAAAAGGTAACGTTGATCGTCGACGATATAGTTTCCATCATAACAATGTTGCGCATCATTACTGATCACAGACCTTTAGTGATACTGCTGGTCATCCTCATGTCTCTGGTACTATTTCTAGCACGCAGAGAATAAATTGATGGTATAGCAAGATTTTTATAATGTTAAAAAATTTGGCTAAGTATCCAACATGAGCGTATAGGGAGACTAACCCAACTCGTTTTGGTATCAATATTTTGCTGCAGTAGCACATTTTATTTTATTTATGCTTGTGAATTTGCTGCGGAAACAAAGAATCATCAGCAAATTAATTTTTCTTGGGCAATAATAGTATATTGTGCAACAAGGGCCGAAAGTTGGCGATTGCAAACTGCCAATTTTGGCCCGTGTTGCACACTATATTTTTTGTATCAAGTGCATGAATAGTGGTGCTTTGAATGGTAGTTTTGCGGGACGAACAGTGAAAAGTGAGGTTATCAACTTTCCACCCTAGGGTCGAAAGTGAAACAGCAGGGTCGAAAGTGAAGGAATCGCGAACTGCGCATGCGCCAACTATCGTTTCACCACTGCTATGAAACTAGCCACTTTCGGCCCGCAAAACTGCCATGAAAAGCACCGCTGTTCATGCACGTGTTACAAACAAATCATTTCTTCTCCGGAAGTACAAATATAACTATAGTTCGTTTAACGTTTAACAACCATAGGATGACTTGTACATAAATTAATTTATTTTCATTGAATAGCGTAATACCCTTTGTAGATAACTAAAAATCATTGAAAGGTCATGTGTTGAAATGTCGAACCAGGATGTGATTTTCAACATAACTATGCCAATAATCATGACTAATTAAAGCCGTTTTTAGTAAGTCTTCTCCATCTTCAACGCTACACTCTACAAACATGTGTGTTGTCATATGCGTTGGAACAATGCACAATACACATGGTACGTGTTTTGTTCTCACCAAACGCATTAATAAAAAAATTGCTTCGTTCATTTCGCGTGTTGACATATCTCGCTTGCACCTCAATTTCGATGTGTTCTCTGGACATAAAAAGAATTGTTTGATTGTGACAACTACGTTTTCAATTTGCTTTACAGAAGCCCTCAAAAATAAGTTGAGGGCTTGACCAACCATATCGAATAGTCATCTCTACTATTCGTAAGATTATTTAGCCTAACCAATCGAATGACTAGGCCTTCCATTTGAATTGTTGACACTACCATTCGAATCGTTGGGCCTACCATTTGAGTTATAAGAGAAATAGAATGATCGATTGATTGTGTCAACTGATTTTTTGGTTATGGCAGCTAATCTTTTCTTTCCGTGGACATCACAGTTTATAGTTTTTTTTTTGCTATAAAGCACGCTTATCGAAATACAGATTACATGTATTGAATTAATGCGTTTAGTGCTAAACGCATTGATTCAATACATTTCTGCGCAGATACACACCAGATCAATTACACATTTTACAAAAGAATTCATAAAAAGAACATATTTATATATGTGTTCAACTCAATCGCAATAAGGTGGAATCAGAGTGATACGATACAATCAAGGTCCGGCCACCAAATATTTTTACGTATTGAATGTACCATTCTGATCATTGAACTCCCTTCAATGATCAGTTACTGCGACATGTCGTGCGATGTCATCGATACGATTATTCGTTTAAAGTGCAGTGCACCAAATAAAGATGATATGAATAATGGATTCCATATCAAAAGGAAAAGGATTCGTCTATAAAAATATCTTTACCTTTCGATAAAAAATAAATTTATAGATTAAGGGGAGGGAGTCAGGTTAAAAAAATTGACTTTGGAAATTCAATATCACCCAAATCCTATTGCATATAAAAATGCCCAAAGCACTATATTGTTGGTACTCGATGAAAGGATTTTTTACTGTCGTCTGACTTGCATATGCTTTTCAATATTATCTTAAGCAAAGTTCTTAGGTTTTCCATTCTGCGCATAATTCAGATCAAACTACTAGGCAGTTTGGAATGGTTGACGTCTCATTTTCTTCTTCATAAAAAGATACACCGGCTAAATGGAGCAAATGTTAATAAAATGTAATATTTTTTAAGTGACATAATTATTGATAAATAAATTTTATGCTATTTTCTAAATCAATGATTAACTTGGCTTTCAAAATGAAAAAAAATAGTATGCTCCATTTAGACGGTGTATCTTTTCATGAAGAAGAAAATGAGACGTCAACCATTCCAATCTGTCTAGTAGTTTGATCTGAATCATGCGGAGAATGGAAAACCTAAGAACTTTGCTTAAGATAATATTGAAAAGCATATGCAAGTCAGACGACAGTAAAAAATTCTTTCATCGAGCGCCAACAATATAGTACGTTGGGTATTTTTATATGCAATAGGATTTGGATGACATTGAATTCCCAAAATCAATCTTTTTGAAATGACCCCTCCCCTTAAGTAAAACTATTGTATATTTGTATATGTGTGTGTTAAGAATAATACATTTTTTAAAATAGAGAAAATATTTAATCTACTCCATAATCTTTTCTTTTATTATAAGGATGTACGTTAGCAAGGGACAACACATCTGAAATGTGTAACACCTGAAAAATGTAAACGCGTTTAAAGCGCTTTTAAAATAAGGCTCGTGAAGCGTTACTTTTACACGCTTCTGGTGTATTGAGAACCAACGCAGCGCAAAATTTGTAAAAAGTGACTACACGATTCACAGGTCTAAAGTGTTTTTAAACAACGCACTTGGTTTTAGAGTGCTTTGGTGATGTTCTCACCAAACTTGAAACGCGCTTTCAATTCGTTAAAAATGACGCAATATGCACGGAAAAAAAAGATTAGTTGCCATAACCAAGAAATGAGTTGACACAACCAATCGATTATTCTATTTGTCTAGCAACTCAAATGGTAATACCAACAATTCGAATGATAATACCGACGATTCGAATGGTAGTCCCAACTATTCGAGTGGTAGTCCCAACGATTGGATTAGTTAACCTAACTAATCCAATCGAGAACTAATCGTGAATAGTTGAGGTTACTATTCGATATGGTTGAGGCAACTAATTTTTTAGACATTGTGTACAGCAAAGCGAAAACGTAGTTGCCACAAACAAACTTTTTTTCCGTGTGCACGTTTAAAAACCATATAAAATTCCTTATTTGCAAACCTCGTTTTTTGGAGTTTGAAAACACTATGTTGTTGATGTGTACCGTGAGTCTTTGGTTTTAGCTCGTCTTAATGTAAAACCCGTTCACGATAACTACAAGAATCAGCAAAAGGTCCTCATTATGATGCCACACGGAAAGAAATAATTGATTGCCCTAACCAAGTGGCATGATTAAGTACGTTCCAAGCGATAAAATTTGTTGTGAGAACCAACTATTGGGTGTCACAACCAAACAATTGGATGTCACAAACAACCGATTTGGTGTGACATCCAATTCTTTGGTTGTGACGCCCGATTGGTTGATTGTGACACCCGATAGTTGGTTCTCCCAACCAATTTTATCCCTTGGAGCGTATTTAACCATGGCACTTGGTTAGGGCAACCAATTATTTCTTTCCGTGCACACATTATTACTGATTGAACACCTTTCTACACGCAAAGAAGTAATCGGTTACCCTAACCAAGTCCCATGGTTAAATATGCTCTAAACGACATAATTGGTTGGAAGAACCAACCATTGGATGTCACACCCAATCGGTTGTTTGTGACGTCCAATGGATTGGTTGGTTGTGACAGCCAATAGTTGGTTCTCCCAACCATTTTTGTCGCTTGGAGCATATTTAATCATGGCACTTGGTGAGGGCATCCAATTATTTCTTTGCGTGTAATTAGCGTTGTACGTCCTCACCACTAGACTATTATTTCCATCGAAGTAGAGATGTACTTCTACTTTGTTGTATTTAAACCAATATGTACGTTTAAGAACCATATAAAATCCCTTACTTACAATTTTATTTTTGTTTTTTTTTGTTGCTCGAAAACACTATGATTTTGATGTCTAGCACAAGTCTCTAGCTGAGTGTTGCTTTATTGTAAAACCCTTTGTAACTAGTGCCGAGGAAGAAGTTAAACTGATCGACAACGATCCAGTTTCCGCCATAACAATGCGGATGAATCATTACCGATTACCGGTTACCCGCAGAGAATCCTGAACTGTCGAGGTTGCAATAATGAAGCGTTCGACGATGCTGTAACATACATCACATAATCCTTCCGCATGTACGCGGTACTCTGGGTTCTCGTGTGAATACGCAGGCCACAAGAATTCCTGGTGGAATCCCTTCGATGCGTATTACACGCGCTGCCGCTTCCATATCCTCCTTCTCGTGCCCATTTCCAGGAATTTACGTGCCTGTAAAGTGTAGCCAGGCCGGCATACGTGGGCCGGTTTGCACGCGTATATGCGTCATGTCTCTGCGAAAGGTGACTGCGGACTTTTTTCGGGAAAGAAACCATATATGCGCACTCGGCACTCTGAAAAATAGAGAGAAGAGACAGTAATTGAATAATATGAGTCTATATAGTATATAACGTCGATGCGCGGCCTCGACGCGCGCTTTTAAAACCCTCCAACGAACTTTATTAACCGTGAGGGCTAATAAAGTTAACGCTGCATACGGAGTCTACTGTATGAACGCGGGCACCTATGTTCTATTGCGAACAAAATTCACTATCGTTGTACACTCGACCTTGTAGCATTTACGCCGAGCGTACGTGCTTCATAAGCGAGCTTGTACCTCTCTACTGTCTGCGCCCTACACGTTTATTGTGTGTATTACTGTGGCGCGTTGTCCCACAGTAAAGTCGACTATAGCGTATGAATTTAAAAAAAAGGACTACCGAATTCGCAACAACAACCAATTAAAGTCGGTACAAAAACAATCACCATAGATTCAAAAATCTTTATTACCACAGGTGCAGAAGCATGAGTTTTTTTTTTATCTATTCGTAATAGTGCAATCTTTTTAAAACTTAGTCCAAAAATTATGGAAAAACTTAAGGAACATTGGAAATCTATAAAGAGTGTATCCAAAATGATAATTGCGCGAACGAAAAATGCATTTACATGTGAAAACGTAAAAGTGAACTTTTCAAAAGAGTCATTTTACAACACTATCTTTTAAAGAAAGTGTTCAACATGTTACAAGGTTAAATAACTTCGAGAAAATGATGGTCCAGCAAACGAAATATTCCTAAAAGATAATCGTGTACCGAAACGATTGAAATGTTAATAGTTAGTCAATTATAATTACAGCCAGAAAAAATGTAAGGTCAATTCTACTATACACATGTTTCTCTGAGAGGACAACTATGTTGTTATGGTTGCTGTAACAATAAATAATGTAACCAGCAACTAAATTATGGCACGAGTCATTATTTTTATAGTAGAACTCGCACTTAGCCTAGAATCTGTCACATTCATTTTTCTCAGTGTACGAAAGCCAAAAACCTTGTTATTACTACATTTTGATTCTTAAAGTCGTATTGAAAAAAGTAACTAGAGGTACGCAAAACTTGTTTCCGTAAAAAAATCAAGTTTATTCTTTAAGAATTAATCATCAGTAGTTCACGCGAAAAATTTGTAAACATCGTTTGAAAAACTCTAAATAATATGCACACGTATATTGGTACGGCCGATCTTCATTTTATTCCATAAGTAATCGATTGAGATTGCAGTGGGGTTTCCCTGAGAGGACATCTATGTTGTTATGGTTGCTGAAACAATAAATAATATAACCAGCAACTAAATTGTGGCACGAGTCATTATTTTTATAGTAGAACTCACTATATTTAGCCTAGGATCTATCACATTCATTTTTTTCAGTGTACGAAAAACAACAACCTTGTTATTACTACATTTTGATTCTTAAACTCGTATTGAAAAAAGTAATTAGACGTACGCAAAACTTGTTTCCGTAAAAAAATCACGTTTATTCTTAAACTGTTAATCATCAGTAGTTCAGGCGAAAAATCTGTAAATATCGTTTGAAAAAGTTTAAATAATATGCACACGTATGTTGGTACGGCCGATCTTCATTTTTTTCCATAAGTAATCGATTGAGAGTGCAGTGGGGTTTCCCTGAGAGGACAACTATGTTGATATGGTTGCTGAAACAATAAATAATATAACCAGCAACTAAATTGTGGCACGAGTCATTATTTTTATAGTAGAACTCACTATATTTAGCCTAGGATCTCATTCATTTTTCTTAGTGTACGAAAGCCAAAAACCTTGTTATTACTACATTTTGATTTTTAAAGTCGTATTGAAAAAAGTAACTAGAGGTACGCAAAACTTGTTTCCATAAAAAAATTAAGTTTGTTCTTAAATAATTAATCATCAGTAGTTCACGTGAAAAATTGTAAATATCGTTTGAAAAACTCTAAATAATATGCACACGTATATTGGTGCGGCCGATCTTCATTTTTTTCCATAAGTAATCGATTAAGAGTGCAGTGGGGTTTTCCTGAGAGGACAACTATGTTGTTATGGTTGCTGGAACAATAAATAATATAACCAGCAACTAAATTGTGGCACGAGTCATTATTTTTATAGTAGAACTCACTATATTTAGCATAGGATCTATCACATTCATTTTTCTTAGTGTACGAAAGCCAAAAACCTTGTTATTACTACATTTTGATTCTTAAAGTCGTATTGAAAAAAGTAATTAGAGGTACGTAAAACTTGTTTCCGCAAAAAAATCAAGTTTATTCTTAAAGAATTAATCATCAGCAGTTCATGCGAAAAATTTGTAAATATCGTTTGCAAAAGTCTAAATAATATGCACACGTATATTGGTGTGGCCGATCTTCACTTTTTTCCATAAGTAATCGATTGAGAGTGCAGTGGGGTTTCCCTGAGAGGACAACTATGTTGTTATGGTTGCTGGAACAATAAATAATATAACCAGCAACTAAATTGTGGCACGAGTCATTATTTTTATAGTAGAACTCACTATATTTAGCCTAGACTCTATCACATTCATTTTTTTCAGTGTACGAAAACCAAAAACCTTGTTATTACTACATTTTGATTCTTAAAGTCGTACTGAAAAAAGTAATTAGCGGTGAGTAAAAGTTGTTTCCGTAAAAAAATCACGTTTATTCTTAAAGAATTAATCATCAGTAGTTCACGCGAAAAATTTGTAAATATCGTTTGAAAAAGTCTAAATAATATGCACACGTATATTGGTGCGGCCGATCTTCATTTTTTTCCATAAGTAATCGATTAAGAGTGCAGTGGGGTTTCCCTGAGGGGACAACTATGTTGTTATGGTTGCTGAAACAATAAATAATATAACCAGCAACTAAATTGTGGCACGAGTCATTATTTTTATAGTAGAACTCACTATATTTAGCCTAGGATCTATCACATTCATTTTTTTCAGTGTACGAAAACCAAAAACCTTGTTATTACTACATTTTGATTCTTAAAGTCGTACTGAAAAAAGTAATTAGCGGTACGTAAAAGTTGTTTCCGTAAAAAAATCACGTTTATTCTTAAAGAATTAATCATCAGTAGTTCACGCGAAAAATTTGTAAATATCGTTTGAAAAAGTCTAAATAATATGCACACGTATATTGGTGCGGCCGATCTTCATTTTTTTCCATAAGTAATCGATTAAGAGTGCAGTGGGGCTTCCCTGAGAGGACAACTATGTTGTTATGGTTGCTGAAACAATAAATAATATAACCAGCAACTAAATTGTGGCACGAGTCATTATTTTTATAGTAGAACTCACTATATTTAGCCTAGGATCTATCACATTCATTTTTTTCAGTGTACGAAAAACAACAACCTTGTTACTACTACATTTTGATTCTTAAACTCGTATTGAAAAAAGTAATTAGACGTACGCAAAACTTGTTTCCGTAAAAAAATCACGTTTATTCTTAAACTGTTAATCATTAGTAGTTCAGGCGAAAAAATTTGTAAACATCGTTTGAAAAAATCTAAATAATATGCACACGTATATTGGTGCGGCCGATCTTTATTTTTTTCCATAAGTAATCGATTGAGAGTGCAGTGGGGTCTATGGCGCCCGTGCAAAGACCTTGACAAGAAGATCGCGAGCGCGGATGCTTTAGTCGTGGTAGCCACGAAGGGGGGCGCCTCCACAGCAACTCGGCCCCTCTTTCTTCTCGTTGCATCTCTTCGTCTTTCTTTTCCTTTCCGTATTCCGGCCAGTGCATCGACAGGTTCATATAACGAGAAAGTAAGGGAGCAATATATATATATATATATATATATGTATATACACATATATACTGACAATGAGTTACACGCAAGAATGCAGCTACATCGGTAGTCGCACAGAAAACGCGTTACACCTCTTTCCAAGCGGCTTATAACGATCGACGGATGTGGTCAACGTTTAATCGGGGATTTGCGGAAAAATGTCTTCCGTGAGAACCTTCGTACTTCCAGCTACTACTACACAACAGTTTTGGTCTACACTATCCTCAGAATACACTGTGCAATGTATTATAGTATCCGGGTTACGTTCGTTCATCTTTCTATACATGTACCACATTACTTATTGCTTTACTTTTGTATCATTAATGTACATAGATTGAATTAGCTCCCGGACTTTCCCAGCCTGGTGCATAATACAACGGTAATCAGGAGGATGGAGAACACTTTCGATCGCGTTGACCTTATGCTACCATCAGCATGGTTATGGATGTAGTTACAGACTAAGTTGTTTCATTAATTTTGCAAAATTGAATAAAATATTTTGTTTTAGAAAAATATGAAAATTAAATTTTGACCATCAATCTCGGGAGGGTTAATTAAGAAAATTGATCTCTGCAAAGAGATATCGATGGAGATGTAATTTATTGGGGATATATGTGTTAAACACAAAAATGTCCACTTTGATAGAAAAGACAATGCAACTATGAATAGAGTTTCACTAGAAAAGAGGTTCACTAGAAACATAAGTAGGGCAAGTGCTAATGATACATTATTTATAATTGAAAATTAAATTTTGACCATCAATCTCGGGAGGGTTAATTAAGAAAATTGATCTCTGCAAAGAGATATCGATGGAGATGTAATTTATTGGGGATATACGTGTTAAACACAAAAATGTCCACTTTGATAGAAAAGACAATGCAACTATGAATAGAGTTTCACTAGAAAAGAGGTTCACTGGAAACATAAGTAGGGCAAGTGCTAATGATACATTATTTATAATTTATCAAATCTAACATTAACATTTAAGCTCATTGCAATTTTAGGTCGGGCATTTCGTTTTTTTTTAAATTCATTACTTTGCCATATTTCCGTGGTAGAGACAACTAATATACTGAAGAAAGCTCAGACCAGAGCCGAAACATCTTGACATATTGTCTAACCAATATCGGGCATTGTCAAAGCTCATTGGAGCAGGACATTGAACTTATGCGGCCAATGTTCATCACTGTTATATATATTAAAGTCGTTAAACGAATTAATAAGGTAGTGACCGATGTATATAATATTATAAAGTCGTTAAAGTTCGGTAGTGTTGATCCCTCTTAAGGGGAGGGAGTCAGGTCAAAAAAATTGATTTTGGCAATTCAATATCATCCAAATCCTATTGCATATAAAAATGTCCAATGCACTATATTGTTGGTGCTCGATGAAAGGATTTTTTACTGTCGTCTGACTTGCATATGCTTTTCAATATTATCTTAAGCAAAGTTCTTAGGTTTTCCATTCTGCGCATGATTCAGATCAAACTACTAGGCAGATTGGAATGGTTGATGTCTCATTTTCTTCTTCATGAAAAGATACACCGACTAAATGGAGCAAACTATTTTTTTTTCATTCTGAAAGCAAAGTTAATCACTGATTTAGAAAATAGCATAAAATTGATTTATTAATAATTGTGTCACTTAAAAAATATTACATTTTATTAACATTTGTTCCATTTAGCCGGTGTATCTTTTCATGAAGAAGAAAATGAGACGTCAACCATTCCAATCTGCCTGGTAGTTTGATCTGAATCATGCGCAGAATGGAAAACCTAAGAACTTTGCTTAAGATAATATTGAAAAGCACATGCAAGTCAGACGACAGTAAAAAATCCTTTCATCGAGTACCAACAATATAATGCGTTGAGCATTTTTATATGCAATAGGATTTGGATGATATTGAATTTCCAAAATCAATTTTTTTGACCTGACTCCCTCCCCTTAACCAGTTTTTTTAAAGTCGCAAACCTGTGTATTTTCTTTTATCAAAAATATGAGATAAGTTTGAAGTTTGTATTTATAGCCATTAATGAATTATGCTAAATCTGTATAACCTATGGAAATGTTATACTTCGCCGCTGTGATACACCGAGAAAAGGAACATAGTACTCATTCCCAGATTCGTATAGTAATCGGTATCCAAAGTGGAAACATGGCATTTTTTTCCAGACACATACAAAGATTTACTAGGTATCGCCCGCTGTACTATTTACGCTAAATACGTTAACGGGCGACGCCAAGTAAATCTTTGTATGTGTCTGGAAAAAAATGCCATGTTTCCACTTTGGATACCGATTACTATATGAATCTGGGAATGAGTACTATATTTTTCTCTCGGTGTAGAGAGTTTTTTTGTGAAGCAGGTGAAAATAAATTTAACAGGTACCGCTCACAAATTGGTTGGATATGGTCGTTGACTTCATCATATTGGTAATTTCATAACACTTTTTTTTTGTTCATGAAAATAAAAATCACAAAAAATTGTGAACAGAAAAAATCTGGGAATGCATGTTTATAATTCAGGCACCGACTAATAAATCGATGCGTTTATCGATATAAATATCAAATGAAAATCACCAACCACTTAAAGTGAGTCCCACCATGGTAACCGATCAACAAATTAACCCAGAAGACACCGCAAAAATCGAAGTGCATTGTATAATCATTTTTTTGAAACGGGTCGCCGCTTTAAAAATTCTGAATAAAATACGTCCCTAACATGTATACACCCAGAAAAATGGGTATGATGGGTTTATTTCAATCAAATTTGAGATATATTTTAAATGAGTCATATTTTATTCGTATCAAATAAAATTTATTTGAATTTGAACGATTTATTTTAACGAAATAAATTCCATTTGATTGAAACAAAATTTTATTAGGCCCGCCATTAAATAAATGTCTGCTCAAATAGCCAACATAATAGTATTTTATTTCAATAGAATATAATTTACTTTATTCACTTAAATCGTATTGACGTCAAGTAAAATATATTTGATGCAAATAAAATTTTATTTATTTCAAATAGAATCCATATTCGATTGAAATCAACTCATCAAACCGATTTCTCTGGGTGTAGTATCATTCGAGGGAAGCCTTGATAAAGTAAACGGGAAATGGGGCTAAAAGAATTGAGACCACCTTTAAAATTAATCGCCAAATTATTCTTTTAATGAGAATCAGAGGTAGATTATTACTATATTTTTTCTGTCGATGATTGGAGGCGGGATTTTATTTTCTGTTTCCTTAATAAATTTTTGTATTGTATTTTTAAATATTATTTTAAATATTTATCAAAAGCGCCATTATTGATGGATGTAATATGAGCTTTCACGTATAAAATTAAAAGTAAGGATAATGAAGCGTTAGAAATTTTTTCGCCATATGGCTTAGTTCACGATGTATAATACGGTTCTCCTCGGTCTTGGAATATAACTCTATACTCCGCGCCCAACTGCTCTCGATGAGCTCGAGATCTTCGAAGGATTCGGAAGAGAAGATGACCCACGGATACTTCGCATCATGTCCGCGACGTTGCTTCTCTCAGATGATTTCACGCTCGAGGTCTTTTGTCAAACCGTTAAAATTATTATCATGCTTCCATTCTTCAGAGAACAAAAAACAACATCAAGCTTCATTCACTGAATGTAACAGACGGATTTTTCTTACATGCTCAGTGTGTTCGCCATATTCTTTTCCTTTCCCCTGTTCTTCTCTTTCTTTTCTCTGCTGCGAAGAGTTCTGCCCCCCAGACACTCCCAATTCCACTTCCCTCAATCCCTTGTACGCCACGCAAGCAATTTATGAGTTATATAGCTACAGAAGAAGGTTGGGGTAAAATGAAGTAGGTAGGAATTATTGGAAGTGTACCTTATATTTTTTACACAACTTGAATTGAAAATCTCTAATTTTTTTACAACGACTTTAAGGTGAAATCGCAGATCATTGTCAGTAAGAAAAACAGCAATCATGTTTTTTTCAGGGTGTCATTTTAGGGCTAACCCCAAAAATTTCTCTGCGTGTATGGATTACGCAGTGAGATTCTATTTGCATTTAAAATCTATTTTGGCTAAAATAGTAGCATGTTAAAAATCCCATGTGTTTTGCAGAACTAGTTTAGAGAAAACGCCTCCAGAGAAATGAGTTTAAGTAATTTAAAGGGCTTATTTAAAATAAACATCGAATCTATTTGTATTTATATAAAATAAAATTTATTTAAATCGAATTCAATTGTTGAGTACAACGAAATTCTATATGAATCAAACTAAATCCTATTAGGCCGCCATTAGACGAAAAACAGTTACTTAATGGTCAACCTAATAGGATTTATCTAGTTCCAATATATTTAATTTACTTCGAACAAAACATTATTTGGCTTAAATAACCCGAGTAGAAATTTGAAGCGTTACATCAGTTGTCCTGCTAAGGCCTTGCCAGGGCTTTCTTTTCCCCCGGTCTGTTTTGGGCCCGATATAACCCTAAAAATTTCTGCTCGGGAAACCCATTAGACAGATTTGATTAGATGTACAATGGAAAATAATAAATACACGGAGAAAAAAATTAGTCCGGCACACCGAGAGAAAAATATAGTACTCATTCCCAGATTCGTATAGTAATCGGGTTCCAAAATGGAAAAGTGGCATTTTTTCAAGACACATACAAAGATTTACTAGGCGTCGCCCGCTGTACTATTTACGCTGCTGTACAACGCATCTCATACTTCTCTATATTTTGCGCCCACAAATGTTCGGAATAATCTTCATACGCATACAGGTTAAAGCAATTCACGTTACGAAAAATAACGCAAAATCTATTGACGGCCTGCAAAATGTCTGTAGTTTAGTACGACATGAGATTTACAAAAAATATACAGCTCCCGTGTAGCGTCGATCGTTCAATGTGTGCCGTCATAACCTCAAAGTTGCCCGAAAATATCCAAACGTTTCGCGAGCGTCCTTCCGCGTGCATCGCATTTCTATTCTCAGTATAAGTAAACATTTCCAATCTTCCAAGATTGATCCCATTTACTATGTTGTCTGTGTTTATTTACCAAACTATTTTAGATATCTTAACTACATTTTGCTTCCTCATAGAGGAAGCTTTGTTTTCGTGAAATTTTTTTTTTTCAAGATTTTCATGTCAGTATGCTTAGAATCACCTAAAACGTCGAGAAAAGTGGTTTAGAAAAAATGTCCGTATGTATGTATGTGTGTGTGTGTGTGTGTGTGTGTGTGTGTGTGTGTGTGTGTGTGCTGGGCTTCGAAAATTCAATCTCCTCTCACTTGGTAACCGTTCGAGCGATCCGGCTCAAATTTGGCACGCAAGTAGAGTAGCTGCCCCTCTTTGAATGTTGTGATTTTTGCCAAAATATATGAAGTCATTAAGATTTTATGTTGATTTTAATTTGTTGAAAAAAGGGCGTGGTCGCTCTAACTTTCGTAAAAGTTCGCCGATTTGGCTAAATAGTTCTTCATAACTGAAGATACGTTCAATGTTGTATGGTATTGAATTTCGACGAAATCGGTAAAGCGGTTCGGATTTTATAGAATTTTGAATTTTTCGAAAAAAATAGATTTTGATCTAAATTACGTCGAATTTCAACAAATGAACAGAAATTTTGTACAGACGAAAAATAACATTCAGAAATGCCATGTACCAAATTTGGTGATGATCGGTAAAGTCGTTCGGATTTTACACCATTTTTCATTTTTAAAAAATGTAGATTTTCGCTATAACTTCCGGAAAAGTTGAGAAAGTACGACAAAAATTTGTATCTAATCAAAATTAGATGTAACGGTGTTTGCAGAGGTGATTTATAGCTGTATAAAACACCTCTGCAAAAGAGACACAAGGTATAAAAAAAAAAGATGCAAAGTAGAACCTTACACATTGCTTCCTCATTATTTTTCGCTTTTTACAAAGCTTCCTCTATGAGGAAGCCAAAATTGAATAACATACTGCTTCCTCACAGAGGGAGCTTTGTAAAAAGCGAAAAATAATGAGGAAGCAATGTGCATGGTTCTACTTTGCATCTTTTTTTCTCTCGGTGCGGACTCAAAAAGTGGTTGCATGGACTCACTTTTCGTTAGTCTATATAACCACGCATTTGTGAGTTGAGACAACCACTTATTCATTGTTTCAATTCACAAAATGGTTATAGCCACCAAATAAATCATTCTACCAACTCATTTAATGGGTGTTGTCCTAACTAACCTTTTTGTCCGTGTACAAAATGATTATAGCGTTCACACAAGGTGAATAAAAATGTTTGTGTAAATATAAGTAACCGGTTTTATATAATTAAAATTACAACTTGACTTATGTGACTGATACGTACAGCTCAGTTTGTTCATCTTACCCACTCTTCCCTTAAAGCAGTTACCCGTATCATCTACAGCACACAGGTAGATACGTTGCATTCGTTGGCGGGAGCGCACTTTGCATTTCGCATACCGCAAAAATTGCAGTAGGCGCGCCCGGGGGCTCCTTCTCCCTTCTGTACTCTCTTTCCCTTTGCGCCCTCGAAAGATTTTTGATATTCCGACGCGATAAGTTGCGCCTTGCGCTCTCCCGCTATCCCCTCCATACACCGCGAAATATAAGCTATATGTGTATAGGTATTCAATTATCGTCGGGTTGGTACGTACATACTATCGTCATATATATACATGGCTTTTCATACACGAATAGCAGCTTGAGCTCGCTGAAGGATTTCAATATTGGCGACCCACTGAAACTCTTCATACACAGCATATAAAGATATGTGGTTCGTTTCTGGCGATTCCACAATTACAATAATTTCCATTGCATAGATGAATGTTTAAAAATAATTCGTTAATCATTTTCAAACGCATTTTTTCAGTTGTATTATTGCAACCGTAATATGAAAACTATTTTTCCGAAAATGTTGTTGAATTTTTTGTTATGAGGTTATTTCTCATTTTGTTTACGACATCTATTGGATATTTGCCTCAGCTAACCCGTCGTCAACATAAAACAGCAAAACTGATTCATTGTCTCATTTAACTACGAATATCTTTCGTGAATAGTCGAAATCTCAATTTGATTTTCAATTATAACTAGTTTCGCGAATATGGAAATGTTATTTGGTAGTAAATACATTATTGACACGAATTTAAACACGGTCATATTGACACAGCCACCTCTTCAACAATCCCCGTTTTCATAACCATTTTTAAATAGTCCATACGGAGTTCCAAAATTTAGGGCAGTCACTGACAACATCTTCGGAAAATACAGCTACAGGAAAAAATTTGAGGAAAAATAAATTTAAGCCCCAATCTCAATGAGTCTATTAATTTTGTATGTGAAATTGTGTAAATAAAATTAATCGTAGGTAATTTTTCCCAGTGATATTATTTCTATGGATACCTCATTCGCCGATGTTGTTTGTCACCGCATATTTTCCCCAGTGATTTTATTTACGTGAATACCTTTTTCGCGGTTTTTTTTCATCAGATATTTTCCAAGGATATTTTCTCCAGTGATTTTATTGTCATGAATACCTTGTCCGCGGATTTTGTTATTCACCGCATATTTTCTCCAGTGATTTTATTTTCATGAGTACATTTTTCGCGGGTTTTTTTTTCATGAGATATTTTCCATGGATATTATCCCCAGTGATTTTATTTCCATGGATACGTTTTCCGTGGGTTTTTTTAATCAGATATTTTTCGAGGATATTTTCCCAAATGATTTTATTTCCATGAGTACCTTTTTCGCTGGTTTTATTTTCATTTTTCGAAGTGATTTTCTTTCCATGGATAACGTTTTCGCGGTGGTTTCTTTTTCATCGGATATTTTCTTAATATCAATTTCGTATGTGTTGACCTCAATACTTCAATGGCGGTGTTTGAAAAAATCCGAATTTTAACTCATCATAGGTTTTGACTCGTACATCCTTAAAAGCACACCTAACGCGCACCACCTTTCTCGTAGACTCGCGGAACGCCCGCCACCACTGACGCGGCATATCAACCAGCGTGTATCATGAGTCTGTCGACGTTTTAGAGGTAGATGAGCGCGCGCGTGAAGCAAATTTTCTGGCGCAGGCGTTCGCCCTCTTCCGCCTCTATATCGCGACTACGGGACGACGAAGCGTTGCCCGGTACGACGTCGCGCCGTCTGATGCGCTTCGCGAATAAACACTACACTGGCACGTATATACACATATGCCTACATGGTCGCACGTACAGGTACGAGAACCAAGCTGCTCGCATAAATCTCACTCCGCAGACTCACCTGTGTGACGCAACTGAGTGTATAACGCGTCACGCTGCTCGTGCGAAAAGAGAAGGCACGGCCGTAGCGAACTCGACATGTTAAATCGTGGGGCACAACTGTACCGCCGACGTCGCTCAAGACAGTGTACTGTGTGTTTTTTCTTTTTTTTCCTTTCATTCTGGGTTTTTATTGTACAGGGAGATTGAATAAATTTGCATTGTGTGTACTTGCGACCTATAGAACAATGTCATGAGTCTTCTGCAAAGTGACGGGCACACGGAGAGAAGAATCTGGCAAGAATTATCATAAATATCGTGAAAATTCTTGCATATCAGAAACTTCATAATATACACCGAAATTGGCATCAATTCGAAAATCTGTTGGAAGGGATTAATTTCTTATTTTCCACAATTTTTAAAACGTTTTCCTTTTTCGAAATATGCAACATCTACTACAGTTTTTAATACCAGGTATCTACTGAGAATATAAAAGCGGATTAATTAATACAATTTTTTTTTCAATCTGCGTTATAGCCTTAATTCTTCGAGTTATTCAAATACATGTGATGTTTTAAAAAAATCTTGAAACAATTAATTCGAGGATCATTCGATATACAGTATCATAAAAACATTCGCAAAAACCAGAATTTCAAAATAATGCAGAATTCTCAAAAATATCTTATATATATCCGAAAAAAAACAGAGAAATTTGTTGAAAATTTAGAAGAATCTGAATTATTAATAATATCCTGGCATTATTATTATTATATAGAGTTGATGTTCTTAATATTTTCAATAATATCGATTTTTTCAGATATTATTCTAGGCACATAATAATCAAATTCTGATCGAATCAAATGTTCCTCACTGTGAGAGAAAGATTCCTTGATTCAAAGAAATTTCATTAAAATTCCAACCTATGAAACATTTCTCTGAAATCAATGAAATACTATACTTGAGCTAAAATTATCTTTTATCACCTATGGTTTGTCCAACATTTAATAACGATTTTTTTAATTCCATTTTTTTCAATTCGCTGCATACACCGAGAGAAAAAGTTTCATTGATTCACGGAAATCTTTGCCAATGAAATGAAATACTTAAATTTCAATACTATGTTTTCTTTGAATGATCTCCAATTCAATGAAAAGTAGTGACATTGTTTCGAAGAAACATTTCTTGTAACCAATGAACCTTTTTCATTGATTTCAACGATATCGTCTCTGATTCAATGAAACCTTCTTCTTACCAGCTCAAAATTTCGAAACCTATTTTTTCCTGAAGTACGCGGCAGATAAAGCTTAAATTTTGTGAGTATGTAAGGAAGTACGGCAGGAATAGGCTAAGCTTTTGGCTCCTCGAAACTCGAAGCCGTTCGTTCGGGAGAACCGGAAAACAAAAAAGTGAGGTTAGGTGCGAGAGAGAGATCAATGAAAACGTTTCTTTGAACCAATGAAAACGTCTCTTTAAAACTGTTTTTTATTATATGCTCACTAAGTAAATCTTTATTTACAGGCAATGAAATGTTCTCTTTGAAATTCAAATGCACTATTTCATTGAAATCAATGAAAAACAAATCAATCCACCCATTTCTTTCGCGTCAATGAAATCTTTTCTCTCGGTGTATTCGAAATTACCGATCGTACAAAAAATATGTTTTTGTATAAAATTTAAGTTATTGAATGTACCCTTTGATTTTAAAAAAATTCCATAGCCGCCCAAAAAGAATTTCCGCCATTTTTTGGTAAAATAAAGTAATAATATTTTTTTCATTGAGACAGAAGATTCCGATTTTTCTGACAATTTCACAAAATTTCCATTATTATGCTTACAAACGACAGAAAAATTGGTGTCATGGGAAATGAATGGCCGACTTGGTACGGCAGGAGCCATTTATTTGTAAAAGTATATGGAATCATTGACTATGTTTCAACATATCATGGAGAAATGAACAGCGTAACGATTATTAGCCCAGTAGTAAGCATAGTGTAGAATGCATCGATTTTCGTTTACCCAGCCCTTCTTCGTTCCGCCCTTCCGGGTCACCCCGCGAACGCTCGCGCCGTATTCCCGACCCGAGGGATGTTTCGTTATTTAAACAGATTAGCGATCCGTCGGGCCGGAGGGAGCGTCTTATGTGTTTCCGATGCGTGCTGTTTCTTCTCCCCCTCTCCTCCGACCCTTGCGCACGAAAATTAATCCTCCTTCAAGTTTGTGGGTCGCGCGAAGCCAGCATTGAGATGGAATGAGAAGGAGGAAGCGTTGGCTCCTGTAGTCCACCGGGTTGTCTATATACTAGCGAAAGGGCCGCACTCCACCACAAGCTGCCAAGAAGGGATGAATTGTCCTTGAAATTCGACAACGACGGTGAGGCAAGATGGTCGGAACCGGGAAGCGGGAGAACAAGTTCCCCGAGGCGATGAAACGAATATAATAATAGCAAGAGCTGGCAGAAATAACTGGAACACTATACTGTGTGCGGCTAATAATCCAGGCTCTACCGCCTCCACCGATTACTGTAATATTTGTTACATATTTATGCACCTGTCAGAAAATCCTAAAAAATTGCCTATTCACACGCATGTTTTTTTTTTCTTTGGTTATAAATATGCTGTATCGTTTGGAAGCGAACGTGACCTTGGCCTCAAGATTTTTTAAGAACTTTCGATGAAACTTGTTTTCTCACACGTACATATATTATACGATAAAGAATTGATATATCGGAGTCAATATGAGGCATAGTTTGCCGATACCACTAATTCTTTTTGTTCGTAGCTTCTCGAATGGTGATCATAATTAACCAAGTTTTACTACTACTTTTTGTAAGTCTGTTTAAATTTTTTAACCAAAAATATTGGGTACTTGATTTTTTCAACTAGTTGTATCATTGAAGGGTCAAATAGCAAAAGAAAAATACGAATAAGAAATAGTAGTTGACTTTTAACTGCGTTGCATTTAAAAAATTACCAAGTTTTACTACTACTTTTTGTAAGTCTGTTTAAATTTTTTAGCCAAAAATATAGGGTACTTGATTTTTTCAACTAGTTGTATCATGGAAGGGTCAAATAGCAAAGAAAAATACGAATAAGAAATAGTAGTTGACTTTTAACTTCGTTGCATTTAAAAAATTACCTTAGTTCAATGAATAAAAGAAATTAGAACATGAATACTGCATGGAATTGCTTACCAAAGCACAAATTTGTTATTTGGCATCTCACTTGCATTATTGTTGCCTTTCGAAATATAAACAGTTTGTAAAAAATGTATTTTAATAATTAGAAAAAAGTCTGAAAACTAGAAATCTAAAACTAGTGGTAAAAGTGGCTTAATTATGAGTATTATCGTAGATCACTCCAACGTAGCTGAACTGACAGCGAATATATAATATATAGTAATGAGAATGTTCTACTTATGAGACGCTGAATGTGATCGAGAGAGAAGATTCTCTACACACCAGAGAAAATTGAAGATTCTAAAATACAAGTTCATCAACTTCTTGGCGATTACCCTTCATTAAACAAGAAAGCACATTTAAGATAGCTCGTGGAAAAATCCACATTTTGGACAAACTTGTGAATGCAATAATAATTAAATTTCATCTTGAGTATTTCCAAAAAAGTCAATTTTGTTCAGCTTAAAATATAAATAAAAATGTAACTACATAGTATTTTTTATTTGCGAATATATTTTTCATTTTGCATTCCTCTTACGCTATGTATTTAAATAAATATATAAAAAGCTGGCTAAAAATGATGTTCTATATATTTTTGGGTAAAAATCGAAAATAAATAAATTTACTAAAATAGTAGTAAAATCGGCTTAATTATAATATCGAAGATGTTCGGTCCAAGGAGGCTGAATTAAGAGAGAATGCCGTATATATAATACCGTGGCTGTTGTAGCTGTGGGCGAACGAGAGTAAGAGAGAAAACTCTTCACGCACCAGAAAAGAGAGCACAAAAGCGAATCGTTTCCAAGAGCCGATTCTAAAATACAAATTCATGAAGTTCTTGGCGTTTACCCTCCATTAGACGGGGAAGCACAATCAAAACGGCTGGTGGATGGCGCAGGTCGGGAGACCGTGCTGGCGTCGGCGGCGTCGAGACTATCGCATAGCACGGTATAACTCCGGATACGGAGTATCCAGCGAGGGTATGAGACGGAGAGGGATGAGACAGCTGTAAATCAAACTCCGAAATTTCTGCTCGTCTGCCGACGGTCTAGAGATGACCAGAGTCGAGGTTGCAGTGCGTATATCCAAGCAGAAGTGTTGAGCACTGGAGCTTACACGCTTTAGGTTGGTTCGCTGCGAGATTCGCAAGGTGTGTAATTATTGGGCCGAAACGAGGAGACCCGGCCGCGGGCGCTCCACATCGCGGGTCAGTCTCGAAAAAGTCTCGACTTCCCTCTTTCTCGAGGTGACCGAACATCGGTATATGGAAAACTGAAAGGGTTTTTATGTTCTCCTCAAAATTCGTTACTTTTCTTTTGGACTCAAAAAACCCTCCAGATCCCCTTGACGAGGAACAACATTTAAGCGGCTGATGCTCGTAACGAATGCACCACGCAGGATTTTATGATTGAACTAAATTGTCGTAGGGTGTTGTTGTAGAAAAAAGAGTGGGGCTTGTTGTAAAATAATAATTACTATCTTTTAGCTCCGTTTTATTAACTCACGACCAGAGTCGTAACCCTCCCATTACTTTGGAACTCGCTCTATTGTTTTATTTATTCCATACACAATTTGATATCATTTTTTTATACCCCCCCTCACATGATGAAATGTCCAACAGTTTGATTAGAAACAAAAAAAGGTTTTCACGAAATAAAAATTTATTAAAAGTGATAACAAAATGAAACGCAGAAAGTATCGAACCATTTTGTTTTCATTGCCAGTTATACATGATTCTTTTAATGGAAGTTTTAATGATTTCATGGGTTTTGTTTACGTGAAATGTTTGTACATTTTTAAATCAATATTTTACAGTATAAAGCAGGTTTGCATATTGCAAACTTATTAACGCTTCAACTGCTAACGTAGGATAATTGCTACAATGAAGGGTCAGTCATTGTTATAGTCACTTTTTTAACTTCTATTTTTTAATTCTGAAAAAAAATTGACAAACAGTGGTTTCCATTTGGGATGCATACTACATTCATTTAATAGACGAAAAACATGTGAATAATGCAAAAGTGAATTTTTCAAAATGTCCAACATTTAAAAAAGGATATGTCTTTTTTAATAGAAAATGGTATTGACCGTTAAAGGTTAAATTTTTGTTCTTAATGCAGCTTTATTTCAAAGAATGCACAATTTTTTTTACATCTTTTGGAAGAGCTGCAGAATCAAATGGTTACTGCCTACCGTTTTTGGGAAAACAGCTATCTTGATAGTTTGTACAATAACAGCAAACATAAAAAGGTCGGCACATTCTCATATCTCGAATGGCGGTCATCAATGTTTCTAACCTCAATTGACTTGATGAATAAAGCAAAAAAAAAAGAATAAAATGCGTGTCAGGCCACAGTACCTGGCACGGTGAATTATATTCATCCTTACATTCCAACTGTATAATGAAAAGGTAGCTGTGGCTGAGTATCTCGGTCGTAATCGTGGTCGTCGACGTCGTCGTCGTCAGTTCCCGGGATCCTTCAGATCCGAGCGACGGTTCTTTCTCGACGTTTACTATGCTGCCGTATACAGAATCCAACGTCAATCAAGAGAACACGCGAGACCGAAAATATCCTCGTGTCTCTCCGTAAGAGCAGGGCAGGGTAATTTCTACTATACGTACCACTACTACACATCTACTTTGCAGTCTCCAGCGGAGAGTCCTGCGAATTTATTCGGGATGATACCGGAATCCGATTTAAATGCGCGAGCATTGCCGGAGGCTCAGTGAATCGAGAGGCTCTTTCGCCCGCATGGTAGGTATCTCTTGCTCTTGAGATGTTACATATACCCTCGAGGGAACGACGATTTCCATCAAAGGACGCGCGGGCGCGATGATCCCGTGCGTCTCTATAGACCTCTATACTCTATACACACCTAATATACGAGACCCAATGTGGTATACACGGTCATGCATGCGGATTCTCTCAAATGATTCTGCGGTGGTCAGACTCTTGGTGAGAGATAGCGTACGAGAGTGAGATGGCAATGGACCACAAGGACCGAGCAAAAGCGAGAGCAAGGCAGATACAGAGTGTGTTGTGACGAGACGCGTCTTGCATACGGCGATTCATCTCGTCGGGCCGGACACTTTGATTACCGGTTTCATGCTCGCGCACGAGGGAATCGTCGAAGAAGAGGACTCATCCCCGAAGAGCTATTTCCCAGGAGCAGAGAGCCTGTCTCTGCGCGCCATTGCGACGAGCTGACAGTCGCGACCGTGTGCCTCTGCTGTTGGACACTGATTTGAGATACTACTTTTTTGTTATTATTCATTTATCTATTCGTATTCATCCTAACTATTGAGATTGTAATATCAGGGTCTAAAACGTCAAGAAAAATGCTACACAAAAAATTATAGATATGTGTCTGTGTGTGCATCTGTGAGCATGTGTATCTACTTGACTAATTCAAATCTTTATAACTCAAGGGGGTCAGATCAGCTAAGTAATGGCGACCACGACCTCCGAAGTATATTTTTCACCATACCTGCGCGGAAAGTTCGACTTCCAACCCTACGGGCTTTACGTAATTTGAACTTTCCGCTGCAGATATGGTGAAAAATAGTATCCACTGGGGAGTGAAAGTAGACTATCCCCAACCGCGTGTTTAAAACCAATCCTCGCCTTCGGTTCGGGTGGTAATCTTACACGCGGTTGAACATACTCTACTTTACCTCCCTAGTGGCGTAATATACTATTCTTTCCATGCAGATTATAAATGGAATAACATTTATTCTGTGAAGTGAGGAGCAGAATAATAGTATATTGTACAATATGTGCCAAAAGTTGGTGATTGCGACGAGCGTGAGGTTTGCCGCCCAGCGAATCGAGGGCTGCAATCACACGAATTGCAAACGCCAATTATGGCCTGTATTTCACACCACATTCTTTGTATCAAGTGCATGAACAGTGCTGCTTTGAATGGCAGTGTTGCAGGACGAATAGTGAAAAGTAACGTTACAAATTTTCGTCACTAGGGACGAAAAAGAAGGAATCGCGAAATGCGCATGCGTCAACGTATCGTTTTAATTATGCCATGAAACTAACCACTTTCGTCCTACAAAACTGCCATGGAAAGCACCGATTCATGCACGTGTTATAAATAGTATATTACGCCGCGAAGGCAGGATGACTCGTTTTTAACACGTGCATGAACAGCGGTACTTTCCATGGCAGTTTTGCGAGACGAAAGTTGCTAGTTTCATGGCAGTATTGAAGTAATAGGTTGGCGCATTCATTTTCGTCCCTTGTATGGTTCACTTTGGTCCCTAGAAACGGTAATTTGTAACCTTACTTTCTCCTGGTTGTTTCGCAAAACTACCATTCAAAGCACCACGATTCATGCACTTGATACAAAAAATATAGTGTGCAGCACGGGCCACAATTGGCGTTTGCGACGCGTGTGATTGCAGCTGGCTTCGCTCGGGCGGCAATCCTCACACAATATACTATTTCTTACGAGTGTGAATTAGCAGCGCGAGCTGAAGGCGAGTTGAGAAAACGTTTTTCCGTCGAGAATTGTATACAATTTTACTTCACAAAGTGTGGAAAGTGTGTAAAGAGGGTTCCCACGGAAACCCTCACTTTCCATGCTACAGTGACGTAAAAAATATCTCTGTGAATGTCAAAACCTATTCTGTCAACCAGATCCCCTGAAAACTAGGTTTACATATTGTTATGCTCGCAGGGGGCTCAATTTAACATATATTTTATTTATTGGGATCGTTTGCCAATAAAGAGCTGGACTCAAGTAAATAACGTAAAATTAAGAAGATTTATTTAAACAGATAACAATATAGTGTATTTCAATATCGAGCTCGTCTCGATTTCGTTACTTATGGGCGAGTCTGACCCAAGACCGACTGGTCACTTTGATGTTCGATTGAAGACTAAACTTATTCCCGATTAACTCCCAGCAATTTGCCTAAAATCGGTGCGTATGCATTTATTGCTTCCGCGTACATTGCTTCATCGAACGATACCGACTCCGCGCTGAGTCAAAGCTCGAGCTCTTTCGAAATCGTTCGATTGCCCAATTGCTACAAAAACGTCTGACGAATAAACGTGGTTTCGTATTTTTAGCTCGCTCCGTGGCGAACCTTAAGGGGAGGGAGTCGGGTCAAAAAAATTGATTTTGGAAATTCAATATCATCCAAATCCTGTTGCATACAAAAATGTCCAACGCACTATATTGTTGGTACTCGATGAAAGAATATTTTACCGTCGTCTGACTTGCATATGCTTTTCGATACTATCTTAAGCTGAGTTCTTAGGTTTTCCATTCTGCGCACGATTCAGATCAAACTACAAGGCAGATTGGAATGGTTGACGTCTCATTTTCTTCCTCATGAAAAGATACACCGGCTAAATGTAGCAAATGTTAATAAAAGGTTATATTTTTTAAGTGACACAATTATTAATGAATAAATTTTATGCTATTTTCTAAATCAGCGATTAACTTTGCTTTCAGAATGAAAAAAAATAGTTTGCTCCATTTAGCCGGTGTATCTTTTCATGAAGAAGAAAATGAGACGTCAACCATTCCAATCTGCCTAGTAGTTTGATCGTAATCATGCGCAGAATGGAAAACCTAAGAACTTTGCTTAAGACAATATTGAAAAGCAGATGCAAGTTAGACGACAGTAAAAAATCCTTTCATCGAGCACCAACAATATAGTGCATTGGGCATTTTTATATGCAATTGGATTTGGATGATATTGAATTAACAAAATCAATTTTTTTGAACTGACTTCCTCCCCTTAAGCGGTGCACTGAACATGTTCGGTCACCGACCGAACAATTTCCTTAAATAATTCTAGGCACAACAATATTGTCAAGTCTGCGCGTAATTCATAACAAACTGATCGATGGATCCTGCGGACCTCGGTAAGCATATTGGCAGTTGAAACTTTTAAAGGTACATAACTTTCAAGTCAAATGTTATTTAACATTTCGTAAATCTATCTGTAGCTATTAGCTTTTGCCTGGAAGCTTTAAAAATAAAATCCTACGTTCTACCGATGTAATATGTTCGGACGTAGAAAATAATGTGTTATAGAATTAAATTCTTCGACTGTGCTATTCTGTATCACGTACAAAGTAGAAAATGTCTCAAAGTACGGAGAGAAATTTCTGTGTTGTGACAACATAAAACGAGGACAACAGTTTTACTATGCTGACAAATCTTTTGTTCGACTGACAAATCTTTTTCCTGGGCTGAGCAATTTTTTTGTGACCCTAACGTAACGATTTTTGTTGTCCTCGTTTTATGTTGTCACAATACACAAATTTCTCTCCGTGCGTCCGAACGAAAACGTCTCAGATGATAGAACTGGTATTGACAATAACGGAATAGATTCTTATTCTGTTCCTCAATTGACGAAATTTTATTCTATGAATCGGCTGCAAAAATGTGCTTCAGCAATTATCGCTGTTGTTTAACAAATATATTGATTCCATGAAAATGTTGTTAAAATACTATTTGAACCAAATAAATGATACTAATCTATCTATTATTTATGCAGTTATGGAATTATGTCAAATACATTTTGATTGAATGCTCAACTTTGCAGCCAAGGAGAGCAGTTTGACATTTTGTCTGTTACATTTTACACAATATTTGGAACACTTCTTGTAATTATGACATTTATGTACAACGATATGATGAAGGTGATGGCTTCATTCGCAGCTTCTCGGTTGCGTTGAAGGGTCAGCCAACCGTCGTTGATTTTTGGTCATATATAAGATACGTGCGTGGCAAGATCACCGAGAGCGTGTGGCATAAGCTCGATGACGAATAACCCGTCAGTGTTGGGGCGCCTCGTCAGACACGTCACTATCAGACACTTTTCGCCGAAGCATATCAATTAACAAAGCTGTTTTAACCACAGCTGTCCTGTGATTAAATATAATTAATAATTACTCCTGGCAAATAAAATCAACATATCATTTATTGTCGAAAAAAGAGTTAAAATTCGATGTCTCTGTGCCAAGAAAATTTAACGTAAATTAAATTATTATTAAATTTATGTTTAATAATAATTTAATTTTTAGCAACCACACCAAAAGAAATCGGTTTGATGAGTTTATTTGAATCAAATACGAGATCTATTTCAAATTAATAAAATTATATTTCGATCAAATAAAACTTACCTGAAATGAATACGATTTATTTGAATGGAAATAAATTCCATTTGATTAACATAAAATCTTATTAGGCTAGCATCTGAAGAAGAAATTTATTTAATCGCCGTCCTAATAGGATTTTATTTTGATCAAATTGAATTTATTGCATACAAATAAATCGTATGATTTTTTACTAAAATTTATTTGATGCAAGTAAAATTTAATTCATTTGACATAAATCCTGTATTGGATTTAAATAAACACATGAGACCGATTTCTCTGGGTGTAATATTTATAATATTATGCGATAATTTTCACAGTTGTATTACCCGAGTGAAAAATGTAATTCATTACACCCAAAGCGCAAGTCAGGTCCTGCATATTTGGATTGAAAGTAAATTTTACTTCGATTATATAAAAGGATTGAATACAGAAATTTCGTCAATTTTTCTGGGAAAATAAAGAATTAGGTAGCAACAAATATAATTTTACTTCAGTGACCGTTATTCTATGAGGGTTGATTCTAATAAATAAATATGGTCAACATCAATATATTGCATCAAATTTATATATTTTTCATGGGAAGCAAATATTAGTTAATACAAATAAAGAGAAATTAACTATATGGATTTCGTCACGTTAACTAGAGTTTTTTCTGGATGCTGAATTTACATCTTGCATTTATCGATCATCTTGTAATTATTGATTAGGTAATGCAACTTTGAATAACTAATTGCACGGAGAAAAGGGTGTAGTTGTAGGAACTACGAAATTGATACGTGCCAAACGACAGGCATGGTAAAATATGGCATTAGCAAGTTATTGCGTATCAGAACCAACCGATTGGTAATGCCAACTAACCGTTTGATCTCAGCCATCCGATTGGTGGCGCCAACCAACCGATTGGTAATGCCAACCAAACTACATCAGACGCTCCAAGCATCAAAAGCTTAGTTTTTTTAACTAACCCGTTTTTTCCGTGTGTAGTGATACCGCACGAGGTTAAAATTCTCGCTTCCTCGTTTGACAGAGCTCAATCAAGATACTTTCTTGAATCGTATATATTGCGTTTACCTTTTGTTAAAATCGCCTTGCCTCGTCTCGAGAATTGACTCGAGGTTCGTCTCATAGTCGATTGTATTGCGTGTCTATTATATTGCTGATGTATATAATATATAAACAAGCTTGCAAAGAATCAAAGTTTATTTTTATTTGAAATTGAGGTTTCTGAAAGGACTTGCTCGCGTTTGTCGCACTGAGTTTTTCAAAATGTTGAGGATGTGCTTTTTGCACATGATCTCTCACTGCAGTCGTGTTGCTGTTCTTCATTTCGATTATTTTTTGAGCCTTCGATTCTTCGAAGCACATTTTACAAACAGTTTTTTTCCGAGTTTTATTTCAAATAAAAATCATAATTTTACTTTTTTTTCGCTTTTGAGTGCCGTCTATGGGTTTCTTGTTTCCCTTCATTATCGAATTTCTCAAATAATCTTGTATCGCATCGATACTGTCAAATTCTCGTGATGTCACCCAAGATCTCGACACATTTTACGATGCAATCTGAATATCTCGTATTTCGTGATTGCATTCACACATATCGAGATAGACTGAAGTTCAATTGTTCAATACGAGGTTTATTGACTTCATGCGCCTCGACTTGTCTCGACTTTCTTGAGGGCATCACTATCCGTGTGTATAAAAATGAATAAGTATTATTTATCAGTCAGCAGAACTAGCACGATTTATCTGAGGGACCTGTATAAGAAATACACTTTTTATTAACAAAAATATGAAATAATTATACCTATTTCTTTTTTCAATTTGAAAATTGGAAAGTTGTCCAATTTATTTCCAGCTGTCTACATGCTATCTTCCAAACCCTTCCCTCAAATAATCCTTCGGGTTCGTTGAACCGTAATTGTATTTCCTTAAGGGTTGAGAGTTACGGAATAAAGATAGAACTCACCGGTACTCTTCGAGTTCGGAAAAGCGTTTAGCATAATTTGCGGCAAGAGTGTACAGAACAGTAAAACTGTTGGTTGTTTTGCTTACGCTGAGCATCGAAGAAGCTCGCTCTTGTGAAAGGTATAGCGTGGGGGGTGCATCAACCCCTGTCCGGACTGTACTCATTATGACCACGGTGGCATCTTGACTAACCGAGGCCAACAAAATAAAATACGACGAGGACGAAAAAGATGCGAAACTTTCATCCATTGGGACGTTAAAATAAAAAGAATAAAAAAAAATAAAGAAGAATCTCTTGATAATAATAAAGAGAGAAATCTGAAGATGTCGAGCTCCTGTGGGAAGAATATCGAGGCTTGCAAGCTTCGTTCTGTCTCTGCCGTCGACGCTGGCAGCGCTTTTGCCCTCGTGTATTGGAAACTCATTTGCATCAATTAACTTTTCAATGACGTCGTGTAATTGCATTCACCGATCCTGAGAATCTCTCTCGGCACGTCTTAACGCTCCTTCAGGACGTAAATATTAGGAAGACAAGAAAATTCACGATGCATAAAGCAACACAAGAGGTAAGACGAATGCGAGTGATTTAACCTAATGACGATGTCCGCAACCACACTGAGTTCCACGAAACGTTTTGCATCGATAATCTCGTAGCTTTTAGGAGGGAACGGGGCAATCGCGGTCACTGGGAAATGCCATTCATCCTAATTTTACGATTAAGGATGATTACTTTTAACTTTCCATTCTACTACTTGTTTATAAAGATGAAATACAGCTAATGTATTAGCCACCCTAATCGAAACATACGCATGCTTATTCGAAGATAAATTTGACTAAAAGAAAATTACCAAAATTGCGGTGAGTAAAAGAGAAAATACCAGTATCTAGGATCCTGTGGGTTTTTAAATAACATTCCGTATTAAAAATTGAGGTATTCATTTAAATATAAATCAATATTATTGGAAAGTCCCAGCTCAGTAGGTTTGACATTTCTTAAAATTTGTTTTGTGAAAATCATCTCAAAAATGAATCCGTACACTGAAATAACGCCTACGATACCTTAAATGTTAAGCAGATAAGAAAATAAAAATTATTCTAAGTTATTTATTATAATGACAAAAAAAGTGAAACTTTTCATAAGTAAACCATAAATAGTCAAAGTTATTTGTTTTGAAAATATTTAAAATGCTCCTTCATTCAAATAATGCCAGTCATGATAAGTGTAAATGGACTGGACCGGTATTACTGGATCGGATGACTGCATATCGTCAGACAGTACAGTGTTTTTAAGGTAGTCTAATCAACTGATTAAAAATATTTTATTTAATTAACTCTTTGGAAACAGAATATCCCATGGCCTCTACAGCAGTTCACGTACAAAAATTACCTTAATGCGGATCGATCACGAGGATCTTTCCAATTTGAAATTTTTATATGCTGCAAAGTTCCATTCAAATCGTTCTTATTTTAAATTGGAATGAGACTAACGTCGTAATTTCAACAATATTAAATATGATATTCTGAATTCTTCCCCTGTGTTATAGAGAGAAACTATCCTTCAATCTCATGGTTACAGATATTCAGACTATTGAAATCCAAGATGAAAGTCGCAAATATTAATCCAAAATTAGTGTAGATCTGCGTTATATGTATGCAAATTATGTATAAAAATAATATGTACTTTTCAGCGAATAAAACCTCGATATCCAGTCATTGTTATGCCAATTATTGCTCTTAAATACGTAGCCATGCTTATGGTTAATAAATACACTGAGAGAAAATTATGGTATTAGTAACTACAAAGTGACAACTATTCATTTTTTGCCACAACTATCAAATAGTTACTATAACTACCAAATAGTTACCATGACTATTTTCATAGTTACCGTAATTATGAAAATGTTGCATGGACTAGAAATTAATAGTTGCCACTCTATAGTTGACTGTACTACTACGATTTCTCTGAGTGTATTTACCCTCGAACACGGGCTCTTATAAAATCAAGTTTATAACTCTACTATTACTTATCTTAACATACAGGATCTGAAAAGTTCGTCTTCTTATTGAATCTCTAAAATACATAGTATTTTCATAATGCAAGCTACTTCCCTATTATTTCTATAAAATATAGTCATACGACGTAGTCATAGATTACCACGGTAGCAGGCGACTTACCAATAATCGATGTAAAAATAAATTATTTATTAATTCCCATGCCGTTATTAAAAAAAAATATATTATTCTCCTTAGTGACCGGGATTTTTGCGTTCTCTCAGACAAACTATTTGTGGGATAGAATTATCAGTGTTGTCTCTTGGTGAAACTTTCGTTATAATCAGCGTGAGAAAAGCCACAGCTGTCTTAATACCCAGTTTATGATCTCTCGACTATAAGATACATAGTGGTATGTATATATCTACGGAATTATATTAGATGATGTTGATGCGGAGGCGCATCCGCGTCGTAAACAACTAAACAATAACAGCCCCGCCCGCCAGCTAACTCCGCTGTTCGTCGATGTTCTCGCTAGTGGAAACAGAATGTATCGAAGCGGACGAGCGTGTCGGCTATTCTCGCTCGAAGATCCTTCAATCGTTATTGCCTAAGAGAAAATTTTAATAAATAAAATGCAAATAAATAGCATAAACGCGGTTTTTCACATTACAGCTTTGTTAGCTCCACTCGTTATAATGTAGTTCGCAGCGATTTTGCATGTTACCTACTAGCTTCTATTTGATTTTATTATCAGCCAAGCGTAGTATGTTTTTTTTCTCTCCATCTCCTTCTTACTCTTATTCCTGCTATTTTTATTCCTCATCGACACGAAGATTGCTGAGCGCAACTCCCCGTAAATGTGATAATTCAAGGTTCCCAAGAGCTCTCACACGGCGCTAATGGTTCACCTAATTAAGTAGCTAGTGCAGTGCGAACGATGGATGAGCGTTCGCTGCTTTCAGTGGTGAGAAAGAAGAACTAATCATTTTGTATGTAATGTACCGAACTGCATGCGTTGTGCTTTGGTGCATATTAGAGTCCCCTCTTCATTCCAATTTCGCACTTGATATTATGGGAAATAGTTTTAAAAAAAATGTATTTGCTTGTAAAAATGGAGCAATTCTTGAATTCTCAAACTTTTTTTCTTCCCGGCATTTGTTTTTACCTCAAGTTCGTAAGTACATCAATAGAAGAGTTGCTTAAAGTGACGCACTGTCGAAGATTTTAAAAACAGATTTCCGATAGAATTTTTTATTGAAATTTCATTTTTTCTTTTAAGATTCACTCTCGGGTCAAACCTATGAATCTCATAACGATTTTATCACTTTGTGAGAAGCTGTCGCGAATTATTTTCGATTTCTCTCGAGAATTGAGGACGAAATGTAATTTCTTTTTCTGTGACTAAATTTACATTAAAATTGAAATTTTTTAGATTTTACGGAACACCCTAATGTATTATTTTTCATTTCAGACTCTCAGTACGATTAGAGTAATGTACACGAATTAGAGTAATGTAGAGTAATGTAGGTGAATAATTTCGTAAATTTGGGACATTGTTAATATTGAAGAAAAATGCAAATATTACTTTTTTTTAAATTCGTACTACTACCCGTCTAAAGGAATTGTGGTTCTTACACGGTCAGCCAGGATTAATACTGTTTTTTTCTCATTACGGTTTTATTAATCGGAGAGGTGGGGGAAAATTGGGTTACTTAAGGAATTATCGGATTTACATCGACTTGCTATGGATATTTGAATTCTTATGAAGTCAAATGTGTACCACATTGATTTGGCCTGTTCGACAAAAAAAAAAAAACAAAAAAAGGAGAGGATGGTGTCACTGCTCTTCACTTTCAGTGAAAATAGTGAAACGTTAATTTTCATCACTTCACAACCTAGAGGCTATATCTAAACTATTTTTATGCTGAAATATGAGTCCGAAGAACATTAAAAATTCAATGGGGCGCAATAAGACTATATTCGGATTTTATTAGACAATGCGAAAAAATACATCTCGAGATATTCAGATTAATATTAATATTATAAATATCATGAAATTTAAATAGAGTCGTACTGGTTGAACGCGTTCGCAGACATGGGAAGAGGTGGTCATGGTAAACGCTGTCCAAGATGTTCTTTAGAGGGCAGATACAGTCAAAAAATTAAGATTTTCTGCATGAGAAATTTTTTTACATTAGAACGGTAAATTCGATGAAAAATCTACCAATCAAGGATGGGAATCAAGAATTTTTTGCCAAGGCAGAATTAATTTGGTTAACTGGTTTGCTCGTAAATCCGTTTTTGATTTTTCGAACGGTGTGCATGATTTAAATCTTCCTGTTTGATAGATGACACTGTATGATGTCTTATTTTCTTTGTATAATAACATTCTGCACAGCATGAACGAGAGAATTTTTACTCTGGATTTCACATTTTGTTGTTCAATCATCAATATTTATCTGAGGATCTCCAATGAAAAATCCCTCGTTTTTGTACGGTGCAGAATGTTGTTACAAAGAGACACTTCATAGAGTATGATAATTTATGTGCAGAGATAAAAAGTGCACGGAGAAAAAAATTAGTTGGACCAACCAATAAATGGGTTCCGACAACCACTCGAAAGAGTTGAAATAGCGTCACTACTCAGTGGGTTATGACAACTACTCAGTGGGTTATGACAACTACTCGTTGGTTATACGAACCGCTGTGGTTGGTTATAGGAACTCGCTGTTGGTTGCGCCACCTATTGTATTGGTGAAAACAGCACTGCGATTAGTTACCGGAGCGAGTTAGTTGCTGCAACTATTCAGCGGTACAGCATATGCTGGAGATGGTTCGACCAACTACTTTTTTCTTTCAGTGTGTATTCATTATTTACACGTATTGCAACGTATTCACGACTACGTCGATTGTGTATACAAGCCACTGCAAAAGAGGTACATCCGCATTCGCAGATGAGTATGACTTTTTTCAATAATTCGGGGCTTTGTCATTGCTAATATTGTTCGATATGATATGAAGAACATTTGTGTTTAAGTTAACAACTCTCATGCTGTGTCGAACTACATTTTTTTCTGTTGCGCGCATTGAGTCGAGTCAAAATGTGAAAAACTTGGCGTTTATGATGTCTATCTATGAATTTTTGTTTTCATAGGACACATTTTACCCCGGTTGTCCCTGTCACATTCATGCTGCCATTGTGCACCGGTTCCATCGTGCCCTGCAGCCATTATGCCCCGCTGTTTCCAATTCTTGTGTTAAATCAATTAATTAAGAAAACTAAAGTTTATTGGAATTGTAGTCAAGAAATAATAAACATTAATTTGTATACCTATAAAATCCGAACCCTTATTCCGATCTTCACTTAATTGGAAATCTACCCTCGCAAGTTATTATTTCGTTTACCTTCAACCAAATTTTTTAATATCTTTAGAATCATATAAAAACAAAATGCTTCAACTGTTTTGCATAAAATGAACAGCACTGTAAATGTCATTAAACTTTATCGTAATGGTATTAATTTTAACCCTTCCATCACGCATACGAAACACACACACATGCGTACATACATATATATACGGATATTTTTCTAAACCATTTTTCTCGATGCTTTAAACCATTTTGAATATAGTGACATGAGAATCTTGAAAAAAAAAACGGATTTTTTCATGAAAACATTTCGGCACGAAAAAGAAAAATGTCCGACTTCCTATGATTTGGATACCACTTTGGCTCAGTGGTACACAGCAGAATTTATACTATTTTTTATATACATTTCACATTAGAACTAAAATGTATATATTTACCAATCCAATTGGTCTCAAGCTTCAATTCACCCCAACTCCTGTACCTTTGTATCACCCGGACCAATTCTTACATAAATATTGTATTGAAAAATGTATAGCATCTTTTACTTTACCCTTGACGTTTCTAAAAATTTACCTACGAAATACAACTTTTAGACTTATTGGTATTTCAAACAATGTACAGAAATTTCGTCGCTTTATGGACAAAAATATTGAAACCTCTCTATTATAATTTACATGACGTATAACAAATTTCAACACAACAGTACACATATCTTTCGAATTTTAATAAATTTCCAGTTACTCAGATTTCTTTGCACATTTTGTTGTTATTCTCAATGCGGAACGCGATTGCAGATACAGGAATAAAACATGCCTCGGGACAGTCTGCGAAACAGAGCAAAAACTAAAGTATCACATAGCGTTTGGCTTCCTCCAGCAGCGAGGAAAGCCGAACGTCTACGAGCTCCGGGGGCACGGCTCATAAACCACGGCATTACGATTCTAATTAAAAGTAATATCGTTCTATCGCATCCCTGGTCCAAATTATACGGCCTCGGCTAATCACCGAGCGTCTGTAAAACGAGCTCCAGAGAAAGAGCGACCCGATGAGAAAAAAGACACAGCAAAGAACGAAAATATAAAAAGGAAAAGAAAACGAAACGACGACAGGGCTAGGGGGGTAAAAATAAGGAAGGGCCGCTGTGAGAACGAGTGGAAACCACCCTTACACGCATAAAAATAATAAAAAAAGAAACAAGAGGGAAGAGTGTATATTAGTAGAAAGTAAGAACATGAAATTAGGCTTAGTAGCTCTGTGGCATCAAAGAACCGGAAAAGAGCCTCAGGGCTTTTGCTCTCGCGCTCCTACACATTTTTTTGTTTAGCCGATTCGTAGAACTTTTTTTTTCAGTCAGAGTTTGTTCTATTTTTGTAAAATTGATTTTATTACATTTCTTGAAGGGTAGTAAAAACTTTTTAACGCAATAAACGACAAATTAGTTTATGCGATTGATTAGGTAACCCTCTGGCGAGGTTAAAAGTATTCATAACCTACAAGCTTATCTACTGTAGTGACGCGAAACACGTTAGGAATACTTGTATACCGTACTGTGTGAAGATAGTCATTAATTCAGTCAATCAAGCCAATTTGACAAAACCGATACTTAAGGTTGTTGATCAACGGCATTAGGAAGGGGATAGGTGAGGTGATGTGCGGGGTGTGGGGCAGGCACGGCAGGCGGAGCGACGTCAGCTCACTTCGCATAGTTTCACGATGTATTGTCTAACATTTTTTGTAATTTTTCTTCAAAAACACTTATAACCCCACAAATAAGTTACATCGTCATAATCCTCGTACTCTGCACTGTATAATATGCGTTTTTCATAAAACTGGCAATTCCCACACGGAAGATATAAGTAAATAAATGTGGTCGGTGATGCCTCACGCTGCACGGAAAAAAAAGATTAGTTGCCATAACCAAGAAATGAGTTGACACAACCAATCGATTATTCTATTTCCCTAGCAACTCAAATGGTAATACCAACGATTCGAATGATAATACCGACGATTCGAATGGTAGTCCCAACTATTCGAGTGGTAGTCTCAACGATTGGATTAGTTAACCTAACTAATCCAATCGAGAACTAATCGTGAATAGTTGAGGTTACTATTCGATATGATTGAGGCAACTAATTTTTTAGACATTGTGTACAGCAAATCGAAAACGAAGTTGCCACAAGCAAACTTTCTTTTCAGTGTGTATAACCAATGTATCTACGTGCTGTTTGGTGTCAACTTTAACGTTCAATATCTCGAAAAAAAATGTTATAATCGGATTGAACTTTTTTAGCAGTCGATGAAGAAAACCTTCACCTATGCACTGTATAAATTTCGAAAAGCTAACACCATTTTTACGTTTTTGATCAACAACCTTAAATATCATAGAAACGTTGTGTCGAAAATTGTCGAGAAATTTTTGTCGATTTCATAAAGATCCGTGACAAAAACTTGAAGTGAGATCTTTGAACAGATATCAAACGTATAACTCATGTGTTTCTTGCCCTATAGAAGTCTGGAGTTAAACCATGGCACACGGTTTTAATTTAAATTATTCCTAAAATTATTGTATTAATATTCCCATAACGTGATTTTTGTATATCTTCTCTATCCAATGATAGATGTTGTAGGCGGCTGATCTTAGTAAAACAATGATGAGTGATGGTAGGCGGTTACTATTCGGCCAATTCCCAGTGTGTTAGGGAATGAAATAAAAAAAACCCTATTTAACGTTTCGGTCCTAGTTTTGGACCTTCTTCAGAAATTTTATTCGTGCTGTGTACAACCTAAGTTCAAACATCCAGTTTTGAAGAACTTCAATGAATGTCCTTATATAGATTGAAGTAGAAGCTTAGTCAAGCAATAATAATTAGTTGAAGTTAATCGTTCTTCTACTCAAAGAAAAGATTAGTTGCCATAACCAAAAAATGAGTTGCCATAACTAATCGATTATTCTATTTCCCTTACAACTCATCTGCTTGTGCCAACGATTCGAGTGGTAGTCCCAACGATTGGATTGGTTAATCTCACTAATCTCGCGAGAACTAATCGTGAATAGTTGAGGTTACTATTCAATATGGTTGAGGCAACTAATTTTTGAGAAATTGTGTACAGCAAATTGGAAACGTAGTTGTCACAACCACACATTTCTTTCCATGTGCCCAAGTTTAGGCAAACGTTCAAAATCTCATTAATTGCAATAAAAAATTTTCGCGTGTTTTTACATTTTTGGCACAATTTCGAAGAAAAACTTCCGGAAGGTGAAGCCGTTACATATTTACCGATCAGTACAATGTGCGAGAATATCTGCTTTATCGTTTGAAATTTTTAGTTTTTCTTGTCAGAACTTTTATACTACGAGTCTATTATTATTATTTTTTTTTGTAATAGAATTAAATTACGCGTCAAAAATTAAATCAATATAATGAAAAATTCAATGTTTCCGATGTATTTTAATACAATAAAACCTCAGTAAAGATAACGTCGCACTGAGAGAAGAGTTTGTTAACAGTTAACAAATCTTGGTTAAATATGGCGAAATGAACCATTTAGTTATTCTTATTGAATCTCACTTCAGCCAAATAAGATTTGTTAACTATTAACAAATGTCAGCGAGCTTCATTTGCGACAAGCAAATTTTATTTAGCTCAAGTGAGATTCAATAAGAATAACTAAATGGTTTATTTCGCCATATTTAACCAAGATTTGTTAACTGTTAACAAATGTTAACAACCTTTTCTCTCAGTGCGCCTGTATAGGCCAGGATTTCCGCAGCTTCCCAGTGCTCTCGTACAAATGCGATACAGTAGTGCATTAGGAAAGGGTGATTTCGGGTATCACTCTCGCGGAATTTCCAAGAAAAAACGGGGAAACGACATAGGAGTAAGGTAAAAGCCTAAATAAAGTATATGAAGTAATAACCCAATAATAAATAAATAATCAAAATAATAAATTAGAGAGGTACAGAAAAGACCAAGAATATGAAAAGTAAAAAACAACGGAACGACAAACCTGTGTTCAAGATTTAAAAAAAGGGCCGGTGTGAGTGCGAATGGAAATCACCCTCGCACGCATAAGAATATTAAAAGAAAAAGAAAGAAGAGGGAACAGTGTATATTAGGAGAAAGTAAGAGCATGAAATTAGTCGTAGTAGCTCTGTGGCATCGAAAAAACGGAAAAGTGCCTGAGGCCCTTGCTCTCGATTTGCGCCCCCCACACGGTATAACCGTTTTATTCGATAATTATGCAAATGCCCGAATGATTGTCGGGCAATATGTCCTGCGAATAAAAGTCGAGTCGAGCAATTCGGTTATCTTTATGATTCCGAAGTGTGCGCGTGTACCAGTTAGAAGGGCAAGGAACTAAAAGGAATAAGAGATCGTGGAGAAAGAAAAAGAGAAAGCAGGGTGCTGGATTCACGTCGTGTCGGGGTGAGATCGACGAGAAAAAGAGGAAGGGAGAGAGTCTGTACTATATACACGAGCAGAGACCAGGCCGCTAAGTCAAGTCCTTCATTTGCATCGAAACGTTCATTTTTTTTTCTCTTCACGCTCTGTCCTTTATCTTTTACCTTCTTCTTCCTTTACGTTAGGTCCTAGGCGCACAGATATGCTGACAGGGCTCTGCCGAAACGCGTTTTGCATTTTTACAGAGTCTCAACCCTCGGACCACCCTCGGTATGAACTGTTAGGCCGGCGAGCTCTGACAGCATGCCTTTCCTCTCCTACTCTGTGGAGGGCGGAAATATATTTTCAACCGTCGAAGTTCAAGATTTAAATACACCCCTCGGAGACCCAAGTCCATCAGGTACCGTGCTTCGATGATTCTCTAACGAATTTCGTTATTGACGATTCGATTTGCCAGCAATGTACAACGGGTAATTCGACTATACACTGTGACTCAGTGATTTTTGTTATACGCTTCAAGAAAATTTGATAAACTTCGAGATTTATTTGGTAAACGTTTCTGCCGGAAGTCAGAACATGAATTTATATTTTGAAAAGATATAAAAAGCAAAAACTGAAGAGAAGTTTTGTTTTTTTAACAAAAATTTTTTGTCCACAAACGTCGATAGAACATTTTTTATATTTTTACAGAATTTTTATTTTTTACAATTCCGAGTTTTACTAAAAAATTGTATCAAGTCAATTTGATATACTAGAAATATACCAACATTTTTCTGTGCAATTGAGAAAAAGTTTCCATGAACATTTGTTGGATAAACCTATTTGTCAAGAGTACACAAAATTAAGCTTTTGTTTAGTTTAGAAAGTATTGAGATGATGAGGTCGGTATTTTATGTACAATTATTACATGGTCTGGTCAAGTTAGATTTTTTTTTAGTTAAATAATATTGACAATCAATTATGATATTATTATATATAGTGAATCGGGCTAACAAATTATTCTTATTATCGTTTATTCTTGAAAATAAACCGACACGCCATTGAATAGTTCATATTTTGCAACATGTTGCAATATGAATTATTCTTCACTGCCGTTCATTCATCCGTAAACCTTAGGTGAAACGGTGAAAAATATTTTCAGCGCTGATTTGACTTGAGCTTCAATCTCGTTAATGTGAAAAAACATTCGGAAGACTATTAAATTTTCACGATTTTTTAGTTATTCGTTATTGATTCGTTTAATTTTGTTTGAATTTTTTGTATTGATTCGGTATTGACTTGCTCAATGCATGTGTTGATCTGCCGCCTCATACTTTATTCTACCTACCAATAATTCGATAAATTAATTGTTAAGTAAATAAGTATGAAAAATGAATTCAAATAATTTGAAAAAACTTTTTTTTCTGGTGGTCCCATTGTTTAAAATAGCTGCTTGATGGAATACTTTCCCGATTTGTTGACGTTTGGTATAAAACTGTATATATATTTATAATAACAACATTTTAATTATTCGAGTAGTACCGTGAATCGAAAAATGAAATAATATCTGATTTTATTTGGTAAACTTGTCCGTACAGCAATATATTTTAGTGAATATAGTGGCGGAAACTGACCGATAGAAGAGGACGCACGGTCGTTTTGTGACTTCGGTCTACGGGATTTACAAAATCTTCATCAACCCCCCCCCCCCCCCCCCCATTGCCAAGCATGTATCGTAACGCAGAGTTATTTTTCGAACTACAAGTATTTGGTAATATTTTTACACCCTTATCTACTATGTTATGCTACTATATAGTATTTGCCTCTGAGAACCCAGTGCGAAAAGACAAATTGGCATTGAATTATTTTTTTAGTCTGATTAGTTATATTTTTAATGGTTTTTAAAGGCACAAACGTATGTAACATTTTTTTAACGTTGTCAATGAAAAGTTACTTTAAAAAGTGTGTGGCTTTGGTGGTCCCCAGAGTTAAACACCATTTCTTCGTCCGTAACTTGGATAGGACACAGCCTAGCCGCACCCTGGTTCGCGGGTCAATTGCTGAAAGGGAGGATTTTTTTTATGAGTTACTAAAGTACTAATAATCCCAGTGCGAAAGGACAAATTGGCATTGAATTATTTTTTTAGTCTGATTAGTTATATTTTTAATGGGTTTTAAAGGCACAAATGTATGTAACATTTTTTTAACGTTGCCAATGAAAACTTACTTTAAAAAGTGTATGGCTTTGGTGGTCCCCAGAGTTAAACACCATTTGTTCGGCCGTAACTTGGATAGGACACGGCCTAGACGCGCCCTGGTTCGCGGGTCAACTGCTAAAAGGGAGGATTTTTTTCCGAGTTACTAATGTATCCTTATACAATACATAGAGAAATTGGGATGGTCCTGGTAACTATTCAGTGATAATTATATTTTATAAGTCCAGGTGACTATTTTCGTAGTTACAATAACTCTCCTCACTGTTAAAGTAACTACGTTATTGTTGATGTGACTACGAAAATAGTGTCCTGGACTAATAATATATAATTATATCACTGAATAGTAATCAGGACAATCTCAATTTCTTTCAGTGTAGAAACTCAGCAAAAATTAAAGCCCCCAGTATCGGCTAGATTTTCCGTAGTGCTCTCGTGCAAATGCAATATAGTGGAGTATTAATTAGTGTGGCTGTGGATAACACTCTAGAGGGGTCTCTAGGAATACAATAGGGAATGAGGGGGAAGGGATAACAAAAGCCAATAGGCATACTGAGGAAAACCCAATCCATTTGCTTCCTCATAGAGGAAGCTTTGTTTTCGTGAAAAATGTTTTTGTTTTCGAGATTTTCATGTCAGGACACTCAGAATAGTGGAAAACGTCGAGAAAAGTGTCACTGAGTGAGGAAGAACTCGCGCCAACTGCGCGCGGTACACAGATGACGCCGAAAATCTTTCTTTCATTCGACGAACCGCAAAAACTGGACCGTTAATAATCATTATCTAATTGAGATATTATCTGTCTCCTAATATCGTTATCGCTCTGATAGTTTCTTTTTTTTGATAAAACACAAATTGACCGTAAAAATCACCCCATTTGTTTAAGGACACATTACCAAAAAAAGAAAAAACGTTTCGTTAAATGGCGTTTTTAATTTGCAATAAAACCAGCATATTCATTTTTGCGAATTAGTCGAGTTCTAAATTCAACAGACAGAAACACATGTTGAGCAGAAAATTCTTAATGAATAAATAGGATACACTGCAATTTGTATAAATATAAATAATTATTTGCAAATTATTTAACAATTTTTTTACAGTGTATTTGTTGATCAAATTCGTCAGTTGGACGTTCGCAAATTTTTCACATTTTATTTCACTGAATAGTAATCAGGACAATCTCAATTTCTTTCAGTGTAGAAACTCAGTAAAAATTAAAGCCGCCAGTATCGCCTAGATTTTCCGTAGTGCCCTCGTGCAAATGCGATATAGTGGAGCATTAATCAGTGTGGCTTTGGATAACACTTTAGAAGGGTCTCTAGGAATGGAATAGGGAATGAGGGGGAGGGGATAGCCAAAACCAATAGGCGTACTGAGGAAAACCCAATCCATTTGCTTCCTCATAGAGGAAGCTTTGTTTTCGTGAAAAATGTTTTTTTTTTTTTTTCAAGATTTTCATGTCAGGACACTCAGAATAGTCCAAAACGCCGAGAAAAGTGGTTTAGACAAAATGTCCGGATGTATGTATGTACGCGGAAAGAAATGTTTGGTTGTGGCAACTACGTTTTCGATTTGCTGTACACAATGTCTAAAAAATTAGTTGCCTCAACCATATCGAATAGGAACCTCAACTATTCCCGATTAGTTCTCGATTGGATTAGTTAGGTTAACCAATCCAATCGTTGGGACTACCACTCGAATAGTTGGGACTACCATTCGAATCGTCGGTATTATCATTTGAATCGTTGGTATTACCAATTGAGTTGCTAGGGAAATAGAATAATCGATTGGTTGTGTCAACTCATTTCTTGGTTATGGCAACGAATCTTTTTTTCCGTGTATGTGGTATGTGTGTGTGTTGCGCGCTTGCAAAATTGAAACCGCAGTATCTCGAAAACGGCTTTAACAATCAAGCTGAAATTTGGCACGCTTGTAGAGGAGCAACGCCCCTTCCTATGTATACATTTTCGAAAAAATTGAAAAAAAAATCTCTGTATGTTCTTTAGCTTCCGCAATTTTTCAGCTAATGAGCTAAATAGTTCGGGACAAATAGAGAAATGAAAAATGAAAGTCGGTATTGAATTTGATCGAAATCCATAAAGCGGTTTAGATTTTATAAAATTTCGAATTTTCGAGAAATATTTGTTTTCGCTCTTATTTTAATTTGTATTTAAAATAAGGATGCAAATAAGAACTTTGCACATTGCTTCGTCAATAATTTTCATCTTCCGCAAAGCTTCATCTATGAGGAAGCCAAAGATAAAATAAAAAAACTTCCTCATAGAATCGGCGGTGCGAAAGATGAAAATTGGTGAGAAAGCAATGTGCAAAGTTCTACTTTGCGTCTTTTTTTTTAAATAGTGGTGGAAACTTAATAACTTGTATAAGATAGCTTATGTACACTGAGAGAAGAGTTTGTTAAGAGTTAACAAATCTTGGTTAAATATGGCGAAATAAACCATTTAGTTATTCTTATTGAATCGCATGTGAGCCAAATAAGATTTGTTAACTATTAACAAAGAAAGAAATGTTTGGTTGTGGCAACTACGTTTTCGATTTGCTGTACACAATGTCTAAAAAATTAGTTGCCTCAACCATATCGAATAGGAACCTCAACTATTCCCGATTAGTTCTCGATTCGATTAGTTAGGTTAACCAATCCAATCGTTGGGACTACCACTCGAATAGTTGGGACTACCATTCGAATCGTCGGTATTATCATTCGAATCGTTGGTATTACCAATTGAGTTGCTAGGGAAATAGAATAATCGATTGGTCGTGTCAACTCATTTCTTGGTTATGGCAACTAATCTTTTTTTTCCGTGTATGTGGTATGTGTGTGTGTTGCGCGCTTGCTGGTAGAGGACCAACTCCCCTTTCTATGTATACATTTTCGAAAAAATTGAAAAAAATCTCTGTATGTTCTCTAGCTTGGGCAATCTTTCAGCTAATGAGCTAAATAGTTCTGCACAAATAGAGAAATGAAAAATGAAAGTCGGTATTGAATTTGAGCGAAATCCATAAAGCGGTTTAGATTTTATAAAGTTTCGAATTTTCGAGAAATATTTGTTTTCGCTCTTATTTTAATTTGTATTTAAAATAAGGATGCAAATAAGAACTTTGCACATTGCTTCGTCAATAATTTTCATCTTCCGCAAAGCTTCATCTATGAGGAAGCCAAAGATAAAATAAAAAAAACTTCCTCATAGAATCGGGTGAGGGTCAAAATAGCGAATAACCAAAATAGCGAATGGTTAAAATTGTGAATTTCAAAATAAGGAACGTCTAAATATAGAATCGCCATCATTATGAAATTCGCTGTTTTAGCAATTCGCTATTTTGACCATTCGCCATTTTCATTGCATTTTAATAAGATTGGGGGTCAAAATAGCGAATGATGAAAATAGCGAATGGCTGTAATAGCGAATTTCATAATGATGGTCGTTCTAGATTCAGACTTTCCTTATTTTGAAATTCCCTATTTTCACCATTCGCTATTTTGGCCATTCGCTATTTTGACCCTCACCCATAGAATCGGCGGTGCGAAAGATGAAAATTGGTGAGAAAGCAATGTGCAAAGTTCTACTTTGCGTCTTTTTTTTTAAATAGTGGTGGAAACTTAATAACTTGTATAAGATAGCTTATGTGCACTGAGAGAAGAGTTTGTTAAGAGTTAACAAATCTTGGTTAAATATGGCGAAATAAACCATTTAGTTATTCTTATTGAATCTCATGTGAGCCAAATAAGATTTGTTAACTATTAACAAATGTCAGCGAGCTTCATTTGCTACAAGCAAATTTTATTTAGCTCAAGTGAGATTCAATAAGAATAACTAAATGGTTAATTTCGCCATATTTAACCAAGATTTGTTAACTGTTAACAAACTCTTCTCTCAGTGTAACTTATGCAAAACTCTACCATAGTTGATAGTTGGGAGGAAGTGTAACAATTCTTACCTGTGGAAGCGGCGACCAAGCTGTCACTGGCGTGTCACATGTGTAAGTTCGATAGTCTATAAGTTTGGTAATCGTTGGATAGATCCAAATAACGTTGGTTACGTCGGGTAATTAAGACATTTGCTCGACACTAGGTAACCGCCTTCCGCGTGCGACTGATTTAATTAAGCGAGCAGGAGCCTGGACAAAAGGTAATGCGTATCGTACATGTAGTTAGAACTCACAACACCGGCCACTTCATCGGCTTTGGGCAGTCTCGACAGTCTACGCCCTCCGCGGGAAGTGTGTACGTGGGGATTATCGTTATTTATTAAAATATATTCTTGGCTAAAGGGTGGAGCCAAACTCACCGACCAATCGCACTACGTCGCGTGCCTCATGTCGTTACATTAAGCGTTCCAGCAAATTGATAAGAGAATGCACCAGCTCGCATGGCCCTGAAGCCACAAAACCACCCTTCAACATTGTAAAATCCTGTAATTCTCGTCAGTATCCTCTTTTGCTCGATCGGAACGCAAAAAAAATATTTTGTAAAATTCTTTGAAGTGTTTGAAGTAAAAAGAGTTCAATGTAGTTCTTCCGACTTATATTTCTACACTGAAAAACTGGTTAAAAAATCTCGTATAGCGTTAACAAAAAAAAAATAAAAAATTATATCCAATTATTCACTTTGGGAATAAATATGTATTTCTAGAAGTTTCGTTTTTATTTTGTTTTTAAGTTAATTTTATCGTCAATAGTAATTTACAAATTCTAAATGGACTCACTATTTGTTGGTAAATCCGGTTATTCGTAACAACTGGAGGGGAATAATTTCATTCAAGTTATAATGACTTATAATATTCGTTAATACCGCCTTTTTGTATTATAACAATTCCCCAATTTCTGGGGAATCGGTAGCATATGTGACGTAATGCCAAATATCAGTTGGTACATGTTAATTTTTTATCCGAGTTGTAAGTTCTGTTAGTTTTCTGTAAAAACGCACACTAAAAAAGCATATTTTAAATATTATTTCAATTATAAAATTAGTTGTCAACCAATCTTCAATCTTCGTAATCGAAATAAGGAGTAACTATAACAAAATAAATATGGAGGTCTTAAAGTTCACAAAGTGTGAGGCCCAAGAACTACCTTAAGGATATTCTTACTAGAAGTACGAAGAGGGAACGACAGAGGGCTCCACTGAACACGTTTAGTCACTGAGTGAGGAAGAACTCGCGCCAACTGCGCGCGGTACACAGATGACGACGCCGAAAGTCTTTCTTTCATTCGACGAACCTCAAAAACTGGACCGTTAATAATTATTATCTAATTGAGATAATATCTGTCTCCTAATATCGTTATCGCTCTGATAGTTTTATTTTCGGATAGAACACAAATTGACCGTAAAAATCACCTCATTTGTTTAAGGACACAGTACTAAAAAAAAAACGTTGCGTTAAATGTCGTTTTTAATTGCAATAAAACCAGCATATTCATTTTTGCGAATTCGTCGAGTTCTAAATTCAACAGGCAGAAACGCATTTTGAACAGGAAATTCTTAATGAATAAATAGGATAAACTGCAATTTGCATAATTATAAATAATTACTTGCAAATCATTTAACAATTTTTTTACAGTGTATTTGTTGATCAAATTCGTCAGATGGACGTTTTTACATTTTTTACATTTTTTTCTCGTTTAATTTTTCCTGAGTTATTTTTGGAGGTTGTAAATGATGGATAAAGGTATAAAACTGGATATGTAGCCGCCTGGTGTGTGATAAAAGTACTCATAACCACTCAGTAGATTAACTGATGACAGACAGAAACACATTTTGAGCAGAAAATTCTTAATGAATAAATAGGATAAACTGCAATTTGTATAATTATCAATAATTATTTGCAAATTATTTAACAATTTTTTTACAGTGTATTTGTTGATAAAATTCGTCAGTTGGACGTTCTTACATTTGTCACATTTTTTTTCTCGTTTAGTTTTTCCTGAGTTACTTTTCGAGGTTGTAAATGATGGATAAAGGTATAAAACTGGTTATGTAGCCGCCTGGTGTGTGATAAAAGTACTCATAACCACTCAGTAGATTAACTGATGACAGACAGAAACACATTTTGAGCAGAAAATTCTTAATGAATAAATAGGATAAACTGCAATTTGCATAATTACAAATAATTACTTGCAAATCATTTAACAATTTTTTTACAGTGTATTTGTTGATCAAATTCGTCAGATGGACGTTTTTACATTTTTTACATTTTTTTCTCGTTTAATTTTTCCTGAGTTACTTTTGGAGGTTGTAAATTATGGATAAAGGTATAAAACTGGATATGTAGCCGCCTGGTGTGTGATAAAAGTACTCATAACCACTCAGTAGATTAACTGATGACAGACAGAAACACATTTTGAGCAGAAAATTCTTAATGAATAAATAGGATAAACTGCAATTTGTATAATTATCAATAATTATTTGCAAATCATTTAACAATTTTTTTACAGTGTATTTGTTGATCAAATTCGTCAGTTGGACGTTTTTACATTTTTTACATTTTTTTCTCGTTTAATTTTTCCTGAGTTACTTTTGGAGGTTGTAAATGATGGATAAAGGTATAAAACTGGATTTGTAGCCGCCTGGTGTGTGATAAAAGTACTCATAACCACTCAGTAGATTAACTGATGACAGACAGAAACACATTTTGAGCAGAAAATTCTTAATGAATAAATAGGATAAACTGCAATTTGCATAATTATAAATAATTACTTGCAAATCATTTAACAATTTTTTTACAGTGTATTTGTTGATCAAATTCGTCAGATGGACGTTTTTACATTTTTTACATTTTTTTCTCGTTTAATTTTTCCTGAGTTACTTTTGGAGGTTGTAAATGATGGATAAAGGTATAAAACTGGATATGTAGCCGCCTGGTGTGTGATAAAAGTACTCATAACCACTCAGTAGATTAACCGATGACAGACAGAAACACATTTTGAGCAGAAAATTCTTAATGAATAAATAGGATAAACTGCAGTTTGTATAATTATCAATAATTATTTGCAAATTATTTAACAATTTTTTACAGTGTATTTGTTGATAAAATTCGTCAGTTGGACGTTCTTACATTTGCCACATTTTTCTTCTCGTTTGGTTTTTCCTGAGTTACTTTTGGAGGTTGTAAATAATGGATAAAGGTATAAAACTGGTTATGTAGCCGCCCGGTGTGTGATAAAAGTACTCATAACCACTCAGTAGATTAACTGATGGGGTATGAGTTAGGAATACTCGTAGGTAATACTGAGTGAAAAAAGTACTTAATTTGGAAAATGTTGAAAATTCATAGATATAAACCGATGCTGATTGTCCACCAAGCGTCGTGCTGAAAACACTCAAAAGATTTTTTGCCGTTTTAGTAAACAGCATTGATGGAATATCTAGATGAAGTTTTGAAACCGATACCAAACCCATAACTTCCAGATTTATTGCCATGCAGGTATTGGAAGTTAAATAAAATGTATGATTGACGTTTCAAAAGAGTCATTAGGATATGATAAATCTTGGAATAAAAAAACACGTGTTTACGCTTCTTACAATAACAACTATTTATTCATACGTAGTAATGCTGAATTACATGAATACACTTCTTGCCTCGATATTAGATTTATGAGTCCGGTGTGACGTGCGAGTCTGTGTCATATTTTTAAAACTGAATGCTCCTCAAACAACTAGAAACATTTTTTCTTCTTTTCTTTTACTGACAATAGTTTTGTCGAGATATGCGACCTGACTTATGTCCGTTATGCAAACGCATAAACGCACGACACATACGTACAAAGTATATACGTAGCACGTTAAAATTCCTCCGCTGCGTTGATCGGCGATGGCAGATACAAATTTGTCTACATCGGTGGTTAAATTCTCGGCTCTACATTGAACTTCTGTTATCTGTTTCTTTTTTTTCTGTAATAGACTTAGCCTTCTACCTAGACACTACGATTATGTGAACTTTACAACACAAGAACCTCTTTACGGTCGGTTTGTTTTTTTTTTTTTCTTCAAAAGACTTTGTACATGGATTTTAAATACGCTTCTCGCGTGACCGATGAAATATGTTTCCTTGTGAGGTTTCTTCTCCACCGTAATTCTCCCGCAAGCGGTAGTGCGCGAACTACCATAAAGTGTTGTGTACAGGAAAATTCTACGTTTCCCACGAGCTCGCCGATGATGACCGCGGCGATCGCGCGAGAATACGATATTGACTCCGGAAATATATTTCAACGTCATGTTGATAGTACACGTAACGCGGGACACACGCATATGGATTAAATTTAGTTGTCGGTAATAGCTAGGTTTATTTATATAAATAGAGTGTTAGATTTAAGAGGCTACTGGGTTTTCTGTCTCCATTTTTTCCTTTTCGTTCTACGTATGATACAGTGGCCGAGCCGCGGCCCGTTTCACCCAATTTATTTCGACGCGAGAGATCATCGCTGTTTTCATCTTCATCTCCTTCTTCACCATTATCATCATTATCATTATTATAATTATAATCATAATTATCATAATTACCGGAGTAATATTATATGGGAGGCTTTCTCTGTCAAGTCAGATACTTTTTTTTCCAACCAACCCTCTGACATATATTTTACAATCGGACAGATTTTACTACTTCTTGAGAATACTTTCTGTGAATTTCTTCAGGTTTTAATCTGGTCTTTGAGAAAATTGTGCCTTTTCTATATGAATTACAGAAAAAAAAATATTCCTCAACAATTGCTGTATTAAAATGTATAAAATCCGATAGATTGCGAGAAATATCCAAGATATTTGCAAAAAAAAAAAAAAAAAAAAAATGGGTAATTTGACGGCGAATGTCTCGTGGTTGGAGACGCGACTTGAAACCTTGAATTAATAAAACTTAATAACAATCTCATAAATTCGGAATCTAGGATCGGTCGAACTCTCTTGGAAAATAGCAGTACCTTACAATGAGAAATAATCTCTCGCGTCGATTATTAAAAACTCTTTCAGTGAGCGAGAAGTCGTCAATGTGAAAAAGATGAGCTTCTGGACATAATATTTTCGGTCTTTTAATTTATATCGGATTCCTATTGGTTTGAAATTTATGTTATGACTTGCTCGTAACTCGCGCGGTCGATGACTTCTCGCTCTTCTTTCTTTGTATTAATGGGTGTCTCTGGCTGGTCCCAAAAATTCGTAAGGGACCGGGCCGTCTCTCTTTTTCTTTCTTTTTTCTCTCTCGGTCTCTAGCATCGAACACTTCGCGCGGCTCGAGCATAATTTTATATTCTTTCGTCGGCCGATCGGCACGCTACCGATCGCGAGACGCTTAAAGAAAATGTCCGATATCACGGTATTACTTTCTTTTACAAAAGTTGCGTAGGATCTTTTATCGATCGAGCCTCGGCGAATGGCACACGTCATTGTTGAGTCCTCTTCGCGTTGCGATCTTATCAATTAACTACTTACTCGTTCGATATAGGATTATTAAATTCTATAGGAACGCATGCACTCGCGCACGCACTCTCAAGCAGTCTTTATAAATTATATCTCTTTTATTTCTCGGTTAGCTAATGCTCTCTTTCTCACCTATCACTCTTTCTTACCATTTCTCGATTTTCCTCAAGCAATCTGCGCGTCGCTCGTTTATATCGGCGCGACGATTTTGTTGTGTAATTCTTTACATATCGGTCGCGCGGATCGATGGACGCGATCGCAAGTTTGTCTCGTTTTAGCGTCTCGTTCTCACCGAACGAACGACATGATTTTCGTGTTTTTAACTTTTCTCCGGGCGAAAATTTATGTAAGTAGGATATTTGTGCAAGAAATATATTATTTAGTATGTGAAATATATACAACACATATGAAAAATATATGCAATATATATTTTATATACGTGGAAATTGTTTATAATTCACATACATTTATTGCATATATTTCACCTACATAAATTTCCATGGTGTTCGTTTCATAATCACTTTGATCGGTAAGCTTCGAGTCGCGAGATCGGACATTCGGATTTTACCGTCGTCCGTATTTCGCGTCGTTGTTGATATGTCTTCGCTCGACCGGCAGATAATCTTAATTTTATACAAAGACAATAAATCGTTTCGAATTTCGATTTTTCGATTTTCTCGCATTTTTCTCGAAGCCTCCGACGAACGATTGAATTTCTTTACTAATTCGAGTAAATATGCGAGATTTTTGTCCATTATCAACTATCCTCTGTTCTCTTGCTCTGTACATACGGCTCCTTCTCTTCACGAGTATACTTTTTCGAGATTTGCCGATCGCAGTTGTAATCGTTAATAATTTACACACGGTTACATGGATAAACGTCCTCTCTTACGTGGAGCACTTTCCACAATGAATAGCGTTGCGCACTAGTATCACGATGTGGATTTTTCGACGGAAGAGCATCTTCTCTGCCTCTCATGGCTTCTCGCATCGTGTTTTATCGATTCTATCAAGATTCGAGTTGTTCACGTGCGATTCTCGTGGATTGTTCGGTGCTGCTCGACTCCGTGTTCTCCGGCAATGGCATCAGTGGCTTCGACTCGGACACTTGTGCCGCCGGGCCTTATAAATGCTCATCATCGTGTCTTCTCTTCTAGGTCGCGCTCGTGAATAACACAGAATTCTTGTAGTAACCCGTCCGCGATTCTGCAACAATAAAATGAAAAAAAGATCGTTGAATAAAGTTTATTTTAGAAATTTATGATCGATGTCTACACGGAGAAAATGTTAGAATACATATAAATAATCGGCGTAGAAATAGATACTATCAAGATCGGTGAAATGGTTCACACTTTCACACAAATCAGTACTAAATTTTGCAAACGGTTTTTGCAATTTCCTGGTGGTTTTATTCACTGTTTTTCATGAAAGTTTACGTAGCACGTCTTAAAATAAAATCGACTGATATATGCTAATTTCCGATCAGATGTTTCTTATTGCAGTATTTTTGAAGAATAAACCATAATATTCATTCCTTTATAAAACGAACATCATTTGGTTCATTCGATGATGCTATATCAAGTCACTGCTAAGATTTTTTTATATTATTAGTCGTTGAAAATTTATAATAGTTTGTTTATTCGAACCTACACTAACATTAGGCTCATAAATAGCTGTAACTTTTGAACAATTAATACTATAAAAAGTACAGTCGGTGAGTTAATAAAGTATTTTCCAACCAACAAAGTGATCAATCACTTTTTATAATTGGAGGAATACTGTCATTTATTCTTAAAAAAAATGAAAAAATAGTATATTATCCTACAAGGGAGAGAAGTGCGTGATTTTTACCGAGAATGAAGGTTTACTGGAGGTGAACATCACGCTCCGTCAGATGTACACCGAGAAAAAAAATTTCATTGACGCCAAAGAAATGGGTGGATTGATTTTCTTTCATTGATTTCAACGAAATATTTCTTTGATTTCAATGGGATAGTGCATTTGAATTTCAAAGAGAACATTTCATTGCCTGTAAATAAAGATTTACTTAGTGAGTATATAATAAAGAAACAGTCTCATTGTTTTAAAGACACGTTTTCATTTATGTCTCTCACGCATCTAACCTCACTTTTTTGTTTTCCGGTTTTCCCGAACGAACGGCTTCGCGTTTCGAGGAGCCAGAAGCTTAGCTTATTTTTGCCGTACTTCCTTATACATACTCACAAAATTTGAGCTTTATCTGCCGCGTACTTCAGGAAAAAATAGGTTTCGAAATTTTGAGCTCGTAAGTAAATCAATGAAAAAGGTTCATTAGTTTAAAGAAATGTTTCTTCGAATCAATGTCACTACTTTTCATTGAGTTTGAGATCATTCAAAGAAAAGATAGTATTGAAATTCAAGTATTTCATTTCATTAGCAAAGATTTCCGTCAATTAATGAAACTTTTTCTCTCGGTGTAGTATGCGATACTTTTGCTTCCTCATAGAGGAAGCTTTGTTTTCATGAAAATTTTTTTTTTTGAGATTTTCATGTCAGTATGCTTAGAATCACCTAAAACATCGAAAAAAGTGGTTTAGAAAAAATGTCCGTATGTATGTATGTGTCTGTGTGTGTGTGTGTGTGTGTGTGTGTGTGTGCTGGGCCTCGAAAATTCAATCGCCTCTCACTCAGTAACCGTTCGAGCGATCGGGCTCAAATTTGGCACACATGTAGAGTAGCTGCCCCCCTTTGAATACTGCAATTTTTGAAAAAATATATATAGTAATTAAGTTTTTATGCAATTTTTAATTTGTTGAAAAAAGGACGTGAATGCTCTAACTTTCGTAAAAGTTCGCCGATTTAGCTAAATAGTTCTTCATATCTAGATATAAGTTCAATGTTGTATGGTATTGCATTTCGGCGAAATCGGTAAAGCGGTTCGGATTTTATAGAATTTTGAATTTTTCGATAAAAATAGATTTTGATCTAAATTACGTCGAATTTCAACAAATGAACAGAAATTTTGTACAGACGAAAAATAACATTCAGAAATGCCATGTACCAAATTTGGTGATGATCGGTAAAGTCGTTCGGATTTTACACCATTTTTCATTTAAAAAAAAATGTAGATTTTCGCTATAACTTCCGGAAAAGTTGAGAAAGTACGACAAAAATTTGTATCTAATCAAAATTAGATGTAACGGTGTTTGCAGAGGTGATTTATAGCTGTATTAAACACCTCTGCAAAAGAGACACAAGGTATAAAAAAAAAAGATGCAAAGTAGAACCTTGCACATTGCTTCCTCATTATTTTTCGCTTTTTACAAAGCTTCCTCTATGAGGAAGCCAAAATTGAATAACATACTGCTTCCTCACAGAGGGAGCTTTGTAAAAAGCGAAAAATAATGAGGAAGCAATGTGCAAGGTTCTACTTTGCATCTTTTTTTCTTGTTTACGGTAAAAAATAACCACATTCTGTGTGCGCAACAAGGATGCGAAAATTACAGATTTTTAACCAACGACGGTTACGCATGCGCAGTACGGTTTTTATTATTACTCCTGCCGGGAAAAAATGAAATATTTTTCCCTCTGGTGCGTAATAGGACTGGATTGCGTATACGTACGAGTTGGAGGATAGAAATGAACAATTCTATGCACTCGTGATACGCACGAAATTAGTTTATTCTAGCAAAAATGGGAAATTGAAAAAGAAAAGTATCGTAATTAATGTGTTGGTGCATTTTTTCAGTTATATGACTATGAACATTTCTCTATGTTGCAGATATATGCTGCTATGTAAGACATCTTTAAAAAATACTGAAACACACCATCGAAAATAACTGAAGTAGCTTAAAAGTATGAACGCAGATTAGATTAGTGTGAACTATTGATTGTTAGTCCATGCAACTTTTTATATCCATTCGTTAACGCATATTGTTATCACAACTAACTTTAAACAGCTTTAACCATTGATTATCAATCGTAATTTTAAAAAGTCGAATCGACTTATCGATTTATAGTTGTCACTTATTTCGTGGCTAAGACTACGACGTGATTATTGTTATTTACTATGAAATTTGCTGTGTGTGCAGTAAATTAAAAATAAAGAAAGGTGCTGAACTAATTAGTGCATATGCCAGAAGAAAAAATACAGAGATACAGAGTAAAATAGAGATCAGGTCAGATATGGTTTAGGAACGTGGTCTCTGAAGTCCCTTGAGAATTAAAGGTAGAGTGTGCACAGTTTCAGGGACGAATATAGGAACCTGAGCGATTCAGGGCGAGGAGTCGAGTCATCGGCCCTTACTCTCAATTCGGCCCTTTGAGATCGAGCCGCCACTTGACTTTTTATCGAACTGTCGCTTATGATTGAAAAAGAATGCATTAATAGTGATCTCAGCCTAGTAGGTTTTCGTCTGCTTCTGAGACGCCCGAAAGGAATCATCATCTTCCCCATCCAACCCCACCTCTGACCATGGGTACGTTTTGGTTTTAGATCTCGTTCAACACCGACAGCGCGTCTCGGCAAGCGCCTCCTCTTCTCGACCACGGGATAATTGAATTTCCGTTTTTAATCACCGATTTTTTCATCGTCGGCCCAAAAAGTGACGACTCAATTTAGTCTCGAAAAATCACTTTCACTTTGTTTGTTTGTCTGCTCGTGTTGGAACATATATCGTGTTTGCACGTAATAATTTTCTTTATAAACTCCGGTATACAGGTAATTATCATGTATTGATGTTGTGATCAGGAAAGGCCATCATGTGAATTTCAAAATATTTCAAATTATTTTTTTATCATTGTTTTATCATTCTTCTAATTTTTTATTTTTACGATCTTTATAATAAAAAACCAATTTCCATATATCGACGATTGTCTCTCATGGATTTTGTTCCAGAAATGGAATATATTAAGTGCACAACATTTTTCCATCGCACTCAAAGAAATCTTAGTAGTATAGTCAACTATAAGATGACAACGATTAATTGTTAGTCCATGCAACTATTTTCATAGTTGCAGTAACTATGAAAATAGTTATGGCAACTATTTGGTAGTTATAGTAACTATTTGATAGTTGTGGCAACTATTAAAAATTTGCTCGGACGAACTAAAAATAAACAGTTGTCACTTTATAGTTGCTAATACCGTAATTTTCTCTCAGTGCGGCTTCTGGATAAGACGATGTTTTTCAATGATTTTGTTATTCTTCATTAAGCTATGTTTTGCTTTCTGAGATAATTAATATGAATTAAATACTGATAGATATTGCCCCCTGACAAAAAACTGACCGTACTGTTTGGCAAGAAAAATGTATCTTCTACCTTAATTGAGTGATTAAAGAACCAAAATGAAAAGAAATTGTGTTGCATGGCTGCGGGAATTTGCAAAACGTCGTCACACTGCCGCATCAGCATCAGCTCGTTGAATATAAGAAAACGATTATTTCCAAGCGCGCAAAGTCATCCCTGGAGGCCGCTGTACGCCTCTTTGATCACGATAGTTTTTGTCTTCTATCAACTTTGCCTGCTCTTCTGACTACAGCAAAACTTTGGTAGCCCAGACGCAAGTTTTCGTTCGTCCAAGTTTCGAATTCGACAGCCCAAAGTATGCGAGCATCGTAGAGCAGAGACAGCTGCAAGAACGTCAATTCGGAGCCATCCGACGGTATTCAAAGTAGTTTCTAATTAAGCCCCCCTTGTAAGAAATTTTCTGAAGTTTGATAAACATTCGGATGAAGAAATCCGCTCATAGTGTGAATTCACGAATAAATGATCGTACCCAAGTCATCATTTTCCAATTGTTGCATCGCATCATAACTGTCTCGTCCATCAGTGGCTGCAGTGGCAGTCAATATACTAGTAGTAGTGGTAGTAGAAGTAGTATCAAGTAACGAACCTTGAAGAGGAGACTTGACTTGTTCTCTCTCGGCTGCCTGTTGTTGCCGCGTCTTTCTTTCCTGCTCCAGCTCCTGGACCAGCGATTCTGCGACAGAAGAGAGAAAGAATAGGAGTTCATATCGTCTCGGACAATTTGCATTCAATTGGTAAAATATAATCTAAAGAATTTTGTAGCTATAATTAACATAGTGTCAATAATTTTAATTGTCCCAATCAAGGTATATTGATATCATGATTATTCTCTCCTTCTTTCGCAAAACGATAATACAAAGCCGTCGACATTTTTTCAACCAACATTTTCTAGATAAGAATTGATGGCAATAATGGTAAATGTCAAACTTAATTAATAAAATGGTCTTTCGATTTCCTAAAAACAGGAAGAAGCAAATGGTCTGATTTTCTGACATCAAGTATTTAATGACATCTTGATTTTTAGTAATCAGGAGACCTTTTAATTCTTCCTGTGCAATCGCTATCACTGAAGCCAACGCTTTGTAACTTTCTCTATATCTCACGGAGTGACTTGTTGTGTAACTTGTTACTTGCCACAATCAACAAGCATGGTTAATTATTCTCTGAACGATATAAGAAAGAACTGGGAATGATTGCATCAGCTAACTGATTAATAGGGCCATTTAATCTGTTAGATGATCCATTAACTAATCGGTAGTTCCAATTAATAAGTTGTTGGGTCAATGAGCTAATTAGATGAACAATTTATTGATTGTTTCAATGAACCACTTTTATTACAGCTTATTTAACCGGTGTGGGAAATGCTGTGGAAATATACCGAGACAAAAAAGAATTCATTGTTTTCAAAGAAATGGGTGGATTGAATTTTTTCATTGCCTTTAAGGAAATGTTTGTTTGCTTTCAATGAAATGGTGCATTTGGAATTCAATGGAAGGGTTTCATCGATTCAAAGAAACGGTTTCATTGATTCAAAGAAACGGTTTCATTGATTCAAAGAAACGGTTTCATTGATTCAAAGAAACGGTTTCATTGATTCAAAGAAACGGTTTCATTGATTCAAAGAAACGGTTTCATTGATTCAAAGAAACGGTTTCATTGGTTCAAAGAAACGGTTTCATTGATTCAAAGAAACGGTTTCATTGATTCAAAGAAACGGTTTCATTGATTCAAAGAAATAGTTTCCTTGACGGCCTCTGCTCCACCAACGGTTAGAGCGATCGCGTCAGTTGCGTTGAGTCATTAGTCGCGAAAAGTCGACAAAAATGGATAAGCAGGTGTCGGTGTTTATTGAAATAAATTATTTTTATAACCTGTTCGCATCTAGTACGGCATGGAAAAACATTTTTTTAAAAGCAATCTCTGTCGTGTTTTCATTCCTTTAGCGACATGTAATTTTATAGATTACGTTTTTCTTTTAGTGTCTCGAAGACGATTTCTTTGAAATCGATGAAAAATGGTTCCATAGTTCAAGGAAAATTTTCATCAATTCAATGTCACTACATTTAATCGAATTTCTGATCATTCAAAGAAAATATACTATTAGCTTAAGCATATTATTTGATTGATTTCAAAGAATGAAATTTCTTTGAATCAAGGAAACTTTTTTTCTCGGTGTACACAAAATTCATACGGCTAACACTCTTATAACATCAGCATATTTAACGACGTTCACCATTTACAGATTTACCTTTCTAATCTTAACAAGACTTTCAACCGGATAATTGTCATTTTCCTTAGACTATCATTTTAATCATTGAGAACTTGTTCCAGAATTCTCACCTGAATGGTATTGGTACAAAGCGATAACACGGCACTATATCACAATACGTGTTATGCCAGCCTGGTGCTGGGTTCACGGGCACGCGGACTTGACTCGTCGATGCGTGAAAGCACGAGGAAGGATGAAACGGAGGAGTAATTAGTGGAAAAGCAAGCGCCCACCCTCCTGGCTTGAGCGCTCCCGGTAAACGGACGGGGTTGAAAGGGACGACGAGTGAGCGCAAACGGGCAAACGGGATAACGGGCGAAGGCAGGCGTGAACGGGCCGGCGGTCGAGCAACAGCAGAAACAACCGCGTCGCGGGTTTGCTCACTGAATTCCGTAAGGATTAGGGTGAAAACTGGAAAATGTCCCTTTAATGATAATACGTCGAATTAACCGGTGCGCAGCCGACGCCACAGTCAAACCCCGCCACCCGAACGCTGTATTATTATACTTGGCTGACCCTCGCGCTCAATCTCGGTTGTCGCTCGGACTGCATGCCATTCAACGTACTTAAATTCCTACGCGTGTTATTATTATACCTGTGTGGGCGAGACTCTTATTCAAATTATCTACCAAGGTTTAAAATACCCTTGGTGTATATATGCCACATACATGGGGAAAACAAGGGTGACTTGTGGGGTTATCAGCGACTTGAATTAAACATCAAATTAAATATAATCATACCCCCGAGTATAAATAATCACATTTTTATTATCAATGTAATACCAACGTTGTTTCTGACTTGGAGGAACTTATTTTGATTTTACAAAGTATATCATTAACTTTGCAAAAAAGACAAAGCAACTATGCACTTTATCGTGATCTGTCGCAGAGGAAAAGTCAACGAAGTGACTATCAATATTTTGATTGACAACCACTCGTCGATGAATTAATATCGTGTTATTCGATGCTTCAAACATTCTTAAAGTGTCATCTGGGTAGAATTTCATTGACAATCCTTATTAATTTTACACAAAGGTTTGCAGTGACCACACTGAGAGAAGAGTTTGTTAACAGTTAACAAACCTTGGTTAAATATGGCGAAATGAACGATTTAGTTATTCTTATTGAATCTCACTTGAGTCAAATAAGATTTGTTAACTATTAACAAATATCAGCGAGCTTCATTTGCGACAAGCAAATTTTATTTAGCTCAAGTGAGATTCAATAAGAATGACTAAATGGTTTATTTCGCCATATTTAACCAAGATTTGTTAACTGTTAACAAATGTTAACATACTTATCTCTCAGTGCACTAAATTTCTTATGAGTATTTCCAATCATCAAGATTTATCATTCACATTGTTGTTCTTTTGTCCAGCTTTTTGTTTGATGTAAATTATGACACTTCTATAAATATCTAAGATGGGTGGTAATGCATGAGAATGAGGATCGTCGAGCGTGAAACAACAACTCCATCTACTTCCTCCATCCCGCAAAGAGAACACTGCTCGCGCAATGGTAAAATCCAATTGCAAAGCCATTAAAGCCCCGCTGGTTAAACTGGCAGTCTGGAGAAATGGTTGGGTTAGCGCTGTGTATAGTCGTACACGTTTGCGTGGTATGGCTTTTGCTGCTCCTGCTGGAACTAGACGCCGGGGCCGAGATTCCATTATGCTTTGAGCAACAATAGCTGAGGGCTGTTCCTCGCGGCACCGGGGGTGTGAATCGCGCCGGGCGTTTCGTCACTTCGCGATATATACGATACTATACAGTAATGCTAAACTGTTACGCCAAGAGAGCTAAATACTCGTATACAGACACATATACTGTTGGATACGAGAAAGGGAGTGAAACGCTTAGGCCCGATGTTTGCGTTTCACTGAGCCAAATTACCTCTCGCGCCCTTAGCCTCACGCTCTCGGTGTTTCGTCTCTTTGATATCCAAATGACAATTTAACTGCTCAAGATACGGGAGGATACGGGACAGCATGCGCCGTCGTCGTTTTCGTAGCCGCCGGTTATGGAGGAGCAAGACTGTTTTGCCAAAATGGAGTGAGAATACGCGAGAACAAAGAAGGGGTGTAGAATTTAGGCGAGAGGTTGAGTCAGACGATATAGCTTTCATTCAAACCCCTTCAGCAAGTTCTGCCACAAATCTGACGGAGTGCATCCGATTAATAGCCGTCAACGTCGTTTCGTTATTTAACGATGCGTGAACTCCTTAGATCATCGTTAACTCGACATTACTCATGTTACAGTAATTCTTGTCGCATTAATTATTATTATTTTGGATTAAAAGTGGGAGTTTTTCTGTTGATATAATGAGAACTAATTACAAAATGTTACGTTAAGAATTGCATGAATCGATTTCATTAAAGCACATTACATTTATCAATCATCTTTCACTTGCATTGCTTATTAGTATTTTGATCGGATAAAATGATTGAAAATTGATTCAAATAATGTTAACCAAATTTGTAATATAAACGTGTAATTAGAAAAATGATCTTATGACAAAACATCATTGGAGTAGTTCCATGCCGTGCAAAAAAAATAGTATGAAAGGAGTATTGGATAGTATTTTTTGTTGTGCGGGATAATATACGTGATTTTGTAGATAAGTCACAATAGGCTTGATGATATTTTTCACTATAGTGATATATATATCATTCTATTGTCGTGTTGTCCTTCAAAAGATAATATCATTGAAGAATGAGAATTTTTTCTTGATCTCTTTAAGAAAAAATCAACGTCCTGATCGATACATTTTCTCATCCAAGATCCAAAAGCAGATGTCGTCTTCCCATAACAAGAGATGGAAGCTCCGCAGAGATGGAACAGCTTCTTCGCCCACTATAATGGGAATGAGTGTTCGAAAACGACTGCGTAACAAACGTCGAGAAGATCGCAGTAAAAGAGGTGTACAATGTACAATGCACTATAGTGAGTCAGAAGAGCTGAAGTAAATCAGAATTATATAGAAAAGCCGATAAAGTATAAGAGAGGGAGAAAGATGGCCAACGTCAAGGACACCTCGGTTGATCGTGCGCTGCTAACAGTTTCGCTACCGTCTTACACCCTGACAAATCGTGTGAACAATGAAAACAATTTCAGACCGGTTCGAGCGAGACTGTCGAACCTAAACGGTTGGCATTGTGTCCGTATAGGCAGGAGCTCAAAGCGTCTGCGTGTTCCGTTTTTTTATAACCCTGTTTTTTTTTACTTTCTTATTTCTCGGACTTTCTTTTATATTTATTTTATTATAGTATTCCGTTCCTCACTCGGATCGGTGCCCGGGCTAGTCCTTGCTGCTGAAAGGGAAGCTCATGGGGCTCTCCTCGGCGCGCTATGACTTTGCGTTTATCCGTACGTAATTAACTCCGACACAATGCCAGCCAACCAGCAGCACGAGCAGAAGCACAGCGGAGAAGGGGACCGGCTTGCCTCGGGGAAAGAGACGAAGATGGAGACAAAGAAGAGGCGAAGGAATTGAAAAACCATAATAATAAAGAGAGAGAGAGAAAGGAAAAGAACCGGACTTGCTTTGCTGCTTCTGCTTCTGCAGCTACTATGTAGCTATACCCAAGAGACTCTCGTTCTTTCTCTTGACTCTGGCTCTTACGATGCGATACTGCGAAGCCTTGCCGAGAAAAATGCACGCATTGTGTTGCCGGCGCCTCTGATTCTTCGATTTCCGATCGATACTATACTCCACTGTGGCCTTCTCAACATGTACCGCACTATAGCGTTGGAGGTTATATCCCAACTAGGAGCAGCTTCGACTTCTTGCTTTGAACGAATGCTACCACTGCGCCTTGCCGCAGCATCTTTACTCCCGACCGTTCGGTAATCGAAGATCCCTGTACGATATCTTCGTGCGCACACCGCGTTATCTTGTTCAACGAATCTTTAACACATTATCGTAAAACCCTTTCTCGTTAGATTTTCTCGAGACAATGTACCGTGAATGTTGTATACACAGATAAGTAAGATGTACGGAAGATACGATGTAGTCAAGTAATAGATGATACTAAGTAATTTTGGATCAATAACAAAATGTCGATGGTGAAATGTATGGGTACAAACACAATTAAGTAACTGTCGATAGCATAAAGTTCCTATGGGGGAAATACGTCTCCCAATAATAATCGGAATCGTTATTTTACAGTCTTTGTATAAAAGAATTTCGAGTCCGAGAGTTCACAAAATACGCAGCTTTTTAAATGTTATATTTTTAAAGTATAAGTCCAGCTTGTGGGCTACAAAAATTGCATAATTGAAAATTCGTGAAAGAAACTTTTTTTCAATTCTGTTTTATATCCTATTGATTTATCGACTATTTTCACACTAATTAAGTATGCAGACAAGAATTTATAATAGTAGCGTTTATTTTAAGTTGCACATTTTTAAGGTATTGCTCTAGACTTTAGCTCGAAAGATTATAAAAATAGTGTTTTTTTTTTAAATACATTTTCAGCACTTACTAGATGATTCATGCTTTTTCACGGTTTATATTCTATTGATTTATCTAGACTTTAGCTCGAAAGATTTAAAAATAGTGTTTTTTTAAAATACATTTTCAAAACTTATTAGATGATTCATGCTTTTTCACGGTTTATATTCTATTGATTTATCTAGACTTTAGCTCGAAAGATTTAAAAATAGTGTTTTTTTAAATACATTTTCAAAACTTATTAGATGATTCATGCTTTTTCATGGTTTATATTCTATTGATTTATCTATTTTTCTAAATTTCCGTTTGGTACTAGATGTATAAAAGAGAGAAGGATGCAAATAAAGAGATGAGATCCAAGTCGCGATTTTTCGAGGACGCAGCTATGGGCGGGAGTGCCAAGACGCCGGTAAATCCAGAGGGTTGATTTCGTATAGCGTTGCGTTTTTAATGCTCTGATCTTTATGTAAAACAGAGTGGCTCGGCGCGCGTGCACGAGCGCTAGCACGCTTCTTGACTGTTCTGCTAGCTCTCTCGGATATGGTTCTTGAGAGTGCGTCAAGCGAACCGTGAAATTATATGAATCGAGAGAAGAGACATGCACAGAAGTGGGCGGGAGAGTGTGCGGAGACACAAAAAGCTAAAGAAGAATCCTCTTGCTCTTTTGCATCGTTCGTCTTCTCCTCGCGTACTCCTCTTTTCGGATCGCTTTTCGACTCACTCTCTTATAATTTCAAATTTCCGCAGGCGGCAATCCGCTTTCTCTTCACATGCGTCTCGTTTCATCTTTCGATCTGCTCCGACGCTTGAATCCTGAACAAGCCCGAGACGCACCCCGTTTACTTCAATGCTCCGCTTTTCTCCACCCTTCGTACTATGCAGTTTCAACAAACCCGTAAATTCAGAGTAAGCGTGTGTAAAATAGATGTGTGGTATAAAAGTATTTTCAATACTTTTATATATATATATATATATATTTATTATATATATATATATTATATATATATTTATAATACTAATTCTTATTCCCGTCAAGGAAATGTCGTACTCAAGAAAAAAATTATCTCATTTTTCAAATGTCAGACGGCTTACAACATCTCAAACAGTCAGAAAAATCACACAACCCCAAAAATTGATGGTGAATTCAACTATACACATGTTTCCCTGAGACGACTACTATGTTTTTTTATGCTTGCTGTAACAATAAATAAAGTATCTAGCAACTAAATTGTGGCACGTTTTATTATTTTTATAGTAGAACTCACTATATTTAGCAAGTTGTCGCATTTATTTTTCTCAGTGCACATACCACAACATTTATGGACGTATGTGTGTGTATTCGCACCTAAAAAAATCGAGTAGTTGTATCTTGAGAATGTCTCAACTGATCTTGTTCAATTCTGGCACACAAATAGAGCGTCACATCACCTTTGGTTGAAATTGTGAGAGGAATTTGGATTTTACGGGATGTTGATTTTTTTTTTGTAAATTCGTGTTATTTTATTAATTTTTACAGAACTTCAGGTAGCATGCCAAAAGTTTCTACGCAAACAAAATAACACTGAGTAGTGTAAAATTTAGAGTTTTATCAACATCTGGACAGCAGTTAACATTTTATACGATTTTTAATGTTTTTATTTTACATTTCTTCAACGTTAGATAATATTGAGAAAAAAAGAAAAAAATTGATGTACATACCAAATAGCGTTTGGGGATATCTGATATAAAATGTAGTTAAAATCGATGAAGAGATTCAAATCTTTGATTTAATTAAATTTGTTATTTCGATATCCTTCTTATTTGGAATACTAGGAACGCCTAATGTCTCGCAATTGTTCATTTTTCGTGCACTGATATTTTGTTATAACGAGGTTACAGTTCAGTTTCGTCTTTTGTTTCAATAAAAATGCATAATAGTAGTTGGAATATTATTTACGCATTATTTTAATTTTTTTACGCATCTCTGTCTATGGGGACACCAAAATTCATTATGATGAATTGGAAATTCATTTGGAAATTGGAAAAGATGACGTATTTTTCACAAAGCCACATAGATGGTTTTGTGATAAATGAAAAATAATGAAGAAAAAATATGCAGAATTAAAAAGTAATCGGATATTCAGACATCAACGATCTTCTCAACATTGCCCATCCCTGTCTTGTTCTCGACTGCTGGCAGCAGAATATTTCGCGTTCATATGCGCACGCGCCTTGTAGACTTGACTCCCGGTGACACTGATCTCATCTCATTTTATCGAGTTAACTCGCATGGAATCGAGTGCACACAATGGGAGCGACGAGTGATCTGTAAATAAGCGGGAGGAGTGAATTTCACGCTCGAAGCAATTGAAAACGGAGGGTCGTACGAAGAAAAAGCGCAAATTTTATAAAACGTTATGACATCGTCTTCTTTTTTTTTTTACCTTGGTGTCGTTCCGACGAAGAAAGCGGAATTTTATGAAAATAAGACGGCAGATGGGCGATCCCCTTAATAATACATCATTCGGATGGCACGCGCTGTCTAGAAATAAGCGGAAGAAAACGAAGAAGAAGAATCAGCTAAGACGAGAGGATGAGGTTCCACCACCTACCGACATCTCGGCTTTTCGTTTTTAATTTTAAGTCCCTCGACACTCCGGTAAATAAAAGCAGGACCACCGCGGTGATCGTTACATCGGAACTCCGATACTTCCTACGCTTGTTATTTTTTTCTCTCTTCCTCTCACTGTCTATGAAAAAAAATAAAAAAGAAGGAGCTTTCCCCGAATTTTATTTAAAATCTCGCTTCATCCACTACCCCCACCACTAACATCATCCCTCTCAGAAACGAGATAAGAAGCTCTCGCTCACGTGACGCGCACCGGCACAATTCCAATAGCAAATCTTGCCACGAACCGCTCGCTTCGCCCCGGTGGAACATTTGTTTTTATATGATAATCCGCTAGCGCCTCCGCAATATTATTACGTTTTCTCATTCCCTACCGTTTTTTTCTTTTTCTACGAGCAGTAAATCCCCTTCCCTCACGCAGCACGGGGTGCCGCGCGGTTTTACTTGTTAGGGGGCTGCTCGGTCGGTGATTGTGCGTGTCTTACGCTCGCGCTTCTGGTATACCGCGAAGAATAAAGAAGGCAAGTAAAAAAAAAGGAGCAACACGAGAAGAGGCACGCGGGAGGGTTGGATAGGCGAAAAAATTGGCCGACGAAATCGCACCTCGTAATCATCGTCCTCCGTCAAAACAGGGATGGTGGGGGCCCTTACAACCCCTATATTTCCGGTGGCAACCCCTCTAACTGTATTATGTGCCCGCAGCCCTTTGCATTTCTTTCACTCTTTCTCTCCGTTTGTAGCTTTTCATTATTACACCGGAAAACCAGGTCGTGCAACCACAACTCTGCGTGCATCCAACCTCGAACAAGTTCCTTTTTTTTTAAGCCCCAGCTAGACACCACGAGAGGCAATTATTTATTTTTTTAGCTTAAGGGGAAATAAAGCCGTATCAACAAAAATTGAAATGACATTTTCAATGTGATTGCGCAGGTAAAAAATTAAGATCTGGTGTATTTATATTTTTGTTGTTTTTCCTATAGAAAATAATAATGAAATTATAATCATTTTATTTTTTAAGAGCTTAATCATAATTCGAAATTCTAGCCATATGCGTAAATTATGCACGATTTAAAAATATTGTTACGGGCAAGTTTAAAGATTTTTTTAAAATCTTAAATGTTGAATGATTTTTAATCAAAATAGTGAAGTGCTGGAAAAAAAATCGCATTTTTACGAGTAAATGCGTTTTTTTCAGTACAGTTAGAGAATAATGCATTTTTAATAAAATATAATTGTTTATACAATTTTTCAAAAAGTAATACATTTTATTTACAATGAAAAAAGAATCAACGAGGATGTCTACAAATGATTGTATTTGAATAATTATCTTTTTCTGTTTGTATAAAGGAGATATGAATATTTTTTTAGCAGTTCCGATATTCGCCGTAAGTAGCGCAACTTGCTTATACGCAGAACAGTGAGGATCTACTTTGGTTCAGTCTCTTTACTATGTTTGCTGGTATACGCACATTGCGTTTCACGCTTTATCACTCTTGCGAGGTTATTGTCTTTCGCGTGTTAATAAAACGAGCGTTTCTCGTGTATACGCACGTGTGTTCAACCGTGTTGCCAGGCGTACGCAAACCTATTCTTGGACCTCCATACCACCCCCTCCACCTCAGTCTCTCTAAACACCTACGTATGTACAGAATATAACCACCGAGGCTACCTATCTGTCTATCGAGTTGATAAAGCGTGAAGGTGCGAAGCGTGAGCACTCGAACTAAGTTGACGGTAGACTTAGCCCACAAAAATTAATAAAACAGTAGCATCGATTAAGTGTCGTACACGGAAAATATAAGTAGTTGGAAAAACCATCTCCAGCATATACCGTACCACAAATTAGTTGCAGCAACTAACTCGAAAATGTTAACTGATTTATTCGCAATTGGGTATGGAAAAATAGTACGTAAGGTTAACGAGTTGGTTTGTGTAATCAATCGCAGTGCTTTTTTTACCAACAGCCTTTAGGTGGCGTAATCAACCAACGATTAGTTTCTATAACCAACATTAGTTGTCATAACCCACTGAGTAGTTGATGCTATATCAACTCCTTCGAGTGGTTGATGGAACCTATTGATTGATTTCTTCAACTACTTTTTTTCTCAGTGTATCTGTTTAAAATTGTCGACCAAGAAGAGAGGACCATATTCAAGGTTCTGAATTGTGAAAGTAAAAATACTTCCAGATTGACGACAACCGAAAAAATAGTAAGAATCCGTTTTCATCTAATCATCATTAACAGAATTTCTTGATTCTTTTAGACATATCCAATTATTAAAAAACAATGAAAATTGTTAAATAAAACGAACTGAATATTGAAAGAAGTGATTTTTTTCAATGGATTCAACATTTGATAGATTTTCATCAAGAGATGCGGCAGCGTCTCGACGCCAAGTATTAAAAAAGAAATTAATGTCGCCTTCGTACGATGATTTTTCCCTTCTAAATATATTTCTCAATGCATTCACTTTTCTATGGTTCCAGTAACTACTTTTGGTAAGTCAAAACAAATATAGTCACGATTAAAATGGGGAAAGTTTGACTAGGTATAAAGACAGTAGTGGACCAACAATTAATAGTTGCTAGGACGATTTAAAAAAATGTACTATTTTTTCCTCTCGGTAGGAAATACAGAGAAAGAGAGCGCGAAAGTCATCCCTCTTCCAACACCTCGGCATGCAAGAGTAGGGAACCGCAATCATTTCAATTCTCGAAGAATTTCCAAAGACTCCGCCCATCAAATATTAAGCGGGCCGCCCGGCGATTTAAAATGATTGCGGTTGCCACGAGAGTGTGTTCCTCCGTCCTGGCTATGAGGATCTCGCCGCACTCGCGGGGGCTGGCACGCAGAAGCTTTTGCACGGTGGTTGATACACGATACACGTACACACGGCTACTGCCTTCGTGCTTTGTGTACAACACGCTACATGTGCAAGTTGTGCTGTTGAACGTTTGTGTGCAGATTTGTCTTGGCATGCGTTGAACCCGAATACGTGGCGAGAACAACCGAGAGGAATACACAGAGAAGAACGAGAGGATAGAACGATGAGAGAGGAAGAAAGAGAGAGAAAGAGAAAGAGAGAGAGTGAGAGCGAGAGAGGAAGGGGAATGAGAGGGGATTCGAGGCAGAGGTTATATGCTTGCTGAGAAATTATTGCATATAGTCTGAATATTAAAGCGTGCCGGAGTGCTCCTACGTCGTGGTGCTGTTGATGGTGGACGTTGCGGGAGTAAGCGAGACCGAAGGAATCACAGGATGGTGATAGAGACGAGAAGAAGAAGACGACCAAGACAGCGGTGAAGGTACGAAGGAGACGAGGAAGAGAAGAAGAGCGAGACAGGACGAAGGGGGAAGACAGGTAGGTAGGTAACGCCACCGAGAGCCGCGCGCGTTGGCCGCCGGGGAAATTACGGCTCCTTCCTTACTTGCCAGAGATGTGCATAAACTCTGCATTACAAGCGGTGGTTCTCATTTGATCTCACTGTCGGCACCTCGACTCAACGTACCGCAGGTATCATTTCTTTGGTGACAAACCCGCAAAATCACCATGGGGAGTATAAGAATCTAGAATATTACCTTTAGCCCTTCGCAAAACTCTTGTCTAACCCCTCAGCGAGTTACAAAACTCTCAATCACGTTACAGGGCAAAACGAGATAGGCTCACCAAGGGACCAGGTATATTTTGCAGTTGTAATACTGAGATTCTCCTCTGAACGACTCGGGAGGATCGTTACGGATGCTGGAATCTCTGCCATGGTTCGCATCTTCGAGAGCCACTGCTCGTATAGAATGCATGACTCGAAGACACAGCAGAAGCAACAGCAACGACGCCGGCTGAGCGGCAACGGCAGAAGCAGAAGCCCCGAGGTCCCCTCGGTGGCGTAAGTGCCTACCTCAGACGACTTTACCTCCCAACCTACCGCTCGGTACCCCACCTTACGTACGTCGGCAGGGAACGATGGTGGTGGCGGCTGTACCGTCGACGGGCCATACCTATTTTGTAGTACTATATGCTTCAGCTTCTCTTCCCTTTACCGTGCCCAGCTCGCCCTCGGTTCGTCTAAATCTCCGTTGTTTATTGCAAATGGATTCCGCATCATGATGCCCGGGTGGCTTCGCTCACTCGCGAGAGAGACCCTATTCAAATACGTGTTTCCTCGTCAGCTTCGGGAAGCACCTTCTCGTCCTTCTCTCCGTTGCCTACCCCTCATACTACCGGGTACCTCCCTCCACTCGATGTTCGCCAATCCCTCCATCCCCCACGTACATGTGATACCCTACTCGCGCTTAGTAGAGACTGGGGTTCTTTGGGTCACAGTGGCAAGTTAGATCAAGCTTAAGGTATTCGTTCTGCTACGTGCTAGTCAAATCATTGCTAATTTTTTAATTGCGTTTCTATAAATATTGGTAGTGCTGTCGTCTGTTCCGAAGATTGGTTTATACATCAGCATGTGTTCTTGATAAATAAATACATCCACCCACACGGTTTGAAAATTAAATACACTGATATATACAAATGTCCGATATGAGGTTTTTGTCGATCCGTTTTATACTAGAAAAAAAAAACATAATATTGCCATTTTGTTTATTCAAACAAAATTTATTGATTGAACGGACTGGTTCTTTATTCATATTAGTTGTTCAAAAGTTACACGTATGTTTATCAAAAATTAATAGAAATATGTATTTTATATATTTTTAAATATATTTTAGACATATTTCTGTCTAAAGTTTAAAAAAAATATATTACTTTGATCATTAAACATATGGACGATATATGGAGTACATATTTTTTTGAATGCCGATATTCTTGAATGTATATTTTTTCCGTGAGGCTTCATTTACTGATCGAATGACTTTTGCAAGATTTTGGCTTTGTTACGTAGTACGTTGAAATTTTCAATCAAAATATTGAACAAACCACGTTATTTTGCCGATTCGAAAGTTTCACAATCCAACATATAATTTTCGCCTTTATTTATCAAAACTATGTAACTGAAATATGTATGAAATTCCGTAAAAAATTGTTGATTCACAGACTGCCTCGTATTATAAAGTGGTCATTTTACCGTTCTTGAATACAAACTTATTGATTAAGTTTAATACAGTATTATACTATTATTTTATAGAACACTCAAGTAATCGTAATGTCGTATATTTTTATAGTTACATAACCTATACTGTTACCGTAACTAAGTTCAATTAACTGTACCTATTAATTAGTTATGCCGCTATAAAAATATCGTATGGCTTATCAATTACTAAATATCTGATGTACGATTTTTGAAGATACACATTTTAGCCCACTTGCATATGCCGATCAAAATCGCGTGCGGCGTTTAGAAGAAAAATAAGTTCAAATGATTTTTACGAATCTTGATTTTGGCTAACATTACAAAACAACTACATAAGTACCGTTGCAACGTATAAGTAGTCCGAATATTATTCGCCAAAAAACTAACTGTCCCGAATAACCCCGGTCACCCCGATGATATCCAAAATCTCCTCCAGGGTTGTTATTGCCCAACGTCGTGATTGCTCTCGCTTGAAATCTTTCGAATAATTTATTTTTGCGATAACTCCCTCGTGCATTGCGGCTTATGGAAAGAGGAGCAGAATACAGGAGTGGGTTTGTCGTTTCGCGAAGCAAAGTACAATCAGTGTAAACTTTTTACACATGAACAGTGGATTTTCTCGTGGTAGGTACGTTGGAAATTCTCATACCATACACGATATCTCTCGCGCACGAGATAACGGCCGGACGTAGCACAGATTTTCTTGATAATCGGTGGGATCAGTCGATTCGCTCGGGAGGTCAGAAAAATTGAGTGGAGCCTGATACGCAAATGCGATTATCGTGTGTAGCAGCGCATTGGCCTGGATATGACTCTGGTACGCTTTAACTCGTCCACCATGAAACTCTTCTCTCTTTTCTTTTCTTTTCTTCCTATGTTTTTAGGTATTGTTATTCGAGACTAGATTTTTTTCCAATTTCCACAGATAGAGAAAAATGCGTTATACTAAGAGAAAAATATAATTGAATACAACAAGATTTCTAAGTAAATCATTTACTTGAAAACATTTTAATGCTATATGTATTTGAATCATTCGTATCAAGAGGCGCGATAGCTACTCTATGCCAAGTTAAAAAAGAAAATTAATGTTGGGTTCACACGACGATTCTGTCTGATTATTTCATTTCGCCGTTTTCAAATATATTATTTTATATTTAGTCGCTTCAAATACCAGATACTGGAATCAGTTATTGGTATTCAAGTGAATTGATTTAGTGTATTCAACTACATTTTTCTCTCTGGCAATAATTAAGGAAGGACTTAGGAAAAATTATTAATATTAAGGTAATAATTGTGAACTTTCTGGTAAAGTCCGAATTGTTGGTAGTGACAGGTGCATTTTTTGTTGCGTGTACAATCATTTTAGCTAATAATTTTTATTTAACACCTACCTTGGTAATTCTGCCAGAACGCTGATGCCTGACCACCGATGAGATCGAGACCGTAGCCCCAGCCAGGCTTTATTGCGTCGGGTGTCGACGGTTGCTGTGGTGTACGAGGAACCTGCGACTCTCGGTATTGTTGTGACTGTTGTTGTTGGTGTGACGATTGCTGCGACGATTGTTGCTGGGAAGATTGTTGTTGCTGCTGTTGCTGCTGTTGCGACTGCGAGTGCACGGGACTTTCGTCCGTCGCTTCCGTGCTCGTGCGAGCTTCCGCCGTTACATTTTCTGTGAGAGAAACAACAAGAATAAAATTAGGCCTAAGTATCAATTTTAGAAAAAAATCTATATTCCTATATTTCTCAAGATTTTTAAACGTAAATTGGGATATATGTATCTAGGAGTAAAAAACGCTTCAATGTACTGACTTAACGGTTGCGGGAAACACAATATTCTGTAGATTGAAAGAGTTTTTTGAATTTCTGGTTTTCCGATATTTCTAGTAATTATATACTACAAAGTAAAAAAATATTGGAAATATCGGCCTATTGAGTCTTACAAAAAGAGGCGATGGTCATTAAGGATTGACTCGACGTAACATCGACGATTTTTCGCTTAGTTCTTTAAGCCTTTCCCCTTAAAATTAGTGTGTAAATAACGGGGACTTGTTTTCAATTATATTCAAGGATAATAGAGATAGAATTTTATTTTTTTTCCGAAAACTCTGAACGTAGTTAAAAAGGTTATTAAAAAAATCCTGATGAACAATCCTTTTCTGATTAAAACAAACTTATGATGTGGCTATAATTACAAGTTATACATTATTATATAACAAATCAATCTGCATATCAAAAATCCGTTGGCAAGTTATTAATCCGGGCAATGATTTTCCTCATAAACGCAATACGTATTTCCTGCGATATGGTCCTGCGATTAAGGGAAAGCCCTTGCTAACTGAAACACTCTAGTTGAGAACGGCAAAGCGAGAGCCTTTTCCTTCTCCGTAAACCCCCTCGCGCCCGTTTCGTTTGATTTGAAATTAATATCACGACTCCTCTGGGCCTGACAGGGTTAATCAGCAGCGAAAACGGCAAGGAGATCGAGCCGAGAAGAGGCGAGGCACACGAAATGTTATATCGGAATAAGAGATTTCACTTAAAGGGTTTCGTGTTTGAGTTTTGGTAGTGACAGGGACGAGGAAGGGCGGTGAGCCACCCCCGCTAGTCGAAGGGCGCGAGTAGAGCAGCAAGAGCCTTGGGAGACTCTCGTAGCCGAGAGAAAGCAAACTCGAAGGTGGAAACGTTGGAGGTGGTGATGACGGAGTAGTAGTCGAGCGATGAAGGGTGAAGGGGGAGGGGGAGGGGGTTTAGGAGCAAAGGGAGAAGTGCACCGACGGCGAGGCGGGCGGAGGGAGCCGGATAAGTAAGGAATCATATTCTGCCGGGTGTCAGGGTGTTTGCTCTGCCTCGGCGAATTAATTAATTTATTCCGAGATCACGCCGAGTAGCCTCAGGCTGTCTTCGCGTCAAAGTTTGGGCCGAGGTTGTTCGGACAATCCAGCTATGCCTGAAGAGCTTGGGAGCTTGAATGCAAACGCTGGAACTCCATATCTTAAGCTACAACTGCTGATGTACCTTCCATATCGTGAGAGTTCAGTTAAAACGATATTTTCAGTATCTTAATTACAAAAATAAAAATAATTGAAGCGATGCTTACCGGCGATCGCTCTGACTTGTTCGGTAGATGCACCAGTGGCCTTAAGAGCTTCCTCCAACGTTGCGCGTCTCTTCGTTTCGAGATCTAGCTGCTCTTGGAGACGTCTCCGCGCACGCCGTTCTTTCTTCAGACGTTTCTCGTATAAAACTGAAAAATATGGAAAAGCATCGTTTATTAATCTCGCTGTATCGTTATGCTTCGAATTAATGAATGTACAATGGAAATACATATATCTAATACGCTTACGGTGAAAAACCGTAATAGTGAGTTGTCTCGTTAAATGAAAGAGCTTTCAGAGTCCAAAATGACAAAGTATTATTAATTTTCTTGTATTTTTATTTTTATTTAATTTATCTGTTTCTTCCCAATATAATGTATTTGCATGTGGGCACAGAAAATCTTAATGCTGCGATATACGAGGTTGGACATAAAAAATTATTAATAGCTTTAATTAGTAAGACCGAAAATTATAAATACCATTATCATACAAATGTAATAAAACCTAGCACAACTATCCGAAATTTCAATATAAAAAAGCAGATGTTGACGACTAGTACGTTCTCAAGAACTACGAAACATAAAAAATACTATAACAGTGACCTCTGACGCTGAGTTATTTCTGAAACACCATTGCAGGCGTCAAGAGAGATTAACAGAAAAATAAAGTTTATTATAACGCAAAAAATTTAAGATCGTTTACGTATTTGTAAAGACAGATTGATCTGATCGATTGGCAGTTAATGTAACATCAGCATTAGTGTTACCTTACAAATCGGCCGATAAGAGTAATCAATTGGTTTAGTCATCGCTAACGACTTATATTATGTATTACTTTTGCAGATAGAAGGCATACGAAGAGATAAGAGACCTCTGCTAACCCGTATGCCCCGTGACACTAAGACACATAAAAAATACTATAACAGTGACCTCTGACGCTGAGTTATTTCTGAAACACCATTGCAAGCGTCAAGAGAGATTAACAGAAAATTAAAGTTTATTTGAATGCAAAAAGTTTAAGATCGTTTACGTATTTGTAAAGACAGATTGATCTGATCGATTGGCAGTTAATGTAACATCAGCATTAGTGTTACCTTACAAATCGGCCGATAAGAGTAATCAATTGGTTTAGTCATCGCTAACGACTTATATTATGTATTACTTTTGCAGATAGAAGGCATACGAAGAGATAAGAGACCTCTGCTAACCCGTATGCCCCGTGACACTACGACACATAAAAAATACTATAACAGTGACCTCTGACGCTGAGTTATTTCTGAAACACCATTGCAGGCGTCAAGAGAGATTAACAGAAAAATAAAGTTTATTTTAATGCAAAAAATTTAAGATCGTTTACGTATTTGTAAAGACAGATTGATCTGATCGATTGGCAGTTAATGTAACATCAGCATTAGTGTTACCTTACAAATCGGCCGATAAGAGTAATCAATTGGTTTAGTCATCGCTAACGACTTATATTATGTATTATTTTTGCAGATAGAAGGCATACGAAGAGATAAGAGACCTCTGCTAACCCGTATGCCCCGTGACACTACGACACATAAAAAATACTATAACAGTGACCTCTGACGCTGAGTTATTTCTGAAACACCATTGCAGGCGTCAAGAGAGATTAACAGAAAAATAAAGTTTATTATAACGCAAAAAATTTAAGATCGTTTACGTATTTGTAAAGACAGATTGATCTGATCGATTGGCAGTTAATGTAACATCAGCATTAGTGTTACCTTACAAATCGGCCGATAAGAGTAATCAATTGGTTTAGTCATCGCTAACGACTTATATTATGTATTACTGTTGCAGATAGAAGGCATACGAAGAGATAAGAGACCTCTGCTAACATGTATGCCCCGGGTGGTTGGAACCCCGGTGTGGTTGAGGTTCGTCGGAATTATCTTCGCGTATCATTGTGCAGCGGGGGGTTTCGCGCCTGGCGTGCAAAGAGAACCAAGCGCGATTCGATAGGGAGCGACGAGCGTCGAGGTATCGTCGCCGTTCGGTCTGGACAGACTGAGCGTTGGCGAGGTCCGGCAGGAGATCCTAAGATCTCATCGTGGCGGGGGGCCAAGCGTCCCGCAAAGTCGTGGCGAGCTACTGTGCAGCGGCTGTGTCTGCCTGTTGTGTGACTACTGCTCAGCGATCTGACCGCACTGGCACCATCATCAAACAACAGAAAGGCATTCGTCTGTCCGTTCGTTTCAATTACTAAGTCACGAGAAGTTGCTACTGAATATCTGTTATAGTAGAGGAAGAAGCCGGTCGTGAATTGTCAGAAACTGATTGCTTAAAGGTTTGTCCTATGATTTTTCATTTCTCTATGGGAAAAGTAGAATTACCAATCTTTGGGGAATCATAAAAAAACGAAAATTCACTCAGGCCCAGCCTTGTAAAAAAAATGTCAACTAAAATGATTGCTGAAAAATATGCAGACTTTACGATTTCTGTGAAAATCTAGACTTATTTATGTACATTACGAGATGAATTTAGCCAAAATTGAACTCAAGGTCTATATAGATTTTTATAGATCTATGTAGACCACTTGGCTGTTGATCTATCAAAGTATCAACCTTTTTTATCCAGCAACAGAAATGCTTCTTGTTCGTTTCAATCACTGAGTTACGAGCCAATGGTATCAGAAAACTAGTTACGAGAGCGACAAAATAAATAAAGATGATCGCAATGAAATTCTTTGAGGCCTTATTCTACGAATTCGAATATCTCTATAAGTCTAGCAGTTCGTGATACGCTGTTTGTTTTATCCTAGGAATAGCTACTTGCTTCTGGATATCATAACACTCTATCATTTTTCAAGAATGAAGATGATGCACCTCGTACACGTTAGATTGTGTACGAAGTAGTGCAAAACTCTTCGATGCATAACGACCATAGTGAGCGTTGTTTCCCCTGGCTTTCTACCACTGTAATTCCAGCTCGTTTCGCATCTCCAGAACAGCGAGAATCGAACCGTTGTTATACCGTACAGTAGCACTGAGATCAGCTTGAGGACGTAACTCGTGCTCCGTAAGTCCAACAACGTGCATAGGTGTTCGTATATCTATGGATGTACTAAGCACTACGTCTCCTGGGGAATTCATATCTATATCTATCGCGGCTCAACAACAAGGAGCTCTGCAGTGAGCAGGGGCAGACCGTTGTACGGGACACGGAGTCAAGCGATCAACAATGCAGCAGATATGGTGAGGAGGAAGCAGTCCTGATTCAAAGCGTGCATTGTCCATCGTTTCGCCTAAGTCGCGCACTATTCTCTATGATTCAGACTATCACGACCTCTCTTGTTTCATCGCATCAGTAGATGCCACAGCCTTCGTGACGTAAATTTGATACATTTGGACATTTAGAACAACAAAAAATGCACAATAGTTTTCACGCTATTGTTAAATATATGGGCGGACAATATATTGTTCGAGTTAAAATGTAGATCATTGAATAAAAATGGGTAAAACATGCCACTTTAAAACGATCATACCCGTTCACTCTAAGTGGGTAATATCTGCCACTTCTGGAGGTTCTGCGGAGGTTCATGACCCTCGACTTACTTGGCGGGACTACCAGTTTTAGGTTTCGAGGAGAGTCTAAATTTTAACTTGTTTTAGCAGATAGAGAAACTGAGAGACTGTTTAAAAAAAAGTGTACCAGGTCTCATGATTTTACGCAAAAGAATGCAGACGAAAGTAAGTGTAAAGAACAATAGGCGTATAAATATATACGAGCAGGTAAAATAATTTACCAACCCAGATCTTAAGCACCACGAATATTATTATAATGCTGCTAACCAATTTTGGATCAGAAAGTCGAGAAGCCTTTCGCGATTCTTATACATCGATCGCAGTTTGATTGGGTGGAGGCCGACGATGGTCGTCCCTTCAGAGCGGCACCTTTGAGATCCGATCGGTCTTCCTTTCTTTTTATGCATTTTTAATTACTTTCCGTCATTGTGAATGTAACCGACGCGTCCGGCTATTGTGTACAATAACATGTGTAACATTAAAACCACTACCAATAAAAAACGTCATTGTGACGGTGTAAGCAGGACAGCCTCAGTTCATCACAAGCCACATTTTCAATGCGTGTCCATCGCTATATTAACAGAACATATATTTTAAGTAGCTTTTTCAAATTAGAGTAGGCGTATCGGTTGTAGCCACACCTACTATTTTATAGCATTAGTCACTTATTCCAAAGTTATTCAGTGAGTATGTAAATTATAATTTTTTTAGTACTTTCTCTAAATTTACGACATTACCGTTCGAGAACCTATGAAACTTGCTAGAAACGATTATGGACAAGACTGGTAAAACGATATAAGAATGAAGCTGCTTTCATAGTCAATTCCCCAATCGAAATCCTTTAAAGTGTAGAACAAATTGGAGGGTGGCTGTAAACTGTAAATCTGCTCTACAAAATTTGTTTAAATTCTTTTTGACGTAGGCATTATTGTTGTAGTTAGAATATTTCTAAGACTGCGACCACCCGCAACTGGAAATTCAGATTAAGATTATTTAACAAAATAAGTGGATATTACTGGACATTCCAGAATCCAATTAAATTTCAAGCGATCAGTACGCGAGAGCTGGAAATGTAGCGTTCCTGGGCAACGTGGACGAGCACGCGGTAGCGGCATTCACGTACGGCACGAGATTACCCGGTCTGACAGGAGACGGTAGCGAGGCGTAGGTGCCACGTCGCCGTGGGCGTCTTTGGGGCTTACGAAGCTCAACTCCGACGTTACAGCTCGCGAGTCTCACATACATGTAAGTGCATGCTCCTACATTGGTGTGTAATCGAATATACGTATACGCGCACGTACTACACGTATCGTTGTACGGACCTACAGTTGCGGTATGCCCACGAGGCAAAGCGAGTCACCGAGGATGATCAGGGTCCGAGCAGATAAGTGTGGGAAGGAAAAGACCGACAACGCTAAGAAAATCCCATTGGCATGTATTGATTAACGTATACAGTTTAACCTATCTTAGCTATGTCTGTATTTGCATGTATCGATGTAATTGATAATGTTCATCATAGGAAAGTGGCCCCCAAATAACCCCAAATTACTATTCTTATTCAAAATACATTTATTCTATTTCTGCAGTGTTCTCTTATCGACAATTTCTTTTCCGATATCTCTGTTCTCTTGGCTAAACATTTTCTCGCTCGTAATTGATTGTTCTATTTTATTAGTTCGCCCAGCTAATCGTGTAGTTAGTTGAACCAATCTCCCTTCCATCAGTCTGTGTCATTTTGCGGCAAATCAGTGCGGAAAATTGGGCTGGGCAAGTGCTAGGAGTAAACATACTCATGGTCTTATTATTGTATAGATTTCTGGCGGAAATGTAAGAATTCGTTCGAAGTTACTGCATTGACGACATGTAAATACATTTTTTCCTCCAGTCGGGGAGTGTAATGCTCTTATTGGGATCATGGAGTATTTGGAAATGTCTTTTCTCAGAGAACATCAAAGAGTTGAACATTAATTAAAAATTAATTACATTTGAAGAAATCATCGTCAGTAATGATACGGTATATTTTTCAGGAACCCAGAAGCCGGAGTGTCCAGTGACGCCTACAGCAGTCTTAACGTGCCAGGTGGTGCGGCTTCTAGCAGTTGTGCACCACTGTTACGTGATTGATTCCCGGCAGACAAGGCGCAGACAACCCCTTCGCCCCCTTTGCTCTTCACCATGGCCGCCCCACTCGCAACACTGGGTTTTGTCCCTCTCGCACTTCTCCCGATAGGTTCTCCATGTTCGTTCCCTTCTCTCTTGGTTTCTTGCCCTGTTCAAGTATTGCTCCAAGAAGATCTTCGAAACTCTCCCGAGGCTCTCTTTCTCGCTCTCTATCTCCACCTCGGTTGCCCCTACCGTTGCTCACACTCCCGGTCACCGTCGTTGCCGCCGCTTATAGTATTTTTGCGCGGGGCGCTGCGCCCACGGATGATGGGAAGGTAAGGATGAGGGGCAAATGGCCAGAGGAGGGCAGAAAATCAAGAAGAAGATGGAAATAAGAAGGAAGAAGATGGATACCTCGGAGTGCACGATGGTCAGCAAGGCAGGCAAACGGTAGGGTAAGGGGAGGTCGTGGCCGAGCGCAGAAGTAGCAGCAGCAGCAGCAGCAGCAGCAGCAACAGTAACAGCCAAAGCAGGAGCGCACCAGCAGCAACGGGGGTACGAAAGGGGGGCCCCGCTTCGAGCCTTCGAAGCATTATGATGCAAAGATGGCGCGGTGGCGGCACCCTAGAATTAGCCGGAGCACTCGCCATTGGCCGCTCGGCAAACCACTCCTTCGCTATAACAACCGACTGCATACGATGCATACTAAGGATAAGCACGCGAGCCGACAAAGAATTGGCCGCCCTCGCGCACGCGGACGTTTACCTTACGGACTCGACTCGGGAGAATTTGCTATGTGCATGAGAGCTCTACTGGAACAGTACACCCACAACAAACCTCCCCACTACTCGTTTGATGGAACATTCGGGGTGATGATATGAATTTGGGAAACGAAACTCAGGATCAAATGGATCCTGATAGTCGAATTATAGTTATGGATGTAACGCATGGAATAGGATTGGGATCTCTGATTGGGAGGGAAAAAAATGAACATCTAGAAGAAGCATTCCTGCACCGAGAGATCAGGAAAGATGGTGCCCGGCGCTTCGATAATCTTGGAATATCGGTGACCGCTTTCGCTGTGTGTGCTACGCTGGTCAATATCTTTTCGACCGCGAAGAATCTCTCGGTCAATCTTCGTCGGCTCCTCTCACTCGCTCAAGCCTCTATCCTTCACTCATACAGACGAGACCAACAGCAACATGTTCATACAGACGTCCGACACATGGGCACGCAGAGCGACGAATACAGAAGAACTCTTCGTTGCCCGCCTCCGTTTTGCCTCCGATTGCCGTGGCTCACCGCGGATGTAACTGGCGCGTAACTTCTTCGCTTGCGCATGGGACAAAGTGCTGGGTGAGGGGTAGGGGAATTGGAAATCGCTGTGCATATCCCCTCTACGTCCCTTTCCTTCCCGCCGCGTAATTACGTGCCAGTGGTTGTCATCGGGGTGGTCGAGGGATCAACGAGTTCACGAATTACATGCTAGAAGCCTACACATGCAGACGCATGGAGTCAAGTTGACTGGGCTACTACAGTTTAACCTGTAAAAACCCTTCTAGACATTATAGATTGTTATAAGGAGGCCAACTTCACAGTGTGGCTTGTGTATATACAATCCAGTTAAGGAATAAGAAACGAGAGTTGTTGACATACGGTAGACACCCAGGGAAGAAAGAAGTGGAGCATACACAGCGAGATAGAAAGAAGGAGAAAGAGACCAAAGCCGATGAAAGAATTCGTGGTCGGTTATGAAATCAGAGAACCCAGCGGCAGGGGTCGCCAGGACGTGGCAGCAGATCGCAGATAGGCAGAATGTGAGAGAGGCTGCAGAGAAATCAAGAGTAGTCGAGAGAGGGAGATAGAAGTAAGAGGAGGAAAGGAGCCCGTAGAGTCCAGCAGTTACAACGGCAAGGACAGAGACCCAGAGGCGAAAGGAGAGATGCCAGCAGGCCAGCGGGGGTGGTCCATTAGATAATGCAGTCAACGGACAGAGAAAAGGAAGGATGACTGAACAGTCGTGGAGGGCTGATGGTAGATGGAGAGAGAAAGATTATATAGCAGTCGCTCATCGGACACGTCAAAATACATCAGCTACCGCTGTGCGCTCGCTCAGAAAGCCCTCCGTTCACTATATTATGCGTACGAGCTGTTGGCCGGACTCCCCACGTCACCAGAGCCTCCGTAGGTAGTCGTCGACATTGTTAATGACGTCTTCACAGTTTACGTCGATGTCCTTGTTCTCCTTTCTACAATCGATGTTCGCCAATTTTGCCACTGTGCCTTTATACAGTCGCAAGGTTGGCGGACAATTGTGTCCACTAATTTTTTGTGTAATTGACGTCGTCTTTTGGCGTTTACCCAAATAAAACAGCATGATATTTGTATGTTTGCCTTGTGATTTAGGCATTTCTTTAATACAAACACATGCAATTTCGCCAACCACGAAAAGCCTCCATAGGCAGTCGTCGACATTGTCATTGACTCTTCACAGTTTACGTCGATGTCCTTGTTCTCCTTTCTTCAATCGATATTCCCCAATTTTGCCACTGTGTAAAGTGTGTTCACTTATTTTTGTGTTATCGGCATCGTCTTTTGCCGTTTAGCCGAATAAGACAGCATGATTTTTGTATATTCGCCTTGTGACTCGAACATTTCTTTAATACAAACACATGCAATTTTGACAACAACGAAAACCCTTATGGTCATTTTCGTTGTTATCGACACTATCATTGTCATCAGTATCTTCTTGGTTCGCGTCTAAGTTCTCGTGCTAATTGTTTTTTTTACCACTTCGTTAATAGAATTGGCACCCTGTAATGCACTTCGGATGTTGTTTGTCAATGACCAATGTGATTTCGTGAGATTTTCGATGGCCAACGATGTTCATTTTGAGCTGTCTTCATTGGAAGTGCCTTCTGGCTAGAGCGGTCGACCGAATATGCAGAAACAACCCTTCCAGCCCTTTCCTCAAGTGCAAACAATCAAAGTACATCCACCCAGCGATCCAACTGCAAATCCAATTTAGCCCGTTGGAAACTAATATAGCAAGAATAGAGATGGAAATCGAATAGTTGACCATCTTACAAGGCGATTGAGAAAGGAAGGAGATTGTATTTAATAGAAGGAACCCCCCATGAACCCTCCCCCTTTCCACTGTTGCTGCATGACTCTCGCTCTACGAAACAGCAATATGATTTACATTTTGCGGCTATATTGACCATTTCCGGCACCTGCAGCAACCGCTTCATTGTATACCCCGTGTTGTTGGCCCTCTGCTGTGTGTTCGTTTACTCGAGCTACGTTATATATGCGCGAAGAATGACCGTCTTTACCAAGCTAAATTAATTTCGCGTCTTGCTTGAGAAAATTTCACATTTTACGCCAACCTTATGAAGTACATAAATTAATAAACAAATGTATTCACAGGTGGAGAGTTGTGACACATTTGTAACCTAACGACATATTTGTAACCTTAAAAACAACTCCCAATGTGCTGAACTGATGTTGATGAAAACATTTTACCAACTGGTTCTAAATTCCCCCTGACTAAAACACAATAAAATCACCTGGCATATTTCGAATTAATCTAAGTCTATCGAGATCCCTGCTTTCTCCAGTTTTCAAAGCTTGCAAGATTGAATTACCACTTTGGGAATCAAATTAAGATTGCAGTAATGGAAAGTACAGTTTTCCCTTTCATGCGAGAATATTGACACGATAGAAGATGTTTAGACGTTCCTAAGTATGGCAGTATGATTCATGAAGGCGAATAAACTATCTTGACGGAATGTCCTTGGCGATCAGCTGCGTAACCCTAACAGAGGCGGCAGCAGTGGCGATTAGAGTCGAGATGAAGAGTGAGGCAAAGGAAACGGAGTATAGAGACAAGAGGGATAGGGAAAGATCGTCATCCAGGGCACGGGGTGGGTTCTTAGGCACCCACTAGAGAAGACGTGATTGCGCGCGCGTACCTCCGGCGGACAGCAGCAGCATCTGTGCTCTACGGCCCGATATCCATACAAAGCTGTCTGCTGAATAATATTACACTTAACCCGTACCACTCGGATGATTATAGTTGAAGCCAACGTCGATAGTAGTTAGAGCGTGCATCCTGTGTGAATGCTAATATTCATCGCGTACACACTATACGGTCTCGGATTCATTGTATACGTACGCACGCGTAGATATCAATTTCTTATTGTTTATAACGAAAAATGTATAACAACACCATGTATTCTACCGACAACCTGCATGTTGCACTGTGATTCTTATAGTTGAGTGCTTTCATATCAATAATACGTACAACGTACATGATGACTGCAACTGTACGCAACTATTAACCAACGAGTATTAATTGCTAATTCATTCAATGGTGACAATAGAATAGATGATATGACTATGAAAATCTGATGGACTAAAAATAAATAGGTGCTACTTAGTAGTTGCCCGGACTATGATTTATTTTAGTGTTCATTAACAAAAATTGTGGTAGTCTTGGTAATTGTAAATGACAACATTAGTCGCTAATCCATGTGACGATTTTTTCGAGTGGCATTAACTTTTTCCCAACTGTTTTATAGATAAGGCAACTTAAAAATTACGGTTGAGGTTCATTGAACATATTTATAGTCACGAGTACCAGTTTTTTTCAGAGTATGCTTAAAGATTGTCATCATGTTGATAACGACTCAAGTTTTAATACATAAAATGCATATTATTCGCACTTTGCACCCTTAATATCTACAGCTCTCTGTTATATTGGTTGGGTTATCCAATATGATGTAACTGACGAAAGAGAAACTAAGTCCAAGAGATCCGAAAACCATACGTCTACGATTTGTCAGTGAGGTAGAACGTCGAAACGAGAGGAAAAACTCTCGAGTCGGAGGGTTGCGTGATGTCCGAGAACCCTCGGGGCGTGCGTTCCGCAACTTCGAATATCAATTTCGTAGCGACAACTTTTCGCCCTTATGCTCTCAGGCATACAGTCAAAACGACGGTGAGGTCTTCCCCCTAGTCTCGCGGCTTCCGCCATCCCCCTTGTGGTCCATATGGAAATGGCGATCGCTCTTTCGTCGTTCTCGTCCTCGTCGGAATCCAGTTTGCGCTAGTGGAAACATCTCGAGAGGGTCAGCCTGCGCTGGATCATCATACGTTTCTCTTTTTCGCACGCACACTCGAAACCATTCACTTTCATATGAGGCACCACCTTCTCACTGCTGTGACATAAAGTCGAAAAGCTTCTCCTCGATTTTAGGCATTAGGCTCTGCGTTTATAGATGGGACCCTGGAGGGTTGAGTGGATTCAAAGGAATACGTTTTTCCCATGATAGCAATTCAAGTGGGAAATTCTTTAAAAACAACTGAAAGACATTTTTGTTTATTGATCTTTGTGAAATACATATGCCTGCACTGACTTCGAATAATACACGAAATTTGGAACTACTCTTAGGCAAATCCTGAAATATCTCACTAGCATCTAGTGACTTCTATCCGTAAATATAAAAATAGAAAATTAAAAAATATAATAATTTCTTTATAATTTCCATTTCTACCACTATTTTTGTACACCGAGCAAAAAATCTCGTATTAAAAACTATGCGTAGTAAAAGAAAAATATTTAATCTTGAAAAAAGCTAACCATATTATGAAGATAGTAGCATAGACCAACGATTAAAGATCAATCATATCACTAACAATTATAGTAAATATTGTAATTCCTCTGATTGTGTCTGTAGTTAAATTTCTGAAAAGGATTAACTTGGTTCTTTTAATTACTTCATGACAGAGAGTATCGAATTATTCTATATATCGGGGTTACATTGTTCCTACTGTGCGAAATCCTTCAAACTGTCTCGCGTGTGGTCCAAAAAGTTTGAGGGCTGTTTTTTTTCGAGCAAAGGAAGCTGAAAGGGCCGGACTTTCGGTATTGCAGATTTGCGTCGGTTGAATTACGCCCTGAGTAAAGTAATATGAAAATATTTACCGGAGCAGCGACGGTGCGGGTGATCGGCGGCACCAACTCGGGTCATTCGAGACACGAGTCTCTGGTTACCGGTTCTACTGGTGCTCCTGCTGCTGTTCCGATGCTGATGCTTCTACCCGCGTGCGCCCGGTTATATTCTCCTGCCGATCCTCCGCATCGTCCAAGAGCTTCTACCTACTTCACTCTTGTCCCGAAACGTAATAGCCGCAACGAGTAAATCGGGATTCGGTTACGTAAGAGAGAGTACACCCTGAGGCACTTGCTGGACTCTGTAGTAGCTGTTGCATCTTCTCTCGCGGAAGCAGATCAGAGCATCGAAATCTCAACGTTTCGAAGAGGTTGGATGATCTTAGTAAGATATAGCACGTATTGGTGCACTCTTGAGATTGTTTCCTTATTTCAGAGGCACAACAATCGTCAACACTCGCTTCTTTATGGCTTCAATTCGAAATAAAAAATTCCTTAAAAATCGGCATTTGAGGAGAATTTTATTTTTAGACAATGCCTACACGGAAAGAAAAAAGTAGGTCTGACTACCAATTCCAGCATATGTTATACCGCGTGTTAGTTACTGAAACTAAATCGGAATCGTAGTCTCAATTTTTTTTTGATTAGTAGCAAAAATAGTACGTATAACAAACAACTTGGTTCCTGCAACTATCACGGCTGCTATCTAATCAAAATGATTCGTTACGCCAACCAACCGATGAGTTGAGGTTATGATCTCAGCTGGTCATTGTTATTATCGATACTCTATCAATGATGTTATAGTTTCTTCAACCGACCGAGTAGTTGGCGCTATGCTAACAATTTCGAGTGGTTGTCGGGACCAATAAATTAGTTTTCACAACTTTTTCTTTCCATGTAATTGATTCATGAAATGATGAATTTTCAATCAAAAGTAATAGGTCAATTAATCAATGATGATGATATAAAGTGATCATACTCAATTTTGGAGAACAGGTAAAGTTGGGTCTACTAGCCAATTTACTTCTCTGAAGAACTAAATATATTGCCTTAGCAACTATTGAGTGGCACCCTTTAATTGTTAGTCCATGTTACCATTTTTATAATTATGTTACTTTGTATTTACTTTGCTTATGGTGATAATGAATTCCTAAGCCTTTTACGGTAGCAATGAACAAATTAGTCTCATGAACTAACAGTTAGTAGATGTCATTTAATTATTGCCAGGAGTACAACGATTCCTATTCGTTTTTTTTATAAACCCCCGTTATCTATTTTTATTTTTAGTTTACTATATTGTGCACCCATTTTGCTGAATCCATACTCAAAGAAACATATGGCATAAAAAGTTACAAAAAGCAGACAAAAAATTGTTTATTCGGCATTTTAGGTGTATGAGACAAAGTTTTGTGCGAGGGGTCGGTATCTTTACGCAATCCTCGTCGTTTCTTTATCAGCGAGAGTCAGGAGAGCAACGGCAGTTTCCGGGCCACGCACGGTGTGCCTATATAGAAGTCGTGTTTTATTGGCCGAAAACCGACAGATATCAGGATTATGTGCTCCGTCACTGAGACGAGTAGCAGTAGCCCACGGATCGAAAAGTGCGGCAAACGTTCACCACTGCGAGCAGAGGGGTTGCGGCCTCGAGCGAGGGTGAAACGAGAGAAATAAGGGAGAAACGCATATAATACGCAGTATAATAGCACAAAAAGAACGCACTTTCATTGGCAATATTCGCCCTCTCTGAAAATCGTTCACTCTAAAAAAATCTCATTCTTCCTTCAATCCGAAATAGCCCTTCTGCATTCCATTTCTTAGTAGAAATTTAAACCTTTCAAAATGGAGGGTACGTTAATCGTACCCTGCGAATGTTTCAAAAACGATAATCTTCTTTTAGGATTACAATTATAGTTATTCTATTATAATATTATTATAATATCACATTCGACATCATTCGGGATAATAAAAATATCCCGAATAACACACCATGTATGTTTTACGTCATAATGATTCAAAACATAATGAGAAACAATAAAAATTAACAAAAAACATCAACTTTCCATTCCTATAAAAAAATAATTAAATATATTTCTAAAGAATAATTTCTATAACCTTTGATCGAAATTTCAAGTTAAAAGAAGAAAAGTTTTCTATTCCCCCAGTCGTTAAAGCCAAACTTAAAAAAATGACCGTACCGGATTCCACATTATACTCGGAAATAGCACTAGATTTTAAAAGATCATGGAAAAAGTCGAATTCTTTAAAGTAAAATATTTCATTTTGGAAGCAACTAAGCAAGCAAACTCCGTGCAAATAAGTCGGGGATATTGTGTGGAACGTTTCATAAAATTTAAAAAAAAACGAATCTTCAGTGTAAAAAACCATTATATTCTTGCCTGGCATCGATGAATCAGACTAAAAAAATTCTTTGCCAGTTCCCGATCAATAATATCGATCGATCCACCCCCGAAACTTCTCTGAGCACATTTATTTTTCGCCAGTCTTCTTATTCTTCTTTCAGTGTTTTCTCCTCGTTCTCGAGCGTCCGTGCGGGCCATTAAAAAAATAACCCAGCATTAGATTGGCCGGGGCGGCGGCGTACGGCGAGGCAACGTTTTATTTTATCGTGGTCCGGCGAGACCACGGTTACTACGATAACCATCTGTAGTCGAACGGGCGTTTTTCGGACTCAGAATCATCGTTCACTTTTTTTTTTCTTCTTACTTCATACTGCAATACTTGCTGTCTTTTTCGCCTTTCCGCCAACGTTATCATCATCGACGCTGTCATGGCTGACGAGCAAAAGACGATTTATTTTATTCGTTTAGTGTCTTTCGTCCACTTTCCCCCTCTTGTGCGTTCGCAATCGTCTCATTCTCCCTTCGCTTATTTACGGTTCACCATCTCGATGCTGATCCACCCGTAACTTTTTCCACACTCTCCTATAATACTAAGGGAACCAGAGAATATAATTTTGGTTACAACCAATAAATATTACGTTCACACATACGCAACAAAATTGGCGTTTTACATGTTACGCACGCTTAAGGCGACTTTCTCTACACGCTTAAGGCGACATATACACTTGGCAACTCAAAAATATCGTTATTGAGATTTTTACATTTTCATAAATTTACATTGAATATATTAAGAATTTTAAGATGGTGTCGATAACTTCTTGGAAGTTAATTATTTTTTTATTTTTTACTGACGAAGATATATTCAAACGCGTTTTCTCGAAACTACATATTTCAGACTGGTAATAGAGATATCTTGAAAAATACTGAATCAATTTGTTTGAGATTTATTTTAGTCATTATATACATAATTATTTATCGCATAACATACTTATTTATAAAAAAATTACCGTATTTTGTCATATAAAGCCCTGCTACAAATTTGAACGTCCACCATTTTTTCGTAAATCGATAATTTTGCAATTGGTAATAATATGTCAAATGTGTTGGCATCTTTAATAATATTACATTTCAATTTATTGTTTCTGTTGACTTTTTGGCGAAGATGCCATACATCCGTCATTTTTTTATACATCGAGTAGCATATAACGATGGACGCCATTCGAACAAAAATGTTATATTCTTTTTTGACGAAATAATAATCGGTTTTAACGCCTCTGAAATATTCTTCATAGTAATAGAATTACACCACATTATACTAAACTACACGGAAAAACAGGTTTGTTGGTATAACCAAGTTACTGCTTATATATTTGTCAGATGATTAATTAGTTCTATCAACCAAGGCATTAGTTACGACTACCAAATTTATGGTTGGTATAAACTTAATATATAATAAATGAATCGACTGGCACATATTTAACCAGTAACTTGGTCATCCCAACTAACCTCTTTTTTCCGTGTATTGCAAGTCCGTGAAAAATTATTATTTCCATACAGTATTTAGTAATGATTATTTATTCTAAAATATCGATAGGGTTACAATTGATAAAATTACAGATGGGGCACCAGATAAACTCGATGAGAGTACCTTCAATTCATATACATAGCAAAGACGCCATATTGGTTTCGCATCGTCGATGCATCATTCGAGATAGGGAAATCAATCACAATACAATAGTAATACGTAAGACCCAATACAACCTTAAAAACACATTTTTCCATTAATCGAGAAGCTAAGTGTTACGCTTGATAAAAATAATACTGGAAAAGAAGGAAAAAAACTCAGCTTATAATCATATGCGTGGTTTTTTACAAGCCACGATATCGTCACAGTTGTTTATTCAACTAAAAGCCAGGACACATTTTTTTGTCGTTCATATCTCCCTTCTTATCCTGCAGCATAAAGAAAAATCACCCTTGCGGTTATCCGGATACGTCGAGTGCCCCACTGTGTTTTCTTTCTGATCTTTCCAGATCCGAAAACCAAGCGAAGAACTCGCGCGAGATTCCCACCAACTGATAACTTATGCGTCGATGATATTTCATTTTCCTGGCTTCTTTCGTAAATAAAAAAACAACAAGAGTGGCTGGGTTGCTGTTGAGCATCGGGGAAAGCTGCCACAGTACCCAGGGGTGTGTTTTAGTTTATCACGTCTGTGCGTTTAATACCTCGGGCGTAGGGCTTCCCGATCTCGAATGTTTTCCCCCCATACGAAAACGAGGGACGAGAACGCTTAATGGCGATTTTTTGTCTCGACTACACGACGAACCTTCCATTCCTTTTCCTATCCTCAGTCGTTTCGATAGCGTGAGGGTAACACACATTGACCACTGGACTTTCACGCCTTCGGTGTGAATTCCTCTGGCCCCTGTCACTCTTCACCCATGTACAGCAGGATAGAAAAAAAAAACGTACAGAATCACTTAGCGAACGGTATTGCCTAGCGTGCTTGGATTACCAAATGGACACGTGTATGGAGTCCACATCAGGATCGGGTGAGAAACAGAAAAAGCAGGCAGGACAAATGAAACTTGTTTATGATTGCAGTAATTAATTATTCCGTTCACGTAAAATGTGGAAATAGAAAATTAAAGGATCGAGAGACATACGCGATCCTTATCCGCTATATCGTATAATTATTGTCGGCACCCAAAGAAATCATGGTTGCTCTGTTATCTATGAAGTGACATTAATCTGTTGATGGTCGAGCCACTTTCCTGTGGCGAAGAAAATTCAACGTTGGACACTTTTTTTAGATAAAAATAGTTGATAAATGACACTTTAGAAAACATACAATTTTAATATTTTTACATTTAAGTTTCATAGTCTTACAACTTTAATCTTTAACGTTAATTAATGGATTTATTGCTAGATCACACAACCATTTTTTATACTATCGTAACTTCTTGCACAAGGTAATTCGAGGTAGTAACGGTAACAAAAAAGACGTTAATATAAATAAAAGACAAGGTGCAGTTTTTGTCCAAAAACGTCTACAGAATAATTTTAGTAAATTTCTAGTCCTCTTTTAAAAAGTTGTATAAAAAAAAGCACAAAACAATTCGTTAAACCACAAATTTACCAAAAATATTGTGTACAATTGATGAAAAGTTTCAGTGGATTTGTGAGCAAATTTTGTCTCAAAAGTACGAAAATTCCAGTTGATCTAGTCAAAATAGTAGTTGACATTATATACTATTTTATTTAAGTTCATATGCCCGTTTTGCTAGTTACATTAATTATTTTGTTACGGTTAGACTTAATTGATTGTATCTATGAAGTCGATAACCCCTATAAAAATAAACTTATCAAAATCAGATTGATAAGATTTTCCGATATTCTCCAAAAGCTCTAGAGCGTAGAATTCTTGTTCCCAAACAGACACTCAACAGGGTGCTGCTCACTTTCTTACTGCTGCTTTTCTCTTGATTCAACCCTCCGGCGTCGCCCAGCACGCCACGCCGAGTATGGAGATTTCGTCTTAATCTTTATCGAATACGCGTGTTCGTAGCACGAAAGCAGGAAGCGACACAGCTCGCGAGTTGTGTCACCCCGACCTCGTTGAGGGGGAAAGGAGGGGGTGGGGATCGAGGGGGTGACCCGAACTGGTTACTCTCGGAGCAGAGGCGCTAAGGGCGGGGAAAATTGAAATTGTGCTCTCGAGACACGAATGAAATTGGGCTTGACGTATTCAGAATATCGTCGTAGTAAAATCCGTCCAAGAGAATAACTTGTGGAAAAATGGAATAGAGAAGTTAGTGGAAAAAGACGGAAATAAGAAAAAAGAAAGAAAGGAAATAATGTGAAAGAGCTGGAGTAAAAGGAGAATTTATGGGGAGGCGAATAGGGAAAAGAGTGTGTAAGCACACAAGCCGAGGACTGTAGGAATTAAATTCTTAAAGTTCCCTTCATGTATGTCGGAAAGTCGCATTCCGCGGGGCCTCGGGACCTCCCGTAGTACCTACCGCCGCTCTCTTGCACTCACCCTGGGGAACCAATATTAATTCCCATAAATTTCCTTTCAACGAGTATGGTGTATGGATACCTTAGCGACTCGCCGGTTCTTCGCCCCCACCCTCAGTATATCGTCACAAAAAATTTCAAACCCGAGCAAGGAACTACTCTATACATATATATGTATACAAGTGTAATACTCAATTCAGCGTGGAAAGATCGTTTGCCTTTTTAATCCCCGTATGTATGCACGGACCGTTTGTTCTTCACGTTATTTTATTCTTTTTACAAGATGTTCAATGCCATTCAGATGGTATGCAAATATTTGACGTTCCAGATCCCAATTATTGAGAAAGACGATCAACTGAATCGCAGTCAAATAAACGTTTGTTTACTGACGCGCTGAAATGGATTCAGACGAAAGTTGTAGACATAAAAAAAACAGATCCCACCATACTGAGAAAAAAATTGGTTTGGTTTACTGAGATCTTGGTTAAAAATTTCATCAAGAAACATTTGGTAGGCGCAACTAAGTTAATGGTTAGGCGTACAAAATACCTAATTGTCTTACCAATTCCTTGGTCATGTTAACCGATAACTTAATTGTGGCTAGCAAATTTTCTTGTTGACATTTTTAATCAAGTTTTTGGTAGTTCTAACCAAGCCCGTTTCTCAGTGCACCTATAGAAAATAATGCAAAAATTCATTCTGCGGAAGAATTACTACACGGAACATTAGATAGACAAAATATATCACGAGACTTTGCAGCGTCTCGACGCCAATACTTAAATTAGCATTAAGCAGCATTTCTTGCCGCCGTAACTTGGATGGGCGACTGCTTCGCCGCACACTAGTTTGTGCACCAATTGCTAAGCGGAAGGAGGTTTTTGTGGATTTATAATGTATTCTCATGCAGTAAAAATAAAGAGGCCTGTGTCGGCCAGATTTTCCGCAGTTTCCGTGTTCCCTTGTGCAAATACGATACAGTTGAGCATTAGGTAAGACTGGCTGTGGGAAACACTCTGGTGGGGTCTCTAGGAAGGAACATGGAACGAAAGTGAGGGGATAGTGAAAGCATGTAGGCGTATTGAAGAACACCAACGAAAAAAACAATTGTTATTCTACGAAATATATTTTTTTCATTTCTTTTAAAAACTTGTATAATTACAATATAAGTTAAATATATATGTCACGTGGATACGAAAAATATATGTTTACTCAGATTTAGACAAAAAAAAATTTGTATTGAAAATATATTTTCGAGATTATATCTGCAATTTATATTAAACACTTTACTAGAAACTCTAGGAACAGTTCCAATATATATTTTACACATTCTTGTGAATTGTCATCATTTTTGTGAAATATCGACACTAGAGACGTTTTTATCTTATATGATGATTTCATCAGATTCTTGGTAGAAATTTCTATATGAATAGAATATCTACCAAATTTATCAATATTTTTATTAGTTTATTTACAATATTTGCCATTGATATTACAACTTTCATTTTTTATACAAAAATATTTACTAAATCCATGCAGATTTATACTAAATAATAGCTTGTTAGAAAGGACTGATTGCTGACGTCTGGAATCTTGCTACTAGTCGAAATTCCTGTGGTCTTAATTGATAGATATGTTACAGCATCGGCGTAGAATTTTTTTTCCTCCTCAGAATCGCCGACACTATCGATTTCTTGAACGTGCCTTAGCCTTTGAGATGCGGAATTAAAGGGGTAACAAAGTCTAACGAAGCGAGCTCGACCACGTTAATTGTCAGTAAATATTAATAACTGCCGGCAAGGTGTCGAGGGTGGCGAACAAGTGGGAAATCGTGGTTGCCAGTTTGAGAGAGAGTAGAAGCGATTCAAAGAGTGCGAGAAAAGCTCGCTCGAGGGTGAACCACCCACGAACCGGTTGTTACTACCTTGAAGAGCAAATACATAATGCCTCGATGGTTCTGCAACGGGACAACGACGAGAAGGGGGTGTCAAGGGGCACAAGAGATACATAGAGAAGTGACGACAGAGCAGAACGCCCCGACGGTCCGTGATTGAAATTTGGAAACTCGCTTTGACACAATTACCCGGGCGTTCTGCTCACGAAGATATCAAGAGCCTCCCCCCATACCCGCAACCCTCTCACGACCATGCCTGAGGGGATACGGCCCACCGAATTCCCTTTCTCGCTTCACAATTATTGGCAAAATCGAGCGTTGCAGTGGAAAGCTCTCGCTCTCACTACTCTCTGAGCCTGAGCTTTTCGTTCGTTCCCGAATAACCGCGGGGGTAGAGAGACAGAGAGATTGTTCTCATCCCACTTATATTCACTATGGCAGAAGCACTCAGTTGACACCTGCCGAAAGTCTGATGCGCCACAAAGTCCATATTTCCGTAAAGCCACTCTATTCTCGCAACCGAAAAAAACTGCTCTTTCGCCACAACTTTGTGCGATATATTGTCGAATATTGCGGTTAGGGCACCTGAGAATTTTAACGGTTAGGCGATTTGCGAGCTAGATTTGACGTAAGTAGGACCACGGCGAAAAAATTGTCCATTTGAATTACAAGTTTATGACAATTCAACAAGCTATCTTCAATGTAACATTACAAAAATATTCGTCATAGATAACTTTGACGTGTGGAAGATCTGACTTTTTTTTTGGACTGCAGAAGTCCTTTTCTAAAAAGTATGTTGCGAGATTTTATTGAAGTGCGTGTTGGTCCATTGTCATCGTGCTATTCGCGTTGTGATTGGTCGGAATTGGCGCGAGATCAGATCGCGACCGGGACCGAGTTTGTGTTTAAGACGTTTGACAGTTGCAATTCTGAAATTTTTGTGAAGCATATCGGGCGGGCGAGGTTTGAATTCCAAGTTGGTTGACTTTACAATATTTTTGGGTTTCCGGATTATGTGTTAATTGCAAATATTAAACTAGGTTTAAGATGTTGAACGACAAAGTGCGTAGTCTCTACGGCAGCAGATAAACCAGGCGTACGTGGAGTCACTGCATGCAGATCAACAGAACGATTGTGAATAAAACATAAACGAAGAGATCAGGAAGAACTGAAATTTTGCATTCAAGTAAATCAGTATGATCTCTTTGTTTACTGTTACTTTTAGCAAAATCCATGCCAGGTTTCCAGAATTGGAACCCCTGTATATATTTTTTTTAGCAAAGAGATCATACTGCTTTACTAAAAATGTAACGCCCCATATAATGATGGCAATTTACATTTTTTTAAAAGTCTCTAAATGCTCTAGACCTCGCAAATATTAAGTTATCAAGCTAAATATTAATTTATAATTGAAAGGATGTTAGAAGACGATTGGTAATCAATTTGAGCCAAATCTATAAAGAGCTTCCAAATCGATAAGATTTGGAATTATTGTAAAAATAGGTTAGATCTCTTATCTTTTGTGAGTTCCGATTATATATATTAAATTATATTAAATAAGATCTCTGCACCGACACGCGTACTCTACTCGCACGCGCCGAGCGCAGAAGTTTTCTAGTCTGACTAAAACAACGGAATCGCTTGATAATAGTACGAGATAAGTATAAGAGATTTAAGGGTTTCGAGAAATATTCTGTTGCGATCTGCTACTGTTTCTTTATAAGTTCTTAAGGATTGAGTAAACGAATGAATTTTTTACTCCTTGAGTAGAAAAAAAATACAGGTGCCGAAGTAATGGTAGCATTTTTTATCGATGTTGCAAAGACGTTGGAAAACGATTGCTATTATCATTGTGAGCAGGAGAGACGCAATTCCCAATCATATTACTTACATAATAGGGCAATAATAAATATTTCGAGATGTTGGAATGCGCATTACTATGCTTGGAATTTCGAAAGTATGGAATTTTGTATAGAACTTTAATTTGGAACCTATACTTATACCGTGCCTTTTATTGATCTCCCCCATACGTTGAAATTTTTACTACCCCGTGACTACCACCGGTCGTCATTTGGAGGTCAGGCAGGAAGGAATCACATAGAAAGAGGGAATATAATAAATATTGCAAAAAGATCGTTACGGGAAGAAGGCGAAGCCAGTTATGTGCTTCTTCGTATAAGAGCTGTAAGAAGCCTTTCGCGATCTTATATGTGACTCCGTGGAACTTTCCGCCGGGCTTATTCATCGATGACTCTTACCATATCGTATTAGTGTGTGTTAGCAATTTTTTGGGAACCAAATTTCTTAATTCGCTGGGAAAAAATAAAAAATAAAATCCCATCTATATGAGATAAAAACAATAGAATATTTTCCTACCTATTTTTTGGTTAATATTCCGATCTGAGATGGGATCATTGAGTCAAAATGACAAAACTTGTTTTTGGCATTTTTTAATTAATGACATTTTTTCAGTGCATACTTTAGATATTCATAGATGTCACTTAATAGTTGGAACGACTACCGGAAAGCGAAATATAATATTCCGTTGTGGTGCCAATTCTCTTTGAATCGAAAATCTCAGTTTTCTAGCCACTAATTGGAATCCTTTCACATATGAAACTCAAACCTGAATCGCAGTATCATTCAGAGTGACGGAGTACTGTTTTTGCGTTGAGCTATACGACACTGGGAAGGAAGGTGGGGCGGAAAGAGGGTGAGAGATCTGGTCGAAGGGCGTCGAAGCGCACTGTCGGCAAATTCTCTTTGCTGGATCTTTAATGCAGCAATCACGGGGCGTGATAAACGTGCGGTGCAAACGAGAGATGCCGCGAAAGAGAATTGGAAAGCAAGTCATGTGGATTTCATTCCCGCTTCTTCCACATACAGACTACGTACGCATTTCGTACGCACAATGCATGCAACCCGAGCAATTACGTCGTACAAACAAACGGACATGCAGTCGACGATTCATCTCTTTTCGTAACTGCACTGAGTCTGAACGGAAGTTGTGCTTGGTCTTTCTCTTTGAAATGGTTTCACAAAAAGTTCACCCTCAACCAGGACGAAACGAGACTTTATCAAAGCTGCGGTCTGCTTGTCATTCAAAGAATCGTACGATGTAACGATTTTATGGCATTACTTATTTATCAGAATTGATGCTGATAAATAGTCAGTGCCATAAAATTAAGATGTTTAACCAGCCGCACCGAGTATTAGATTAAGTTTTAATTTTAAATATCACATAAACTGTGTGTCAATCTTTGCTACTATTAACTCTCGATCCTATTTGTCGAACTTTCTTCTCGATATAAAAATCGAGAATATCAACGTGTGGAGTACCATCTATAGAAAAATGTTTAGCTGCCATAATCAAATGGTGTCTTTAAATATGCATACAAATGACAATCTATACAAACAACCGATTAGTTGTCCCAATTAGTCACTTGGTTATACGATGAACTTGTTGGGTGATAAATCAACCAACTGATTCCTTGGTCCAACTACTCAATTAGTCTATGCAACCATTGATAAGTTATGTCTATCAACTAATAGGGAGGTCCAAACAATCTTTATTAGACCAATCAATTCAATAGTTGGACTAACCAATTGTTTGGTCATTTTAACTATGTACGTAACTAGTGACAACTCATTATGTTTCTCCATACCCTGTTTACAATTAACGTCGCGAATAACAGAGTCAGAACTTATAATCCTTTCAACTTCAAGTACAATTAGCGGCTGGTTGTGTTTATGATTTCTCTCCGCAAATAAAAAGGTATAATCATAGAGAAGAACGTTTTGCAGTCATTGCACCTGCGTTGATAATAAACTCAAAGGGGAATTGATAACGATGATACAAGAGCGCCAACGACAACACCAAGAGTTGTCCGTAACGAAGGAAACTCTGGAACCAACTGTGCTCATCCGGTGATCCATCATCTCAGCGTGATCGTGTCTCTCGAGTGACGTCTCGTTACCAACCCAGTAATTACAATCTCTTTGCTTTGTAGCAAGCTAGTCGCACTTGGCAGTAAACGCATCGCAGTTTATTATACATACCCATCGCAGCCCGAACACGGAAAATCAAATATCGTCTCATCAGGATAACTGGACGATCGACAAATCTAAGTTCTCTTACCCAAGTTCGTCACTCGTCGAAAGACCAGTGAGTCCATAATTACTATCTGCTTCTTGCGAACCCATCAATCACTTTAATTCAAGATCGTGTAGACATTCCGTGTACAGTACCTGTGGTTCTTATGATTGACGCTCGTTGGCACTGAAAAATACATTAGTTAATCGTCCTGGATGGTGAATGAGTATCGGGTTCATCCTTTCCGTTTATGATAAATATACATCGTGGAAAAATAAAATAGTCTTATACAAGAGGAGAAAAGAACGTGGAACCCATTACTTTATTGCTTTCTCGTCTCCGAACGCAATATGAAGAGGGGAATCACTGACACTCCCTGATGCCCACGAAAGAATGAGCTGCGGAACAGCATGTTGGATTACAGTCTATAGATACGTGGAGAGCTGTAAGTTGTTGGATAGAACGGTGCAACGACTCAATCTCGGTAACACCTTCCTCTAGTAGCAAAGACCCGTGTATACTGTAGCATAGTGGGCGTATCCCTGACAGATACGTCTCCATTAGGCCACGGGTTGCTGATGGGTAGTTATTGGCATCAGCCCAACATTGGTGCACCTGCCATTGAATCATCTTCGTTGTGTTCTCGAATCCATATATTACTTCTGTTCTCAGGACTACATTTTGAAAAGAAAAAGCCGTATCTATTGCTATAAATCTTCGTAGCAGAAAAATCATCGTAATACTGACAACTGTAAGCGACAACTATTAATTGCCTATTTATGTGACTTTTTTTTTAGTTATTCTAAAATGATCTAACTATTATTAAATTGCGGTAGCTATGCAAACTTTAGGAATATAGTTAAAGTTTTTTTAACCTAATATTTGTGACCAGGAAGGCCAGATTTTTTTTAACGCACTAACAACTCGACAGCCGTCAGCTATCCGTTATGTCGAGATATATGAAAATTTTATTAAATTTTATTTATGTGAGATTTTAAGAAAGGCTTATTCTAAAAATCATACATACTATTAAAAATACTTACAAAAGTGTATAGGCAAGAAGAGTCATTAGTTTCGTTTAAAGCTTGAAAAAGCAAACAGGCTGTTTTATGCCTATTTTTAAATCGATTTTATTAAAATTGGATATTTAATGTGAAATAAAATTCTGCCATTCTCCTAACACTCACGAGTACAATCATAATAACACGAAAAATGACACTGCCGTTTTTATACACCTTAATAACGCCGCGATTTTGGTCAGAATAACAAAAAAAAATTACGGTGACCATAATTTTTCTGTTATTATGACCAAAATCGCACCGTTATTAAGGTGTACAAAAACGACTGTTATTTTTCCCGTCATTATAGCCGTTATAATCACCGTTATCGTGAGTGCTAGGGTGGTAACAACTTTATGAAATCACCGCTATATTTTTGAAGTTACTATTATTATATTATATTATAATATTACTAATTAAATACAGTTAAGGTAACAATAGAAAAGGTTTATGTTATTATCAAAATAGTCGCATGAGCTAACAGTGAATAGTTGTCACTTTACGGTTTTAACGAGTACCGCGACTACTAACGACTAACGACTAACGACTACTACGGCTACTACGGTTACTACGGCTACTGCGCTTTTCTTACGTCCTTCGTGTATCACTTTCTTCATGTACAAAATTCGATACATATTTCGAATTATCCTGTATTTGTATACGGAGAGTACTCTAAGAGTATGTTACTAAATCTTTGACCCGTCGAGAAATTCGATATGAGCGCGTGCGGTTTGAAACAGTGCTGGTGCTGCGGAAGAGATAGATAGAGAAAGAGAGAGAGAGAGGGAGAGAGAGTGGGAGCCTGATGGCCGCCGGCAAGGCCAGGTACCACTTCCGGGCCCCGGAGAACCCATCAACGGTCCGCCAGGGACCATGGAAGACGAGAGAGTGTGAGTGAGATGGGATCTGTTTCGTCGAGATTGAGAGTGTGAGAAGAGAGAAGAACAGAGACGACAGAGAGAGAGAGAGAGAGAAAGAGTGTGAGGTAACTGGCGCCCCAAAGCCTCTCCGGAACGCAACTGGCCGGTCCAAGTCTTCAACCAGAGGCGGTGTATCCTCTGCTAGGGCAACATCGTACGCCTCGAAAACTCGCTCAATCCCTTACTATCTCTCTCTCTCTCTCACTTACTCCTTGCACTTCCTCGCTCTTCTACGATATCCCATCCTACTGTAAGCGGAGCTTACCAAGTACGTTTTGCATCTAAGACGCTCCCAGACTTTAATTACGAGGCTTTGCCGCGTTGTCCACCGTCATCCCTACGACGAATACGTGGCAAGCGAACCGTGAGAGAGCTGCAACGATAGGAGTACGCGAACGTGAGTACAACGTGCTGATGGTATATCTCTTTGTGTATGTATGTGTGTGTATCTATATGTGCCTTGTTGGACCAGAGCAACGTGAGGACCGATGGTCAGTCTTCGGCTTCGTCTGCCCTCAGGTCGCGCACTCGATAATGGAGTAAACGGACACGAGATCTGTGAGGTGGACGGAATGCCCCGAGCTCGACCTGCCCAGAGTAGGGTTCCCGAGGCAGCGAGGTTCCTTGAAAACCCGAGGTCCTAGCTCTACTAGGAGGGTATACCCGTATTCTCCGGAAGAGGCCAGCCAGAGATTCTCGGTGGACTTGCGGCAAGGATTGCTCTGGTATACCAAGAGTCTACTCGAATATCCTACGGGAAGATGGACGAGGGAAGGGCTACATCAGAGCTGAGAAGATCTCAAAGACGATGTCTCCTGCTCGCTCCAACTAGCTAACTAGCGGGACCTCCTTTCTCGATCCTTGCTACGTCTAAGACTATAATCCTGTTTCACCCCTCGAAGACGTGACGAAGAATTTGTCACTTCCTTAACGCGGTTCGGGTTGATGAAGACAGCTGTACATTACATTGATTAATTGTATTCACTTGAAATATGTAAATGATACTTTAGATTTGAATGTGTTTTTGATTAATGTGAACTATCCACATAATATGAGTGCATCGGTCAAAGGTTTAAGGCAAGATTATCGGAATCAACAAATAAATCGAGTGCACCACACGAAGAAAAATGCTTGATTGGGCTTACTAAGATTTTGGTTAAAAATTTTACCAAAAAAAAATCGGTAGGCGCAACCAAGTTATTGATTAGGCGTACTAAATACTTGGTTGTCTTACCAAATCCTTGGTTATATTAGCTAATAACTTGGTTATGTTAGTCAATAACTTGGTTGTGCCCACCAAGTTTTCTTGATAACATTTTGAACCAATTTTTTAGTAATTCTAACCAAGCTTTTTTCTGAGTGCAGTTTCTGCCATGAGTATTTTTACTTCAATATTACTTGATTATCGAATGGGGTTGGAAACCCACCGTCTAGTGATATCCCTGTAAAAAATAGAACTGTTGTTTTTAGTAGAATGGAATATATGATCTGTTTATGAATCTAGTTTAATTTTCTTGATATTTTCTTTTTCCCGTTCTCCTTAATTGCAATACCAATTTGATCGAATTATGGAAATTTTACCGGTTAACTATTATTATTTATACATTATTTCACTATTCCGAACCAGTCTATGCCGAAATATATTTTTGTTTTTAATACAATGTTTATACATATTCGTACAAACGTGGTTGGATATTTAAAATTAGTATTACATTACTCATAGAATAAACAAAAATAAATAAAATAGCGTGCGTTCGGAAGTAATGGGCTGGCTACAACTAGGATACAAAGTACTTACTAATTGGAAACGTACACGTTGACAGCAACTTGAAAGATAGTACAATAAATATAAATTACGTTCATGACTCATACATTCACCATAGATAACATTTCTAAATTTTTAAACACTATTTTTTTGTTACCCCTCTGAAATATGTTGAAAATTGGTTTTACCGGTTTATGTAACGCGTTTTATGAACTTTCGTCAAATTCAACCACGGCCAGATGTAGGTTTGTACTCGACGTTCAACAACGGGAAGAGATAGAAGAAAAAAAGAGTGACCAGGTGATAGCATACAAGCGAGCAAGCTTCCGCCTCGCCGAGAAGCAAGAGCATAAAAGCCCCCGTGGAATGACGTTTTACAAAGGGTCTATCAAGCCCAGAGCAATGTTGATGGCCAACAGATAGGCGGAGGCCGGTGCAATTTCGTGCATTCGCGCGCCCTCTGTGCACCACCGCATTCGGTCGGCGTGGCTCTGGCGTTACGATTTTTACGACGCGTATAGCCTCTCGCTCTCCCTTTACAACCGACAAAATGTAATTTTCTGCGATATGTGCGATGGACAGGGGATGAGAAAGAAAAGGAGAGAAATTAATAGTATAGAAGAGTCGTAAGAGTGTTATATAGGGCACAGTATTTCGCTTTCGATTCAATAAATTATTATCCGTGTAAAATTAGGCAATACATGCAATTGAAAAACGGTGTTGAAAAAGGATCATTAATTTAGCGAGTGAAGGGCCTTCTTAATTTTGTAATGGTCGAGATCGATATTTGTTTAAAAAAATATGTTAAAAAAAATATAAAAACACGTAGAAACATCTATAGGTATTGTACCTATACATTTTTCTACGTGTGAGTGCCATTTTTTAATATAGTGAGTTTTACTATGAAAATAGTTACTAGTTCTACTAGTAAGTTGCTGGTTAAATTATTTGTTTTTAGAAAAATGTATAGGTACAATACCTATACATTTTTTTACGTGTGAGTGCCATTTTTTGAATATAGTGAGTTTTACTATGAAAATAGTTACTAGTCCTTCTAGTAAGTTGCTGGTTAAATCATTTATTGTCGGGGTTACCATAAAAACATTTTCATCCTATCAGGGAAACATGTGTATAGTCGAGTTGACCGTACATTTTTCTGGGTGCATGAAAAGCTCCCTTTTTAAATTTTAGCACCTAAATGCATTTCCTTTCATCAATTCAAATACCAGGATTCATTCATAATAAAAATCCACTATTTGTATAATTTTTTTAAAGAATTTTTATTTTCATATAATGAAAATAGTTGCGTTGAAAAAAAAGTCTTATCACGAATGCAGCAAATATTGTACGTTCATTGTTAAAAGTTTAAAGCGCCTATCCCACAAATTATCGTTTGTTACAATATGACACGAAACACATTGTGACACACACTGTGACATACACTGTGTCACACTTATAATATTATTATAAAATTATGGATTTTTAGACACGTGCATAGGGCTATACTTTTAGTTAAGATTGTCGAGGTGACACCTTAACAATGCTTCACACGTCATTCTAAAAAACGACGTTAAAAATTTATCTCTGATTTGACTAGTGTGAAGTTGCAAAGTCTCTCTTAACCATAGAAACTAACCGTTCCGCATATAATTTTCACTTTATTTATCTCAGATATTTTGACCAAACAATATTTTTTTCGGTGCTTTTGTATCCATTTCATTTTGTATCCGTATTCTTTATACACGAAGATAAATTGTACGAGGGTCGCTTGTGAGACTTCGGGGTTGCAGTAGCACTGAAGAGGTGAGATATATGAAGGAGGTGGTGCTGCAGCATGTAGAGAGTTGAATATTTAAGGATACTTTATGAGCCAAGTCTCATCGTCAAAGAATCTTGCCGAAAGGATTTAAAAGTGGCTAAGAAAAAAGAAAAGAAAAAGAGAGTCGGGTCGTCGCGTAGGGTATTATAGTAGATGGTGCGCGACCTTCTCAGACGCGCCTGCGAGTTGGCGCAAGTGGTTACTCCCCGGGCGTGGGCAGACACTCTCAGACGTGGAGTGCAGCGCGAGCGAATTGAATTTCAGGATTTATCGTGGCGAGCTTCCGTTTCGCAGGCGCTAACCTTCTTCTCTGACTCACTCTCATCTCTACCTCCACCCACTTTCTCTCCTCACTTCTATCTTCTTGTAAACCGCGGGTGCGTAAAGTTACCGGCTTTACGACGCCGCGGTTGCGCATAACTCCAAAACCGTACTTCTCAAAAACCATTTACAAAGTAAAAATTAATTGAACGAGCGAGAACCCTAATCGCCGGTAGCGAGAGAAAAGAATCAAATGGATGTAACCGAAGTTCGCAACATTTTAAGCAAAGCATTCCTCCGGGCCATATTAACCTGCGATGAATTGTAAAACAAGCTTGTTCCAGTGCCATTGTAATATTTCATTCAAAAGTATATACCTGTACCATTATTATGAGTTTTAGTTTCCTAAGATTGTTACCAGTCACGAATTTTACATGCAAAACGAAGTATTAAACGTTATAATATGCCATTGCTTTTTGGTATTACACTGTAAAAAAAATCTACTTGAAATTTAGTGTAATTTTACTGGAAGTTTTTATTCATAAACCGGTATATTAAATTTAGTACACAAGTGTAATGTAAAATTAATGTATGGTATAGCACATTCAATAATTTATTTTAATTTTACAGTAAAAGTACTTGAAATTTAACAATTTGCTTTAATTTTACTGAAAAAGTACATGAATTTTATGCCACAATTGTATATTAAATTTCGATGACGAGTTTATGAATAAAAACATCCAATGTTTTCTAAAAGTGTATATTGATATCCAAAATCAATCAATCTAACTTCCGGTTGGGATTGTCTATGTGTTACATCTTCAAATATGCAGTTGCGGATGGCCAATTAAATATTAAGTCAATAAAAAATGGATTCCGTTCAATCAACGTCGAATTCAATTTTATACTTTCGGTATACACTAGTTAAATCATAAATAAATAAAAAATGACAAGTTCCAAAATGACTAAATCCAACTTGTGGAGATTGGAAAAAAAAGGTTTGAAAAAAAATCTTGCCTCGAAATTTGTTTCTCGATGATAATAATCTAATCGAAGCATCTTCCTACCCGTGCTCTCCATCGAGAATGCGCATTTGCTATGCATACCTAATGCTACAGTATGATATATAACACACACACATATATATATATATATATATATACATACATCTATAATATCAGTACAACAGCGAGAACGCAATGCGGCAGTTGCATCGGGTCGAGATAATTAGGTTTGAGTGCACTCTGGTCGCCGCAGTCAGTAACTCAGTTATCAGTGGACACCCCGTGTACAATAGCTATCACAACGGCATCAAACATAACGCATCAATTAACGTGAACAATAACCATGCCGTGAGTGAGAGCGAGGAGGTGGCTTGGAGAGCACAGTTGGGCGGCTGGCACAGCGAAGCACATACGGGACTGCGCGAAGGGTGCGAAGGGTTGGTCGCGGGGTGGTATGAAGTGCGCGGCTACCAGCGAGATCGTCGACGCGAACTCCCTGCACTGCATCCTGTCCGTACGAACCATAGCACGTCGACGATAGTTGCGGGGAGGCAACGATGTGCAGCCTCGATGCGTTTGTGTCCACGCTTTCCCAATAAACAGCATTGTCAAGCAGCAATGAGCCTCTCTCAATCCTTCTAGCGCCATCTCTATCTCTCCATCTCTATCTCTGTATCTCTCCCTCTTTCTCCCTTGGTTAATGTTCCTGGTTCCATCGTTCTCCCGCTGCAAGCTAACCTAGGGAATGGTTTGCGTATGTATCTACGAGCTAATCTCATAAACTAAGCGACTATCACTTTATGATTTCGACATTTATGGTGTTATTTTTTTCGCAATTTGTCTGTGTAATATTATGAATTCTACATATTTTTTTTTTTAGTGAAATTTTCTGCCACGCGCGAAACTTTCTATTGTAGAAATTTAAAAGCGCCCGACATAAAATTACCCGTTGAAGTTTTTCCACTGATACGGAATTTTTCGTTGTTGGAATATGCAGCATTAACGAAAGAATTTTCGTTGTTAAAATATTTCGTCTAACCTGGAATTTCTAGTTGTTGAAATTTTCTGCCTGAGGCGAAATTTTCAGGTGTTAACATTTTTTGACTGACACAACTGAAAGCGAGAATTAAAAGCCAATGATGAAAAAAATGCCGTAATTGTAGGGAGTAAGAAAAAAACAAGCCTGAAAAGTAGAACCTTATAAAGTGCTTCTTAATTATTTTACACATTTCACGAAGCTCTGATTATTTTACACATTTGGCACCTCTATGAGAAAGTATATTTATCAATTTTGATAGAGGAAGCTTCGTCAAATGTGTTGAATAATTAGAAAGCAATTTGCAAGGTTCTACTTTGCAGGCTTGTTTATGCTCAAAAGACATTATTATAAAAATTTAAAGTGTCGTATAATTTTAACCGCTTGAGCGATTTTCGGCGGCAATGTTATCTTTTTTATGGAGCTAAATCGAAATTTACCAAGGTAACAACCGTTCCTTGAATCCAAATTCATGGTTGATAATCACTAATCGTGAATGCGCGAGAAAAATTGCAGCCAGACAAAAAAGTGAAATTGGAATAGTATTAGGACTCTATTGGCACCAATTTGGCACCGTTCATGGGTTCAATGTTAGTTCATTTGTGTAAAAATTTCGGCTGGATATCTTCAAAATACTGTAAAAATGTCAACCTCTCAACCGATTTGCACCAAATAAGATCCCGAATGTTGTTATATGATAGCCCACGTACGTACTAAGTTTGACGAAGATTCATAGAATATTATGACGGTTATTGTGCTAACAAGGAAATCTACTCATACTCATACACGCACACACACACGGACATATTTTCTGGACCACTTTTCTCGACGTTTTGGGCTCTTTCTGAATACACCATCATAAAAATCATGAAAAAAAAATCTTCACGAAAACAAAGCTTCCTTTATGAAGAAGCAAAAAAAAAAAAATTTTTATGCTTCGCACCCAAAACTTCTCGTTAATACTCTTAAGATGATAGTGCTAGGAAATAAATGGAAACAGTTATCTAAAGCACAATTAAAAATTGAAAAATGGGTGTCTCCCAGGTAAAAAAACAGTCAATTCCAAGCTCCAAAATTTCTGCCACTATTTATTAGGCTAAACTAGTGATGCCCTCAAGAAAGTCGAGACAAGTCGAGGCGCATGAAGTCAATAAACCTCGTATTGAACAATTGAACTTCAGTCTATCTCGATATGTGTGATTGCAATCACGAAATACGAGATATTCAGATTGCATCGTAAAATGTGTCGAGATCTTGGGTGACATCACGAGAATTTGACAGTATCGATACGATACAAGATTATTTGAGAAATTCGATAATGAAGGGAAACAAGAAACACATAGACGGCACTCAAAAGCGAAAAAAAAGTAAAATTATGATTTTTATTTGAATCAAAACTCGGAAAAAAACTGTTTGTAAAATGTCCTTCGAAGAATCGAAGGCTCAAAAAATAATCGAAATGAAGAACAGCAACACGACTGCAGTGAGAGATCATGTGCAAAAAGCACATCCTCAACATTTTGAAGAACTCAGTGCGACAAACGCGAGCAAGTCCTTTCAGAAACCACAATTTCAAATAAAAATAAACTTTGATTCTTTGCAAGCTTGTTTATATATTATATACATCAGCAATATAATAGACACGCAATACAATCGACTATGAGACGAACCTCGAGTCAATTCTCGAGACGAGGCAAGGCGATTTTAACAAAAGGTAAACGCAATATATACGATTCAAGAAAGTATCTTGATTGAGCTCTGTCAAACGAGGAAGCGAGAATTTTAACCTCGTGCGGTATCACTAGGCTAAACCCGATAATAAAGTTATAATATTCCAGTCGAGATGAAAAATGGTAGAATCAACTGTGATGTAGGTATAAATACCGATGCTAAGCGTTCCATATCTTACGTATGTGGAAGGACGACACATTTCGTGTGGCGAATTGCCAATGACTCGTATATGTGTTATCGTGCAACCCCCGAAGAGAGTTGAGCACGGTGCATAGTAGGAACGGCTGGAAGGACCACCGGGCCATAGCACCACACACACCATCGGTGAAACATTAATCTATCGCGGTGGCAATATCGTGTCGATGATATTCGAAGCACGAGTATTATAGCAAGAGGAGCACCGATGGAGCTACGTTGCTGTTGCCGATGCTCCGGTGTCATTAGTTCGTGGCCTCGAGAGGAGCGAGTCTGCACACATCGCGGGTTGTACTATCCGCACACTTTGTGTGCGTGAACGTGCGTCGCTGATGATGATCGCGAGTGTGGCACTCTCAGCATCCGAAGCACCGTACGTGTACTATAGTATATATATATACTATATGTATATGTATATCTGTATATAGGAGTATCTATACTAGATAGATACTAATACCTGCTACCTATGTACTCGTTACTATGTACTTTAGTATAATTTACTATGTATGCGTACGCGTGTATGAGCAGAGCTGCGAGGCGTTCGTGCACGAGAGAGTGAACATGGCGAGAGAAGAGAATTGCGCGCAGACACGGGCGAGTGCGTGTGCAGCGGCTTAAAGGCGTATACAAGTACACATATGTACATACATGTCTATATATGCGTTGATGATGATATATATGTATATATGTTTTCACATTATATCCACGACACAGGACAACATTGCAGCAGCAACGATCGTACGGCAGTATCGATTTGCAGAAGCGTGATAATCGATTGCCACATTCCTCGAGATGGCACGACCTTAGAAAAGCGTTGCTGTTCACCTCAGAGCTTTTGCACAAAGAAAAAATGATTTCACTGAAGAGACTTAAAAATCATTCGAGTAACGAGAGGTGGTAGAAAACCGATAATTGAAAAATACGTAAACATAGTGGAAAAGCGTTAAGAAATAAACAAAACTATCAAAAAAGTACGTAAACAGATCATGTTTATTATTTTTTAAATTCGACTAAGTTATAAAACGGGATGGGAAAATAAAATTTAAAAGAAATAACTAAAAAGTATGTAGGCAATTGATTGCACGAATTTCCGTAAACTTCGGCTTAAGTATAAATTATGGTAAATTACCAATAGTAAATAAAAACCAACCAAAACATGGGAGATCCAAAAAAATAATTCATGATAACCAAGTCGGATTAAAGTATATAATGTAACAAAGAATTGCTATAAGAAAATGACACTTTGCCGAAGTTATACTGAAAAGTTTCGTTCAATTTAACATTTGGAAGCATAACTTTTTTCTAGCTCGTATGGTTCTATTACTTGCCTTAGGCTTGTGCTATAAAACCACACACAATAAAAAAAAGTTTGTCCTCCCTAGAGTTGAAATGTATAATGTTTCCGACGCCGCTAAAATAACTAAGTATTTTCCAACACGAGCTCTACAATCGCTCATTCTTAATCTATTACCAGTACGCATGCGCAATCCGGTTTAATTTCTCCCCAGGAAGGAATAAAAACAGTTCTGTGCATCCGCGCTAGTCATTTGTTAATAATACGCAATTTTCCGCTCTCGTTGCACGTAAGATAAAGTCTCTATTTTTTCAGCGTGATTAGAAAAAAAATCGTACGCTACTCGGGAGTTAACTTTACCCTCGGCGAAAAAAACACACTTCCCTCCCTTGTAGTACAATGTGTAATATACTCGCCAAAAATATTTTGTAAAACATTCAGCAACCTCAAAAATCTTAAGATACCCAAACACAATCAAATTGTAACAGTATAAGCTTGATTTTTGCAAGAATCGCACACGGAGAGAAATTTCTGTGTCGTGACAACAAAAATCGTTTTGTTAGACTTAGAAAAGGATTTGTCAGCCGAAGAAAAGATTTATCAGCATAGCAAAACTGATTTGTCAGCCTAACGTAACGATTTTTGTTGTCACTGTTTTATGTTATCACGACACAGAAATTTCTCTCCATTCTTATACGTATCTTGAATTAAAAGTGCCGCGGCTTTTTGATGTGCTTTTTATGTTACTGTTACGCAAGGGGTTAATAGTTTTCAAATTACGAGAATTCTCCCCGCACTGTCAACATTAAAAAGGATTAGTGAGTTTCTGCAGTGCCTATTTCCTTCACTTCTTTATAGATTCGCGTTTATATTGTAGAAACACTGGCATAGAGTAGAAGAATCGGTTGTGGCCACCCCTTACACTTAAATACATTTTTCCTGGCTATTGTAATTCTGTGCCTGTATTTAGTCATGATTTTTCATAACGTATTATATTTTGGAAACATTTATTGTCATATTGACGTCAGTTCATTTTCATTACAAAAAATACTGTATCAATAAATAAAATATCATCCGCTGATTAACCAAATTCTTCAACTCTTTGCGTAATTCGACAAGATTTTGTCAAAAGCTCTAGATATATTTTCGGGTTATATAATTGGCGAATTGCATGCAGCTTCACACGTATCAATCTTAAAAGGCATCGCTGGAAATTGTGATGTACTATTGGCTTTGTGCGTGACCTTCATTCGCGGCCATTTTGGACAGCCAGCGTTCGAAGCGGCGAAATTGTGCAACAGTTGATAAAAAATTATCACAGTAAAGCATGCTAACGTACGTTAATTAACGATATTATTTATATTTCTTTAATACATCGACACTATGAGTGCGCCAAAAGGGAAGGCCTCAATGCCGTGTTGCGTCGTGAATTGTAAAAATACCTCTGTAAATTCACCGGGTGTACATTTCTACAGTTTCCCTACAGGAAAAATCCAAGTTTTCAAGCAGAAAAGGCGCAAGGACTGAATTGCCTCCGTCAAACGAAAAAAAAAGTTTCAGAGCTACTGTACGAACTAAATGTTCTCTAATCAATAAAAAGTTATAGACTACAATACTGTTACTAGGATTGAAACTTTACAATACTTACTTCCAATTTAACCTTGTACGGTGTAATAGTGGAAGTGTCACTGACGATTGGCGAATAACGCTGCACTTTATTAAGATACGTTTGTCTGAATCTGTTAACTCCTCCACTCGACGCACATGGCTTACAGATAACGCCTTTCCTTTTATAATACCTTGTGGATTAAAATCAATTCCATGCGTTATCGCTTTGAATCCCGTTCTGATTATCAATTCCATCTTTCAGTCCGGTTTAATGCTGCTGTCAGCTGTCATAAACATAAACACCGGCGAAAAGTGCAGAAGACACCGGGCACACCAAAATTTATGTACCCTTTTTACGAAATAAATCGAATAACAAAAAGCTATTACCATAACCAAAATTACAAAAAAAATAAATTAAACAACCTATTTTTTATTTATAACAATACTTTTCAGCTGTTCATTTAGTATAATCGGAAAATCTTCTGTAAACTATATTCTACCATAAGAATCAATGCTTTTTTTATATGAACTGTTGCCGAGGTGTGTCACAAGCGGTGTTGGCATCTTAATGCACTAAGCCAATAGAAATCTGAAATAAAGCTTTGCGTTTATAAAAACGTAACGATTTTTGTTGTCACTGTTTTATGTTATCACGACACAGAAATTTCTCTCCGTGCATATATGTATCCTGAATCAAAAGTGACGCGGCTTTTTGATGTGCTATTTATGCTACTGATACGCAAGGGGTTAATAGTTTTCAAATGTAAAAGAATTTCATCCAGTTACGAACACTTTGTTTCTGATGTATCATAATGCTTTGCAGCTTTTTTTATGCGGTAAAAAACTTGCCTCGGTATGTACTATAGGAATACAAGGGAGGAGACACCATGAATGAGACAGCCAGCGTTCGAAGCGGCGGAATTGTGCAACAGTTGATAAAAAATTATCACAGTAGAGCATGCTAACGTACGTTAATTAACGATATTATTTATATTTCTTTAATAAATCGACACTATGAGTGCGCCGAAAGGGAAGGCCTCAATGCCGTGTTGCGTCGTGAATTGTAAAAATACCTCTGTAAATTCACCGGGTGTACATTTCTACAGTTTCCCTACAGGAAAGATCCAAGTTTTCAAGCAGAAAAGGCGCAAGGACTGGATTGCCTCCGTCAAACGAAAAAAAAAAGTTTCAGAGCTACTGTACGAACTAAGTGTTCTCTAATCAATAAAAAGATATAGACTACAATACTGTTACTAGAATTGAAACTTTACAATACTTACTTCCAATTTCACCTTGTACGGTGTAATAGTGGAAGTGTCACTGACGTTTGGCGAATAACGCTGCACTTTATTAAGATACGTTTGTCTGAATCTGTTAACTCCTCCACTCGACGCACATGGCTTACAGATAACGCCTTTCCTTTTATAATACCTTGTGGATTAAAATCAATTCCATGCATTATCGCCTTGAATCCCGTTCTGATTATCAATTCCATCTTTCAATCCGGTTTAATGCTGCTGTCAGCTGTCATAAACATAAACACCGGCGAAAAGTGCAGAAGACACCGGGCACACCAAAATTTATGTACCCTTTTTACGAAATAAATCGAATAACAAAAAGCTATTACCATAACCCAAATTACAAAAAAATAAATTAAACAACCTATTTTTTATTTATAACAATACTTTTCAGCTGTTCATTTAGTATAATCGGAAAATCTTCTGTAAACTATATTCTACCATAAGAATCAATGCTTTTTTTATATCAACTGTTGCCGAGGTGTGCCACAAGCGGCGCTGGCATCGTAACGCACTAAGCTAATAGAAGTCTGAAATAAAGCTATACGTTTATAAAAACGTAACGATTTTTGTTGTCACTGTTTTATGTTATCACGACACAGAAATTTCTCTCCGTGCATATATGTATCCTGAATCAAAAGTGACGCGGCTTTTTGATGTGCTATTTATGTTACTGATACGCAAGGGGTTAATAGTTTTCAAATGTAAAAGAATTTCATCCAGTTACGAACACTTTGTTTCTGATGTATCATAATGCTTTGCAGCTTTTTTTATGTGGTAAAAAACTTGCCTCGGTATGTACTATAGGAATACAAGGGAGGAGACACCATGAATGAGACAGCCAGCGTTCGAAGCGGCGGAATTGTGCAACAGTTGATAAAAAATTATCACAGTAGAGCATGCTAACGTACGTTAATTAACGATATTATTTATATTTCTTTAATAAATCGACACTATGAGTGCGCCGAAAGGGAAGGCCTCAATGCCGTGTTGCGTCGTGAATTGTAAAAATACCTCTGTAAATTCACCGGGTGTACATTTCAACAGTTTCCCTACAGGAAAGATCCAAGTTTTCAAGCAGAAAAGGCGCAAGGACTGGATTGCCTCCGTCAAACGAAAAAAAAAAGTTTCAGAGCTACTGTACGAACTAAATGTTCTCTAATCAATAAAAAGATATAGACTACAATACTGTTACTAGGATTGAAACTTTACAATACTTACTTCCAATTTCACCTTGTACGGTGTAATAGTGGAAGTGTCACTGACGTTTGGCGAATAACGCTGCACTTTATTAAGATACGTTTGTCTGAATCTGTTAACTCCTCCACTCGACGCACATGGCTTACAGATAACGCCTTTCCTTTTATAATACCTTGTGGATTAAAATCAATTCCATGCGTTATCGCTTTGAATCCCGTTCTGATTATCAATTCCATCTTTCAATCCGGTTTAATGCTGCTGTCAGCTGTCATAAACATAAACACCGGCGAAAAGTGCAGACGACACCAAAATGTATGTACCCTTTTTACGAAATAAATCGAATAACAAAAAGCTATTACCATAACCAAAATTACAAAAAAATTAATTAAACAACCTATTTTTTATTTATAACAATACTTTTCAGTTGTTCATTTAGTATAATCGGAAAATCTTCTGTAAACTATATTCTACCATAAGAATCAATGCTTTTTTTATATCAACTGTTGCCGAGGTGTGCCACAAGCGGCGCTGGCATCTTAACGCACTAAGCTAATAGAAGTCTGAAATAAAGCTTTGCGTTTATAAAAACGTAACGATTTTTGTTGTCACTGTTTTATGTTATCACGACACAGAAACTGAATCAAAAGTGACGCGGCTTTTTGATGTGCTATTTATGTTACTGATACGCAAGGGGTTGATAGTTTTCAAATGTAAAAGAATTTCATCCAGTTACATACCATACAGAACACTTTGTTTCTGATGTATCATAATGCTTTGCAGCTTTTTTTATGCGGTAAAAAGCTTGCCTCGGTATGTACTATAGGAATACAAGGGAGGAGACACCATGAAGCGCGAGTTCTAGACTTCCAGACGATGAAGAGAGGTCGGCGGATCTGAAAGGATCGCCGACCTCTCTCGCGCGGGTGAGGCGTCCACGGCTGGGCGTTCCCAAGCAGTTCGTCCATCCGAGTCTGTTTCGAGAACGAGAGCCTCGAAGTGTATAGCATAGGAACGATAATGGCTGCTATTAACGAGCCACGGCGGGTGCCGAGGCACCTGGGCCCAAAATATCACCGCAATTAATGCAATTACAGTTTACAAGTCTCTCCGCCAGCCACAACCATGCTCCAGGCTTTCGTCGTTACTAATTCAACGAATACCATCACCAGCATTGGCATTTGTAGAACGTTTATTACTAATTTTGATGAAAATCATAAATCAAATTTATTAATCAATAATTCTGTTGTTAGCTTTATCTGTGACGTACCGAAATGCAAAGTCAAATATTTGACTTATGTCCACAAAAAAAAGGTTTAGTTAACTTTAGGAAATTTACTTTAACTTATAAGCAATCATTTGTTTGGCGGTAGTGTTTCACAAAAAGATAAAATATATAGTAAAATAAAATGTCCAATTAACCATCGTGCACCTATCGGTTACTAATATGTGCAGATCTACTTTCAAAATGGTTGTTTCTACTAAGCACTAGCCTTGTCCGTAATAGAGCGCTTTTACATCCTCGCTTATTGCTATGAATTTACTGGGTTAAAATGAGAGGTTTTTCTCATAAGTTCAGTAACAAGGCCGTTCACATTATACAAAGTAAAAATAATTTTGTACATTCGGATAGCTGAGTTTCGTAAGAATAATTTTATGAAATAAATTACAATTCCGTTAAATATTATCAAGGGAACGTTTTTGACTTTCGAAATTGCTATTAAAACGAAGTTGAATAAGTTTTCGAGCGATACTTGAATTTAGGATTTTTACACTGAACGAACGATGTGGGAAAATCTCCATACTTGTGTGGTAATTGAGGAATATTCCGAAATTTTTGTGATTTTTCCAGTATTCATGGGCATATACGTCAAATTGACTATCACACATTCCTATTGGGAATCAACACCAAGCAAGAATGACCGCGTTATCCCAGTCGGTCAAGACTTTGCACGCTTCATTTGTATGCGTTTTAATTATTTCAACGGATACCATTACAAAAAATGTTTATCCACTTATGAATATCGATTTTGTTAATGATAAATTGTTTTTTTAAATAAAGTAATAGGTTATGACGACTGGGATAAAGTAGTTTAAAAAAATCCACCAGATGTCGTGGTGTTACATGTTATTTCCCAATAAGAATGCAAAAAATCACCAAACTGCCGCCATACACTGCAAATGTCAACGAGTATGGAGATTATTCTCCCATTTTTGTCTCTACGTAGCAATGTTTATTTTTTTTTTAATTGGCTATTATTTCGAAATTTACGATAATCTCGGAGCCAATAAAAATATTCTGTCTAGTAACTGTTTTTACTTTAACGAAATGCGTTTCCTTCAGGTAATCTTGACGATTACTTTACGATGCGCGAGATAACGAGAATCCCTCTCCGATTGATTCTCTTGATCCGGCAATTACCGGTATTTGGACAATTTTCACTTTGAAGGGTTGGAGATATTGGGCGAGTGAGATTCGCAGGGGAAATAGGGTTGAGGGCACATGGAACAATCTTAAGACAGCGAGCTAAGACGTTCGCGGTTTCTCGCGAGAAACGCGCGGAGGCGCTTTGGAGAGTAGGCGAAGGGTCCTTCCGTAATTACGCCGACCGCAACCGCCGAACAGCACTACCGTTACGCGAAGGGTTCACGAGAGAGTACCCTCCACCCCCAGCTTCTTGTTCTCTCCCCCAAAATCCTTACCCCAGCCCTTTACTCACAGAGCCACTATTGCTACTCCTGCCACTGAGCGTTAGCTCTTCTGATCCAACCCTTTGACCCTGTGAATAACAACATAGTGACTTTGCGAAGACTTTTCTCGTTGTCATTCGCTTGAGAATTTCGCGTGAAACAGATTATCGTACAACTCTCGAAAGTTACTATGTAAAGAAAATTTAACATTTAAATATCGAAATTTAACTCTATAACTGTTAACGTTGCATAATTAGCAATCGAAACCTTCTGGTAGAATTTGACATTCACTGAAGAATGAAGAATGCATCCATTATTTTGATTTCATGATAGAAAAACGTATCAACATGTAAAACTTCAAAAACTATAAATTCAATAAATCGTCTAAAGCATTTCCGAAACGGACTAATTATACATTGATTGGATTAAATATACAAATCTAATATTGCTGCAAAAAATATGGATGTTTTTATATATTTAAATGGTCCAGATCTCTGATTAATTTATCAGGTCTAATAAACTATTTAGTATTGGTGAAAAGAATCATATTTGATTGTTTCGTTTATATTGCTGTGGAAACTAATGGGCTTGAACAATTTTAACGAGGAAAATATGAGAAAATGATTTATTTGCCATCACTTTGTGTAGATATAGAGATATTTCAAAATAACAGTATAAACGATCCCATTATTTTCAATAAAATTATTATTAATGCTAAAGTGTTAATAACGTGGTGAGCTATTTTTCTGCTAATTCGACAAATTGTTCAATGCGAAAACTAAGGGGACGGTTTGTAGGGCCGCAGCCACATTTCACAATGATTTCGCTCGTTGTTGCCGATCGGAGTCGCGACATCGCTCGCTGGAATGGGGATCAAGCGCAATTACGTGCGCGCCATCATCGTCATCCAGCTGGGCGGTATGGTGGTCACTGAAGTACATATAGCCATGCACATACATAGACACACACGTAGGCATTCAACGCTGTACGTACTCTGGCCCATCGGGCTTTATTAGAGCGACGATCGAGACAATCATTCCGATGATTACAGCCGAAACATAATCGTTAACGCGTACGACCCATCAATGACTATGAACCATTCGCCCACGCCAAATTGGTTGTGCCGAACGAGATCATTCGTGGCGACGTGAACACGTACCTAAACGTTGTCCACTGCTGTGTACTGATGCATACTGATGCAATCACTGATTTTTTACGGACATGCATAACGCCATAAATAAAATATATGATAAGCACGCCAATCATTGCAAGCTCGATTAACCCTTTGACGGTCAAGTTCATCTCTTATCGAAAAATTAAAATCTCTTTGGTGTTTAACACCTTTCTGAATAAAATTAATAATAAATTGGTTAAAAAAAATCCACGGTTTTTAATTTAATTAAGAAGTTAAACAAGTGAAGTGGAATACATTGTTCTGTCATGAACTTGGAGTGTAGAATGTATTCTGTATTCTGACTTGTGTGTCACTTCAATTTTTCCCATATTCATGGGCATACGATAGATTGTCTATTGCATATGTCCATATATTTCCATATACAGTCGAACCTCTCATAGCGTACTAAAGAACCAATCAGGCACGGAAAACATTCGTGCCTCTCACTCTCACGCGAAATCGTTCAATTTAAGCGCTGAGATTTTTTTTTGCGAGATATTTTGCTCTCTTTGTTACTAATGGAATTGAACTCTTAGCTTTCCCAAAATTTGTTTATCACTATTTTAAAAGATGTTTTAGTGAAATAGCTATTCACTGAAATTTATTGGGTTGAAAATAAAATTCTGAAAATTGTTGAAGCCCACACGACATATAAAAAACCTATTTTCGTTAACTATAAATAGCTTCTAAAAACCGTGAGGATATTTCTTTGTAGTTAATTTAACAGTAAAAGTTAACTCATCTATGCTAAGTCGCATGAACTAACAATTAATAGTTTTCACTTATAAGTGCAAGATTTCTGTCAGTGTCCTATAGAGTTTCAATCCAGTAGAATTTTTTTCGAGAATCAAATAGCAATAGATTAGTTTTTAGTAGAAAAATAAACGTCAGTAATAAACGTCCCAAATTAATAATAATATATCTGAATTGCAAATTTAATACTCGAATAATTTGTACTTATTTTAAATGGTGCACGTTATCACCATACATCAACAGCTCAATAATAATCGGTCCGAAAACTGCCAGTGGTTACAAAAAAACTTTTAAAGGCCATAAATATTCTTGTTGAATGCATCAGTGACATTTATATCCTGGAATCCTACGTAATTTCAAGCATTTATTGCAACGGGTATCATCGTTACGCCTGGTAGCAAATACATAGATATGGATGAAGCCCTTTCCTCTGGAAATTCTGCTAATAATTAGAAATATGCTTACGACCGTAATTCCAAACGTAGATCCGCGCAGCAGTGACTTTGCGATGCTGGGGGTTGAGTACGAGTGGTTGTGGGGCCAAGAGGAGAGGAAGGGTAAGCCCGTTTACTGCCAATAAGGGAGGCATGCATAATAGAAAGCTGTGCGGGGATATAGTAGCCGGCAACAAGACTGTCAGACCGACAGCGAGACTTCACGAGGGATGCTACATTACGAGAATTCTCCCCGCACTGACAACGTTAAAAGGGATTCGTGAGTTTCTGCAGTGCCTATTTCCGTTACTTCTTTATAGGTTTGCGATTATATTGTAGAAACACTGGCATAGAGTAGAAGAACCGGTTGTGGCCACTCCTTACACTTAAGGACGATCGGTGACGACTGTCAAAGTCAAATCAGAGATAAATTTTTGTAATCGATTCTTTAAAGTTTAATGCATTAAATAATAGCTGTGGAGGGTGATTTGTATTGAAGCATGTAGACTTAATCCAGAGAAAGATTAATAGTGACGGATTTGCATAAATATTAACTGGTTAATGTTTCTTTTCAATGGGATACATTTTCATTCAGTTTTTTTCAAGTATAATCTGTAATTCTTGGCCGATTTGAATGAGTGACAGCTCATTCTCTACCTTAAAAGATACTCTACGAATTGACCGCCTAGATATTTCATAGTGTTAATTTTTTAATAATTCTAGACTGTTGATTAACAGAAATTAAAATACTTTTATAAACAACAGGCTATAATTACAAAGCGATGAACATTATGAAACATCTAGGAGGTCAATTCGTAGAGTATCTTTTAAGAAAAACAATGAGCTATCGTTCATAAAAATCGGCAAAGAATTAAAGATAATACTTGGAAAAAACTGAACGAAAATATATCACACTGAAAAGAAACGTTAATCAGTTAATCTTTATGCAAATCCGTGACTATTAATCTTTCTCTGGATTAAGTCTACATGCTTCAATACAAATCACCCTCCACAGCTATTATTTAATGCATTAAACTTTAAAGAATCGATTACAAAAATTTATCTCTGATTTGACTTTGACAGTCGTCACCGATCTTCCTTAAATAGTGTTATGAATATAGAGATTAGGCTTTATAGGAACACACGGTATGACAATCGACAAACAAATACTTGATAAACTTCACAGTAAACGTGACAGAAGAAAGTCCTGTCAAGACTTTCTTCTGTCACGTTTACTGTGAAGTCTTGACAGGACTTTTTTCTGTCACGTTTAATGTGAAGTTTATCAAGTATTCGTTTGTCGATCGTCATACCGTGTGTTCCTATAAAGCCTAATCTCTATATTCATAACAATACATTTTTCCTGGCTATTGTAATTCTGTGCCTGTATTTAATCATGATTTTTCATAACGTAATATATTTTAGAAACATTTATTGTCATATTGACGTCAGTTCGTTTTCATTACAAAAAATACTGTATGAATAAATAAAATATCATCCGCTGATTAACCAAATTCTTCAACTCTTTGCGTAATTCGACAAGATTTCGTGAAAAGCTCTAGATATATTTTCGGGTTATATAATTGGCGAATTGCATCCAGCTTCACACGTATCAATCGTAAAAGGCATCGCTGGAAATTGTGATGTACTATAGAAGTCTGAAATAAAGCTATACGTTTATAAAAACGTCACGACTATGTAATGACCATGATAATATAATGATTCATTTTTTGTTAATTATAATTGTAATTATGTATCCATAAATAAGAACCAAAAAGAATTAAATCATGCTGAGAAAAATATAGTCAAAGAAATATGTAGTACAAAAAAGATAAATGGTGGAGCACCTTTCATGCTGGCGATTCCCATCATTATGCAATGCTAAAATTTATTTTCGGAAGAAGCAGAAGTGGCAATGCTCCTACTTTTTTCTATTTTCCAATGTTTTCTCGACATATATGAAGATTTTAATGCTAGACTAGTAATCTGAAATTATATTCTTCTCAGATATGAAAAGTAGGTTCAAATAGGTTCAAAACCGTTTTATGATATTTAGTACCAATCACAAGCACTTGAAAATGGGAAAATGCTTAAAGTGGCAACAACTCGTACTTCTATCCTATTTGAAAAGCCATTATCAATTTTTCTGCTAAAAATAACTCTACCATGATGCAAAGTCTGATTAGTGTAAAGTACAGTAGCTACAGTACGTCACACTAGTCAAATTAAAGTTTTACAATTTATTGTTTTTTAAATAATGTTTTTTAAAATTATTTATATTTATAAACGATTTAGAAGATATTTATGATTGTAATAAACTTTTTATGAACTACATCATATTTAATGAAATAAATATGTATGGTGTAATTCATGAAATATAATAACTGCTAATTCAATTATATGATAAATGTTCATTAATCGAAATGATGGTGGTTTTCCATAAAGATCTCATAGCAAATAACATAAAGAAAAATTAAAATTAAATAAGATATATAGACTCAAGGTAAGTTTATGGAATATCGGTTACGGACGTTAATTGGAGGTTTCAAATATTCAAGCAATTACGACGATGACGAGAGAAATGCACAACGTCGGGTGTAACGACGCGTTAATTAAGGTTTCCCTGTAAGCCCATGTGGCTTTCACTGGGAATTGAGAGGGAAATAGAGCAACAACAGATAAAAGCAACTAAAAAGGGTAAGAGAAGTAGTGTCAGATGGATTCTTCTCCACGTTCGATTGTGGGGTGACACCGTTGTTTCATAATCACCGGTTACCCGTTACACATGAACTTTATTTATTTACGCCCTCCGCAACATGCGTAATTTAATGTAATTCGAGGTTCCGTTGGCACGCGCTAAAGCCGCACTTTCAGATGGACGGATAGAGGGAGGGCGATGAGGAGAACTTCAACAACCTGGAGCCGCCGCAGAAACAAAGTCGAGAAGGTTCGCGCGCGACTCTGGGTCTCCCTCCCTTTCCCGAGGACGCAAAGTTACGACGCTACTCGGCCATGTCATTATCTATTGTAATGCTTTATTTTTCAGGGAATTCACTCCCCTGACTGAAACAGCCATATACCACTGTAAGCATAAATATTAGAACATATTTTCCATTTTTTCCTTTTTTTTTTAATCATTGAGTCGGACAAGCGTCTAAAGGCTATTACCATGCAGTTATGGATACGTAAAACTTTTTCCGATACTTCCAAGAATGCTTTAAGCATACCTATTTGACGATCATATATATTGAACTTTGAGGTCCGTTGGGCCGAAGAAAATTTAATTTAGCCAACTGAATTTCAGTCAACCGTATCATAAGGTTGGTCTAAGTTTATCTTAAAATTCACCATATTCAAGTTCAGTTGATGACCAGCCAATTGATTTTACATTATTCCAATTGTTCCAACAAATTCAGTGAGCCACAAGCAAATACTTTTTTTCCCAGTTTCCAAAAAGACCTTTTCCTTACTTCAGCTCCATGTTGAAAAATGAAGTGTTACAGAAATATGATATTTTTACTTTACATCATTCGTTCGTCATATTATGAATCCATACTTATGCAAGATACAACATTTTGTTCACGTATCACCGAATTTCTAGTACGGGTGAAACTAACATTATTCCACTTCTGTTATTTCCACTGTAACTCCAGAGCTGCAGTAGTCCACCCGCCCCTATACTCTGATTATTCTCCTCTTTCGTCTACCATAAGAATTTAGACGGTAAGAACAAAAGAGTTTTATCCAGTTTCGAAAAGGCTTTTCCCATACTTCTGCTCCATTAAAAAAGAAAAGCAAGAGTTACGGAAATGTCATTCGAACATGAAGTCGTCGACACGCGATATTATAGCCCATACTTGTACTAGATCAGCATAAAAATTCTCATGATACGAAACTTTTCTATCGAATACCAAACAACTCTGTACTCTCGGTTCTTCGGTTCACATATTTCCAACGCAGTGGAGCTATAGCAGCACCAAATTCCTGTTCACGTGTCATCGAGCTCCTAGTACGAGCGAAACTAACATTATCCTGCTTCTGCTACTTCCACTGTAACTCCGTAGCTGCAGGGTTCACACGTACCTATACCCTCATCGTTCTCTCCTTCTTGGCGCCGAAGTAATTTCCGCAATTTCATCTAAATTCCGTGTACCGACGAAATTTCGAGCTCTCGCACTCTCTTCCTTCCTCACGTCTGGTACACGAGTGTAAATAAGCCTTCATCGTTGCTGAGCATAGGTTGCCGAGAGGGATGGAGATGATGGGAAGTGTATATGTGTGGGAGGCAGGCGAACTCGACGGTAGAACAAGCGAGTCTCTCTCTCTTTATCTTTCTCTCTCTCTCTCTTGGTAGCTATTGCTACTGGTGTGAGAGTACATACTGAAGCTATACTCTCGCGTGTATGAAGCAGCAGCCGAGAGCGGTATTTCTTACGTCCTCTTTGTTTATTATACCCAGTGCCGCGAAGCATTATTATGAAATACGATTAGGCGCGAGTATACAAGCGGTACTACTTCTCTATCGCACTCTCCATATACTAGACGCTGCATTACTTCTATCTTCTCTGTTTCACGTTGTAACCTCGTCTCACCCCTCACACTCTCTGTACGCTCGCTGTACGCCCTCGCGACTGCGTTAGGCATTCTAAATATTTGAGTCTTTGAGAGCCGTAAACGCTGCTTGCTCGTATCGGTACCAAGTACGAGACAGTTTATCGCGAGATACCAGACTAGCTATGGCCAAAACGGCCGGAAGACAAATTAATGAGACTTTCTTGAGAATCAATGTTCTCAGGCACTTCACACGGAGAGAAAATATTGCTGGATCAGCAAATCGACTGCTAATATAATGACAGCAAGCCTTATTTGCACTCCTAACAAAATGATCTGTTAGCCGAGCAAAAAGGTTTTCTACATTGAAATGAAAGCATACTTCTTCGGGTTTGTGCTGATTTTGGTCACTAACACGCAGGTTCAATTTCAACCTTATATTGTAGCAACTAATAAAATTAGCAAGTTTGGGATATACGAGCAAAGTACCTTTTCACACTATAAGTGCCGAATTTATAGTAACTAGAAACTTGATACGGTGCTGAATTTCGAACCGATGTTTGGACTTTTGGCCTGAATTCTGAACTTATGGCCGCTATATAATCAAGCTATATTCAGTGCGTTTAACTACATGATATATGTTTGGTGCAAGTTCACCGTGACGCAGGCTCATCATAATGTGGGATAAACTGGATAAAATCAGCTCAATTCTATTCCGGTTGAACTAACTACATTGAGTTAGCTTAAAGTCCATCAAGTTGGCTTCATCAAGCAAGCTTTGTAAATCAGTGCTAGGTTAATTCGGGAGTAATCATATATATGTCCGGTTGATGACAATGAATACGCTCGCTGAATTTATGGTTGTAATTTGAAGTTTAAGTTTATGTCCGAACTTCATATTCTGATGTAAGATTGAGCTGAGCTGTGAAGTGATATCGTAGTCAAGTTCTGACGTTACTTTTGCTTATGATTAACAAGTTCATCAGGACTCAAGAAAATTGCCGTTTGGACAGTTTAAATAGTTTACGATGAATTTCACCCTCTTATTTTCATTGAATATCCTCATAGAGAATATACTTTTCCCGGTGGCGGCCTCCGGCTCACATTATGCAGAAGTCCCGCTGTACATATATAATTATCTTATCCATCTAACCGAGGAAATTGACCCTGCGGCAGTGATGAGGAGAACCATACAGATCGCTGCTTCCCGCGGATCTTGCCGGTTTGCGAATCTATTAGCATGCAGCGTGTACTACGTAGCATCAACTCGATCTTCCCGAAGACGTCCTTGGACCGTGATAATACAAAGTGAAGAGCTGAGCATTCAAGCCTAGTATCTGTATCGACGGTCCGAGAAAGCCTCATCGAGTGCAAGCTGTAACAGTGGAAATAAAAAGAAGATACAGGGATGTACGGATCGGGTAGGGAAATCAGTACGAGGAGAAGACGGAGACAAAGACTACAAGAGGGAGACTCGCAATATGCAGACGATCGACTAACACGCTTAACCGACATGCTTTGCTTGATATATATAAAAATAAGAAGAAGAAGACGCTAATCGTGTTATAGAAAAAATGTGTATACGTTGTGCATAACATCGGGTGATGAGACGCAGCATCTCGTCTCACGTGTGTGATGTTATTTTTTTATTATTTCTCACGTATATTTATATATATATATATACACACGATTATTATATTATAGTGGCGGTCGAGATAGGGAACGAGGGAGAGAGAGAGAGAGAGCGAAAGAGAAGCAACGCGCGAGGCGTGTTCATCGTACTGTATTTGCTGCTGATGCTGATGCCAGTGGAGTCGCCGTTCGCGCGTTGTGCGTCTATTTTTACGTAAGGGGTTGCTGCCGCTGCGGCTGATGTTACTGATGCTGCTGCTGGTGGTGGTGATGGTGGTGGTGATGCTGCTGCTACTGGTGGACGGACCCACGGACGCGTTACCAACCGTACATTATACCGGCGTGTACAATGCATAAACACACTGGCTGACAGGAGCCCGAGGGCCCATCAGCGCATTAACAATTATATTACGGAAGCTCACTGTTATGCGCCAGCGAATTCATACGCGCGTGCGAAGGATACGTGTTCTCTACGTTGACGCTCAACGTGTGTACGCTCATTTTGCTCTTACGGGAGGGCCTGCGGAACAACGCGTTCGGCGTTATATCGCCTTCCCCTATGCTTAGGGGGTTGAATTACTTAGAGTTGATAAAAAAAGGAAGATGTACACGGAGTAGGACCGAGGCTAGAAAAAAGTCGTTTGTGCTTGTCCTGATTTTCGTTCATGATTGTTTACCATTTTAGTTAGATTCAGATGTTTTTGTTGCGTAAAGCAGAAGTTCTTTAGTGAAATTATATTGTTAAATTTTTTAGAAGTTTATATATGTTTGTAATATGTAATGTAATGACTTTTGAAAGATATATTTTTCCTTGTATTGTGATGAAATTTCATGCGTTTTATTGATTTGAAAAGATCTTTGATTAAAGACGTAGGATACCAAATAAAGAACGGCAGCAGTCAATTTGGAACACTGTTTGGTATTTGCTTACGCGCTTCTATACGAGAGAGATCGATCGTACTTTCTGCGATGCTTATTCTGGTGATTTCAATGACCAACAACAGGCACCTGATACCTCGGACAGCGGACTTAAATTCCTGTTTTTCTGCGATCAAATAAAAATGGTATTTCCATTCCCATTCAATGCCTGCGCGATGAAGCCCACGAATCAATTTGTTGGCTACATTTTTTTTTAAATCCCTTCGTCCACCTTTATAACTCTTTTAGTTTCTCGACCCTGGATCGCCCTCTCCGGCTGTTAACGCAGAAGCAACAGTGTCACGTTTACGAGGTCGTGGACTGCTGGCAAAGCGAGCGTAATCGGGCGACACGGGTCGAGTCTCGCTCTGCCTCTCTTTGCAACGAGAAGAGAATGAGAGCTTGCACAGAGAGAGAGAGAGAGAGAGAGAGAGAGAGAGAGAACAGGAGGAGTAAATTCACGGGGGTTACTGGTCGACGTTGCTGCTGGTGCTGCTGTTGCTGCTAGCTGGATGGTTGGTGGTGGTCGTCGTCCGGTCCGAGGAGGAGTGAGCGAGAGTGCGGAGTGAGTAGTCTAGGCGGGACTTAATTAAACAGCGGGCAAAGCCAGCTTAGTTCACAAAGTGACCGCGGCACCTACCCCTTGCCGTCCACTACTGCCCCTGCAGCTCTTCGTCCTGCTTCTACTACTACTGTTGCTGTTGGTTCTGGACGAGGTACATCCTAGTGGTGCAGTACTACTACGTCATGATATACTATGTAGTGGAGGACATCGTAGGTTGTGGACGGTGCCTACGAGAGGGACATAATACCGGGCCTCCTGCAAGAACCGAACACCACCACCTGGGTTAGCCGATCAGCCGGGTGAGAAAGCGTACCCTCTGCCTGCCCGCCTGCTAGTCCACTAGTCCGCGGTGGCAAATTGATTTTGACCGTCGGCTTCCGTTCTCAACTGCACTGCACTTACACCTAGAAGAACACACGAACCTAATACCTACGTTCGAAGCTGTAATGTGAGGAGACGTCGAGTCCGCGTTTGAGGTCGTGCTCTCATTCTCCAACAATTACAGGACCTCCGCAACCCTAGACTTTCACAAACATGGAGGACGTATACGCTCGCAGAAGTTCTCGTGGTCCAGGTAACTATTAAATGATAACTATTAATAGTTAGTTAATGCGATTATTTTTATATCTACATTAACTTGTTCCCTAATTATCGTACATAATTTTGACTAGTTGCAGAAGGGAAAACCACGATATAATGTACTGTAGTATATATTTCTCTCTGTGTGAGATACAGGTACGTTTTTACTTCGTAACCTACCGACTGATTTTAATTAATTACACTCCCCTATCGTCCGGCTGATTAAAGTTTCTTTCCCTCTGGCCTGTTGGCCTGGAGCACTCAACCATTTCTTCACATCTTCAGTTTTGCGAAAGGGTATGCGGTTCATATCGCAGCCCTGGTACTGTCGATGCTGTAGTTCCTAATTTATGAAAGGCTAATTGACAAAAGAGTTGACGTTGACGGGGATGGTGAGAAACGAGCCTGGCGGAGAATCGTAAACCACCCTTGAGCATGCGTACGGTAAATGGCACACTGTATCTTCCTCAAGAGAATTCACAATAGTAAAAAATGATCCAATAAGCTTTCCAAGATCGCAACGACATTACAAGGACTAGAGGAATGGATACCATTGTGTGCATAATACTATATGAGACCTCGAGTAAACTGACCAGCAACCCTTTCATAACAGCGACAACGGCGTCTACGACTAGTACACGAGAAACCTGCCTGCCTCTCGGTGCCTGGCTCGTCGGGCATCTCCACTCAACATGTACGGCGCGCTTACGTTCTGATTCATTGAATCTTTGGATCTCTCGGTTATATTGCTGCTGCAGTTTACGCTGACGAGACGAAGTCACGACAGTGGACAAACATTAACAAAACATTATCGACTCCGACAGAAACCCTCGGTACGCAACGATCTTGCAGTTCATTGAACAGCCTTTGCGACGCCGGAGTGACCGTTTCTCTGCGACTCAATGAATACAGGATACCTGTGTCTTTGGATCGTTGAAGAGTTGGCTTTGCAGGTCTGAATGCTTGCACAAGTAGGTACTCTGTGCTGCAACACGTAAGTAGCTAAATGAGCGAATTAGGCGATACAATCGTGTGACCATAAACAAAGTCAGGACAGAGTGTGTGGACAAACATTAACGGAGGCGCCTGGGGGGACGAATTATCGAGCAGCAGACTTTAAGAGCCGAATATACTCGACTTTAGCGAGGGTCACCTGATTGCGTTGGGGAGGGAGACCCGGCACGAGGATGAGAGGAAATGGAAACCCTGTTGGAGGAGCAAGAGAGAAGGATTCAACAAGAGATAAAACAAGAGTGAGAGGACGGGGTCCACGTGCGCTTACTCGGCAATCCCCTTTGTGGCAGAGTTTACCGTTTCATGTGTCGTATTCCGACTCATTGGAAATTAAGGAATATACAGAGAAAGCCGTAAAGGGAAACGGCTTTGAGATAAAAAGAACGAGCATAGAATAGAGTGGATGTGTGTCTGTGTAGAATAGGTGTCGGGACCGCGAAAATAAAGCCCCTGATGCTTTGCGACCGGGGGTTAGTAGTACGTGTTGCTGAGGGGTAGGAAGGAGGGAGAATTCGAGGGTGTTTCTCAGTGTGTAGAAGCGCAGGTGTGTACGTCAAAGGTGCTCGCCACTCTGATGGCTCTGACGCGAGCGCAAACCCCCAAACTCTCGGTTGCCACCGTTCGACGACACTATCCGTCTCTTTCTCCCTGATGCTGCGCCAAACGACGGGTATGGGGGTGCGGACCGGTCCAGGCGGCGGGGTTTGAGGTACCGGGGTTTCCAGGATAGTAGGGAAGGGTGCGGGCAGTAGCAATGACGAGGAAGCGGCATAGAGGGTGCTAGAAAACCAAGAGGGTGGCGGCGTTTGTCGTCCACGGTTAGACCCGGCACCTGTGCGGGGTTCTTTGACGATTTTCCCTCTCTGCTTCTACTCTGTTCCCTTCACACTTTTGCACAGGATTCCTTCGCAGTTTTTTAACCATACTAAGCCCTATTACTAAGTATTGCAATTACAATACTTTATGCTTCATTGATCTTTTAAAACTGCTTATCAGTGGATCGTCGCTTTTATCCAAAATTGGGACCTCTTGACATCATGAAGACAAATACAGTAGAATTTAAACAGCATAGGGATTACTCTACGTTATATTTTAAACATCTATCCGCTTGGTTAATAACAATTAAAAAAAGTTACGTTATGTACTTCCATTTTTATAAAACCGGTTTCATACATGTAAGGTCTGCCTCTCTATATAAAAGGATGCAAAGTAGAACCTTGCACATTGCTTCCTCATCATTTTTCGCGTTTTACAAAGCTACCTCTATGAGGAAGTATGTTATTCAATTTTTGGCTTCCTCATAGAGGAAGCTTTGTGAAACGCGACAAATAATGAGGAAGCAATGTGCAAGGTTCTACTTTGCATCCTTGTTTTAATTAGATAAATATACATGTTGTGGATTCACTTTTTCTATTTCGTTATTGCGTCATTTCGTGATTATTAGAGCGTTTCCGAAGTGAATGTGATAATGGATATTTTTAAAAATAATTCAACATTCCATAAAATCAAAAATTTCATTCCGTTCGTCACTAAATTATACATATATAATGGCTGAATATTGTTTCATTTATATACAAAATTTGAGCTCGCTATCTTAAGTTTTGCAAAAGTTACAATAGAGCGATAATGTCAATTTTTTGAAAAATTCAAAACATCATAAAATTTTAACGGCTCAACCGATCTTAACCAAATTCAATAGCGATCACCGGCATATGAAAGCTCAAATTCATACCAATTTGTAGATCAATATCTCAAAAATTGAAAGAGTTATCGCGTAAACAGACATTTTTCAAAAAATTTAAAAACGCGTAATAATTTAACGATGAAGTGGATTTTAACAAAAATTTGTATGAACGATGAGGCTTGATCCCTCTATCTATGGTCCAAATTTCAGCTTGATATCTCAAGGCCTTCTCGAGTTATAAAGGTTTATATTTTTCGATTGTGTAACATACACACACACACATACGCACACACATACACACACACACACACACACATCCAGACATTTTTTCTAAATCACTTTTCTCGATGTTTTGGACCATTCTGAGTGTACTGACATGAAAATCTCGAAAAAAAAAAATTTCACGAAAACAAAGCTTCCTCTATGAGGAAGCAAAAATGGACTAATGTTATTGGAAAGTCTATTGCGTGTTTTCTTTTAAGAAGCCGATGCTCAAAATATAATATTGGTATCGAATTACCATGATTTATTTAAAAATCTTGCTCTAGTGGTTATGATAATCTTTTTTTAAACGCGAATTCTCGATTACTGTTGTGTCCTGGCCGTCAAGAGCAGGCGAGAAAGATAGAACGATGTTCTACGTGTCGCGACGATGAGAGGGTGTCGCGGGCTGCAAGCAAGGCGCGGACACGCGCAGGGTTGAATCGTACTGGCGGGGAAAGTCCCTCGGGTCCCAATTACACCGACACCCGATCCCCGACATTACCGCTCGGCTAATTCGAGGGGTTCGACTACAGTATAGTATATCTATGCGTGTATAAATCTCGGAGCGGTTTTGATTGTACGGTTTTCGGATGCCGTTTGTCGGGAACGCGCTAGCCCAACCGGCTGTACTGCTATCTGTACGAATGATGGAGAGTGTACAGCGATTTAATGTCTCGTTCGGATGAAAAGTGTCGGATAAAGCTCCTGTTACACTTTTTACGAGTTAGCGAAATTAATTTGCAATGCAGCCTTCTTCAGGGAGTCGAGGTATCCTGAAAATTATGGAAATTTAATTTTTAAAATACCACTCGTCAAATGCAAAAGGATCTGTTCTATTATACTTGTTCTTAAATAGAATCTTTTATAAAAAATATTTTCTTCATTTTTAACATGCAGAGTTAAGGTTGTACCGACGAACCAAATTTGATTTGTGTCAATGCATGATATAGTCTGAATATCGAAATTTATATTTTCAATCCTTGCATAGATAATATAATTATTTCCGTAGACATCTTTCTTTTTAGCTAAGACCTTTTGAATGAATTTTTTTTTTTATATCTTTGATTCAGAACTTCAAATTGAAATTCCTATATTAATCTCTTATTAAGAGAATTGGACTTTGCCAGGTCAATTTAGTCCACATATGCAACATGAACTCTACTACAAAATGTAAATGAAAAAAAAGTGTACTTCTAAACTGAGCTGAGCAAAAAATTCACTCATAAGACGGCTTCGTTATTTCGTGCCTGTTGCCCGATAATTTTATAAAATTACAAGATTTCATGTGCAATTGCCACACGTCTTAATTTTTTAATTTATAAATGACAGCTCTGTTAATATACTGTTAATATACTATTATATACAATATATATAAATGACAGCTCTGTTAATATTTCTAAGTTTCGAAAAAGTCATTGGTCGTTGAGAGGTAGAAAATGTAAAAAATATTTCTAAGTTTCGAAAAAGTCATTGGTCGTTGAGGTCAATTTAAAAAAACAATTTTGCGAATGAATAAAAGCAGTTTACAATGATACGTAATTTGTCGTAAAATGTTATCAGTGCAAGTATTGTTCAGAAAATATGCCACGTTATAACCACGTTACCCAGTCACGTATCAGAAATAATTTCTCCAAAGTAAAGGGTATATACCTTGAAGGTGCACACAGAGGTTGGCTTTCTCGCAGGCTTTACGTCTTTGGAACAAACAGTTTGAGCCCGACACTCCAGCTTCGGCTAATTACAACAAGGCCGCATAATAATAGTTGCTTGTAAAGCGAGGCGTCGACTTCTCTTTGACAATGTAGCACACAGCAAACTGCACAAGAAGCATCGGTTCATGTACATATACGTATGCTCGGTACGAAGCTTGTCGGAACCCAGCCAAGCTTCCGCGGTTTCGTTTACGTGTATCGCGTTGGAGCGCGTGGCTACCAAGATCGAGGGAAGTAGACTGGAGGGCAAGTCAAGTATGTGTGGAGCTTTTTGCAGGCGGTCGATCCTGTCGTCGCCGGATGACACGAGGCAGCCCGAATAACCCGTCACCGATCATATCCAGAAGCTCTGTAATACAAGGTCTGTGCCTGCCTCGCTCTTTCTTCTTCATACAACTCGTCCCTTCTCTCTCTTTCTCTTTCTATATTTATTATCATTAATAAGAGTCTATATGCACACAAGTTCGGTCTAGCGTTATTACAATGTTATCACGGGATTCCCGATACAGTGTGTGAAATGAAAAATGCCAGAATGTGCTCGTCTACTTCGTATATCCATATATGTTTCAATAATATGAGAATGGATCGTAATCGTTTCGTGAGGGTGTCTGTTTTGGCTGAAGCGTGAGAAAGGTTTGTTTTCTTTTGGCAAAAACCAACTGAAACGAGTGGCTCAAACTGATGACTCGTAAATTTTAAGATAGTTTATCGTTGCTATACTATGTGTGCCAACCAGAGTTGTAACTATCCTATTACTTCCGAAGTTACTCTATTTGCTTATTTATTCCAAAATTAATTTGTATTTAAAAAAAAAATTCGATATCCTAACATATTGATAAGAAAATAGATGAACGCTGTATGGACAACAATATATTTGCACATAGAATCGGTTAACAATGTCATAAAAATAAAAGTAATAGATATTGGGTAATAGTAAAAGTAATGGCTCATTATTTTCTCCACTACTTTGATTTTCTCACCATTTTGATATAAATTTTTATGGAAAAACATTGCTTCATTTTTATTAAAACATTTATTATTTATCAGTATTTTAAGATATTTGAAAAACAATTATGAATATCAAGTGGTTATGAAAGAGATAAATGTATGGAGTCCTTTCGGGAATAATGGGATCGTTACAACTTTGGTATCAGAAAAAATATTGGATACTGCGTAAACTTAGAGGAAAGATGAGAACATCGAATCGATGGTCGAATGTATTCTGATTTTACGAGGACTACAACGACTTGAGCAACGACGGTGACGAGAATGACCAAGACTGTTCGATGAAAGTAATTTCCGGTTAACGAGAGAAGTGAGAGAACCGGGACAGCCTCGTCAATCGTGACATCGCGTCGTATTTATTACCTCGATAAAGGCCATCTTATTGTTTCACCCTAGACGTATTACGTGTACGTCTACTCTGCTCTTTATCTGTTCTCTGACGAAAACTAGTTCTCTCGCTCTTTGCGGCCCCCTACTGCCTTAAGGATAATACAATTCCCTTTACAACCTCCTCTGCAGAGCCTCGGGGATTGAAGGCAAATGTTACTGGTAACCTTTAGCAAAATGTCACGCAATCCAAATTCCGAATGGGCTAATATCCTGCGTCTGCACATTCTGCACTTCTTTTATATAAGGTTGTACGTGGCGACTACAGTCTTACTAATTCTTTTTGCACTATTAAAAGATGTCATTAAATTTTATGATATTTCAATAGCCACAAATATAGAGTATCCGGTTTATGTGATAATGTCAAAAACAATATATTAATAAAGTGCTTCATCAAGCATATATATTCTGAGTTATATTGAATCAATATATCAAGAAAAATATATATAACATGCATCAAAATTATACTGACGCTTGAAAAATAAGATATGTTTAATTCAGTAGTAGCAGTACAAAGTTTCGATTGACCTCGAGTAATTTGATACATGGGTAGTATACAACGCATATTAGAAAATAATTATGTTAAAGAGATCAAGAGATTCAACCAGTTTTTTTGGGCTATATTTATTTTTTTTACATTTTACTTGCTGCGAAAAAGGGTGTATATAAATTAATTAATTGCAACATGCATCAAAATTATACTGACGCTTGAAAAATGACATATGTTTAATTCAGTAGTAGCAGTAAAAATTTTCTATTGACCTCGAGTAATTTGATACATGCGAAGTATACAACGTATATTAGAAAATAATTATGTTAAAGAGATCAAGAGATTCAACCAGTTTTTTTCGGCTATATTTATTTTTTTACATTTTACTTGCTGCGAAAAAGGGTGTATATAAATTAATTAATTGCAACATGTATCAAAATTATACTGACGCTTGAAAAATAACATATGTTTAATTCAGTAGTAGCAGGAAAAAGTTTCTATTGACCTCGAGTAATTTGATACATGGGAAGTATACAACGTATATTAGAAAATAATTATGTTAAAGAGATCAAGAGATTCAAGCAGTTTTTTTCGGCTATGTTTATTTTTTTTTAATATTTTACTTGCTGCGAAAAAGGGTGTATATAAATTAATGAATTGCAACATGTATCAAAATTATACTGACGCTTGAAAAATAACATATGTTTCATTCAGAAGTAACAGTAAAAAGGTTCTATTGACCTCGAGTAATTTGATACATGGGAAGTATACAACGTATATTAGAAAATAATTATGTTAAAGAGATCAAGAGATTCAACCATTTTTTTTCGGCTATATTTATTTTTTTTTACATTTTACTTGCTGCGAAAAAAGGTGTATATAAATTAATTAATTGCAACATGCATCAGAATTATACTGACGCTTGAAAAATGACATATGTTTAATTTAGTAGTAGCAGTAAAAAGTTTCTATTGACCTCGAGTAATTTGATACATGGGAAGTATACAACGTGTATTAGAAAATATTTATGTTAAAGAGATTAAGAGATTCAACCAGTTTTTTTCGGCTATATTTTTTTTTTTTTAATATTTTACTTGCTGCGAAAAAGGGTGTATATAAATTAATTAATTCATCGGAAGCTTAAATTAGTACAATTATTTTGAAGCTCTTTTCCGGATATACTCTTTTTTGTGGGAGACGAATATTTACGAGAGATGTTTCGATTAACTCTCTGAAGGTTCACTATATGTATCATTTTTGTAATGAGATCGGGCTATGGTTTTTTTAAAAAGGTTAAGAAAAAGAAAAAGCAAAAATAACATTTTTACAAAATCTACAATTTGCGGAGATATTACTATGGAGAATGGATACGTGCATGGAAGGGAGGAAAAGAAACCGAGAACAGGGTGCGACGGTTGACACGGTATCTCTTACAAGACAGTCATTAGTCGAATGAGAAGAGCGCATTTCGAAGAGCATGTGTAAATATCCATAAGACTCTTCTTCATCAATCATCCGCTGGTCTTGCAGACATCTCAGAAGCATCCTGAGCAAAGTTGGTAATGAGAAGGTGAAAAAGATGGAAAGTGTCACAAATTATATATCGTTTTACCTACAGCTCTCTTGCAAAACTCGTTTATATATTTTCCGCTACACGCGACGTTTGTTAACAAAACTGCGTGTTAAGATACAAGCAGACGAGGCGTTGATAGAATTCCGTTTTCAACGCCTTCGAGAATGTAAACTAGTTTGTTACTAAATACAGAAGGCTTCAATGATGACAACGTTTGCATTAACACGTAGCTTTTAGTAATTTGCTCGAGTAGAAAATTTACAACGTATTACAATCTCTGACAGACTCTTGACTAGAGCTTGTTTTCGAATTGAAACATACTCCGATTTTCTCACTTACACTATTTTGTGTTAAGATTACGTGAAATATATACTTAAGGGGAGAGAGTCAGCTCAAAAAAATTGATTTTGGAAATTCAATATCATCCAAATCCTATTGCATATAAAAATGCCTAATACACTATATTGTTGGTACTCGATGAAAGGATTTTTTACTGTCGTCTGACTTGCATATGCTTTTCAATATTATCTTAAGCAAAGTTCTTAGACTTTCCATTCTGCGCATGATTCAGATCAAACTACTAGGCAGATTGGAATGGTTGACGTCTCATTTTCTTCTTCATGAAAAGATACACCGGCTAAATAGAGAAAACTATTTTTTTTCATTCTGAAAGCAAAGTTAATCACTGATTTAGAAAATAGCATACAATTTATTTATTAATAATTATGTCACTTAAAAAATATTACCTTTTATTAACATTTGCTCCATTTAGCCGGTGTATCTTTTCATGAAGAAGAAAATGAGACGTCAACCATTCCAATCTGCCTTGTAGTTTGATTTGAATCAAGCGCAGAATGGAAAACCTAAGAAATTTGCTTAAGATAATATTGAAAAGCATATGCAAGTCGGACGACAGTAAAAAATCCTTTCATCGAGTACCAACAATATAGTGCGTTGGGCATTTTTATATGCAATAGGATTTGGATGATATTGAATTTCCAAAATCAATTTTTTTGACCTGACTCCCTCCCCTTAAGAGACATACGAATGCTTGACGGGTTCGATCAACGTCAATCGACTATAAAGACAACAATGTACTAAACAAGAATAGGAGTATCATTCCCATGGCACCTGATAGATAGATAATTCCGGAAAAAATCGACGAGCTCCAGTCTAAGATTTTTTAGTTTTAAGGTTGAAAATTTCAATACCAGAAAACACGAGATAGGATTAATCACTAAAATTTGAGTATATCGCGAAGCGACGCATTTAGTCTTTGGGATAGATTGGATTGATGGGTCTTGAGCAAATATATCAATATCTATGGATGGTTTATGTTATCGCGTACGTGCGCCCGTCGAGTTGTCGAGAAAGATAAAACCATGAATATAGTCACTCACGATGATGGCTTCGGCTTTTCTCTATACTATACTATACATTTCCTATATATCAGAACGATATCGCAAGAATGGTACGTTCACACACATAAAAATATAGAGAGGTATCTATCCCCGCGGGTATGATGCGGGGTTCGTCGTCCGGGTTCCGGATGAGGCTCGGCTAGCCGTTTCACGACTGGCTGTCATATTCATGTATTGACACATCGAGCCGGTTGACTAATGGACTGCTGTTGTCCCAGGCTCGTGTTACCACGAGGGCTCGGCACTGCCAAGTCGTTTTTCCTGCGAATCGAGAACTTCCATGCCCGACGAAGAGCTGTCGTTCGACGTGTATATACGTCATATACATGAAGCGAGTGATGGTTTCGATAGCACGCGAGAGCGTTGAACGAAAGTCTCGTCCTAACGAAATTGGCTCTATACACGACGAAGTTTTGATAATTAGTAAAATGTAACATTTTCTGACATCGATGCTCACCTTTGATTACATTGGTTTTTCGGTATTGAATTTAACCCTCAAATTAACCAAGCCCTATTCCCGTTGCAATAAAAACTTGGACACTATCCTGAATCAAAATAGTGAAAAAAACAGCCATTTTTTGTTTTGGACTTGGTATGCTGTATTAGTCATTTTCGTTCATAACATTAAAATGTAGGGTGTATTTCTGATAGAATTTCACGGGTTTACAGAGGTTTTAAATAAAAATTAACGGCGATTTTTTCAAAATATAATATTTCTGTAATGAAGCATATATGCTACGTTGGCAATGTTAAGGGGTTAATACATATTTTGTCAGACATCTTTATAAGACGCTGTTAGTAAGTTAGAGAACAATATTTTGATATTCCTATTGTTCATTGAGTGAAGCAACGAAAAATATCCTCAAAAAGCATTACAGACTATTAGTGATTGTCTCAAATACCCAAAAGTGATGAAAAAAATACAAAAAGCATTACATTTTGGATTCCAATCACCGAATAAAATCGCACCTATCCAAAAACTTCTTCACGAGATGTTTTCCATTAATATAATACGTAAACAAATTCTTTTTTCAGTGGAAATAAGTTTTATCTTCTTATACTTTTAATTGTAATCGTCTCCTATTTTATTTAATTGTCTCAATGAAAAATCAAGTTTTCCATTCCGTTATCTCTGGGCGATGAGACTTGTTTGGGATGAAATATGAACGTTAGTTCTAGAAAAAAGTCTAAAGTCATCGATCTTGAGTCCAGCACGGTACGAAAGGGAAAAAGAGGGATGCGTTTGTCAACCGCATCGGGACAACGCCGGGTACGAAATCGGTGGAGGAGGAGGCTAACGTTTGCGGAGTGACGGTGTTTCATGTATATACGCTTGCGAGTTATCCAACACGTATTGTCAGTAGCCATATTTTATTTACGACGTGTATTGCGCCCGGGTTGAATCCGTAATGCGACGGAGGCCATAGATTCTGCACGACCAGGCGGCGACGTATCGCATGCCGAGAGTTTGATATTCGGGCGACTCAACGGGTCCAAAACATCCAGTATATGCATGGTCCAAACTGGACGAAGATTAATTTTTCGTAGTAAACGCTGACAGCATTTTCCATACACATAAAGAGCTTTTTCTTTCAGATTGTGTAGCGGTTCGGGTTTCATTGAAATATATAAGTCCTCGCTTAAGTTTTCGCTAAAGCGAATCCTTCTCTAATGGGTGATGAAATCAAATTTAAAAAGTTTTCACAGGTTATAGAATGGACTTTGATAATTTCGTTGGATTCATGGATCTTTATACGAAGATAGATCGTATAAGATATCAGCTATATACGCAAAGAAATAATTGGTTGCCCTAACCAAGTGCCATGGTTAAATACGCTCCAAGCGACAAAATTGGTTGGGAGAACCAACTATTGGCTGTCACACCCAATCAGTTGTTTGTGACGTCCAATAGATTGGTTGTGACGCCCGATCGGTTGGTTCCCGTGCAGAAATATAGTTGGGGCTCCAAATTGACCGTTTCTAGATTGCTCTAATTGTAGTAGGGGCCCTACTAGGCTAATCACGCTTGAAAGTACTACGCTTTAGAGCCTCAATATAGGCGACCCTAGTGAGGGTTCCACATTTAAGCCTGATTAGGCCCCGTAGTTTGTCGTGGCCGCTTCTGTTGAGCCTAGTAGGGTTCTAGAGTAGATTCCCTATTGTGGATGCCACGTTTATCCCTAAAAAGGCCCCTTATTTAATCACGGCTGCCCGAACTAATTTCTGCACGGGTTGTGACATCCAATAGTTGGTTCGCCCAACCTTATGTATTCGATGTAAAAAACAATAGATGGTTATACTCTATTAAATTCAATTTCGAAGAAATCGTGAGATTAATATCATGGCAATTAAACCATAACGATGTCAGCGTACGGTGGTGCCATTTTGACGTGGCGTGCCATTATGCCCCTGTTCTTAAGCATTTGCTCATATTCTGTTATTCTTAAATGAACAAAGCAACTAAACTTGGAAAGTTTTCGCAAGGTCCAGAATAGACTTTGATAATTCGGTTGGCTTTGCTCTCATCGACCCTTTGCTCGTAGACAGTGATCGAGGGTTGGTTTGCACACATAGCACAACATCGCAACATCACAGAATCGTATAATACATCACCTATAGTTAAAGCAGTATATGGCAGTAGCTGTGATGCGTTGGCAAGAACAGGAGGAGTAACAGCGGAATCGGGAGCACATTGCGGAGAGAGGAGACGCGCCACCGGATAAGCCGCGGTCAAAGGAACCAACCCATAAACACGAGACAACTATTCTATTACGGACTGACATCCGATACAAACTTGGTTGAGCGATCACGGCCTTTGGCACGGTCCGCGCTCCTTCCTTCCATTACTGGATGTAGCGCCGTACCTCTGGTGAGAGCGAGCTGGGCCAGGCCCGTCGGGCTCCTGGATATCGTAAGGCGAACGACGAAGCATAGCGCAGGAAGGGAAATCGGTTGGTACAGCAGAAGCTTGCAGGATGGCGATGGGTGAGTGGGTGGTGAATGGAGTCGAAGCTTGCCGGTGAACATAGAGGGCCCCTCAACATAGAATAATAGAGGATACGCGGGAACCTCCGGAGCCCAACGTCCTCCTTCTCCTTCCTACTCCTCATTCTACTCCTCGTTCTCTTCAGTCGTGTGGATGGCCCAAGACTTTATAGCTCATAGTGTCTCTACGGCTTCTTGATTTATTACCGAGTTAACCCTTGGTACGAAACCCGTTCGAGACATTCGATATACACCCCTTCCCCCCCTTTCATACCACCGTCGCCGACCCATCCGACGATTATTATATCGCGAATCGACCTCCCAGCAGCGAACCGCACACGCGTTCACAGCAGGAAGCGCATCGATTATGTGTTTCACATAGATACGTAGCATCATACATTTCAAGTTGTATCTTCGCATAGATAGCCGTATCCCAAGACGGCGGGTTTCTTGTCTAGACTTCAATGAAAATCGATACTTTGATACTTGCGTTCTTCGGATGTGCTTGTATGCGGTCGAAAATTAAGGTTTGTGATCAGGCGTTTTGTAATAGTCTTGGCAACTATTGGGTAACAAGTGTTGGTAGTCCACATGACTTTTTTTTGCTACATTAAGGGGAGATGCATTGTAAATTCCGTTACGAATAGAGAAGTAAGGTTTTATTCCTATACCTAATTATTTCTCAGAAAAAAATCAAAACTTGACGGACTTTCTGTGAATGTCCGAGACTCTAAAAAAAAAACTTGCGAATGTCAGAGACTCTAAAAAAATTGATACGATAGCCCCGCATCTTCCTAAAAATGAATAGAACCTGAAACCACGAACCAATCGGAATACGCGTTTCCAAATATTATGAATTTCTATTTTTTGTGTAGTTCCTGAGTAGTTATTCTTACAGGTTAAGGCACAAAACAAAGTAGCCAAAAGTCCATTTAGTTATCCGGACATCACATTTCCAACTGCGTCTCTCCTTAAGTAAATAGTAGATATAACTAATTAAAGTTACTTGTGACATTGAAATAAATAATGTAATTTTAAATATTGTCGCACTGCCAATTCATACTTGTGATCCCAATAGTTTCTATGACTACGACGATGACTAAGATTTGTCTCTACACATTAAGTACGTCGAACCACTCGTTACGATACGGTAAAACGTGTTGGATATTTTTCGTACTCACCTCGTGCCTTCTGCTCGTCCTGCAATTGCCTCTCGAGACTGTCTTTGACCTCCCGTTCTCGAAGAACGTCCATTTTGAGCTCGGCTAGAAGCAAAAAACAAATTCGTTATTAAATTGAAAAAAAAGAAAAAAATGTCTTCGCATACATAATTAACATACAAATATATCATCTCAACACTTGATTTCACGTTACAGAAATTACCAGACAGTCAAACATTTTCTTAGATGTACGTTTTTACGAATGTAATAAAATACTTCGAATTATTCTTGTCAATATATATTGTCTATAGTTTCTCACATTAAACATTGATTTCTTTCAAATTTTTAATTGCCGACCTAGCATACTTGCTACATTTCCGCAAATATCTAAATTTTGATGATTATTTTTCCCATCGGAATTTCGGCCAATAGAAACGACGCATTTAGCCTCATGTGGGGGAACCTCGTCGATTTTATTTCGGATATTCCCTAACAAGTTACTAAGCAATGAAAACAATTTCTGAACAACTTTTAACCTGAGAATTCTTTACATCTGTCAAACTTCTAACGAGAACTAGAACATGATCTGAAGAATGAGCCGAAATTCCGATGGAAAAAATAATTGCATACAAACAATCGTGTCAATATTTCAGGGAAATTTCAATATTTCAGGGAAATTCCAAAAGAAAACTTGACACTCTTGTTTGTATGCAACAAAGTTATCGGGAAATACCCGATAATTTTGAAGCTCCTGGGGTATCACTACTGAACATTCTGAAAAGATTTGCCCAACAACTGAATTTTATAGAGTATTTCAACTTAAAAATACATTAACTGAAAAGTAGGCAAGAAAGGAATTTTTCAAAAGAATTATTTTTTCACTATTCTGATTTTAGAATATGCTCGAAATTCAACATGAATTTTCGTTTTTTTTTTCAAAGCAAAAGGTTCTTGGCCATTAAAGTGGATATATAGTTACGGCCAATAGTGTAGTTAGACGTAATATGTAGAATGAATGAATTTTCCACCTGGGTCATGAGAGTTGGCAATAGGTGGGTAGAAGTCGAGGCGGGTTCGTAGGAGTGAATATCGCACGGTTCGCTGGTTTCGTGATTAAATCCAACGATGGCGATGGGCTGCAGACCAGAGCTCGCATAGTTACCTCTAATAGAATTATATTAAGACATGGAGATCCCGTTGCCGTCCCTTACTGTACGTACTAACTCGCCCGTTTCCCGTCTGCGCTTTACTCTTCGTCTCACCGCTTGCTTCATTGCTTGCTTGCTCTTTCTGTCTCTCGCTCGGTTCGCTAAGGGTAGTATAGCCAACTGTACAGGCCCAGCCAACCCCATCCCCGGGGAGCCACCACGCTAAATTAGCCATTTCGAATCTCGACGACGAGAGGGTCGTTAGAACGAGTCCAAAATCGAGGTGGAACGACGATGAGGGACACTCGAGTCGAACAACTTCTCGAAGTCTCGCGGATCTACACCAAGATTTTGGGTGATAAAAACCGTCATCACTGGTATTTTATAAAAGGTTAACATGCAGGTATAATTTGAATCAGAAATTACACCGAGAGAAAGATTTCATCAAAGAAATGGGTGGATTGATTTTTTTTTCATTGATTTCAATGAAATAGTGCATTTGAATTTCAAAGAGAACATTTCATTGCCTGTATATAAACATTTACTTAGTGAGCATATAATAAAGAAACAGTTTCATTGTTTTAAAGAGACGTTTTCATTGGTTCAAAAAAACGTTTTCATTGGTCACTCTCTCGCACCTAACCTCACTTTTTTTGTTCTCCGGTTCTACCGAACGAACGGCTTCGAGTTTCGAGGAGCCAGACGGTTAGCCTATTTCTGCCGTATTTTCTTACATACTTACAAAATTTGAGCTTTATCTGCCGCGTACTTCAGGAAAAAATAGGTTTCGAAATTTTGAGCTGGTAAGAAGAATGTTTCATTGAATCAGAGATGATATCTTTAAAATCAATGAAAAAGGTTCATTGGTTTAAAGAAATGTTTCTTCCAATCAATGTCACTACTTTTCATTGAGTTTGAGATCATTCAAAGAAAAGATAGTATTGAAATTCAAGTATTTCATTTCATTGGCAAAGATTTCCGTGAATCAATGAAACTTTTTCTCTCGGTGTATGATCTATAAGTAATACAAGAAATGTTACAAGGAATTAATGTTGAGTGATATTTAGCCCCATTATGCAAAATATAGTGATGACCGAGCAAAACGAATAATCCAAAATTACATAACCAGTTTCGAAATGTCACATGTCTTGATCACTATTCATTTGAGACTCTATGTCTGTGACGTTCCATTCAAGGAAATATTCTCTTCGATTGTCAATTATCACAGTCAGTTATTTATATTACTACTGGGATAACATGTGTATCTGTATATTTCAATTTACATTTTCGAAAAATTATATTACTCGAAATTTATAAGGTAATTTTTAATTAATATATTGGGATAATATTTTTATGTTAAAATTTCTAAATTGCTCTTTAAATTATTTCTAGTTGGTAATAATACACTCAGACAAATCGTAATAGTACAGCCAATTATAAAGTGACAACTATTAATTTGTAGTCCATACAACTATTTTCATAGTTACGGTAATCATGAAAATAGTTATGGTAACTATTTGGTAGTTATAATAATTATTTGATAGTTGTGGCAACTATTAAAAAATTGATCATACGAACTAAAAATGAATAGTTGTCACTATATAGTTATTAATACCATCATTTTCTCTCAGTGTAAACAATCGAATCTTCCCATATTTATTGACTATCAAAGACTTAATTACCGATGGTACGAAACTTCGCATTTTTTTACAAGCATTTTCTCACTATTGGCATTTCAGAACAAAGTAAATGCAGGCAATTGCACTATTTGAATGAAAACTCATTCTAACGATCTAATAAAAATTACTGAATTTAATTACGTTCGAATGTTAAAAGTATTGTAAAATATTTAAGGAATTGGTATTAAGTAATTATATTTCTAACAAAATTTAATTTAGTAATTTTTAAATTGCGTTAGAATAGTTACAATTTATTTTATTACAAAAACGTTTATTATTTATATGCAATAATTATGATATGAATGGTTCTGGAAGCAGATTGGATAATAGTTATTTTATAAAAACATTGGCTAACTACCCTCCGACTGATTAGTTCTTATACTCGCTCGCTACCCTATCATTGCTCCCCATTTTATTTCGATAAGTGCCAATAATCGGAAGCAGACAGGAGAGAGAGTTGGATTTCTCTCAAACCATCAGCCACCCTCCGTGCACTCACGGTGCTGGAAATCACTTTTCGACCGTGTAACCTGATAGAACGTTCCCATAATCTAAATCATGGGGGAAACATTCGATTTCACGAGGAAAAAGTCGAAAAATAAGATATTTTCTGTACATATTTAAAATATGTTAAAAAATATATATTTTCTTCATGTACAAGTGTATATGTAAAAGTATACATGTGTAGTAACTATTTCAAACATTTCAAAATAAGCAGGAGAATATTTTGTACATAATGATATTTTTTATAATTTCTGGGGGTTGAGACAATGTGAAGATACTGAACTACTGCAGTTATTAAATTAAATTATTTTGCAGCAATATTTAATAATCATTATATATCAATTACAAATTATTTAATACTTTTACGGTAGCAAAGATGCTCAATTCCCTGAATTAATTATTAATAATTAGATGTACAGTTGCGAGCTCGCGGAGACGGAAACTCTCGTTGCGTGTAGGTGCTATATTATACTTATGACCGATTATTATACGTATTAAAAAATACGCCGAATAAATTCACGGGCATATAAAATACGACATAGGAGTGAGAAAGATAGATACAGAAGGATGACAACAGGAGAACCAGAGAGGTCGAAAATGAGAGCAAGAGAGACTCTGCTTTCCGTCCACCGCACCAGCAGGAGCAAGCACTGAGCACCAAGCAGCCGGGCTATATGCCAGCAATTTGAGAACGTTCGCGAGGTCCATTAACGGCGGTAACTCTTCACGACCGGCCGCCACGAAGATTCAATTTGAATGCTAACCAGAATAGGAAGTTCGCGCCGGGGCTGCCCGGGCATATCCTGTTATTGCCAATTTCGGCGCGTTTCTGCAGCCCACTTTGCGATCGTTTAGATTATCATCTCTCTGTCTCGCGTAGAGCCAACTCCCTTCAACAACGCGTATTTCTGATCTTCCTCTCAATCCCTCACTACTAGTCTTTCCCTTGCTCGATACCCTCCACATTTCTCGCCCTCACTGATGATCTCCCACTTTCCCCATACGAGGATCAAATTATATTCACAATAGATAGATATATTTATATGAATTTGTGTTTCGAGTAATAGTTTGTATGCTCAGGATGAACGGAATAGTTTTCCAGAATCCGTACAAATTGAAAAATAAGACCGCAAGTCCTCGGCACTTGTAATATCATATATTTTACCAGTTATTTTCTGCTTGGAGGGATGAAAATCTCCGTTATTTCATTTCATAAACAATTTTTATATAATCGACTTGATTTTTTTGGGCGTATTTTTTATATTGGCTGCATTTATTGCAGTTGTGATTTCATTTTTTTAAATACCCACACTTTACGTAAAAATAGATTGATAATTAATTCAAAAGCTTAAGGGGATGCTGGAATCGATTTTTTTGCCGACTTTGGTCGGTAAGTGTTTCGATCAGGACACAAGTGGCGCCGACGTAGTCTGTTTACTTTTGGCAAAAGATACTGAATCTCCCGAAAAGCAATATGGCCACACACGATACGTCAGCTGATCTTTCCCGTAAGATTTAATTGTTTCTGGAAATTAGATGTGTAAAATCAGACCGGACGTCAATTCTGTGATGATTTCTGAATATTCGAAAACCATCAGAATGTCAAATACACAAACCAAATCCATGTATAGTTTATATTATGGTCGCGTTGCAAAGGCTCGGAGCTTTTGCCAAAAGAAAACAGGCAACCTCGGCGCCACTTGTGTTCTAATCGGGAAACTTCATTCGCGCTCTTCTTGTCCCACTCTGATCGCGAATAGACTACGTGAACGTAGTATGGGTTTTGCGTGAATTCCTTTTTTGTAATTGACTTTTCGACGCTCGTAAAATATTCACAGAACGCTAAAGAATGGACGTACATTCCGATTTAACGTATGTGAGTTCCAGAATCTTTTATATCTTACCAAACAGGCGATGCTGTCAAACCCTGGCGGCCATTTTGATTTCGGGAGGTTTAGTAATATACGATTTTTTTCATTTATTGTACGTTTTCACCAAATATTCGAATGTACGTCCACTCGTTTATGTTGATATTACAACCGTGTACAATTTGAAGCACGTGTGTAGCGTATTAACGGAGAAAAATCAAAACTACGAAAAAGCATGTTTTCACCGACCAAAGTCGGTAATAAAATCTACTCCAGCATCTCCTTAAGACTCTTTCTTCAAATACTTGAGGTTGTTATTATCAAATAATAATTTTGAAAGCAACTTAATAATACATAATCATTTTTTTAAAGTAACTGCCTTATCAACCTGAAAGAAGAGTGGCCTTCACACTTAAGTCCATTCACACTTAAGTGTCATTTCTTATGACTTTACAAATGCATATTAATTAGATAATTTGGTTTTATTATGTTACGTTATTTCTAACATAAATATCATATTCATCCCTTTAGTTAGTATTTATTTGATAGGTATATTTACAAACGAATGAGTAAATAAACAAATTAATAACAAAAACAAGGATGCAAAGTAGAACCTTGCACATTGCTTCCTCATTATTTTTCGCTTCTTACAAAGCTACCTCTATGAGGAAGTATGTTATTCAATTTTTGGTTTCCTCATAGAGGAAGCTTTGTAAAACGCGAAAAATAATGATGAAGCAATGTGCAAGGTTCTACTTTGCATCCTTGTTTTAATTAGATAAATATACATGTTGTGGATTCGCTTTTTCTATTTCGTTATTGCGTTATTTCGTGATTATTAGAGCGTTTCCGAAGTGAATGTGATTATGTATATTTTTAAAAATAATTCAACATTCCATAAAATCAAAAATTTCATACCGTTCGTCACTAAATTATACATATATAATGGCTGAATATTGTTTTATTTATATACAAAATTTGAGCTCGCTATCTTAAGTTTTGCAAAAGTTACAATAGAGCGATAATGTCAATTTTTTTAAAAATTCAAAACATCATAAAAGTTTTACGGCTCAACCGATTTTAACCAAATTCAATAGCGATCACCGGCATATGAAAGCTCAAATTCATACCAATTTTTAGATCAATATCTCGAAAATTGAAAGAGTTATCGCGTAAACAGACATTTTTCAAAAAATTAAAAAACGCGTAATAATTTAACGATGAAGTGGATTTTAACAAAAATTTGCATGCACGATGAGGCTTGATCCCTCTATCTATGGTCCAAATTTCAGCTTGATATCTCAAGGCATTCCCGAGTTATAAAGGTTTACATTTTTCGATTGTGTAACATACACACACACATACACACACACACACACACATACACACACACACACACACACACATACAGACATTTTTTCTAAATCACTTTTCTCGATGTTTTGGACCATTCTGAGTGTACTGACATGAAAATCTCGAAAAAAAAATTTTTCACGAAAACAAAGCTTCCTCTATGAGGAAGCAATTAACTGCATATCGATGGTGTCAGTGATTCACTGATTAATAGGATATATGATAAAAAAGCTTATTTGAAAATGCTCACCACGTGTTAGAAGGAACTAAGGAAAAAGAAATTACTTATTCTCGTGGGTTGAGGACGGTACTCGGAGGGATAAAAGTCGTAGTATTGAAATTAGGGTCGCGAACGAGCATTAAACTTGCAGGGATTAATATCGGCGCGGTTGCCGAGAGACTGAGAAGGAAGAGGGTTGGTCGGTTTCGCACTCGTAACGCTTAATGCGCGTCGGGGTTGGTACACTTCTGGAAGGACGAGGTACGAACATCAGCAGCAGCCTCTTGAAAAATTCTATTGCAAATGCAAGCGTTACGACACCCCAGTGACACTGAGGTGACTTTTCCAAGAGCAAGCCAGCGAGGAAAAACGCGCGCGCATCATTCTTATTTCAATTATAACGAGACACCGTGAGCGCCGTAATCGTGTCGCGCGTCATAAACCGCGAATTACCACGAGGGTGACGTCTTCTCGGTCCTTCCCCACCTCCTGTTTGAGAGTTACCGACACAATCTCCCATTTCTTCGAATACGAGCAAATATTCTCCGCACTGCGTGTTCGGAAGAGAGAAAAAAAAGTTAATGAGTTACGCATTTTTCGTGTATGCGCAATTAATATATAACGAGTTTTAATTACATTCCTATCCTAAAATTACTAACATTAAATCTGAGTTCTGTGGACTTCTGAGGATAATGAACACAAGATTTATAGCTTTCTGGCCTTCCTGCATTATTTACACTGACATAATATTTAAGTCTGCCTTACACTGAGTAATTGCATTGTATCATAAATAAAATTCTTTATCAATTGTATATATAAAATCTTACAGCTTAGTAAAAAATATCACTTGATAAACACAGTAAAATTAGATCCTTTCATAAATACAATATTTTAATCGTAGCTTAGATTAACAATTTTTTTTCTATTTAAAACGTGCTGTAGTGTTCAATTTGCATTTATGGACCAAATTGGCTTTTCAGTATATAATTTTCTTTGAACGAACATTACATACCTGGCCGAGTATAATCATTTTCAATTGAACTTCTTGTCCAGGAAATTTATTTACTTTTTTAAAACTTTTTCCCACGTAGCATGGGCATTTTTTACCCATTTTTTGTAGCTAGTGTGCTAATTAGTGCTTTCTCATTTTAGAGAAATTTTTGTCTTATTACAATTTTTTTTTCCTGGAAAATATTCATGAGTTAGAATGCTGAATATAGTGATTTCTACTGCACAAACAGTTATTTGTATTATGATACGAGATATATTTTCCGAGTTCTATTTTCAGAATGTTTAGAAACATCAAAAAATTACATTGAGAAGAACTAGCTTTATGTATGTGTGTATCTATCAGCCGCGAAAAATATTAATTTCTATAATGCGATAACTCTGTACCAATTTCTACTTTGCAAGCGCGTTCAGAATAATTTCTACAATTTTTTATTGCTTCGCATACATCCAGAGAAATCGTTCTGAGACTCAAATATGGGATCTGTTTCAAATAAATGAAATTTCATGCGAAACAAATAAATTTTATTAAAAATTAATATGATTCAATTGTGTGCAATAAATTCTATTCGATCGAAATGAAATCCTATTAGGCTAGTCATTAAATAAATTTCTTCTTCAATTGCGAGTATAATAGGATTTTATTTTAATGAAATAGAATTTATTTCATTCGAATAAATCGTATTGATTTCAAGTTGTATTTGAGCGAAATGAAATTTTATTAATTTGAAATGGATCCGGTATTTGATTCAAATAAGTCCATCAAACCGATTTTAGGTGTAAATAGCCTATTTTCGAGGCTGTTTCATACATTTATTGATCAGTGTGTATTATGGCGAAAAATGTCGGGGTTGACTGCTTCGATTCCGATATTTTGCAACTCCCACAATTGGGGATGTTTGGGATGTAGTATTATGCCCTCCGTGTATACGAACCAAGATATTCTGTCGGCCTCGGGCCACCCTCAGAAACAACAGTGTCAACTTCCCGTTGCGCGATGCTGAGAGCCCGTCTGCACGGTCATTTGAATAGTATAATGTATTTTCCGTGTAGACACGTAATAAATGTAACCGAGCTTTTATCAGATGCTGAGTTGTTTGGCTCGTAAAAAATAATATATATGCTGTAGTTTCTAATTCTCATAAATATCGGCCAACAGAACTAATTTTATTTAGACTATCTTTAAACTTACACCATTGCTTCAATAGCCCAAATGTCAATATTACTGTAAAAACCAGGAAGAGAGGTAAAAAAATATTTCATTGAATTTGGTTGCTCCGAAATTACAAAATTACAGACTAAGATAATTTATACTGCTACCGCGTAAATTTGTATAAATTGTAAATGCCTTTACAAATTTAAATGTGTAAGTTTTAACCCTTAATCTGTTAAATTTCCACTTTTAATTACTTCGTATGGAAAGTTCAAATGAACGTAACCAAAATTGCTGATATGTCGTGGTTTATTTCACTATTTCAAGATATGTGAACAGCAACGTGCACTTGTTTATCAATAATTTTTTTTTAAATAGCCGTGCGTCTTTAGGATCTGTAGATATTTTGTTATAAATCATATATTTATCAAAGATGTATGCTGTGAATTCTTTTCAAAACTTGAGAAATGGAAATAAACCTTTACAAACATTCATGCCTTAGTAATAAATAATTATATAATTTTGGTCCTTTCCGAAAAACTTATTTTTTTAAATTAATAATAATTTCAATTAGCAGCTCAATAATACATTATGCATTTTGGTATTGTTCTGCTGGCATTATTTAAATATGTAAATAACCAAACATTTAAATGAATAAAATGATTTTCAACTATAATCAACAATTTGTTAATTAATTATGAAAATTCATTAAAATTCAATTATATTCTCTATTTATGTCGAAAATTGTGCTTTAATCGAAGGATATGTTTTCCTTGGTTAATGGGTAAGTTGAGACTTGGGCAAGCCCCGAAACCCTGAATTGCATAAATCTGGACTAGTAATCTCTTATAATCCTAATGTCGCACTATTTGCCTAGGCGTATAGGGTCGATTAGGGAGTCCACCAGGACGAAGTCTTGCGGCGTCTACAATAGCTCTTTCTCTTCCTCGCCATCCTGGATATTATTGTTTCTACCCTTGCATATTATAGTCGAATAACGATTAAGTGTACCGAGAACTTTGTCCTGGCCTGGGGCTTTGTCCGATACACGTCGCTGAAATTTAATTGTCACGTTCTGTATACGAAATATTTACTCGCTATGAATCCTAAGAAATAGTAAAAGCAATTTTTAAATAATATAAAATATTTGTCTGGAATGAAACCGTCAAAGATTTTTTTCAATATCAAGAACCACGAATGTTTTACATGATGATAAAAGCATTTAGGTTAAACAAGCATATTAAATATTTTATAATCTTTGTTCTGTACAAGAAAATAAATAAGAAGACGCTCGTTTGCCTTAACGTTGTTTTAACAATACTGTAAAAACTTATAGAACAAAATTACATTTTTTTAAAATAGCACAACGTTTTCTTGTAATTCAAAATACATATAATCTCTTTATTGCAACAACAAAAAATTAAGCTAGGATACATTAGTCCACATGAAATTAATGCCCTTCCTAAATCAAAATAAAAGGGATTGCAATAATTTCCATTCGATTAAGGTCTATTCTTACAACGTGGATCAAAATCAAGTTTTTAGTCCCAAACAGTGATCTCATGTTCCTTACTTTTAAAGGATCTATATAATGTGACTTTTTCGGAAAATCAACACCTCTATCTAATCCAAGACTTCCAGTAGAACAAATTGACTGCGTCAGGACTAAGCGACTCTCACGCACTCATGCTCGTAAGAGCTATATAGCATCTGACATTGATTGCCTCTCGATAATTAACGAGCAACGCCAGCAATAATTCCCGTCCACCCGACGTTGGCGAAGTACAACACATGCCCCTCGTGTACACGATCAACGTGCGGGTCTTGCTGTTCCTTCGTGCGCTGGCCCGGGGCAGTTTGACTTCGACTTCATGGTCGGAAAACCAAGGCTTCCATAGCCACAGCTTGGACTTCGCGTCTCAAGCTCGACTGTGTTCTTGCTGGGTCACCATCAGCATGCCTACGGGGTCAATAGTTGTCCATGCAGGATTAGGTCCTCCATACGAGGTGAGGTGCAGCGGTAGGTAAAGGGCTTCGACTCAGCCAAGCCAAACGCAGACTGTGTACTCCCTTCGAGAGCTCTGTCGGGATTTAAGACGGACTTAGGCCTTGTTCGCTGTCGCTGACCACTTTGCCTCCCATTAACCATTAACGGATCTACCGCAAATAGGATTAGATATCGCGGGTGATTGCGACAGGCGCACAACAGGAATCTTATAGTCTTCTGCATCTTTAATCGGACTTTGATTCTTCTGCTTTATCATAGAGGAAGCTTTGATTTCGTGAAATTGTTTTTTCTCCAGATTTTCATGTCGGGTTAGTCAAAATCGTCCAAAACATCGAGATCAATGGTTTAGAAAAAATGTCCGGATGGATGTGTGTGTGTCGCTGAATTTCAAAATTAAAATCGCTGTATTTTGGCGTACCAAGCTGGAATTTGGTACGCCGGTGGAACATCAATGCCCCTTTATTTGTGAAAATTAACGAAAAAGTTTAGACAGCTCGTCAGATTTTGTAAGACTTTGAATTTTTCGTAAAAAGTCTGTATGCTCTCGAGCTGTCGCAATTTTTTGGCTAATGAGCTCAATAGCTCTTAAAAAATAAAGCAATGTAAAAAGACGATCGGTATTGAAATTGAGTCAACTAATTCAAGTCAACTTCGACCAACTCAGCTCGAATTTCCTGCAAGGACGAACTATACCCAGCTGTCGTAATTGCAAACACATTTACATACACTAGGAGAAAAAAAACGCACCTTTTACATTGCATACTTTTTTTTTCTTCAAGGTATGAAGGTATCGAATTTTGGCCTTCACTATCATTCTAAAATCGCATATTCTACCACAGAAAATTCCGGTTACAAGCCTTTTTGCCATGATTGAAAAAAGTGCCTTTTTTCCATTTCTGATTTCAGAATTCACCGATCTGACTTCCGGCCGGAAATTCCAACCTAAATTTCTTTTTATATGAGATTTTCAAACTCTATGCATGATTAAAAAATAAATCGCTTTAAGGATTGTACCTTATGACCGAACAATTTTTCATTCAGTCCTTAAATGACATATTCATTGTTTTTATTCGGAGACTGAGAAAAAAATCAGAGCCAATAAAATATTTTTTTATCCCTTACTCGGCTTCCTTGAGTGATAATTAATAATTATCACATAGTTGCCAGTAGTGTCACAATTTCTTCCAGTATTCGATCAATTTATGTAGAATTGTACAGGGACTTTGACTGCAGACTAAAAATTTGTGGGTCCAAAGGGAATCCTTCTAGACTGTGGTATTTCCATGACGCAACAAGGATCGCTTTTAACCGATAACGTAATTAAGTGCGGTGAAACGTAGAGGCATATATCTCTAGTGCAGAGGACATACACCATCTGGCATCCATTTGAAAGCCTTATGCGTATACACACAAGCAACACAACGGATATGTGGCATACGTGCATGACGTATATCTGGTTTGTTCGCAAGCTCGCACTGCTGTACGTACATATGTAGACGCGTTTGTACACGTGTCAGAGAATCTAGAATATATACATACGGTGCGGGTAAGTGTCAGGAGTGAGGGAACGAGCTAGCACCTGTACATATCTCTCCGGTCGAGTGGTGACGCCGCGAGTATGCGCTCTCGATAACAGTAGAACATACCGACCACACCGGCAGGTAAGTACTCTAGCGTGCCGGCAATACAAATGGCTTGGCGGAAATCGTGTTTCTACCATTTAGTTTTGTACTTTATCTCTTAAGCTATTCTTTAAAAGTACGCGATAAGTAAATTTATGGTGGTAGTTATAATCGTATGTATATTTGACCTGGAACAACCGCGTTGAAATCTATATTCTGCACTTAGAGGAATCATGATAGTTTTGCAAAACTATGAGTGGCTACTAATTATCCGTTCATACTACTATTTTTATGGTTGGGTTAACTTTTTTCAACTATTGAATGGTGGTGATAAGTATAAAATATTGTTGGATTTATTGATTCTATTATTTTTAGATGACAGTATTTGATTTTTATTTTTGTGTACTGTAGTGGGAAAGAAGGCTAATGATGAACTATTTTGTGGGTTAGATCGGTAGTTTAGATCAATAAACCAATTGTATGGTCGATTCAGCATTTGATTGTCTCACAGAGTACCGAATTGCCACAAATATAATTGTCTGGACCATCATGATTTATTTTGACGTTCAGTAGAGTGATTTTAAAAAACACGTTTTGATGCTGATGGTTTGCTTAGTCACATTTTGATTTATAAAATGATAAAAATGATTCAAGTGAGGGCTGTGAGATGAGCGATCATGTATAATATTGCCTTAAGTATTGTAGAGATCTTGCTGAATAGGTTTTATAAAGTATTTTTGTATTTAGAAAACTTGGGGTTCATAGAATTATTTATTTCTTAGCATGAGTGAATAAAATTTGCAACACTCAAGACATCTGCAATCATATTTAGTACAATATGTCATCGACATAAAAATTCGAATTTTTTTTTCCTGGTTTTCCAATATTTCTATTGATTCTATTCTATTGAGCAAAATAAAAAGTACCGAATGAGAAAAACAAAACAAAAAAAATAATAATGTTGCAAACTGATGAAAAATGTCTCACGTAGTAAATAGTATTGACAATTCTATATTTCGAGGATATATTTATTCAGACATTAACTCTAACAGTATTCACGCAAATCTATAATTAATAGGTGTCACAGTTACAAAGACTATTACGATTTCTCTTAATGTACGTAAAAATAAAAATAAATGTTTGGATTCTCAACGTCAACTGATTAAAAAAACCATCTAATCAAATAATTTTTTAATCGCTATCTCCTACATTATTAAGATCAACTTGACAATTTTCATTAACTATGAATAACAAAAAATGTATAGGAAATAATTTGATTGTAGAATGATATCGTTAATCGACACGACCCCCCGCATCGAAATCTACTTGTTCCTCCTCTGTCTCTGCGGTGATTCAGCTCGAGCTTAGATCACCCGATCTTGTCGATCGTCGAACATACTCGCTTCTTATACAGCACGCAGTGCATATAATCCTCTAGTCCTGTGGTCTCGTACTCTTAAGAGAATCTCGCTCACACGAGATCGTTACTCCAGAGACGTTTGTAAGACTCGCTAATTCTTTTTCCGTCGTTTCTCTAGAGGAAAATAGTTTCGATATCGCGGGAAGGTCGTGGCTGCGCTCTAGAGTTGCCTCGGTACCACGAAGAACTTGGCGAAGAAAGCCTCTGGGGCCTTCGAACCTCGAGCGAAGAGATACGCCGAAGAGCCTTTTCGCGTTTTGCGATAGGCCTTCGCAGCATGCGCGGGACCGTGAAGAGAAGACCTTACGGGGTATCTACGGGAGTTATTGCTCGCAAGAACTGTGGAGCCTCGCCAACGTCACAACCATTCTGTGAATCTCGTTCGCGAGCTCTAAACTAAACTGATGTAAGCGGTAGCCACGACTAATTTCCTTTTGTTTTGTTTTTTTTTTTCATAGAATAGAATACTAATATATTTAATGTGAAATTGTAACAGATTCTTGTTGTGCGTGTTTCAAACGTTCAGATCCCGGCATAGGAAGCGTGTGAATAGATTGAGATGTGTTGCATGTGATAATTAAACAGTTTGTTGTCATGATAACTCGGATAGGCCAGATTAGAAATACATTGTTGAAGTATAATGTCTGTGCATGTTTACTGTTTCAAAGGGATGTGTTACCTTCGAGATTAGAATTAATCGGTCTATGACTACAAACAATACTTGTTTTGAGATAATGCTATCAGTGTTGGTATTTTTTTTTTTTTAGGTGTATTCTTCATTAATTTGTTGTTGGGCGATATGTTAATTGAAAGGCAATCAAAAATAGTATTGACGTTTTTCTGTATTCTCGTCGTAAAAAAATACATATATAGTTATCGCTTCATCATGATTTTTAATTATTTGAAAGAGAAGTTTTTTTTCTTTACAACATTAAGGGGACCCAGTCACCTAAAAAAAGTCATAAGAAAAAAAATTGTGTAAATAATAAATTTCTTTTAAAAAATCTTACATTAAAACCTCATTAAATACATAATGAGCATTATAATTCTGCAATTTTATAAAGACGTAGAGTGCACCAAAATGGTGTGAGGTAAAAAGTAAAATTTTTCACTTGTCCTAACTTTCAGACCAAACTGGTGAACAAATTTTAGTGTTCGATGTCTTATTTTATCTGTCAAAGAGTGCATTCTGGATTGAATATAGGAATTTTTATTTTAGCTCTTTATGACAAAGTTATGATTTTAAATGTGTAAATAAATCTCTCTCTATTAAAAACTCTCTAAACAATTGGTTACAGTAAATCTAATTTTCACTGCATCCAAAATCGCTATATTCAATCCAGAATGCACTCTTCGACAGATAAAATAATACATCAAACACTAAAATTTGTTCACCGGTTTGGTTTGAAAGCTACGACAAATGAAACATTTTACCTCACACCATTCTTGTGCACTGAATGTCTTTTTAAAATTGCAGAATTATAATGCTTGTTATGTACCTAATGATGTTTAAATGTAAGATTTTTAAAAAGACGGGTATCATTTACAGAATTTTTTTTCTTATGACTTTTTTTAGGTGACTTGGTCCCCTTAATAAAACTCTTGATTTAACAGAAATATTTGTTCTCTATAGCATTTTTGTTTGGTCCGCTTTGAACTTATAAGTTCGCTGCTCCAACAAGATTATTATCAAAACGCATTTTGTCACAGTAACAAAACCCATTTTCTTTGTTTTAATAAAATACGAACATTACTGCAAATTTGATTCTGTAAAAGTTTACATTTTAACAGAATCGACAATGTACTGTATTTTTTTTTTGTTATCTCTGAATCTATATAACGGATCTGAAATAAATGGCATGGTACTCTGTTAGACCGCCGTAGTTTAAGTTAGGTTCTATTTTATACTGTATTTACGCGTGCAATTAATTCACAGCGATACTTCGTTAACGATAATAACACAGGTTTCTTCCTGTGTAACTGCATTGCGTACGGCGAGATATTCGCATTCTCCTACAAAGTAGGTATCTCGTTGAATCAGACTGACAAGCGATCCTATCATCATTCCGTAACAACCAAAAAAATTTTATTCGTTTGTCTCTCTGCACATCCGACGGAACTTCTTATGAATTATATTCTCCCTGATACATTCAGTTCTCTGAGTCGTACAACAATGTTAACGTGCATTTTTCGTGCCAAATTGCATATTACACTTTTTATAAAATAGTGGGTTAACATTTTTTTTTAATTAAGAAAATAGATTTTTTAATTGTTATAAGTTGTTAAAAAAATTATAAAAACAGATTGTTCCCTACTCATTTTTTAATCCAACGCGATTTCGAAATAGTAAAGGTAATAAATTCGTAAAATTTGTGTGACAATGATTTACAAATTTCTTATCAATAGTGAAATCATAGGAACAAAATTACTACGGTTCTGTTTTATAGGTACTGAATTTATGTGTGCAATTAATTTAAAGCGATACTTCATTAACCGTAATAACATAGGCTTCTTCCTGTGTTACTGCATTGCGTACGGCAAGATATTCACATTCTCATACAAACTAGGTATCTCGTAGAATCAGACTGACAAGCGATACCATCATCAGACCGTAACAACCAGAAAGATTTTATTCGTTCGTCTTTCTGCACATCTGCCTGTAGTTTCTTACGAATTATATTCATCCTGATGCGTACTTTAATTCGTAAATTAATTATAATGCCTGGAACCGTGACTCCGTCGTACATTGCGACTATAAAAAGATAAGTAAGAATACTATATGCACTTCCTCACCCGTGATTGTCACTTTGTGAATAAGAATAAGAATCATCAAGGCAAAGGGTTTTTCTCTCTAACTTTCAGTATTTCGCTGTTTCTCTCTTTCTTCATCTTCCAGCTTTACACAAATATCTGATTGTAGACATACAATTTCTTTCTTATTCGTCTTCTTTTTTGTTTCCTTTGACTCTCCAGTCCGCTACTAGACACCCCTTCTCCTGGCGAACCCGCTTGTCAAGTAGTCCTGGCAGTAACGAGGCTGGCACGCCACGAAGAGTCCGATCTTTATCATTATTACGAGTGTACGTCCGTCTATCTGTCTGGCAGGCTTAGCTGTACAGAATTGTTTGCATATACGTATCTGCTGCTCTGTCTCTGTTCCAGCCTGCCCAAACATTGTAGTCATTGACCACTCAACAAAATTCACAACTTTACGGGTGAAAATAGCGAATGACCAAAATAGCAAATGGTTAAAATAGCGAATTTCAAAATAAGGTACGTCCAAATACAGAATGGCCATCATTATGAAATTCGGTATTTTAACCATTCGCTATTTTGATGGCATTTTAATAAGATGGCGGTCAAAATAGCGAATGGCTGAAATAGCGAATTTCATAATGATGGCCATTCTAGATTCAGACTTTTCTTATTTTGAAATTCGCTATTTTAACCACTCGCTATTTTGGTCATTTTCTATATTGACCGCCACCCCAACGGTCAATGTTACCAGCTGACAGATAAAATAGTACAATTTTTCAGATTATTTCGAAAAAAATGTGAATACCGTGCACCCATCTCAAAAATGACCGTTTTTTAATTTCGGATTGATCCGAAAATGTATATGGGGTTTACCTCAACTTACCCAATCTGGGTCGCGATTTTCTAAATTATCCGAAATTTAATTCTAAAAATACAACGACAATGAACGAAATTTTTGGTCGACAAGCGAAAGTGGACCAAAAAATTCGTATTTTGTCGTAGTGTTTTCCCGATTTTTTTTGGATTTAAAAATCAGGACGTTTTTTGTTTACCTTTAAATATTAATAATTTTTTTAAATAATAAAAAAAATCTAAACACGGATGATTGGGCAAGGTGAGGATCAGCCGTTGGTCGAGTTGGCATGGAAAGCCCCATATCTCTCTATATAATAAAAATATCTCGCCGTCTCCGCTGTGTAAGAGAATTGGGGGGGGGGGGGGGGAGAAGGGTCAGGATTTCTAAGTCCCTTATGGGCTCCCAAGCCTCGATTTTTCCAAGTCCCTCATGGGCAGCAAGCCTCGATTTTTCCAAGTCCCTCATGGGCTGCAAGGTCGGACTTTGTATCTCGGATACCGTTGCTATTATGTCAAGTGCAAGAGCGCAGCTTGATATTTTTAATAATATAATGAAAAGCCTAGATAAGGTATTTTAAATAGTGGCAAGTTGGCGGGGACGGCACAGTTTACAGTTCAGTTACTATTTTTAAATATCCCTTTCAATAATACATCAATTAGTATAAATCATAAATTCGACAAAATGATTCTTCAAAAAAACATAAAATACATAGTATTTGTTATTATTATTAGAATTTATAAAAATAAAAACATATTATTGGTTATGTGCATTAACCAGATAATCTTCTATTTATGTTTACTAATTTGAATGAATCTGCAGTTATCCAACCACCACAAACACGGATTTATAAAATTACGAGCAGATATTGGATTTTCTTTATCAATCAATCATTGCAAAGTTTGCATTTATTTCCAACTTTATCCTTGTGTCTACTGCCAATCACTGGTTTGGAGCGAACGTTGTATAAGACACCCTATTGCGCTCGACATGGATTTATCTGTCGACCGTATACGGCAAAGGGAGATGAACGAGGAAGAGGATATCGCGTGCACCGGAAACGGCACGCGTTGTAAAATCGGACCTCACCGTGCTCGCGATTCTCTCGCTCTTTCTTTCTCCTGTTAACTCTTTCTGTTTTTGCTCCTCAGTCTATTCGTAATATAAAGCATCAGCTGTCCCTCTTCTCATTCTCTTCGTCGTCTCACTCCAACATTAGCTCTCAGTTCCTCGCGAAAACCCCCTTGACCACCCTTCCACATGTCACTCGACCAGAGCCGCAATCAACAATCGTTTTAATGAATTCCCTGGCGCACTGGGCTCTGCCTTGGCTATCTTCATCTTTACACTTGGTAGCGAAACGGGCGATAGAGAGGGAACATCGTGACGCACGACTCGGCTTACTCAACTCCTCTATTAAATATCCCTTCTATTACATTTTTATCACCACGAAAACAAACGGAGCGATCTAAGCAAACACGCGAATTTTTCTAGGAAAAAAAGTGAAAATTTCACAGCCTGCACTTTGTAGCAGTCAGCAATCTAGCTAGATAATAAATGTATTAAAGATTTATCACACGTAGATTTAGAAACAAAAATTTGATTAAATCAAAATTTGAGTACCACGCAATAAGACTTTTTTTAAAATTTACGTCACTAAATATACTAACTCGATTAATAATAATGGCAAATGGATATTTCGGAAAATGAGTTAAAAGAATGTACAAAAACCTTCATTTTTCTTTGTACGAAATTAATTAGCCAATTTTTCCGAATACATATGATGATTTTTAAATGGATTTTCAAGCGGTTTTTAAATCATCATTTGTCGCTATTTTTTACGAAATTTTTATGAAAAAATTTGTCAAGAATAAGCAACTTTTCAATAATTCCGAGTAAGATCGAAAATAAAAATGTTAACGATCAATATTTTGTTTCAAAAACCATAAATATTTGAAAAAATCAATTAACTCAATTATAAATAAAAATAAATCATGCATATGAGGGATTCCACGGGACTTTCGCCACCCCCAAAAAAAAAAAATCTCAAATTTTATCTAAAAATCAGGTTCAGCGGTGTCTATTGATGGACCAAATTTCAAAATTCTAAAAAAATAGTTGACCGGAATATGCAAATTTTTTCGTTTTTTATCGTTTTTCATTTAATCTGTAATATCTCAGAAACTATTGATCGTATCGAAATCATTAAAAGACGAAAATGTGCATTTTTTTATGGCCAACAAGAAAAAAATATATTCAAAATTAATTGCTTAATTTCAGGTCACATTTTATGGAAAAAACAATAAAATTATTTTTTTTTTTATGGTTGGACTTCAGATTTTTTCATCGGACAAATTGTCTCGGAATCTTTGAGTGATCGCCGAATTTTGAGTATTTTTTTTTCATGGGATGGCCCAATGCTGTGGAATCCCTCATATATACTATTTTCATTTCATCCGTTGAGTTTAGAAATGGTGGCTAATATCCTACAAGCGGAGAAAATAGTCGATATAAAAAATATGTATTACTTCATAACAAAGTTGCTAATGCTGCGCACTTTCGCGCTCGACCTATAAGTAACGAATCTTAGCAGCTGATACGGAGTCGTTAGGTTAAGAGATTTTTTTCATTGTGTGAATTTAAGTTAATTTATGTTTATATCTGCAAAAAGAAATCCCACCCTCCCCCTCTTGCTATAAGAATCACATGTATTCTAGAGAAGCAATAAACTATTTTATACTATTTTCATTTATGTATTATATCATATTCTTGGAATTGAATCAAATTTCAACTTGTATGTGTGCTACATCCTTAACTATTTCTTAAGGCATATATTTATTATCGCGAGAACAAATGGAACTCTCTAAGTAGACATGCGATTTTTTCTAGAGACGAAAATGAGAATTCCACGTTCTCCACTTTACAGTAAAGTCGGCAATCTTGCTAGATAAGAGATCAGTTAATTGCAATTGCAGTTGATTTACATCGCTTTTCTAAGTCCTGCATTTTTCTTCATTTATTTGTGTATGTATATATATTTTTTTTATTGCACGTGTATCTCGCTCTATCCTTTTTCTCTTTTATTTCCTCGTTGGCAAAGCGCTCGGGCCCGCTTCGTATAGAGCTCGCTGCGTGCCGATCGTAAATAACCACCTGGTATAATAAGACATCAACGAATGGCTCTGCGCACCTACGCGCCGATACGATCTTTATGGACATGACAGTCGGAAGTTGTATATTTTTTTCCTTTACTTTATTTTATTCGTTCATTTTTTTTTAAGTTTGCAACGATGCCGCGCATAGAATAAGAGTCAATTTGAGTGTATGTTCTCTGGCGCGCGTATTACTCTGCGTATCATTACTATAGTAATGGGTACACCCATTTTTATTAATTTTTACGTTCGTCCAACGCATCGTAAAAATTAATTTTCTTTTTCAGCTTTTTTCTAACGAATATTTTTTTCCGTCGTGAATATTGCAATGTCCATTAAACACATACATTTTTTTATACCGAAATTTCTTATTGAACTACAGTAGAGCGTCGATTATCCGAACTAATTGGGACCGACTATCGTTCGGATAATCGAAAATTCGGATGACCGAACATCAATATTTTGTGAAGGGGGAGGGAGGATACGAAACGCTACAAATATTAGAATATATACGTATAATATAATACATATATATAGATAATATGTATATATTTATCGAAAATTAATATTTTTAATATATCATTGTTAATATATATTACATATTCCGATAAAACCGCCGGACTCTATATAATATGCTATTTTCTTGGAAAAAAATCAAGGATTTTTTTCGGTTTTTTCGTTCGGAAAACCGAATTGCTGTTCGGATGATTGACGATTCGGATAAACCAAATCATCGTTCGAATGATTGACGTTCGGATAATCGACGCTCTACTATAACTATAATTTATTTATTAAAGGGTTGTAAGAATGAAGTGAACCAAAAACGGTTGTTAATTAATCGAAGCCCTCCTTAATTTTTATCAGAAGAGCCATTTTTGTAAGAATTAGTAGTTCGTTACTATTAATATTCAAAGGTTACATGGAAAATTTTATTGTTTATTTGTAAACAACCCAATTTTTAAGATGCTTCTTAGACTATTGAATCACCCTAATTATATACACGCGGTATGTAATTCACTATCATTAAAAGAAGATAATATGAACGTCCTGTTGACAATCTTGCATTCTATACTGCTGATGCCTCTGTCTCTGATCCTCATACTATAGGATTTTATCGAACGGGCTTGAAGCACCTGCTACTCGCACCGATTAGATTCACGTCCTGTATTCCAGTCGCGATTACGAACTCCGAAGGTTTATATGATAGTACAGACTGTGTACGTTGTACCTGAGAGAGGTAGCAGCTTATCGCACGAGTTGCGAGATTGCCTTCGCTTCCTAAGCACCGTGATCAGTGGCTACGGCGACAACGAAGATCGTCTGGCGATCTTCGCTCCCAGTAGATCTTAGCGTGCATATCTTTGATGGTAAACGAGCCAATAGCTCGATTATTGCGTGTTGGAACCGAGAATTAGTCGCACCTAACGAGGGCGCTAATGTCGATTGCTGTCATCTTCGTCATTGCGTTCTTTTTTTTTCTCTCGGCCTGGACTAGACCACACGAAATAAGTGAAGGAAATGCGTGAAGGTGTTGCATATTATGTATTCGAACGTGTTAAAAACAGCGAACGGAAAATGAGGATGATTAGAGACACGTAGGTACAAAATTAGTATAGGTAATCCTTATCATCGGAAATTCACAAATTTGTTAATAATGAAGTATGAAAAGCGATAACGTTAGTCGCAGTCAACTTTAAAATATACGTTTGCTGGCCAACTCAGTAAACGTTTCATCCTAACCCCTTCCCATTCGCTCCATATTTTTTATACTATTGCTCGAAAAAACACTTGAAATTTTTCATCGATTTTTTTAATGAAATTTTTGTTTTCATGAATTTTCTAAATAAAAATTTTGCGCCTCAGTAAAAAGATTTGAAATTATTCTCAAAAATTGTATATTTGATATCAAAATATTTGAATTATAACCCAGCGTGGATTAAAGTTTATGTAGATTTTTAAACCGTGTTTTGGAAAAAAAAATCCGTTGAAAATGGAAAAAGCGGAACAAGATGGCAGTTCATGGTCGGTTGTTGCGTAAACATTTTATACATAACGCAAGATTATTTTAGAATTTTGCTGAAGCTTTTTTTATATTATTATAAATGAGAGCGCATAATTTTTATTAAAAAATCGATGACAAAAAACGTTTTAGTAAAAAAAAAAATAAAGATAAATTGGTAAGTGTTTTTTCGAGTATATAGAATTCTATAAAAAATTATGGAGCGAATTGGCAGGGGACAGGAATATCCCATATATATATGGTTGACCATACTTTTCTTTTTGAGAAAGTGGTTTGAAGCTGACGAAATTTTCTTGAACTCGGTGAGAAAAAATTATACTTTTTAAAAGTAGTATTAGTAATAATAATAATAGAGCTACTTTTAAGTGATTTTGGTCCCTAAATTTAATCGATTAATTTGAGACTTAAAAATGAATGGCATGATTTACCGATAACCATCGACGAATTACTATAGCGAAAGGATGTCAAGCGGAATTGTCGAGGTAAGAAAGGAAGATTCGAAGAGACTGGTCAAGGTATTTCATCGAGGACGCAAAGAAGGCCGAAGGGATGCGTCCGGGACGAGGGAGAGCGTCTTAAACCGTTCTCATCTCCGTTTCTCACTTGCGGGTAGTGTAACAAAATATTCGTTTCTCTCATGGAGCAATAAACGGCGTCGTTAACGGCGACAGAGTCAGGAGCGCCTGGGCGGCGTGCCCAGGCTCTTTTATTGCCGGTAAATAACGCGTTTTATTCGTCCGGCTTTCGCGCGCGACCAGAAACCCCGAAAGCAAACTATATAATTGAACGGTGGTTAATGCTGCGGTAGGTCAAGTTTCTCTATTTTTTTCTTGCCGCTTACGTTTGGTGAACAACCCCTCGTCGTTCTCCAATGGTTAACCCCCTAGTAAATGATGTCGAGGGTTGAGATTTTCGCACGAAATCGCATAATACCATATAATAATTGTTGACGACAAAAATTTATTTTTATACTATTTTTGCATGAAGTTTCTTATCATATTTGGAAAATACCGCGAAATTTACAGATATATGTATTTATTTATTTATGGTTTTTCGAAAAAAAATCCTCTGTTTATGAATATTAATATATTCAGACTATTTTGAGAACTTACCCCTATTTCTAAGTGCTATTACTGATAAAGAAAATAACAGTGAAACTATCATCTGAAATTAACGTTAACTTGAAGCTCACAAGCTCAAAGAAATTCATTAAATCTGTACAAATCAATAGTTTACTAATTTTTTTTATTAATCGTAAAATTGTAGTAACAGATTAATTACAGCTAAATACATTTTAAGTTTTGTGGATGTACGAAATTTTTCTCTCGGTCAAACGATATGAGTAAAATTTCGAAACATCTCAATATTTTATCGTAAAACAAGGAATGCAACACATGCTAAACAATACGTATATTAATTCTTTTCGGGGTTGTAATTGTAAACCACTAATAATCTTTTTATGTTTTCAACAAATTTTACAATGATTGCTAAATTCACGAATTATTCATGAAATATTCAAAGTTTATTTTATTCGCAGTTATTTAAAATTTTAAATACCTTTCTAAAAGTACCCCAGGTTATTGCTATGAAAATGACTTTGTCATAAATCTTAGTTAAAAAAAAATCTATGGAAATTGCAGCGATGCCACTTTTTCGAAATTAATATAGCGAAATGTCAACATTTCCATAACCTAACTATCATTTAAGTAGCTACTGCGATCGTTCTACCTTAAGTGTGCACGTGCGCAATGTTTAACGCCATCGACGATGACTTTCCGAGAAAAACCGTGGGAGGTAACGCGTGTACAACGACGAAGCCGCGGTACGGGCAGACATATGTCTGCACTCTTTCGCTCGTCGACTCGATGACTGCTGCGAATCCAGCAATAAAGTTTCACGAATTAGCGGGCACTTAAACGTGCGGCGCGCGCGAGCGAGCGAACGAAGCGCTCGCACAATCGCGTACGCGAGAATGACTACCCATAGCGCGGTTGCTTTCTTCGAGTGGTCGTTCAGCTCGCGAATGAATACTTTGTAATAGTGGTACTATGTGTCTCCATGAATGTATACTATGTATGTAAGTATGCGAGACTGCGTGAAGCTCTCCAGCCACGAGAAGAGGTTCGTCGACCGTGTGGGCAGGTCCCCAAGGAAATTATCGTAGCGTCGGGCAATTACTCTCAGCCCCGTCGACAAACCCCCACCTGCTGCTTAGTCTGCAAATTTTTCGCCTATCAAATTCTGAGGGTTAAAGTTTTTCAGTTACAACGACGACTTTTTTGCATCACGCCAAAGTGATGTAAAAAAATTCTCTCAGTATCAACGAAATGCGGAATTTTTTTTAGGTATTGCACTGAAAGAAAAGCATATCGTTGATTTAACGATTTCACATGATAAAACGAATATAGGAAGGCTTGCAATATTTTATGGTTGAAGCGATGATAATATTGTTCAATAACCGATACTTGCAATTTTATTGGAAAAAAACGTCGAAATTGTATATGCAACGAAACGGCATATTTGAAACGATTAGAATAGTTTTTGAAACTATTATCATTTTGATGATTGCTACTATAATTATATTTGCTAAAACCATAGAATATAGACGTTCCTCCTGGGAATTATATTAATGGTTCATCTAACTATTTTCTTATATTTGCTATAACCATAAAATATAGACGTTCCTCCTGGGAATTATAGTTTATAGTTAGATTATCGTCGGTCTAACTATATTTTTATTTAAATTACCAGATTTTCTCTCAGTGTGCTTCAAAAATGAAATATACAACTATTTGCGAAAAACGGAGTATAAGATTACCCACGACGGGTTGTGTTCGGCTGGGCAGTAAGTACACTCACAGAAAATTATGGTATTAGGAACTATAAAGTGACAACTATTCATTTTTTGTTCGTACGACCAATTTTTTAATAGTTGCCACAACTACCAAATAGTTACTATAACTAAAATAGTTAACACAACTATTTTCGTAGTTACCGTAATATGAAAATAGTTACATGGACTGAAAATGAATAGTTGTCACTTTATAGTTGTCTGTACTACCACAATTTCTCTGAGTGTAATTCGAAGTGGTTACCAGGTATTTAGAATATACACGAAGAGAGTAAAAATAGAAACTATTTCGCGTTTGGCATAGTAATCAAGGGAAATGTGCGCAGTCTGGGATTCAGTCCTAGACTACACCCAGAGAAATCGGTCTCATGGATTTATTTGAATAAAATATGGGATCTATTTCAAATAAATGAAATTTTGTTTGAAGTACATTTTATTAAAAACTAATACGATTTTTGTATGCAATACATTCTACTTGATCGAAATAAAGTCGTACTAGACCAGCAATTAAATAATTTTTTTCTTCTATAATAGGATTTTATTTTCATCAAATAGAATTTATTTCATTGAAATAAATCGTATTGATTTCAAACAAGTTTTACTTGATCGAAATAGAATTTTATTCATTTGAAATAGAATCCATATTTGTCAGTTTGTGTAGTTTATTGAGTTCAAACTTTTGGGAAGAACTTACAACATCTAAAAAAGAACGTAAGATCTCGCACATGTCCCTCGATTAGTATACGAAACGAGAGATAATTCCCATTCTGTTCTCCCCGTGCAGAGATGGAAGTCCCCATTACTTTATCAAAAAAAAAAATTATGGCATAAATGATTTCATAATAATAATATTTTGATATGCATATCTTGTGAAAGATGTTTGAAGTGTTGTATTACTGCAAAAACCATTCATTTTTTATGCGTTAGGTACAACAACACATTTTGTTTATTTTTCTGAAACTGTATGAAATGTCTTTTTTTAGAAAATATTAAAAAATCGTGCAGGTAATGTTTTAAATAAATTAACTATTACACTAATGTTATAATAAATATTTAACAAATAAAATAATTATGATTTATGATGTACAAGTACAATCCAGCAGTACTTCATCGACAAAATTTACTTAAAAAACACGGTCGGGGGGGGGGGCGCAATTAGCAATTAGGAAGGAAAACCTTGATTCAAAAGCACTAAACAGAATTCTGGTTTTATGCTGCAATACTACATGTTACCTATATAAAATAAAGACACATTCACACAGTATACATTGAAAATTTGAATTCTTTAGAACTGCAAATTTTTCTATTACTTCGATTCTAAATGTGTCCAACACTTAAGATTTGTCTTATCTTAAAAGCGCCGTAAAATTGTTAAAATTCGCCAAATTTCGAAAATCATATGAACTTCTTTTATTAATTTTCCAATTTAAATGTGACTGTCCAATCACCTTGAATACTTTCAATTGTGCAAGAGATGCAACATCGACTCAAAAAATAGAATAGACTGAGTAGAATCTTGGCTTCGAAAATCGAAATGCATTCTCCATTCACATACACATACATTCATATGTGTACAAAGTACAGTGCGTATGCTTCTTTTATTGTTAAATAAATAATCAAACACACAGTTATACCATGTTAGGTATAATTTATTATCCTCCCTCGACCAAACGAGGCTCCTTCGCGCATTCAGTATAGTCTTAAATTTTCTCACTCTCTCACTCTTTCTTTCGCTCTCGTTATATCCTTTTCTCACACTCGGCCATCGATTGCACGTTCGGACGCAGGACCAGAACGTTTGCGCTCTTTCTATTTTCGTTTCCTTGGTGCCCTTCGCTCGCCTCCTTATCCCTTTCCCAGCAGCATAGCCTCGAAGCAGTTCGCAGCCACCAGCAACGAAGAACCCCACCCACGATACGGTGCACTATGCTAACAGACTTCGAGAGAAAGAGAGCCCAGTTTCTTTAATTGACAATCCACAGCGTGGTATACCATCTCAAGTAGATACAGGTATAGCACGCCTGGCTGTTGCATCGTTTTTGCACTCTGGATGCGCGCAGCCAATGAGGTGGGAACCAAGCTGGTTGCGGTTCAAGGCGCGCCAACATCGTATTGTCTTCACGATTTTTATTCGAAAAGCTTACCTCCAGCCTGCGCGCTGGAGCCTTCTCCATGACACACTCACAAGTCCGTTTTTCGACTTGTTTCACCGTTCTCAGCCCATAATACACTCGGTGTATTTAACCGATACTATTTTCGTATAAGCAAGCGAATCGCTATACCAAAGTATTTACCTTTTGCTCTGTGCGCGAAACTTTAACGACTAACGAGGCGACCACACGGATACTTCTAGACGCAACATCGTTGGATCGTTAAGGCCTTTCGAACTTTGACATTTGTTTGTGGTATTTGCAAAACAGGCGATTATAAAAAACAAAATTAATATATTTTGTGTTGTACTGCGATTGAGAGCCTTGAGACACATGTATACATTTAGATATTTTACGGTAGTAGGATGTTGTAGACTGCTAAAATGAGAAAAAAAAAGTTCGAATTGACTAAATCGGCGTACAACCTCGTTCAAGCGAATTTTTCGTTAGGACAATCAAATATTTAGTTTCTTTAATAATTAGATTCAGTTGTCTACAATATATTTGCGGTAACTAAAATATTTGTTATACCAACTAAAAATTCATTTAACCGAGGGTGTACGCCGGTTTAGTTCATTCAAACATTTTGTATTCTCAGTGTACGAATCGTCCAATTCCCAGAACGTGGGAAATGAAATTAAATAATCTCAATACAATGACAATATTTTATAAATTGAGTAAATAATAAAGTTGGGTTTCAATTTCACAATTTTCATTAAGGGACGTCACCAAGTGATTATCAAAGGAGAGAGTATATATGATTTTTTTAAAGAAAAATAAAAACTTTTCCGAAAAAATATCTTCATACTTTCGTCGGAATTATATTATTCAGATGCTTATAAACGTTTCACCAAAAAAAAATTGTTTTCTTTAAAAATTAATTGAAAAACACCACAAAAATCAAAGTAACGCCAAAAGTTATAAACAAAATACTCTTTCCATTGCCCATTAATTTTATTTCTATAGCATTCCAACACCAAAGAAACCATAAAAATAGTATTTCCATAATTGAAAATATTGACCGAGAATAGTCACATACGATGAAAAATTAATATTAACAATACACGTTCGCTGCCTATAATATACTATGGTTAAGGGGATGCTGGAGTAGATTTTATTACCGACTTTGGTCGGTAAAAACAGGCTTTTTCGAAGTTTTGATTATTCTTCGTTAAAACGCTACACACATGCTTCAAATTGTACACGATTGTAATATCAACATAAACGAGTGGACGTACATTCGAATATTTGGTGAAAACGTATAATAAATGAAAAAAATCGTACATGGAAAGAAATGTTTGGTTGTGACAACTACGGTTCCCTTTTGCTATACACAATGTCTAAAAAATTAGTTGCCTCAACCATATCGAATAATAATCTCAACTATTCACGATTAGTTCTCGCGAGATTAGTGAGGTTAACCAATCCAATCGTTGGGACTACCAGTCGAACAGTTGGGACTACCATTCGAATCGTCGGTATTACCATTCGAATCGTCGGTATTACCATTCGAATCGTCGGTATTACCATTCGAATCGTCGGTATTACCATTCGAATCGTCGGTATTACCATTCGAATCGTTGGCACTACCATTTGAGTTGTAAGGGAATTAGAATAATGATTGGTTGTGGCAACTAATCATTTCTTTCAGTGTATATTACTAAACCTCCCGAAATCAAAATGGCCGCTAGGGTTTGACAACATCGCCAGTTTGGTAAGATATAAAAGATTCTGGAACTCACATACGTTAAATCGAAATGGACGTCCATTCTTTAGCGTTCTCCGAATATTCTACGGGCGTCGAAAAGTCAATTACACAAAAGGAATCCACGCAAAACCCAGACTACGTTCACGTAGTCTATTCGCGATCAGAGTCGGTCAAGAAGAGCGCGAATGAAGTTTCCCTATTAGAACACAAATGGCGCCGATGTAGTCTGTTTTTTTTTTTTGGCAAAAGCTCCGAGCCTTTGCAACGCGACTATACATGGATTTGGCTTGTGCATTTGACATTCTGATGGTTTTCGAATATTCAGAAATCATCACAGAATTGACGTCCTGTCTGATTTTACATATCTAATTTCCAGAAACAATTAAATCTTACAGCAAAGATCAGCTGACATATCGTTTGCGGCCATATTGCTTTTCGGGAGATTCAGTATCATTTGCCAAAAGTAAACAGACTACGTCGGCGCCACCTATGCCCTGATCGAAAAACTTACCGACCAAAGTCGGCAAAAAAATCTACTCCAGCATCCCCTTAAAGATTGACTCTAAATTAACGATTGTGAATGAATTCTGATTGGTAACGTACCACGCTAGAATTCTGGGTGTTCCCGGGTCGTGGCGGAATTTTTTCACAATTTGTTTCAGATTAAAATTAGTCGATTGTGGCTGATTGATGAATTGATTTAATTTATTAAGCAGCTACAGTTGATATTTGTAAAAAATTCGCATCAGTGAAATTTGAATTGGGCTGCGGTTCCGCGCACTTTTAATCTAGCAATCACTGTCTCAGACCCGAGCTTCGCAAAAACTCCATCATTCAAAATATATTGACCAAGAATAGTCGCATACGATGAAAAATTAATATTAACAATAAAGGGTAGCTGTCTATAATATACTATGGATAATAATAGTAAACTATGTATAAAATAAATAAATAATTAATTGGCCGAGAAAGTAATTTGATGGTTAAATCTGTGCATATGCGTATGTCAGTAGTCGTGTCTCTCGAGCTCGCTCTACACGAAAGTGCATTGTCAGACAGATCTCTTATGGTCAGGAGTGCCATAAAGGCACCCGCACTGCTGACTGTGCATAACCGCCTGCGTATAAAAAATCCGCGCGTCGAGAAGAAGCACTCTGCATATAATTATGTAATACAACGTGTACATCGGGTGAGTGAAGATTCGAATACGCACTAGTGTTCGTGTCGTCATGTATCTTCCGTTCAGACTACAGATAGAAGTTGCAGTCGTTCTGTTACAACTAAGAAGAGGAAATACGTTCTAAAGGGCTTACCACCAGCATAGACCCTCTTACATGTATATACAGACACAATTTGTTGAATATATGCAAATGACGGAGCTTCTGAGTTATAAACGCATATGTAACGGTCGTGTTATGGTCAGGCGGGGGTCGTTTGTTGGATTATAGTGAAAGACACGAGTGCCTGTTGGCCACTCGTACACCAAAAAAATACACATACACACTGCGAGCTCTTCTTAATACCTCGGCCTCCTGCCGAAGAAGGATGCTCGTATCTCGATACTCGTTTGCTTCCTTTTTCTTCCACTCTCTTTTCTCTTTCTCACTCCTCAAAAGGGGCTGAGACAGACGACTTGAAAAAGCGAACGAGTTACGATTCCACAGGCGCCCGCGCCTCGTTCCAGGCACTGTTTTGCACTCCCCCCTGTCTGCGTAATCTTGACTTCTTCCATTTCTTTTTATTTTTCGGCTCACACTGAGCTTCTAGGATAAAAGTGGTGAACATGCTCTACCAAAAAAATTTTGAGTACCTGGAGAAGTGAAATTTTTATCATATGAAAAAACTGTGTACGAGATATATTATTTTTGTCTTTGCTCATAAAATTCGCATTACTTTCGTATTTTTTATTTGTTTATTTATTTCTGAAATAATTTGGTAACAACCTTCATCTTGGAAAAAAAAAATACGGCAGAATAAATAAACATTTTATTCAAACCAAAAACATAAGTAAATGTAGGCACATTGATTTTTCCTAAAATGCTATAACTACACTTTGATTTTCGTCGCATTTTTTAGCGATACCCTTTCGAACCAATATGTTAGAATTCTCATTAAAGAAAAAAAGAATGTAAAATTATTTATGGGATAAGAAAACAAACAAAGTTTGCTTAATAATAATGACGTGGTTTCAAATCTGATATTCTAAATTTTGTATCCACCACATCTGTTGGGATCTGTCACATTTTTTAAAAATGTAGCGAAAAGTTTTATTGAAAAAAAATACTAACTCAAACCATCTATAAAAATTGAAAAAAAAAATGCCCTCGATTCTTCTGCAAAGTCGGCATCGGGTAATTAAAACCTCAACATTTTGTATGCACTTTAAAACAACTAGAGAAATATATACAGGCTTATGTCAGATATACATATTTTCTATATATTTACCTACCACGAACTGTTTTTAAAAATTTTACCAGTAAATTCACACGTATTTCCTACTTAATTTCGTACATAACTGGTTCGTCTTTGAGCACTGGTTCATATTCACCACATATTAACCTACCCGTTCATGTCTTATAAACTCGAAACTAAGTACCTCACGTGTTTGTCTGAATAGTTGGCCCTTTAAGTCAAGATCAATAATCAGTTATTAGCATAGTTGTAGTTAATTTCATCCTATGGATGTTATGGGCCAATCATTGATAGGGGGCTAACGACTGTATAGCTTGTTTCGAATTGGGTTTCTACTGGAGGTAATTAAATATCTTTGGCTACGTGCTCGAAGTTGGCGTCGGCATCGGCATTGAACGAAGCGCGGGGCCCTGGTACTCGCCGCCCCAATGCGCTACCTTAACGATTGTCTCTGGGTCATAGGTCGCACACGCACACGACGTGAAAATATAATACAGGTCGTCCGCAATACTCGCACCGTAGGTTCGTTGAAAATAACATGGGAACTGTTATGCTTATTAAGGTGGAAAGTAATAAATTATAGACGGCTAATAATGGGAACCTCGCAAGCGTAATTGATGTATGCAAAGGAAGTTGTTCCTCTGTGGTGCTATGCCTCTATATGCTGCTATGGATTTGCGACTGGTAGTTTACTGCGTATCGATGCTTAGAACAACGACTTCCTATTGATCTCCGAGAAATACGTTCGTACTGCTAACAGTGATCTGAGAAAAGTTTGTCATACTGACTCATAGACCCACACGATATTAAGAATGTACATTTTTTGCTATTTAAACGTACACTGTTAGAAATTTTTGTATGAAAATTAATATAAAGTATTGGAAGTTTTTTTGCGGATACGCGTATATTAAATTTAATACACAAATGTTAATTAATATACAAAGAAATTGTTGTAAAATTAATATATAGTATACTAAATACTTCATAAAACTTGTGTTTATAATATAATTATTGGAATTTTACGACATATCTGTATATGAAAAGAAATTTGATATATTGTTTAATATATTAAATGAAATATATTGTTTATATATATTAGATTTAATATATTGTTTAATATATTAAATTAAATATATTGTTTATATATATTAGATTTAATATATTGTTTAATATATTAAATGAAATTTAATATACTGTATCTGAAAAAGAACTTCCAATACATATATTAATTTTCAAAATGTTTTTAACAGTGTAGGCTTTTTTGTTAGTCTATTCAAATTTTTATGGAACTTTTATTATTTCTTAAAAGTGACGCATATAATCTATACAGTAAAGTGACAACTTTTATTTATAATTTATTTTGTTCAAACTGATCGTCATGAAAACAATAAAGGAAATAATAATAATAATTCTATTTTACTTATTATATTTGTAATTTTATATTATGTATTTCAGTGAATTCGTTACATAAATAAATGAAAGATGTTCGATAATAAACAAACTCATATTTCAACTGTTACGAGAGAGAAAATTATTGGTTATTAATTATCTATAAATTGGAAGACCAATAGCAATACCTATTTCTCAAAGTCGTCAGTGTGAGAAGCAATGATTTAAAACATTACAAAAGTTCTGCATCTCTTTCGATGAAACCCCTCTTCTTCGAGTCGAAGGTAATAAAGGTGCTAGGGCAGAAGTATTTATTGCCGAACGCCACAATAAAAACACAGCGTCTTCGTATACACGACTTGTATATCCCGAGAACACGCTAATAAACTAATTCGGTTCTTAATTAAATCTAAGACAGTACGAGAGAGCGAGCCGATAATTAAACGTGACCAAAGAAATAAACGTTCGGAACACAGAGAAACTGCATCGAAGTGATTCCGAGAGAGAAGAATCTCAACGAAGACTCGATTCTCTGTTGGTTAGGCGAGTTATAAAAGCGAACATTCAGTGGTTTATCAGCTCACCTGCTGTGGCCGGCCCTTCATTACGATCTCCAAACATACTTCCTCGGTCTCGTTCAACGTTTACGAACTTCGTGAATCGTTCAAGAGATTGTGAATGGATTAAAGAATGCAGCTAAGATTCTAAATGACAGATAAGTCTTTTTTTGTTGTAAAAATATATATAAATAAACAAAGGAAATATATTAATATAATTACCTCGCTTCAGATTTAAAAAATATAATGCACTCGAATGTTTTGTACAGTACGTAATTCCAGTTTGCTTTTTTAAGTGTGATTAAGTACGTAGTGACTTGTTGGCTATGTTTCTCTTCGAAAAAGCGAAGTTTATAGAAATCAAGGATTAAAAACTGAATTTTTCTGACTCTCTTGGAGTTACATCTAGAACTGGAAAATAAAAATAAAATATAAAGAATTTTTGATGATTTACTTTACTATGTTCGAGGGTGGTTTATGCAATATTTATTCTTAATATATAAATACATTCACCGCCACGTTTTAAAAAGAAAATCGACTGATGTATGCTAACCTCGAATGAGATATGTTTTCATTCAGTATTTTCAAATAAATATGTCTATTATTAATCCGAATATGACGAGAAATAGGTGATTTTTTTTTAAATAGAAGATGCTCCACTAATTTATAGCTGAGATATGTTATATTATTAGTTGTTGAAGAGTTATAATCATTTAATTAGCCTAGGCTAATCTAAAATGAGGCACACATTATTTTTAGCTGTTGAGCAACTGATACTAAAAAAATCTAGACTATGAATCAATTATATGTCTTTCAATAAACAAAATGAGTTTTTATACATGATAATCCGGCTAATAATAGATTGCTTTTTTAAAAATCCGACATTCTGCTTTTTTGGGAAACTAGCATTTATTGTCTAATTTTATTTCCATTGTACGACCATGAACGTTTTTCTATATTAAAAAACTTATGCTACAGTGCATGTTATCCTCCAAAAAAATGAGTGTAAAAGTATTAGCACGGACTTGACTGTTGTGTAATATCTTCAACCCTTCTTAAGGGGACCCAGCCCCCTAAAAAGAGTCATTACAAAACACTTTTTATTGATGCTTCAATTCTTTCTAAATAATTTATATTTATACTTCATAAAGTACATATCAAGTACTACAATTGCGCAATTTTGTACAAACATATGCAACACCAGCATGATGTAAGGTGAAATGTAAAATTTGTCACCGTTTTGGTTACCGGTTTAATGGTTTGAGCTACCGATGTCTTATTTTGTTTGTGAGAGATGTAATTCGATAACTTTCATACCAAGTTATAAATTTAAATGAATATTGAAATCCGTATTTATTAGAAACTCGATGAATAATGGGCTGCGGTTAATCCAATTTCCACTGCATCGTCAATCGCTATACTCATCACGGAACGACCTCCCTCACAAACAAAATAAGACATCCTAAGTTCAAATCTGTTCACTGGTTTGATTCGAAAGGTGCGCAAAGTGACAAATTTTACATTTCACCTTACACCATTCTGATGTTCGATATGTTTGTACAAAATTGCACAATTCTAGTACTTAACGTAAACATTATGAAGTTGAAATGTAAAATTTTTAGGGAGATTACTACACCGAGAGAAAAATATAGTTCTCATTCCCAGATTCGTACAGTAATCGGGATCCAAAGTGGAAAAATGGCATTTTTTTGCAGACACATACGAAGATTTACTAGGCGTCGTCCGCTGTACTATTTACGCTGCTGTAAAACGCTATACAACGCATCGCGTTGTATAGCGTTTATATTTTGCGTTTATATTTTGCCCCCCAAATGTTCGGAATAATCTTCATACGCATACAGAGTAAAGCAATACACGTTACGAAAAATAACGCAAAGTCTATTGACAGCCTACAAAACATCGGTAGTTTCGTATGACATGAGATTTACGAAAGAGATACAGCTGCCGTGTACACTGAGAGAAAAACATATCGTTGATTTAACGATTTCACATGATAAAACGAATATAGGAAGGCTTGCAATGTTCAATAACCGATACTTGCAAGGTTATTGGAAACAAACGTTGAAATCGTATATGCAACGAAACGGCATATTTGAAACGATTAGAATAGTTTTTGAAACTATTATCATTTTGATGATTGCTACTATAATTATATTTGCTAAAACCATAAAATATAGACGTTCCCCTGGGAATTATATTAATGGTTCATCTAACTATTTTCTTATATTTGCTATAACCATAAAATATATACGTTCCTCCTGGGTATTATAGTTTATAGTTAGATTATCGTCGGTCTAACTATATTTTTATTTAAATTACCAGATTTTTCTCTCAGTGTAGCGTCGATCATTCAATGTTCGCCGTCATAACCTCAAAGTTGCCCGAAAATGTCCAGACGATTCACGAGCGTCCCTCCGCGTGCATCGCGTTTCTATTCACGGTATAAGTAAACATTTCCAAACTTCCAACATCGATCCCATTTACTATGTAGTTTGGGTTTTTTTTACCAAACTATTGTAGATGTCTTAACTATATTTTTCTCTCGATGTAGAATCATCAATACCAAATATTTACTGATCCCTTTTTTTAGGTGACAGTACGCAAAAAAATGCTTGGTTAGAACAACCAAACGCTTGGTTATATATACGCTAGCCAATTAATTGGTTAGACCAACCAAGTTATGGGTCAGCGCCACCAACCGGCATTGTAATATAACCAATAACTTGGTTGGCATAACCAACAATCTGATTGGTCTAACCAAGAAATTGGCTGGCGCGTATTTAACCAAGCCTTTTTTTTCGTGTGTTTTCCCTTAATAACTTGAAATCGTGAGATAGGTATCGAATTAATGCATAAAGTTCATGATTTCAAATGGCAACACGTTTGCAAAAGAGTAAAAAGATATTGAAGAGTGATCTTCTCCGTGCAGCGGGAAAAGAATATAACGATGGGCAATGGTACTTAATACGTACGTGGTTATGCGTTAATGGTGGATCATCTCCCTCGACTCGAAGCGATATAGAGATAGTTTTCCGTGGCGCGAGTGAACGAGCAAGCGGCATGCTGTCTGTGGATCGAGCAAGCAAAGCATATGCGAGGGTGGGTGGGTGGATGGGAGGGTCGTGGTGTGGCAGGGTTAACCATAAATCAATCAAAGTGCATTCGAGCGGACTGAGAAGGCAACCGAGCGGTTGTTGAGCTCTCATCCGTTATATATACATATAAGCATAATGCAGCACACACTCACACCCACACATACGTAAACGTATGTATACTATGGAAGCGTTACTATCCGCGGCGAGTCAGAAGGCGTCTCGCGGTAGGTGGACGAGCGGATGTTTATATCAATATTTCTGTTTGTTCGAGGTAACGTTTATGCTTCGTGTGGTGGAGGCACGAGCAGCAACCCTCTCGTTCGTCGAGCCGCGAGAAAGACGAGAATGGAAGGGAGAGTCCAAAGGGTCACTGGAACCACCTACCGCACTCGTGGTTGTAGTTGTAAATTTAACTTCAACTTGCTCGTCGTCCTTTGGTCTGTCCTATCCACGCAGCGTATATATATAAAAGAGTATCCTCGCTGAGAGTCTCCTGTGACGTTAATTCGCCATTATCTCTTTCTTGTTGCAGCTTCATATTGTATTACTCTCGGTGAACAATAACGTGTTCATCGAAGTAACGTCGGGCAGACAGAAATACGTCCGTTATGGAATTGTACATTCATTGTAATTATTCGATATAATTGATATACTTTTACAGCTGGTAATAATTACTCGATGTAATTGTTATTTTCGTGGCCTCCTATTAAAATTAGTTTGCATAATTGTCATTTATTTTCAACGTTGGAGAAGATTAAATTTCCATTGATAATTCAAAATTAGTAGATGTAATTGTCATTTTACTTGAGATCATTTAAATTTATAATTACTTTTGGTTATACGAAGAGCTGTCAATTTTTATATTATTTTGAATATAAGTCAAGTGAAGATTAATACTTTGCGTAGCAAACATAATAACATTATTTGCTGATTGGTGTAGTAGATCTGTGCTGTTAGTTATAAAAAGATTGAGTGAAGATCGATTGTATTTTTAATGGATTCATAAGCCCTCAGCTGTTAAGAAAGCAAGTTTACGATATTTGAAGGATGGCTATTCTTAAACATATTAAAAAATTTGAATCCATAAATTATGGAAAAATTTTACACGTGCAATTTCATTAGAAATACATCCTACATTTTTATTTCATGCAACAAAGTGCATATAGACGTAAAAATTGTAGAGGTAATTTTTCAAAAATGCCATTGCACTATTTAGATTTAGAAAAATCTCCAGTATTAACAAAGTTTTTTACGTGAAAGGATTTTGACCGTTAAAGGGATAATAAAAACGAAAATGAATACTTTTCAATTTTTACAAACCTTTTTTATAATACTGAAAAGTGACATCAACACCTAAATAAGAAACTATCAATGTTGTCTAACAATAATAAATCAAATTCACAGTTACGTCCAGCTGTACAAAAACTGTCACACTTAATCACTGGATAAATCATTAGCGAACGTACCAAAATAAAAGTCATGCTTGTTAAAACAATAAATTAGTAAAACCGTAAGCCAATGTTCAAAAAGCTGTAAATCAGTAAGGAAGGGTAGGATTTTATCATTTGTGTGGATGTTCTCATCGACTAGTTCGCCAGCATGAGTGAATACCCGTATCCGAAGAGCCTCCGCAGGTGAGTTCTCATCAGTTCCCAGTACGTATACACTTCAAGATCACACGACGTAGGACTAGGATGCTGATTTCATCAGCGTTGTAATAACGCTGCAAGAAATCAAAGAAGAGAAAGATTTCGCTCAATCCTCTTCTTGCTCTTGCTTCCATTGTTTTCAACAATGACAAGACATTGAATCGACGGTGGATTACCGTCTCTATATAAATTCTCCCTTGCCCTCACTTTTCTCTCTTAGGATGGTACTGAATTCGCGCAAACTTGGATACACGATAATCCTCGTATCCTGGTCGAGACTTGGGGCGATCGTATTTAGAGAGTCCTCGGTAGTCTTGGTCGATGCCAATACAGATTTACGTGAGGGAGTGAGAGAGAAACATCAAGGGATGCATATAGGTATAGTATTATCTGCACGAAGGCACTCGGTTTGGTTGTCGTAGTAGTCGTCGTGTCTCGTGCGCCTGGGTAATAGGATTTCACGTAAGCAGCCTCCCAGGCAGTGGCCAAAAATCGGAGGAGTTTACAGCAGCGCTGGCAGCACCAGCGGACAACGTAGCAGCACATCGTCGTCGTCCTCGTCGTCGTCGTCGTCGTCCTCATCCTGATCATCCTCGTCGTCGCGGATAGCCTGGCGGCTTGCATGCACCTCGCGATCGAACCAAGAAGGAACTACGAACCGAAGAGCCCCGCAGCCTTTCCGCTTGTATGTATATGTATATGTTTGTATATACGTATCTCTCTTTCTCTCCGAGCCTACAATTTTAATTAACCCGGTACCGGGTAGCCGCGATCGCGATCGAATCGGGTGCACGATCTACAAGGAATCTACATAAGATCCTCCACTCGCGGCTACAACTCAATCCCCTATCCTCTCTTTATTCTCCTTGGTCCCTCCTTAACCATGAGGGGTCCCACTGTTGCTTATATTCCCCTCTCAATACCGATCATCCTTGCTCCTACAGTATCTTAGCCAGGTCTCCCGCGAACGATGCACAATCCGGCAGAGCGAACGCGCGCGCTCGTTGCACCCGCATTATCTTTCGTAGGATCGGAGATAGCGTCTCTCCTCTACTAACTGGTGGCGACTCTCGACCGCTGAATCCTCTGGCGAGCTCATATTGTCTCCCGCGAGCTTCGTGTGTGCTAACTTAGTCCGGGTATAAACGAATAAGTAGCTGAAGAAGGAGAAGGAAAAGACTGAATCGCAGAAGAATGAGACATTGAAAAGAGCTATACAAGCTTGGTGAGGGTGGAGGTGGAGATAGAGGTGGAGGATGTGATGCTCCACAGTCGCTGGACCCTTCGGCGCCGATACTCCTCTTACCCTGCGCCTGAGGTGTCGACCACAGAACCTCACCGACCATGATGAGTATAGATCTACAGAGGATCGGGTCGGTGAGGATACCGCAATGCCGTTTAATGCGGTCAATTATCGTATGAAACCGGGCTAAAGGATGATGGTGATACTGCACAAGTATACAGTCAGAGAAATTTTAGAAACCCCGACAACTATAAAAGGTCCGGTATCAATTTTTGACCACTCGTCTTTTCTTCAGAATAGTTATGGTAACTATAAAATATTCGCATGGACTTAAAATTAATAGCTGTCACTTTAAGGTTACCGATACCAGATTTTTCCTTAAGATTTCCCTGACTGTTTCTATCAATTGAAAACTACTCATTGTTAATTTTTGCAATTGTCTTCACATTTATGTCAACCTCTTTCTATTGTGATCGCAACTGGTTAATAATTATGGCTGCCACGGAGAAAAATCATTTGCTAGCATAGTGACAGCAAACTTTATTGGTTGGCTTAGAAAATGTATTTGCTGCCCTAACAAATAATTTTGCTAGCCTAGCAAATCTTTTTGCTGGTCTAGGAAATTTTTTGCTAGCCTAGCAAATCTTTTTGCTGGTCTAGGAAATTTTTCGCTAGCCTAGCAAATCTTTTTGCTGGTTTAGCAAATTTTTTGCTAGCCTAGCAAATCTTTTTGCTGGTCTAGCAAATTTTTTGACAAGTCTAGCACATAATTTTTGTTAGGCTAAGAAATAAGGCTTTGCTATCACTATATTAGCAACTGATTTGTTGCAACAAAAGTTTTCTCTCCGTGTGTTTTCAGACTTGGCGTGATCGACTATCAGTTGCTCAAGTATTTGAAAAGTGGCGACTTTGTTGTGGCCATTTCCAATTTATCAGAAATATGTGGTGGAAATGAAAGGAAATTGTTGATAAACTGTCAGCCCTCAGCAAAAAGTAATTTATGTTACTTTCCGAAACTCTTAAGACATTTCAAATTGATGCCACACCAACAGAATCAGCATCAAGCTAAAATAGCAGTTATTCCTCATAATCTTAAGGGATAGTAATACGAACGACATTTCGTCTCATCTGAATATGGACATTGATCATGGATTACATGTTTACAAAAAAATAATTCGTTATATCAACTACAATAACGTAGTTAAAATTAAACCACCAGATGTCATATTACCTGTGATTGCCCAATTGATAAGTAAAGTTTAACATTTGCACGTGAGAAAATCACATTTAACTTTATCTGAATATATTAGAAAAGATCTGATATACTCTCTAAAAGAGATCAAACCTCGAAAAGAGTCTGTCAAATCTCTCTGAAAGAGTCTGTCATACTCGCTGAAAGAGTAACGTAATATGATCTAGAGCTCTTTCCAAAACTCTGCCAAAACTCTCAAATCTCTGAAATAGATAAATCTCAAATGATATGCGTTACTTTTTCCGAGACAATTGTCTTCTAGCCTTTTCATAACTATGTCATTGATCACCCTCCATTTCATAGTGGTAGTATAAATGTTGCCAGGAACTTCCGATGTGTTTACCTACTTCCAATTAAGGATGTTATACAGGTTAATAGTTTTGAAGAATTTTACCTGATTCTTTTTTTTTAGTAGAGAGAAGTACGACAATTTTTTTAATATATTAAAAAATGTTTTTACCCACATGGTTGCTGAGATATAAATTAACAAAATTCAGTAATCAACATTGGCAGTATGCGATGAAGCGTGAGGACTGTCGTATAATCGGCAAAAGCGTATGTTGGCAGAGAACTTAGAATGATAAATATGTATTTTTCGTACGCTTTGAAGTCTTGGCTTCACATAGAAATTAAAAAATCCGTGTGTGCCCACATTTTAAGAAAGATATTACGTTAAAAGTCATTGTCGTTAAAACATTGTCTTTTTCGCTTGTTTCTTGTTCATGTATGCAGGCATGCCGTTCGCACAGTACCTCCGTCTTCCGCCGTACGTCACCTTGACTATCCTCCCCGCGGTAACCTGCATGACATCCTTAATCGACGATTTTACGATATCGATTGCGCCGAGAAGGACGACTGCTATTTATTTTGTCCGCACGAGTGTCTCTTGGAGCATTAGCGTATATTACTATGTAACCCGAGTCAGTAGGAGCATCACGACGAAGATAATAAATACGACACCACACTTTACTTTCCTTCGTCGGATGGTGGGACATTTGTTGGTCGTGCGAAGGACCACGTTGACTTCTTCAGTGATTGGCGCATCAAGCCTCTTCTTTGCTCTCCATATAATTCGATCCTCTCGTGCTTTTTCTCTCCCTCTCCTATTTCCTTATACCTTGTTGAAGCGCTCGTGCTCGACGTTGCCGCCACAGGGGCAGCCAAGAGATAACGAAGGATTGAGAGGAGAATAAAATGATCGAAGCGCGGGGGGCCCGCGACAAAGACGAATAATATTATATCGATAATATTTCGCATCGCGGAGGCGCATCTATCGCTCGTGGATTGGCGGCGTGCGTGCGTGGCAAAAAGAGAGACGAAGAGAGAAGGCGCAGGCTACGCTTGGTAACACGATAGCAGGCCGTATGTAAAACCATCTGGTGTAAAACGAGCTGCTGGCTCGCTCGAGTATTAAATCGGGTCCTGCTCTCCACCTCGTCCCGTTTCGTCCTCTGCCAGATCTCCTTATGCTTACTTTGTAGTAAATACTCCCTATTTCGCGTGCAGCACTTCGTCTTCGATTTGAGTTCGTACAAGGAGAAAACTTTATTGTACACTCGAATAAATAGTGGTAGTTGCGGTAACTATTAATTGTTGGTTCATGCATGTTTACTCACATTGACTGTTACATTGATACCGTAACTACGTTGAATGTTTGCAACATTTAATTACCTTGTGTCACTGTAAACACAGTCTTGATCTAGTGATTGAATTTAATTAAATAATTGCCACTTGGTTGCTACCACGATTTTTTTTGAGGCCGAGAGTTTCGTATCACAAAACACACATTGATCATTATCATTAATCCATCATATATTCATTTCATGTTGCAAGGTACAAGGTTTTTTCAAGAGCAAAAGAATGAATGACTTTTTTTGCAGGAATATTTACTTAATTTATTGATAGTAAAGCATGCAATTTTAAATCTGTTTATTGAAAGGGGATGTGAAAAATAAAAGAGATGATCAGTAAAGAAGAGATTATTCTTTTGAAGAAGATTTATTCATCGCTGTGTTTTTGTTAGGGTATAAACTGCAGTTGTAATTTTTGTCAAACATAATATCAGTTATTCACACACAAATCCATTAATTCTTAAACATCACACGAGGGCCTATTGGACGCCTCCGAGTACTAGTTTTTCAATATTTTTTTAGGACATTCAACTTTACAAGTACTTCAAAATTATTTACCTTTTTGTTATCCTTCGTAAGAACTTATTTAGAATCCCTAGAATTCCATTAAGCGTTGACGAAAACGGAATCTTGGAAGAGACGACGAGCCTTGGAACGCCCCGAAACTCAATACGGAGTTTATATTGGAATACCGTATCGAACCTCTCTAAAATTAGTTATGAAAACTGTAAATTTATTGCCACAACTAATGCGAATAACCTTGACGACTTATGGTTAGTTCTCACGATATAGTAGCCACGAATAATCATGCACTTGTATAGTCGAATAGTTCTAATTGATTAGACAAAGTGGCAATCATAGTTTTTTGAAGCAACTGATAGCATATCTACCGACAAAACTTGGATATTGCAACAACTTAATTTCAGTTCTATAAATCGAGTATTTTAAGAGATTGAGCCTCATAAATTGGGCGTCTTAACTTCCTTTTGCTTTTAAAGGCTCTTTTTTTCAGTGCGAGATTTTTTTGAACTAAAGTTAATTCAATCACTTGGATCTATAGTACAGAAGGTTTCGTCATGTTGGAAATAGCTTCTTTTTTTTTGCAGTATTGAAGAAACTCACGAGTTGTTGCTGAGCTTTGGGTTGCAGTAAAAACTAAGGAAACGGCCACATCCGCGTGAATCAGTAGCGTTAATTGGAGAAAAGACTACAAGACGCTCTTTTTCAATCCTGATCTTCGAATGCGATTCTACCGCTACTTTTATTCGTTCCAAGTTGCGCAGACGATTCCCCGCATTCCTACCGTGAATCGCAACGAACGCATTAGTTAACGTCCCTGAAAATGACACTTTGTATCGGCTAATGGGTAATTAAAGTCTCGTGGTTACGTTTGGAGGGAATTTATTAAACGAAAACGGGTGGCGACTGTTGCTGGTGAACAGTCGGGGCTCCAAGAGACAGCAGGAGGTTCGGTGTTCAGCGGGTCCGCTTGGTCACCCGCTATCGCAACCATTTTATGGCAATCCGGCACTTAAAAATCAGCGAAATACCATCCAAAGGACAAAGCCCACATCGCGAAAAGAAATTCTTTTTTTCTTTCGGTGGGTCTCGAGAAAAAGAAAAACGCTAAGATTTTCCAGGAAATGTGTTGAGGAGGTACGACGATCAGCTTAATTCCAACTTTAAGATCTAAAATTGAACTTGAAGTAAATAAGAACTTCTGGAAGAATTAACTGGACAGTTTTTCAAAACAGTATTTACAGTCTTTCGCATAGACGCAGCCATCTTTGTATTTTGTAAAACTGGCATTTGGCAGTTTAGTTATAACAGAACATGACCTTTGAATTTGAAAATTGATGTTAACGTTTGAATTTGAAATTTCTCACTAAATGAATAACATAATATTGTGAATAATATTGTGAATGATGAAAATTAGATTTTGCGGTGTACGATCATAGATAGTCAGTAGCTGATGTGTCAAAAAAAGTTAAACATAGGCTCACCTCAATAAAATCTGTATGGCTCTTATATTAGTACTGTATATTGATAACATGAAACAAAGATTTTGTTGATTGATTTGGATCCATAATCTCCGTTCCCAATCGTGCCAATGAATTTTTAAGCTAATTTAAAAAAGAAACGTCTTTAATTGAGTAGCGTTGGATTGTACATACCTGACAACGACTCCGAAGTCGTCGATAGACTCATATGCCGGTTTTGAAATGATTTATTTTTGAGCAAGAAACCGTCCTCGCAGAAAGTAGGCAAACGCGTGGTATCCGCAATTAAAAACACTAATAAAAGGGATAATTCTGGATCGCTGAAGTTGGGTTTTCTCCAAACACATGTTGGAAGCCAAAGTAATAGTCGTACCTCCTTAACGAGCCACAGACTTGTTCTGCAGTGCCCTGTGGCCCGATGCGAGGTGCCACTCGGGTCTCGAGTTAATGACAGTGTTGTACGAAATCACAAAGTTAGAAGAGAAGTCGTATAGTCGAGCGATTGTAGAGTCTGTCCGAAAGTGACACTTGATGATAATGATAGACAATTATAGCCCATTCCTTCGGGTCCAGAGTGAATTACAGTGAAATTCCACTTTTAAAGGATCATTCGCACTCTATCACAGAACCTACGATTGCTCGACTATAAAAATCCGTTCGTCATAGTATATGCTGTTTACAATCATTTTTATTTTCAAATCAATGTTATTATTAACTCTTGTTCACGCCTCTCTCTTACATTGTCTTATTCTTGTTTTTTTATTGTTTTCATGTAGTCCACATCGAAGTATCATGCATAATGGTACTCGGCTGACTTAAGTTTTACAGTGATGATGATACACGTGTGCATAGATTTTTATAATAATAATAATAATAATAATATTAATAATAATAATAATAATAATTAATGATAATGATAATTCAATTTGTTCAATCCGGCGTTCGGACACACTGCGTACCCGGTAATAATATTAGTGACTAAAATGGCAACATTAATATGTATAATATTTATAGTAGGGCGCTGGTTTGCCTCAGATTCGATCGTGCTGTGCATTGTACTTGCATTCATTCGTTCCTTGACATTTTTGTTGTTGCTGTAACTCTTAAAATATTAAGATAATTGAAAACGAAATAAACTTTTTTTAAAATATTTAACTACATTAGCTACACCAGGTACAAATGGCACTGCATGATCGATCGAGATTTTAAATGACTTAAATCGACAATTCTAATATTCTTATCGTTAAATCACTTACATAACTGAGATTTTACGATCCGCACGCCCTCACCTTTCCCTCTCTATCTTTCGGTTCATAATCAGCCTCGTCGAGATCAGTACAATAATTTAAATAAAATACATTCGGCGAAGAACGTTGTTGATATAAAAAAGTAATCACTCTCGAACTCTCTATCATAGTATAGATTTTCACAGTACACCTACGTAGTTAAATTAATTTTAAAATGTCGTGTATTCGCTAGTATAGCGCTAAACGAACCTTTGAAAAAACGGCTAAAATGCGCACACTTCGGTTACGACGACACACGGAGGGAAGAGATATAGTGCGCTCCAAAAAATCGTAGTAGTCCTGGTAACTATTAAATGATAACTATTAATTATTAGATCATGCGACTATTTTCTTAGTTCTATTTACTTTTTCTGTTGCACAGTACCTATTTTTAATTAGCTACATTACTACAACTAAATGTTGAACTGCACTGAGGGAAATTCCGGCATTGGTAACTGTAAATACTAGGTTCAAAAAACCTCAACTATATTTTTCAAGTTACCATATAGCTATGGTATCTAGTCACTAGTCACTGTAACTATTTAATAATAAGTAGTAATTAGTTAGTAGTTAGTAGGTTTCACGACTATTTAATAGTCGGAAAATATTAATGTTACTAAAAAAATACTTCCTTGGGCCAATTATTAACAATTATCGCTTGTAGTTATCAGGACTACCACCATTTTTCTAAGTGCACAAAATTCGGATGAAAACTGAAAGTTTTCGCGTATAGAATACGAAAAGAGGGTTTGTTTTTGCTTGGTATTTATGTGATAAACGCTATTATAATACAAAAGTCTATGAACGGCCTGGTCGCGTGCCAGACCTCGCTACGTGGACGCCGAGGTTAAAGTTCGTATCGGATACATAATCTTTCACGTTCGAGCCCTCGTTCTAACAATCTACGTTTTTAAGTATTATATGATACAATCGATTGACCTTTCGTTCCAGTGATGCACGACTCTCTCCTCGTTTCGCTAAATACAAACTGACTACTCGTCTCTTGACAAGATAATTTGTCATTCTTGGAACGATTAAATAGAAGACAGTGGAAGATAAGTCATGGGAGAGAAGAAAAGTCACGTTGATCTTGGGGGTCGTGCACACCGAAACGAGAAATCCAACGGGAGGAGACAATTTCCATCGAGAATAAGCATTAGAATATTTGCTCATTCAGAGTCGCAGCGACTGTGGGGTTGGAAGGAAAGGAGTATAATAATGAAAGTGGAGATAGAGCGGTGAGGGATGGAAAGAGAGATAAAAGAATAATTTCTTTTTTTTTTAAAGGGTGAAGAGATCCAGCAGTGGGTTTACCTGGCTGCGCGGATTCGCCTCGGGTCAAATTAATGCCTCTTAATGTGATTCTGGGAGAGTTGGTAGATTATGAAATTGTGGAGAGCGCCCTCAAGTGTCTTAAGAAAGCCCTGCCACTGACCTTTCTCGTAGTTGATTTGCCTTTCCTGCTGCCGCGCGTTGTCTGCCGCTACCTTCAACAGACCCTGAATATTCCTCAGGAGGGTCTCGGTACTCGAGACCGAGGGGTCCTGGCCACCCTGGGACACCGCTGACGCTATCTGCGAGTAATTCAGTGCTTGGGGACTCTCCGAACCTGGCGCTGGGAGTGGAAGATTCTCTGGTACGTCCGAGAGATCTGCAACAATAATAAATTGCAATTATTAGAAATGTCATTCAAAATATTACCGATTTTTTCATTGAAACACGAAAGAACTATTATTATTATTTTTATTTTTTTGCATATTAAGAATAGTTAAGGTTTTTAAGATATGTTCTCAAATTATATAATGAAGTATTTTTGCTTTAATTTTCGTTTTTTTTTTTTACACCAATCGCATAACCACCGGTGTCAGTTATTAGCAGAGTATTAAGAGTTTTAATAACGCATTTTTCTTAAAACTACTTCATTTTTATAAAAATTTAAATCTTTTATATTTCTATAAAACTTTGACTGCATTATTTCTACAAAACTACTTTATTTTTGTAGATGGCCACATGCACATCATGGTCAGTTCCAATTCTTTTAATAAGAATTAGAAACATAACAATTTGGCCGGTTTACGAGCTCATTGTTAAAAATTGCATCATTTATTCAAATTTAGCATGAATGAAAACAAATACACTCATATAGTTTAAAGGAATTCTACCATTTCTCACTAATAAAAAGCTAATTATTTGGTTTGCCACCCTCAACCACAGATTTAGTTGATTTAATTAAGTATTTCTCTCAATGTTTCAACAAGATACCGAACAAGAATTAAACATGTTAGTAAAATAAATAAAAGAAGGTCATTTCTCTCGGATCCGCCTCCACGAACGCAAAACTGTAATAATAAATTCGCCCCGTGCGTTTATATACCAGGGCGCGCGGTGTAAGCAAAAGCAACAACCGAGGGGTTGCTGTGGTTCGAAGAGACTTATGCAAGGTGCGTGTCTTGAAGTCGTAACCTTGCGACGCCTGTGCTTGTTGCCTTTCGCCGGACTCTGATTTAACATCGTAGCAATCGAATGCAAACCTCGAACGTTGATGTGTAAAAAAAATCTCTATTGCCCACGAAAGAAATATTCGTAGCGTTAGAATAAAATCGACGTCTAGACATTCTCTCACAATTTTTGCCACTACAATCGGAATAATGAGCACTCATTATTAGTTAGCTAACAAGTTATTGAGAAAGAGATCGAGTCAATTCGAAATACTTATTAAACTCTTCCATTTTCATTTATGATATCTTAAATACAGATTTTGTATATTTAAAAAATTATTACAGCGAATCAATGAAGAATTCACATACTTTTCGAACAGAAACATTGTATTTAAACCAATTTTACACAAAGCATGCAGTAAGAAATTATTGTTCAATTTGCAAAATACTTTCTCCAGAACTTTCTTTAAGTCGAAGTTCCAAACATAATGGTTCATTTATTTTATTTATAAAATTAAACTGCATATTTTATACACGAAAAACGCGGCTAAGGGCAAGAAAAAAATATCCGGAAGAACTTCAATCTAACAAATAACAAAAATATTGCATTTTTTACATAATGTAGAAAAATGATCAAATTAATGGTACCAAAATGTTAACAGTTTGTCATGGGTAAATTTTCAAACGTTTTCAGGCCACCATTGCCCTCTGACATTTGACAGTGTGGCTTGCCATCGACCCCACAATTGGGAACACTACGCATACAAAGCGCATGCGAAGGGAGGGCTTTGTCAATCGAAAGCGTCGGAGCGATGAAAGGGGAGGTGACGGCGGCGTCTCGGTTAGGTATAGAAAGAGAGTGAAGAAGGAATGCCTTATGGTTATTGCGTTAGCGAGTGCCAGGGGACAAGATGTGTCTGCGTGGGTTCGCGCTAAGTGACCGCTCGTGGCCGGCCCACACCGCGTCGTCGCCTCTCGCGCTCCCTTCTCTTTCTCGTCCCTATATACCACACACCGTAGAGAGCCAGATCTGCTTTATGGCCAATGATATGTGTATTTATTGTATCGTCTTTTAATTATCAGCGCGCTCACCTACAACGGCAACGGCATTTGGTTACTTATTGCTGAAGGTGAGCGACGAACGCGCGCGCGCGCCTCTGCGGATTTAATGCTCGCCTCTTCGTGGAGTCGATTCGCCGCCGCCGCTGCCGCCACCGCCGGTACCCTTTTGATACCAAGAATGCGTACGTTTTTCCCTTCGATTCGCTATACCACTAGTACCCCTGGACCTCACGTTGAACCGCAGAGACTTCCTTTATCTTTCACGAGAGAAACCATTACAATTATCTGGAAAAGAAGTGGGACTCCCCTTGATCGCAAGTGTGAGTGCGTTGGACCAACTGCCGCCAAGGCCTTCGATCGACGTACACCTTGGCTGCTTCCTTTTTTCATCGCACTCACTTAAGATCTCTCAGTAATTCTCTTGGTCGTGTTTTCTATACACTCTGTCTTCAGGGAACACTTTGATTAACGCTAATGCGTCTGTCGAAATCTTGGAAGAATTTCTAGCTAGGCACGAGAAATGTAGCGAGTTCGGATACTTCAGTAGTTATCTATTTTTTGTGGGGCAATACTAGTGATGCAAAGTTTTGTTGATTGCATTGGTTTTATTTTTCAATAAAATAAAGATGAGATTGTCATTGATTAGTGATAAAAAATCAAATATCTTCTACCGGATCATAATCTTCCTTAATTTCATGTATTTGCCCCACATGGGCATAATAACACATGAAATTAAAATAATTCGTTGTAGACTTATGTGTATTTAATCCTGAAAGTCAAATTGTCGAATTCATTTAAGATTCAGTGGTTGCCAGATTAAGGCAACCACTGTTGTTTGATTAATTCATTTGCCTTATGCAGGACACTACAGGGTCATAAATGAGAAAACATATCACCAGCCGGAAGCAATTGAAGCCTTTATTTTAGTTTGATTTGATAATTGTGACATAGAGAAATTAGTCGTGAAATGATCATTGGTAAACCAAGCGACTTTTCAAGTGGAAACAGCGCAGAGAAGAGGAATCGGCGAATCGTTCCAAACGATCTGTTCGATTCCAAGAATTATGCGAGAGAGCGAGAGATGCATGGTTAGAGGGCCCAGTGCATGCGAGAGTGCGTCTCATTAAATCAGAACGGCATTCCGCGGGCGTGTACACTCCCACGGACATTCGATGGGGTTCTACTTCGATCACCATAGGTAGGATGTACCGGTGCATACAACACGCTGCGAGACAAGACTCTACTGGATCCCTCCCGCACACACGATATATGCACCCGCGAGACACAAACCACAGATTTATATGTCTAACTTCGATGCGTTCGACCTTCTCATGAAATTTAGTAGATCTTCGTTATAGCACAACGTTTCCCGGAGATATCCCGCATGCATCTTTGGCTAATAATATACAACCTGTCTCTAATCGACGATTGAATTAATTGAGCGAACATGATCTTAACAGATCAGTTTGTTTTATCGACTTAAAAGTCACTTTACTTCATACAGATTGGTACTAATTGCTGATTTATCCCACTGGCAAAATAGACAGGGTTCAGTCAATCGCCGCTTTCGTACATGACAAAAAAACTGGAGATGTATTCTGTGTGTTTTATGGAATGTAACCATAGGCCAATTAATTCAAATTCCGTGAAGAAATTAATCACGTTCCTTCATTAGGAATTTTAATTAACTTCAAGCTAATATTACCAGTGTCACATTTGTTTGCACAGGTTGGCCTCAAACTGAAAAATATTAGATATATTTATTCTTAGAGCAGTGTCCACTCGTTGAAATTCGGACTTCTTTTGAGAGCGCTCAGTTATCTCCATTTTTATCACATTTCGTTACACCATTATGATTTTCGATTCAATGACAGAGGATTGTTGCTTAGGATCAATGTCCCCGTGATCCACAGAATATGGATCAAAGAACTGCGCGATCTTGTGAACCTTTGATCGAGCCACGCGTCTTGCCACCCTCATGTTTTTCAGGCTTGTATATACGTTAGCAAATCCTTCACGCTTGGTCCTAGCGGCGCGTTAATTGGGCGACGGTGCCAATTAACGTGCTCGAGCGACAATGGACGTATCGATTAGAAATCAATGTGACCGCGTGCCGCTCCGTTGGATCAAAGTGTGAGGCCTAGGCGTGAGATGGGCCAGCAGCACGTTCTTCCCCTGTCTCTCGGTGTCGATCTGCTTTCTTCATCGACACAAAACTTGTTCCTTCCTTCTCGCTCGTACCATTCTATCTTGGGCCATCTTTCATTATTAAAATGAAACTAAATACCGGAGATGCGAGTCTAATGATCCAAGTTCTTCGTCAGTGGTTCTTCGCTGAAAGAAATCCACTCAGCAGTTCTACCGAGCCTTCGGTATTTCTGAAAAATTTAGGTATCATCAAGATTTTTATCTTGTCCTTGGATATTCATGCAAGTTGATATGAATGATTAAGAGCCGCAATCGGGATTATCAATCGATTTAATAAAACCAATCAGAGATCATGATAGCCCCTGCGAGACTGTTCCTCGAGAAGTGAACGAGCGCAAGCAGACGAATCCCAGAACGTCGCTCCGCGCTCGGTACAGCGATGATCGATGAGAGCTGCTCTGACCTAACAGCGGTCTGCACCAGCAACATCGACGAAGAACTCTCATCCTTGACCGTGCACCGCAGCCGTTCATGGCGAAACCGATATAATTATTTTTTCGCCAACACAAGCCGAAGCCACGTCGAGATACGAGCCTTGTTCTCTCTGGCGCTTCGAGACTCGAACCACCGACTGGTCGCTTCGCACTTTTCTGATGACGTACGTGGTGTAGAACAATTCACGTATATGTGTTTCTAAAGAGTTGACTATACTGCGATGAGCTATGTAATCCTTTGGAAGTCAACAAGCACGAGATTTAATTAAGTTTCTCTATCCTGGTCTATATGTTGTACATTCAGACAAATCGTGATATTCCTGGTTACTTTTATGTTACAACTATTAATTGTTACTCCATGGGAATATTTTCAATTGCTTCTAATTATATTACATTTGTTATTTCTATACTTAATGAAATATGGATAATGGAAAAGTCGATGTAAATGTAAACGTCGTTACATGGACTACCAATTAATAATTGTCAAGCATATCATAATTTTCTTATTTGAAGTTATTATTGGAAGCCACATTCTCATTATCGTTGTTATTGGCAATGAATCCGTTCTTCTGTTCAATGAGCTTCAGCTCTTCAGGCCATTGAGTGTAAAGTAGCCAATAACTGAGTCATCGAACAAACTGGGTGGCCGGGCGTGTGATAAAAGAGTGCAACTTCGAGTCTCCCTATACTACGCCAATCTCCGTTTGTTTTATCTTTTTCGCGTTATTTCTTTCCTCCTCAGCTTCGCTCGCGTTTTTTTTTCCTCTTTCATTGCTCTTCTCGTTTTTTAATCGTCAACATTAAAACTCCAACGTCGTTTATCACTGTCCGAGTGCGCCCCGATAATTAATGAACGACTCTTCATTACATTCTTCTTTTTTTCTTTAGGTTTCGTGAAGGAAAGAGCATTGAAAGAGAAATATTCAATTCGCAGTATGCAAGTACATCTTCTACCGAAAAATTATTTGTTACAGGAAGCTTGTTCCATCGATAAGTGTAAAAGTGAGTGAGAATTGTCGATACGCACCTTCGTCCTTCTCGTTGTCGTCTTCGAGGTCGTCGGAAAGATTGTCGTCTTCCTCCTCGTCGTCTTGCGAGCGTTGCGACGCTCCACCCTCACTTCCCGAATGTTCGCCGACGCTACCGCTTCCTGCTGTTTTCGACAGGTTCAGGACGGGACTGTGTCCATTTGACGAGCCTGTTAAAAATTGAAAATAAAACACTATTATTAAAAATCTATTTCAAAGATATAAAATCACTGAAAATGTGTCATAAAATGGAAAAGCTTTTTATTAATTTACAATTATATAAGACTGACTAGTGGTCAATAAAAAATCAATCGAGTATCAAAATAATAAATAGTAATTATTATATTTAAAAAGAATCATATACACTTGTGAATAATAAAAGGAAATTACTTTTAAAAAAAACTACTCTCCTGCAAAGCGATTATTATTCTAACGTTAAGTGTTACAGGCTGATATATATTTTGGTTAACCAAAATTTCCGAATTTCATCGTATGCCTTTTAGACGGTTGTGTATAAGTATAAAAGCGAGAAGAAAATTGAGACGCCAGACTAGAGTCGTTTTATTGGCCTTCTGACAACTTGATTGATTTTATTTGCCCAACCGCAGCAATTCCTATTTAGACACGCGGCACGTAAGCATAGAATGTACACTACACGAACTATCCACTTTCCAGAACTCTATCATCCGGTTGGGCGTCCAACCGTACATGTGGACCCATAGAACCACCGCGCACTTTCCCTACGTATTTGATATCCCAGCATTTTAATCCTGACGTGGATGGATTCTGTTTGGGCAGCGGTGAGCCGCTCTGTGGCGGACCCGTTTGCCTCCCCGAGTGACGCATGGCCACACGCAGAATATACACAGCACTCGGTCCTTTACCCTAAACGAGAAGGCTGGAAGGGTGTCCGGCTTCCTTTCCCTCAGGCAACTCTCGCCATTACTTAATTCGGCACATTTTCTAGGCCACTGAGAATTCGACGATAAATAGAAACGAATTGTTGCTGACAATCGTAGTAATCCTGGCAATTATTAAGTGATAACTCTTCATTAGTAATCCATGCGACTTTTCCATAGTTGCATTGACTAATTAATAGTTAGGACTAATAGAAATCAGTTATGGTTTCAAAATAATCGTTAATGTAACTATCTGAAAATAGTCGCAATACAAGGAAAAAAAGGCTTTGTTGGAACAACCAAGTACCTTGGTTATATATGCGCCGGACAATTAATTGGTTAGACCAACCAAGTTATTTGTTAGGCTACCAATTCCTTGGTTGGTCTAACCAAGTGACTTGGTTAGCTTACCAAGTGACTTGGTTGGTCTAACCAATTAATTGTCTGGCGCATATATAACCAAGGCACTTGGTTGTTCCAACCAAGCCTTTTTTCCGTGTCGTCACAATCAGATATAAATCTGATACTACACTGAGAGAAAATTATGGTATTAGTAACTATAAAGTGACAACTATTCATTTTTAGTTCCTCCAACTAATTTTTTTTTAGTTGCCACAACCATCGAATAATTACTGTAACTACCAAATAGTTACCATAACTATAAAAATAGTTGCATGGACTAAAAATTAATAGTTGTCACGTTATAGTTGACTGTACTATTACTATTTCTCCGAGTGTAATAACTATAAACTGACAACTGATAACTAATTATCTTAAGCCCATTCGAATATTTTTTCATCGTTGCGGTAATTACAAGCATATAGTTACCGCATCGATAGAAAATAGTCACATAGACGAAAAATCTCTCTTAATAGTTGTCAGAAGAATCACGATTTTTGCGGGTGAACGATTGATTGTATTATTTCACTAAATGAACTATTTTTTTTCTTTCTCTGTGTGATAAAGAGAGAACCGATGAAGACGCCAGCAAGTGAAAACGCACATGCCTTGGCCCAAGATATAAAGGATTCGGCCAGACGGATTAAAATATTACAGGGAATCAGAAAGAAAGGCGGAGCGCGCGCGGGTTCCGAAACCCGATATCGGACTTTGGTTCCCCCTTGGGGCCCTAAACGCCCGGGACCCCTGATCCATCTGCGCAGACCGGCGAATTGAAAAAATAGAAAAACAAAGACGAATAAGAAGAAATAAAATTAGACTCTTCTCGATCGAGAGAACAGAACCAAGTTAGAGACAAAGAGATATTATAAGGCTACAGAATGAAAAGAAAGAAGAAGCAAAGAAGCCGGGCAACAGCCTTCTTTCCAAGTATATACACGAGATTCGAGAGATCTTTCTGCGTGGCTTAGATTCGATCGGAATCGATCGATCGATCTCTCCCGCTGCTTCAACGATTGTGGATCACGTATTATCTTAATCCGCGTGACACGTCGGCGTGTTGGAAGGAGCTCAAGATTTAAAATTAAAAATAATTTAATGAAGATAATGCAATATAATACTGAATAGAGTCTAATATATCGAAGTCCCGAGGCATATTACCCCCCTCGCGCTCCTCTGCTTTCTCATTCATAATATATTGCGAGAGTATACGAGAAAGATGAGCATTATATTGCGCTTCTTGGAATAATAATTGAATTAATGACGTTATTATGTATATATACGTTACCATTGTGCGAGCTGAGGTCCCTCGGTTTGTGATCCAGCGCCAATGCCCTTTCCGCGTCTCCCCTCTCTTCCCTGATCCTGCAACAAGAAACGTGACACAGGAATTAATATCTGCTGACTTTTAAAAACTAAAAAGCAGGATATGTAGATTGTACAAGTACGTCTGATATTAAATCGTGGATTGTGAATGTAGATATTGTGGAGGTGGACCACTCTCTCGCAGTCTCTGCGTGATCTGTCCTGTGGGTATTAATTAAATAATTATTCTAGGGCCGGTTCAGCGAATGCGTGGGACGATAAGTGACGGTTACTATAGGTACTGTGCCAGTCTTCTGTCTTTCATACACTTTTAGTAAAAGGTAGAATAATATCGGTGTTGAACCGAGCATATCTACTTTAGATTGTACATTCACTCATTTTTTTGTACGGTTGCTGTATTTGTAAGAGGTGTCTTGTATAAATAGTAGGTCCAGGAAATCACAGCCTTATTTTTTGTTTCGGCAAGTAGTTACCATAACTATTGCATATATCACTTCTTTGCTGCAAGCGTTATATGACAAAATATATATGTTGTTGACTATTTAAACACAGAACTATTTACTAGTTGGCAACATTTGACTATTCCGAATGGCCGATATTACTTTTGTAATTGTACTTGTGGATCATTCCATACCAAGTGGGCCATTTATTTGCCATGATGCCAATTTTTCTATAGTTTGTAAGCATAATAATGGAAATTTTGTGAAATTTTGAGAAAATTAGGAATGGTTTGTCTTAATGAAAAAAAAATTATTTTAGTTTGTCAAAAAATGGTGGAAATTTTTTTTGAGCGTCTATGGAAAATATTTTATTGAAAAGTACGTTCGAAAATTTAAATTTTATACACGAACAGATTTTTTTGTACGATCGGTAATTTTGAATATACGGCGAATTGAAAAAAAATGAAATAAAAAATTGTTATTAAATTATGGGCAAGCCATAGGTGCTAAAATTCTGAAATAATTTATGGATGTTCTTGATACTCTAAACAACTTTTGAAAAAATTATGAACACTTTTTGCGACCATGCTAAATTTGGATGGTCCATTTCGTATGGAATGACCCTTGTGTAAAAACGATATGAAATATGACAGGTAGCGAGAACCTTTTACCACCTAACAACAAATACTTTGTTTAAGACATCAACAGCACATATTTTTTCTTATGATCCCAGTAGTCAAACAATTAAAATATCTATCAACGAATATCACCGATTTTAACCTGATTTCATTTCCTTGAGGTATTTTTAACAAATTTTGATGAATCCAGATTACATCGAAACTGCTAAAAGTTCTGGCAAACCATGTGTTTAATTGTAAGCCTTATATTGCATTGTTAACACGTTGGATAAGTCTGATATATTCCAAGGTTTATACACATACGTAATACCAGGTGTATAGTGCACAGCGTACATCGACGATCTCGCAGGCTCGAGGGCCTCGACTCACGGTGTAATATTCGACTAATTACGAATTTAATAACCCCCCTAACCCGCTCCCACTTTGCCCTCACGATTCTCGTTTGCTGCGTGGTTATTGCAGGGCTCCACGACGTCTAAGCAAACCGACTCGCGACTACGAGATCTGCTAACACACCACCGGGACATGATTTCACGAATGAGGGAGTGTGTGTCAGAGAGAACGAAGGAGGGAGTAAGGGTTGCGAGAGACTAGAGAGGTCTGCCATATTTGAGTGTACGTATAGCAAAGGGGCAGAGAGACGGACGGAGATATCCATCTTGCGTCTTAATCGACTCGTATTACCAATTAAAATTTAATTATCGCCGAAATTAAGTCTTCAGAAGGACGAGTTCGATATTGAGATGGTGCGTTAGCTCGTCTTCTGATACCGATCGACTCAGGACTCAAACTGCTGTCTCGCATTATCGAATTCAGCGCCTCTCGTAGGTTGATGCCAACAGAGATATTATCATCAAGATATTCGGACGATTAATTTAATGTCCCAGTCATTTACCAATACTCTTTCACATTTTTGTTTTTATTCCATTCATTAATTAATTCTTTTACTATTTTTTATACTTTTATTATTTTTACTTTTACTATTTATATTTACTTGGTTACATATCACTACAGCCAAACAGTATTTCGGCATTGTTTGACCAGCACAAAAGCCGATAATTGGATAATTTTTTAATCATTCTAGCACCTACTTATTTTTTAAGTTCTAATTAATATCAGACTGATAAAAAAATGGTCATGTTATGTAGCACTTTCAGTATGCAATTAATCGTTCGTGAATTGCGACTATAATTAGAGTTACGAGATGCCAAAATACCACACTTTTGGTTCTGATTATTTCGGATTACACAATCTTGGGTTTAAACGATGTTCACCCTTAGAGACTAGGTGATGAGATTTAAAAAATCAGGAATTGAGAAAAATGTGTATTTTCAAGTTTACTATATCTTAACTATTTAATAGTTTAAAATTGACGATGATAATAGTTTTTATTAATAGTTTCCAGAATTATCAACATTTCTGGGAGTGTAAAAGCTTTTCCAGTTTTACCCCCCTCCCCCCCTTTTTTTAAAGTTCCCACCCGAAGTACTATAGCTATATATGGTGGAGCTTTATTTCTCTTGGCAGTACTGCGATCCCTTATTCAGAACTGCCGTAACTTATCGCTCGTAGACACTGTATCTCTCTTTGCTCGCTCTTTGAAAGCATTTTCTCATTAAAAAATTAAGGCGCTCGCAAGAACGGGGATGGCGACGACGTACGACGGTAACTGAGAGTGAATTCGCGGGAATATCCGCGACGGAAAATGGTTTGGGGTTCGTGCATTTCTGTGTGTATGTGTGTAAGTGTGTCGGAGGGATAGGGTGTTGGCGCTTGGCATGGTAAGTGCTCTGCGGCTCCCAGATGCGCCCAATATTATGTTTAATGATATTAACTTCTTACTTAATGGTCCGCGGTTCGATTCGAGGTGCGAAGAGCCCTCGCGGAAAAGCCAGAGGGAGAAAAGAGGCCTAAAAAAGAGGAGGAGAGCTAGAAGGGGAGTGGGGGAGAAAAAAGAAGACTAAGTATTATGGTATATACCCGAGAGAATAATTCGGGAATAAAAAGAGGTCCACGAATGAAATTCTAATCACTAGGGAAGGAGAAGTAAGGGTCACACAATTTTCTACCCGGGTCATGTCACACCGAGTTTTCTCTGGAAACGACCTTTTTCCCTCTTCAACATTTTCTGCCCACCGCAAAATTGTATATACGATTTAATGGAGCAATTTTCATATAAACTTTATTACTTTTTCATTAGTCTCCTTTAAGAGTAATTTTCTTACTCGTGCTATGATTTCGAGTCTGAATGAGTGTACCATAAGAGTTATTTTCCTTCTCGTCCCTTCGTATTTTTTCTGTAATTTGGTACATGGATTTCCACGCTGCACTTCCCAAAAAACATGTTTAGAAGATGTCGAAATATATATTTTCCATGGAGAATTATCCTCTTGATATATGTTATTTATTTTAGATAAACTATAAAATATACGTGAAAACATGTTTTCTACACTGAGAGAAATTGAGAAATTGAGATTTTGTTAGACCAGATGACTATTTTCGAAGTTACATTAATTTTCTTCACTGCTACGAAAATATTCACCTGGACTAATAAAACATCCCAAGTAAAAAAATTATATATAGTCCGACATATGGAATTGGGCATATATAGTCTGTATAAATTCTATATACAATCTATATGCAATTTATATATAAGATTACTTGTAAAGTTGGGTTTATGTATAAATTGTTTATAAACTGTATATAGATTTTATAAAAACTATATATGCCCAATTCTATGTTTAAAACTATATATATTTTTAATATACTCTATAAATAATTTTTTTACTTGGGATAATTATCACTGAATAGTTATCAGGACCATTTAAATTTCTCTCAGTGTAGCAGATAACAGTTAGATCATAAAAATGTATACATTTTTTGTGAAGAAAATAGATTTATTTTATGGAAAAATATATTTTTGCTTTTTTTCCATGGGGGCGCTCGTCAAGTTTTCTTAATGCTGACAGGGACGCCGCCCGGCGGCGGCAGCGGCAACGTATAGGACTCATGCATTTCGCGCTGTGGAAATCTTAACGATTCGCGCTATTACGCGGGTGGATGGCCCCGCGGGCGTAAGAGTCAAACAATATAAAGCAGAGAAGATTAAAAGTTTCGCTGTGGTTCGCCGGGCGCGCACTGAGTGTACAGACCACGTCTCTTGTCTACGGAAAAGTAAAGCTGCGAGGAGGGCAAGCACACGGCCACTGGCTAACGAGCGTATCCCCCGTCGACTCTCGTAAAACTCTACCGCGATAGAGTTTGAGTGAGCTGGCACCGGGGAACTTCAACTTGCCAGGGTAAAAACATCTTTGCGATTCGCAAAAACTCAAGATACTTCCTTCTACAAGATTTTGCTGCGGGTTATATTTCGACGTTGCAACGGACTATCAAATCTTTTTTTTTTCTATATTTAATTAGTGAAATGAAAAAATAAAATACATTTTTTAACCATCTGATGCTTGGAATATTTTTTACAGAATTATTATAACGTTTCGGGAATTTTAACAATAAACATTAAAGTTTCACTTTTCACTACCAAAGTAATATTATTTTTAAGCACTATTTTCAAATGCCATTTTCACGCAAAATTATTTGTTACGTAGAATTGTCATTCAAAGTGCTTTTGAAGAAATGTTGTGGGAAATAAATTTTGTGGTTTAAACCATTTTTATCTCTAAGTTCTTCTGAATTTTAATTTTGCAAAAATCAAACTTCAAAAAGAAGTGACATTGAGTAACGAATATACACGGAGAGAAGGATCTGATAAAATTTACCAGACCCTATGGTAAAAAGTATCAAGCGCGCCTGGTATTGGGAAGCCATAGCCGCCACCTGACGAAAAGTACGAGAACTATGGGAATTTCTACCATATACATAGAATTTTTAACCATATTTCGTGGTAAAAATTCTCGTAGTTCTCGTACTTCTTGATAGGTGGCGTCATGGCTCCCCTGTACCAGGAATTTACGATACTTTTTACTAGAAATATGGTAAAAACTATCAGATCCTTCTCTCCGTGTATCGTCGAGTCTGGTGTATTTGGATTGCGTTAGTAATGAGCATGTTTCTGAATGTAATCGATCTGTGCTAACAGCGAAGTCTCAAAGGAAAAGGCTCGCGGAGAAGAGGGTATCCCACGTTTAGCATATACGAAACTAACAAACGAAGAGTTCAGGCTTCGAACCACCCCAGCAAAGAATCTGTTGTGCCTTTAATTTTGATTCGGTAATGACGGAGCCCACGGGGCGTCCCCCGCTTGTCGAAAAATGACTTCTCGGCCAGCGGGAGTTCGTTAAGAGGAAACGAGATATATATTGTGCTGTTTGTATATAAGAGTACCACGGCAAAGAGGATGCAGGTTCAATATCGTCCGGTCAAAGGTTCGGCACTGTTACAAAAACGGGTACATTCTAAATTGGCCCTTAACGTAAAAAAATCTATTTAATAAAAACTACACGAAAAAAAAAGGTTGCTCGACCACCAAATCAGTGGATAATAATAGTGACAGCAAGCCTTATTTGCTCTCCTAACAAAAATATTTGATAGCCTAGCGAGGAAATTTTCTAGGTTAACAAATCTTCTGTTAGCCCAGCAAAAGTACTTATTACGTTAGCAAATAAGACTTGCTGTCACTATATCAGCAAATGATTTTTCTCCGTGTACATAATTTCGTATGCAAACATGTATTGTTGATACATGTTACATATTTGACCTACATTTTTTAATATACGCGAAAATATATTCTTCACTATATTTTTCATGATACATGTCATATCATACAATTTTTAATGAAAAATATATTCAAGATGTATTTCAAGATATTATTATATACTATTAAAGAATAGCTACATCGTCAAGATGAAAATGATTCTGTGATTAAAATTTTTATAATTCCCAGTATTGATCGTGTGGAGAATCTGCGATGTAACTATTCGGACGTAGGATGAGTATTGTATAAAGTACACATATCGTGTGATATGTGGTCCTGTCAAACGTTCAGAGGGAACCAAAGGACTCGGTGGGTTTTCTGAATCAAACGTGCATCGTCGGCATAGCGGGTCCTCGATAATGACGACAACAATTGTAATTTCGGTGAGAACAAAGGGTTACCGGAAGGGGTACGGTATGAGTGCTGGCGCGGAGTTATGCCTACGAACGTGGTCCCTCGTCCAGCAACAGAAGCAGCAGGCCAAACGGGACTGCCAAGCTTTTCCAATAAATCCGCTCTTCTCGCTCGTATCCTGGCTGTTCGAGCAGCGGACCGATTTACATGCTTGCATATTCGTACACGAATATTCGTGCATCGCGTCGTCCCGGGGCCGCCCGCTGTTGGTTGGATGCAAATACCTAGCGAGAGCAGCGAGTATTTCAAAAGCTCGGAACCCTAGAGCGCACTAATGCAAAAGAAGTATCGTCGTGCTGTTGCTGCTTTCATAAAAAAAAAAAACAAGTGACAATTACACGAAGACAATTTTATCGTATGCTCAAATAAACGTCATGTAGTCATGACTACTGTTAAATTAGAATTATTCATTTTTAGTTTACGCAAATATTTTCATAATTACATTAACCCTTTTACTTCTGTTCTGAATCAAAATTGCGCTTGTTTAATTTTTTCAGCGCAAACGGAATTTCTGATGCAATCCTGCTCTCTAATGTAGCAAATATGCTACGGTGGTAGCTAAGGCGTATAGTTTTCAGAATAGAATTAGACATATATAGTCTGTATATACTCTAATTTTATTTTTACTTGGGTAACTTGAATTAGTTGTGATTATTCACGAGTTAATGTATCTGTAAAACAGTCTGTTATTTATTCATATTTGCGAGGACTACGTTTTTTTTTACTTCAGAAAATTATTCACGCTAATTTTTTCAAGGCATTACACAAGACAAAAGACAAAATCGTTGAAATACTGATAAGTAAGGCATACTTACCAGTATTTTAACGATTTTTCGAAGCTGAGCTAACACGAAGAATAATAATAACGGTAGCGATAATAAGAAGGAATAATAAACAGACTAGACTGTTGAAAGGAGCCGTAACCGGATCCAAAGAAAGATCAGCAGTGAAGAGATGGAGACGGAGTGGGGAACATGGAGCATTTTCACCCTCACCATGACGCAATGACATCCGAGGCGAAAAGGGGCTTCGCAACTCGCTGCTTCTCTTTGGGCCGGAGACCGGATCCTTCGCGAGACCCTCAAACGTGGCATCGTTTCTGAAACCCCTTTCTCATCCGCGAGGACACTCGGCGTTATGCCAATAATTACTGCGAGAGATCCGACAAGGAATAGTGATCGGGTTACCGCCATTGGAGACAGTGGCCACTGTAGAACTTTGAGATGTACGCGGCTCCCGTGAATAAATGTCAGTATAGGTGCAAGAGAAATGCTGAAGAAGAAGAAGAAGAAGAAGCAGCAGCAGAAGTTGCGAATCTTGTGGGGGATCGTAGAATGACTCGGAGAAATTTGCAACTCTCCCAATGGTAAGCTCAAGAATGCCAAGTGATAAATTATCTGGATGAAGGGTATAAGAGTCGAGGAATGAAAGGGAAGACAAGGGTGAGTGTATAGTATACAGAGGCTTCCTCATTTTCTCATCCTGTGGCATGTATGAACTTCTGCTTTCACGATCTGCAACCCTACTCAAGCAGTATACCAGCACGAGAAATCGAGTTGAGACTCCTTCGATGAAATCGAATTAGGAACACCAAATCCAGATTCGAAGATCGTTCAAGGAAGGAAAGGGCGCAAGGGGCGCTCGGTGATGCCCTCCTTCGTCCTTCTACATCCCACGCGTCTGTCTGATCGTTACAAATATTATCAAACATATCGCGTGCACGCCAGGAAACATTTATCAAACCCAAAGAGCTTCGATTGCTACTGGCGTCTGACCTCGTCCTCTCGTGTTCGGACTACCGGCCTAAAGTTGAGCACGTCTCGAAGGGTCAGAGGATTCAATCAGTGGATGCCTTGCATTCCATCGAACGTCGATAAGGCGGAAGGAATAAGACGCTTAGGTACGCTACGAATTAAACCTCCCTTTCCAAACCTCGTCATCTTTGTTACTCCTACGGTACAAAGCTTTTCTTAAGATGTATACAAAGTTTAAATCAGAATCATACATCAGACACAAAAGTGGATTTCGTGCTCCGCATTTGCCAGGACTATCGCGATTTATCTCAGAGTAAGGCAAATGTCCCAGTTACCGACCAGAGTCTTGATTTCTGACGAAAGCACCTATACAAACAGGTTTCACCATCTGATAAATAACCAATAACTGAAGTCTAAAACTCTTGGTAGAAATTGAAACACTCATCCTTCCTTGTTTATTTCTATGATTGAATGCGTTGAGTCATAAACTAGGCAACTTATCCTCGATATTATTTGCTTATGAGCAAAGTCAATAAACTTAAACAAGTACCTTGTACATATCGAGATCGGCATTATATATGCCACTGGAAGTGTTGTGCAGCATTTGTATCATCATATCTCGCAACAAAGCATTTGCCAGGACTATCGCGATTTATCTCAGAGTAAGGCAAACGTCCCAGTTACCGACTAGAGTCTTGATTTCTGACGAAAGCACCTCTAATACAAATAGGTTTCACCATCTGATAAATAGCCAATAACTGAAGTCTAAAACTCTTGGTAGAAATTGAAACACTCATCCTTCCTTGTTTATTTCTATGATTGAATGCGTTGATTCATAAACTGGGCAACTTATCCTCGATATTATTTGCTTATGAGCAAAGTCAATAAACTTAAACAAGTACCTTGTACATATCGAGATCGGCATTATATATGCCACTGGAAGTGTTGTGCAGCATTTGTATCATCATATCTCGCAACAAAGCATTTGCCAGGACTATCGCGATTTATCTCAGAGTAAGGCAAACGTCCCAGTTACCGACTAGAGTCTTGATTTCTGACGAAAGCACCTCTAATACAAATAGGTTTCACCATCTGATAAATAGCCAATAACTGAAGTCTAAAACTCTTGGTAGAAATTGAAACACTCATCCTTCCTTGTTTATTTCTATGATTGAATGCGTTGATTCATAAACTGGGCAACTTATCCTCGATATTATTTGCTTATGAGCAAAGTCAATAAACTTAAACAAGTACCTTGTACATATCGAGATCGGCATTATATATGCCACTGGAAGTGTTGTGCAGCATTTGTATCATCATATCTCGCAACAAAGCATTTACCAGGACTATCGCGATTTATCTCAGAGTAAGGCAAACGTCCCAGTTACCGACTAGAGTCTTGATTTCTGACGAAAGCACCTCTAATACAAATAGGTTTCACCATCTGATAAATAGCCAATAACAGAAGTCTAAAACTCTTGGTAGAAATTGAAACACTCATCCTTCCTTGTTTATTTCTATGATTGAATGCGTTGAGTCATAAACTGAGCAACTTATCCTCGATATTATTTGCTTATGAGCAAAGTCAATAAACTTAAACAAGTACCTTGTACATATCGAGATCGGCATTATATATGCCACTGGAAGTGTTGTGTAGCATTTGTATCATCATATCTCGCAACAAAGCCCACCTGCAGTTCCGACAACTACATAAACCGGTATGGCATTGGGGGCCTTTCAACCATCGTGAAAAGCTCTCTCACTCCGTCTTTCGGCTTCCCTCGCAGGGACTCTCAATGACTAATAGTTCTCAGCAGCAGTCACGACACAATCATTCGCAGGCTACCGTTGCTAACTTCATATCAATCCGCGGCAACTCTCTCTCTCGCCCTTTCTCTCTTTCTCTCTGTATCTCTTAACAAGATTTGATAAATGATCCGAGGCGCGAAAAAGAGTGAGACACTGAACGTGAGAGCACAGACAATTTAGATTAATTTTGCGCCCTACACTCGCGCCCTGTTCTCACCAATCGTTTCCTCGATATTTTAACCACTCGTCAAATCAACCCTCTATCTCTTCAGCAACGCTCGCGAGTGCCGAAATATTTACTCCCGAAAGTAGATACGGCAAAGACGACTGAGAGATGGAAAGTCACGCAGTGAATGAATGGATTTACCGGATGATGCTCTGCCCAAGTAAAATGGAAAGCGAATAGTAAGGGAAAAAAATGATTCGCCATTGCCGTACGTTTTCGATTGAAACGAGAGCTTTCAATTATGCTGAATAATAAACTACATCCTATTTGGAAAAGCAGCAAGGGGAAAAATGGTTTCACGAGTCATGATACTAACATAAGAAACGTGAGAGATAAAGTTGAATGCTTGAATGTTTCACCCTTCTATCTATCACATGTTCCACCCTTTCTAGAACTGCTGCTACTTCTTGCTTCCTCACCCTTTGTATCCTTTTTTACCATGATATTCAGAAATCAATATAAAATATAAATATTCAATTCAATGATCCAATGTTGCATAGAGAGACAAACGAACGCAGCATCATTCCACCATATAATGTGGAATGATGCTGTGTCTCTACATATACGACGTGCCACTAATTATGTATACCCCCTGTAAGACTCCCCGCAGACAGGAAATGGGACGCCCTAAGTTGTATCCAAGGCCGTGTCCGTTCATTCGCATAGCATAAACGAATGAATAAGCAATGCATTGTTTGTAATCGATCAATAATTAACCGCACAGAATTATTCCAAGTTGAAATTAATTATCGACACTATTTGTCTTGTTACGCTAAGAAAAATTATCCTGTCCTGGCAATTATTAATCGGAGTCTGTGCAACTATTTTTATAGTTGCATCGGCTAATTAATAGTTACAACTGACAGTTAACTTACAGTTAATTATGGTCACAATTAATAAATTAATCTGGATATAAAAATTGTTGCCGGAATTAAAATCTATAATGGTTTGCATTTAGTAGTTACCAGGACTACCACAAATTTTCTCAATGTAGCAGCATTAGCTACAGGTCTACCTTAATACCATCCCTTGACGTCAAATGTATATGAACTAGCGATAGAAAAGTACGTGGGTCGGGCATTAATCAGTGATTGACTATAAAGGGCGCAATCACAGGAACCCGTAAAGCGCAGTGAACACTGTAGAGTGATACTGGAAAGCACAGTGCTAAAACGAGAAGGAGATGGAGAACATTCGGATTAAGTCAGCGCGTAGATACTACGAAGGCGATAACCTCGGAGAGTTTATATGCTCGTTGTCGAAGGAGTATAGCGAAAGGACACAGCGAGAGCGTGCTTTAATTAGATGATGGCGATTCTCGTTCGGGCGAAATGTTGATTGAGCTAAATTGTTTTCCGGGATCCTGGGTCGTGGGATGAGATAGGACAGCGAAGAAGAACATGAAAGGGAAGTAGGACAGGCGACCCCTAGCTCGTGGGGTCTAAGGGATTGGAATAACGTTCTCACTCCAAGGTATTAGGTGCAAGGGTAAGGCACACGGTACTGCAGAGTACGAACTGAGAAGACAATGCTGATTCGGTTCACGAGATAACGCGCCGGGCTCCGTTTAAGCAAACGACTTCGGGATGGTGTTAAAAGCCAAGCTTGTGCATTGCCTTGTGTCTTCTAATGTACTGATCCGTATAAATTACTGAATACCAACACCTCCGTCAATCTCACAATGAATAAGAAATAAAGTTTGCCAATTGACTGAATGTACAAACGGTCCGTTAATCTTTGTCTATCACTATAATACTAGATATTTAAATATCGCCATTTCAAAAGAGTCTTGTTTAAATTTAAATAGCACTAAATGTCGTAAATTTTGTTCTTGTTTCTGGGGTTGTTTAACAAAGATTGAATTGGTATACTAACATCTGAAAAAGATTCAAAGTCCCAGAGCGGACATCCCAATTGCGGATTGGTTGAATTCAATGTTCAAAGATCGAAAGGAGGCTCAAGGAAAAATTAACAATTCAGTTCAGGTTCATTTAGCTTTGTTAATGGGAGGAATATCTATTACTACTCTCATCCCTTTTCACGTCGCATATCCAGAAGCAAAAGGGTTTGCATTTTTGAAGATCTCATTTCGGACAACCGCATCAGAACAGAGTGTCAGGCGATGATTATAAATGATCAAATGCCGGTGCTGAGTAGTGGTCTACCTTAAAACCAAGGTCAAAGGCTGTTGTACTAATCACTGTTGTGTGTTACTATCTGGTGGTCAGGTATACATACAACATGTCCTAAACTCTACAACTGAAGGATTCACTATGCTATGCTATATACCGAAGTAGCCGAGGCATCAGCAGTACGAGGAAATGGTCTAGGCATTAGGTCCGCAGCCCGCTAGAAAGGGTTTGAATTATGAAACGCGGTGAGTGGTAGATGCACGAATATAGCCAACACTCACGGAGATCCAGGGATAAGAGGTATAAACCTGGGTGGCGATCGCGGTGGATAATATATCGCGCAGGATATATGCATACTCGCATAACCTTACACACGGTCGTCCCTCAATGTTCTTACCCTCGAAGAGCATGCAACTATAGACCCTCAACGAACTACCCCATCTGACCGTGAGCTCCAAGCCCCCTAACCCTCTTTCGATACTAAGAAGATGCTGAGCATAACTCGCACAGTAATATGCAGTTCCGCAAAAAGCATTTTTCAATTCCGCGAAACTTTACGATAGAAATCTACCTCCCCTAGCGTCGCAGTTACTGTTCGTTCGAGAGAGAAACATTTGTACATAAATCTGAAAATTATGAGCTCTCACCCTCATCGGGGTCGTTTTACTCTCCTTCTCTGTCAACCCTCCGGTTTATAGTTTCTAGCGATACTAGCGCCCTCTTTATCTGTCTCTCGCGCATTCTAACCCGCCCCTGGACGACCCGCTGCCCGCAAGTGCAGCCCTATGCCGCCACCCTGACTCGGCATATGCCTGGAAACGCGTAACGGAGAGATAACGCCGTAGCGGCAATAGCAGAACCAAACGCTCTCGCCTCGCGCCACCCCTTCGTGCACACATGGACGGTCCCGTGAACGTAACCGAGTAAAATCAACCCCTCACTGTATATGCGACTGGGTCTACTGTGTGTTTCCATATACACTGTATCTGCCAAGAGTGCGAGAAAGAAAAGTCCGGGAAAACATTTTCCCATCATCGTCCGACACATGTATGCGTTGATGTATATGTTGAATACGTAAAGTAAAAAAGGAACCCTCACTTTGGTGACACCCGCGTTTTCATACAAATACAGAGGTATGCATAGAGTATAAATCAGAATCAGGCGAAAATAAAAATCACTTTCCAGCATTGTGGCGAGAGCATGAGTCGCTACGGCGATGATTCGATTAAGGGACTATCGATGGTCGTTACGGGACGTCGTCGTTGAAGTCGAGTATGAGTGCGAGGGGAAATACCGCGGCTTATCTCGGTTCAACTATGGACTCGATCTGTGGGGGATTTTGGAGTATTATATGACACCGGTCCTTCTTCTTTTTTAGCCCCAATTCTACGTTCCCCTGTGGATTTTTTTTCCTATGGCTGGGCAATACTTAGCTTTCGTAGCGGTACTTTGTGCTTGTATCTTTTTCTCTGCCTCACTCGACATTGCACCCTCCGCTCTCGATACTTCTTGAAAAATAGGCTTCTTGAAAACAAGTCGAGGACTTTTCGACTCAACACTTTATAGAGTATCTTCTCAAATATCACGATCCTCTGTCTTGTGTGCCAATTTTCTTTTCTTAAAGAGTTCTAAGGACGATTTTTTTTTCTACATGACTTTGAAAAAGTTTAATAAAAACTTCTCGCGAAGAAATCGTTGCATTCCCGGCAACTATGAGTGTCAATTATAAATTATTAGCCAATACGAATATTTTTTTTAAATTTTCTAGTGTTTTATAATTGTTATAGCAAAATCGGAATATTTAATATTAAACTGCAAACATGGTTACATGGACTAACAATTAATAATTGTTATTTTATAATTGTCAGGACTACCACGACTTATTTTGGGTGTACTATTAAATGCTCTCCGTATTCAACGAGTCAGTATTGGCAAAAGATATCAGTAAATATTTTCCTTTAAAAAACGGTGGTTATGTAGGAGTAGCAGATTCGACGAGTTGTTGGTTTGCATCTGTACTATGAATAATTCCATTCTGATTTACCCCTTTCTGTAACGTGGCCCCAGGGCCGTAAGGGGAATGCAGACTGCTCGGTTGAATATCTAAGGGGAATCGTTGTGCCTGAGTTGATTGTTGTATACTCAGCAATAAGTCTCCTCGCAGTTTGAACTCTCCAGCTCGCTCTATCGCCGTTTTTCTAATTCCCACTCGCACATTCGACACTGCGTCGAATGCTCAAATGCTCAGCCGCCAGGCAAAACGCAAATAGATTCTCGCGCAACCCTCTCTCGACTACCCTTTCACGCATTTCTGTTTCTTCGCGCATAAACTCTTGTTTCCCTTCGAAGTGTAACCTCGAACATCGAAGTTTTCAGTGCAGATCGTAAAAAAAATGTTCCTTCTAGCCCTTTTTGACGAAAAACACCAGATGCGATCCCCTTAACAAGTCATCAGAAGAAAAATATTCCGAATTTGGCTAGTAATTTGTAATATTTCCGGTGGAGAAAAATGGTTGGTGGAGTCAGCATGAATCATTTGAAGTATTTAAACGAAATATTATTTTATATGCTGCAACTCATCTGTGAATAATTCATTTGAAGTATTTAAATTAAATTTTTTTTTATATGCTGTGAATTTAACCTTTTCTCAGATTTTTTGTGCTTAATCTTTTTTTTTTATCGTTGGAAAAGGATATAGGAAACGTACGTGCAAAGATACACAAACCAATACATGGAAAAACCACCCTTCATGGTGTCCCACCAGGAGTAGCAGCAAAAGCACGAGCCTCTTATCGGGTTTGCGCAAGAATAGGATCCGAGGACGCTTCCGAAAGCCATAACCGTACCGGTAACTGCCACCCTCTGACTGATCGAACTTATTCTTTTTTTTCCTCCAACGGTCGCGCGATCTCGCTCGCTCCACGCCAACTCCGGCTGCCAAACGCGTTCTACCGATCGTACAAGGCAAAAGCTACGAATTCTCCGATAATATTTGGCGACGTGGAGGCTGGAAGGAAGATTCGATGCGTCCCGGACGAAGTGCTATTTTTCTGGAAAATTGAATAGTCAAAATCGAATACTCTCCCATAGAGATGAAGCAAACCCTTGCGTCATCTCTTTCTCTCGATTTCGCAATTTTGTGATACTTTTCATACACGCAGACAAGAAGTTTATGTGAAAATATTCATACGTAGCTACTGTGAAATACTTTTTATTTTTTCATCACATACAAAGTATGTAAGAGAGAAAGTATTGCAACAAAAAAAAAGACTTTCAGATTTTTCTATTTCGTTTTATATATCGATGAATTATTATGAAAATGTTCATTTTCATTTTTATAGTAATCACTGTCTTTACCGATTATTTAAAAAAAATAAACATCTTTCTGTATAAAAGCTACAAATTATTGATGAACAAATTTATCATACTGCTGATTCTAAAAATCTAAATAATTTAATCAACAATGTATAACAAAAAATGTACTTTATATTTTTTTTCCCTGAACACAACAGACGAATGTTCATCATTTACCCTCTTGTCCTTCATACGCACGATACGCAGCTTTCGCCCCAGTAGTAAGTGCGACGAAAGTACTAATATGTACCACTTAAATTTTCGTAACACTGCAGCGAAACGTGAATTAATGAAATGAAATGGTCACCACGTATTCGCGGGGCTTTTAACGTTTCGTACAGCGACCCCTTCAGAGTCACAGCATTTGAGTCGTGTTGAGTCCTCGTCGCAAGGGACGAGGACGCAATAGACCGAGAGTCCATTCGTTTCCGTTGTCTCTTAGTCCTTCGGGTTTTGTCGCCTACTCGTCTCACCTTTCCGCTGGTGAGCGAATCGTTGTCATCAACTCCCGCTTAATTTCTATCCCAAAAGCGAGAGAGAGAGACCGGAGTAAATTACGAAGGGTACGATGTGACGCACGGGGAAAGCGAGAGTGAGTATATATATTAAGCAACACTCGGAATTACAAATAACAAATTGCAATTTGATTCCCCGCTACTGGCGGTGTGAGTTCTCAACGTTGGTCTCTCTGGTGCGTTCCTCGTTCTGTGTGCTACAGCATAGCTTCCCGACTGCCAAGCCGAGGACGCAATTTATCACTAGGGGCGACAATTTGGTGACGGTTTCCGCTTCGTGCCATATCAACGCGACGCTTAACTGAAGTACTACTTGAATTCTTGCACTTTTCCTCTTCAGGACGGAAGGGTGATGTGAAATGAGTTTCAACTCACTAATATAAAAGTGCGAATCGTTATAGGCGAATAGCCTTCGGGCAACGTAGAAATGATTTCACGCATCCAAGAGCTTTCGCTATCCACTCAACGGACCCTCGGAGTGGACAGCCGGGCACTCGATGGATCTCGACAGGCAAACCAATAACACGACAAAACACCTGAGGGATTTGGATAATGAAAATGTTTAATTATAAACATTTTTTCTCAATTTAGAAATGAGAAAAAAATGTGATAAATCTACAAATGTGTTTTTGTGATAACGACAAAAAATTTCTATGGACACTCATCGGCAACAACTTTTTGTTGAAAGTATACAAATTCCTTATGTAGTTTTTAATTTGTAGTTTCAATTAGTCACTTTTGATCTTCAAATTATGAACATTTATTACAAACACTTATAGCAAACGCTAGTGAAATGGTGAACGTAGTAACTGTACCCAAATTTTGCAATAGTAATAGTAACATGACATAAAACTGGTTTTAATACTTGTTTCCCGAAACGTGAAGTTTTAGGTTTCGGAAAGACTAAAAAAGCGGGTGGTCACGGTACATCAACTCTGTTGATTGTTCCTACGATCATTGTCCACCAATCATTTGTCCGTGCACCATCTGTCTTAGCTTTAAATTTACCCAAAGCCCAGAGTATTCGTTACAATATAATTCAAAAAAGTAAAATAAAGGTCTGTACGTGCCATGTAACGTGGTATGTATCGGACCTGTTCCGTATCACGTACTCGAGATCCCAAATAAACACAGAAAGAGATAGAATATACTGCGCAAAAGGGTGGGAGGATACCAGAGGGATACTGCTACTCAGTAGGGCCGTAGAAAGGGAGAGAGAAAGTGAATTGGGGAGAGAAAGAGAGATAAAAAGAGAGAAGGCATACTCTCGGCTAAAGGTGCATCCCTCGAGCTGTATCGATCGTTGACTTTAAAATTCAAAGAGACCGACAATAAGCTTCCCTTTCCGTGTGCTGCGAGGCAGCAGACGAGCCCTCTCACTCTATCTGGCTGTTCTACAATATCATATTCCATTCCTTTCGTTTCATTGTCTGGTAAAGCCTGCGCTAATAATAAAAGATTGCTGCCCTCTAAGCTATGCCGAACGAGTGAACGTGCGGGAGTAAAAGAGCGAACGAACGAGCTACACGTTGCTATAGATATATATATATATCAGGGGAACGAGAAAAGGCCGCCGGGGGTGACTCTCTCCGAAGAGCGGAGCATCGCCTTACCCAAACTTCGGTACTACATCACGTCGCGAGAGATAGCTCTCGCGGTACGTACCGGCCGAGCATAATGCTTCGCTGAAAAGTTACCGAATTCCGGCTGAATTTAATATTCCACGCACGTGAGCGAGGCTACCACCGTTATCTCTGTACCGATGTAAGCTCTGTGTTTTTTGTCTGCCATATACATAGCACAGAAGCCCAAAAAATCCACTGTTACAACTTTGCAATAATTAAGAATTTCAAGATGACTTATATTGGGTTATTTATAGATTTACTTAGCATTTTTTATTTTCATATGTCCGTGGGGCTGTGAAATGGGGATGTAGATCAGGCTTTTAGAGAGTAAAAGGGCATGGAGAAGTGGGAGGAGGAGTCTTGGCCAGCTTAACAAGAAACGGGATGGGATTCTTTGGTCGACGAGAGTAACATTAAACCCTATTCAAATCGCGTGTAGATAACGACCAGAGTGAACCGAAGATAAAGCTCAGAGCAACTGTACTGGTAGGCAAGAGGAACCAGGAGGCTAGGGTGGCCTCAACAATAGTGCGGTCTCGTATATTAAATCACAAATGTATATACCGAAGAAGAAGGAAGGAAATGAAGATCGTGAACAATGTGAAACCGACCAATCCACGAGCTCTCACCAATATGCATTCTCCCCCACATTAAATCACATATCTATATTTAAACTTGTGGGAAAAATTGAAAACTTCATATGCGACTTTGAAGATTTGTAGAAATAGATATTTAGCTCAATATCAAACAAAAGTGTTGCCCACGTTTTCCAATAACGTGAACTTTTTTTCAAGTTGCGCTTAGCTTATAACTTGTTAATTGATTGTGACGAGCATCCAATTGGGTGCGACAAAAAACCAATTGATTATGTTAACTATACTTGGTTGAAATAAACGATCAACAACGACATACACCTAATTGCTTGGGCAATTTTATGAACGTCCAAATAAAGAGTAGGTTATCACAACTAAATCCGTTTTTTTTTGTTTTGCGTAATACACTATGCAATTGGTTTTAGCGTACAATAATTCATCTATCAGAAAAAAAAGAAAATTAAGCTGATGAACAATGCCATCCAAACGGATCTACGATTTCTCACAGATACACATCCTCCCCAGCATCAAATCACATCTACACTGGTGTCTCCTTTGGAAAATTGAGAATTTAATATGCCACTTTGATGATTCACAGAAATAGATGTTCATCTCGAGATCAAACAAAAGTATAGCACTCATGAAATTATTGAAATGGAATGTTTCAACGAAACTTTCGAGTTCCCCCGATTCGAATTGCACCATCCCCTGCTCTTGGAACCCTCGGAATACACACGGCGACAATCCTAGCAGGTTTCACGTTTGTCCTGTGGAGTGAGTTGACGAGTGCACACCTGAGCTGAAATTAAACGTTTAGAAAGACACGAAATGAAATATTTAGCGATCCGGGGGTCGGAGTCTGTTGTTAGGTATATATATGTGGTACTCTTTCTGCAGAGAAGGACGCAATCGACAACCCCCGTTTTTTCCTCTCGCACACGACGGTTCGGCCTGTGTTTATAATGTGTACGCGTGGACCATGTATGTACGCCTCGACGGGGTGTACGCCTTTGTCGGCATGATGCTGGACCCACGCTGAAATGTCGCAACGGGAGCGCACACGAGCTAAAACACCACCGGGCATCCAACGCTTCCTGCAATCACCCCCGCGATGGAGACTCCGTACGTCGTTCAAGCTGCATTATGACGTCAAACGCAGAATGGACAGCATTTGCCGGCTTTTATTTTGCCAACACCCGATTCTCTTTGTCGCTTGACTCTTTCACAGCTCGCTACCATATCGAATATCCTCAACAGTTTACCGGCTCGGTTTTTTATTCGATATTTTCTTTTGCTTCTGTTTTATGTTGTTCGAAAGTAAATCAGCACGTATCTAACATGATTAAAAAAAGAGGGTTTTGTCTTGTGTTTTGTACCTAATAAAAAATATTATGCACCCAGAAACAAGATTAGCTGGTTCCATTAAATCCACGGAAACTTTTTTGTTCCTGACAAAAATGTGCTGCTAATCTTTTTTCTTTGCTTGAAGTTCTTCTGAATAAGATGAACAGCTATTTATTTATTTATTTATGGAAAACGTTCTTTTACGTTTGTAGATGATTATGAGGTATTCCTGGTCAACTTCATAAGTTTTTGACCCTGACCCTTTTTTATAATATTATTATAATTGCTAAAAAAAATCCAGTTTTTTGAGATTTTTTTAAAACGGCCATTTTTTTAACATTTAAATTAAATACATGCGTTTTAATCATTTTGGCGCGGAATACATCATATCACTGATACTAGCACTTCCAAAAGTAAACGTATCGACGTATCATGTTAATCCAAGTAACTATTTATATATTTAGTCTGACTCTTCCGCAATAATAATTTGTTACTGCAGTAAATTAATAAATATGGTTTTGTTAACCTACTATTCATAGTTTGCAATATCATATTTTCCTTATTCCAGTACTATACTGGAATTGTCTAAATATCTCGTGGCACGACAAGGGTGGAAATAAAAAGAATCATCGCCGTGCCTAAATCTTGTAGGTTGTTCTCCCGATTCTTTGCTTGCTAAAGTACCGTCTTCGTCGACGTCGTTGTAAAAAGTCACAGCTGGCACATTGCGAAATTACGAAGTGTGGCGTGGTAGCCAAAGGTACAGCGCCTCGTTTCAGCTACAACCGTCGACCCCGTTGACAAATGACGAAGCCAACTTTTATTATTTTAGATGTGGCCCATCAGCGGTCTCGAACCGCCTGCGTCGACTCCCCTGGAATATGTTTTACATATTTCGTAATGCTTCGAGCCCTGTGCCGAAGTCACTTTTCCCACCAAGGGCGAGAGACAACTGCTGGTGGGTGGAGAGCTCGATGGGGTGGTTTTACCGTTTGACAAATAGCTTGAGGTTTTATTAGTCAACATTTTTGAGGTACTCCCGAGCAAGTAAGTACGTGGTGTTATACTATATGTATTTCAGACGTGGCGTGTTGAACTAAATAAAGATAAGTCATGGTATGCATTACGGGGGGACTTTTTTTTCATCATGTGACTCGATATTTTTCTTATTCCCAATCACCCCTTCTCCTCGAAGCACTCACAAGACTTACGAGTTTTACAAGCGAGAAAAAAACAGTCGAGCTCAACAAGCGAGTGGTTTCTGATAAAGAAAATATTGCGTAGCCAATATGCAGCCGACCCCTCTTCGAGTCACTCCTTCCGTTTCGTTCGACGCTTATTTCGAAAGCAACGGAGCTTTCCTGATCTTTTTCCTACTCTCAATATATGCAAACGAAGGATCGTTACGGTTATGCGAGTTACATGCCTTAAGGCATTATATATATATATACATTTTACCGTGTATAATACAGTGCTCGTATCGTGGCGTAACACACACGCTGATTCGGCGTGAGAGAGGATTGATCGAGTGCTTCTCAATTTCCAAACTCCTCCCTCGCTACCCCCCTTTAACCCTCGAGCGTCTCAACCCCTACACGGAAATTGGATGTGCTTTCTAAGTACGCACAACCAGCCAGTCTACTCACACTTGTACAGCAAGTACATTATTCTCTCTATTTTTCCTTTCTGCCTCTCTCTCTCTCTCTCTTTCTTTCTCGGCTCTTACCGCAGAGCTTTCGTTTCGAGCTAATGCACTTCTTTCGTGGTCTCACGCTATTCACAAACTCGCACCTACTCGACGTTTTAATCCGATCCATTCAACGATCACCCTCCTTTCGGTTTTCCGCGAAGGCAACGCTTGCGAAACACTGGACCGATCAATCTAAGGCTCTTTTGCCGGTGCTTCATTTTCACGATTTAGTAACAAGCGACCCCACCGTCCGTGACTGGTTAAAACTTTTCAATATGCTGCTCTCTGCAATCTTAAATAGACTTTATGAGTGTAACCATTCTTTATTCATATTTTTTTTAAGGATCCAGAGTATGTTTGAAGATTACGGCGAGATGAGAGACTGGTTCAACTTAATCCGGCGGACATGGATTCTCAAATACATTTCCGGCACAATATTTTTTGTTATTTTAATATTCTTTAGCTTTTCTCATTTAAAGGATTATTAGAAAAATAAAACGAAGGACTTTGTTGATTTATCTAAAAATTTATTTGGCCTGTTCGACGTCCTCACTTACCCTTTTAACCGTTAAGGTAGTATAGTTTCTGTATTCGAATAGGTAATAGCTATTTTTCAAAACATATTGCTTTACGTCCAAAAATTATAAAAAATTTTGTTAAACAGTGATATTATATTAGGAATGCATCCTACATTCAAATTCCATTCAAGAAAAGCGCATTCATCCATTCCTTGCAACGTGGAAAAGGTTTAGTCGATGAAGAGTAAAACAAAGTAATTTCTTTTCTTAGCGAAACTTTTAATTTAAATTGACATGTTTTGGCTATTAGATATTCATGGTAATTGCATAATGTAGTCGACATTTTTATACCGACTACTAGTACCACATTTACACGAAGCAGTGAGCATTTTTTTTTTAGAATTCCAAACTATATTTTCTGCAGTTCACGAAATAATAATTTCTGTAAATTTAAACCCGGCATTGTCTGTACAAGTCAGAGTTGTAAATGCCAAATACTTATAGAAATAATGATGACGATACGATCAGCTCTATAATTATGATTTTATAATAATAACATATAGCGATTGTAATACGATGATTAAACTTTGGAATGGCTGCAAAAATTATTATCTTTCAATAAAAATTCACGGTAATCCTTTTGAAAAAATGGAAAAAAATAATTAATGCCTAAAGTAATACTTATTTCTTCCATTTTTTCCACTATTTCTTGCAATATTAAGGCGAAAATTAATATTTTTTTCAGCTATTCAAATGTTTACACTCTATTTTATAATCACTACATATTATTATTATAAAATCATAATTACAAAACAAATTGTACTGTGAGATATAGTTTACTATATCTCATGAATTAATGGAGATTTACAACTCTGGTACAAATCGATAAAAAAAAGTGATTCAAAACGAGAACACAGCTCTGTTGGTTAAACTAAATCCAATATGAGCTCTCAAATAAATAATTATTCAGTATAACAATACTTTTTTCCCACCTCAAATAGTTATTCAGTATAACAATACTTTTTTCTCACCTCGTTTTGGTCTGCTAAAACCAAATGGCCGTTGAATATACCAAATATTTCGTTAGTCTAACCAAACTTTTATTTGGCAGCCCAAAGAGGATTGGAAGGTAACGAGTCTGCCAATCGCTACAAAGCAATGACTTTAGAAATCATGAGACCTCCTATTTCGTTACGCGAAATTTCTTCGTCCTTGTCAGTAGAGTAAAAACCATACGAAAAGGACTCATAATCTTCGTCGCGAGACTGCCGCTCGTATAGACGATAATAAAATAATATTCAGAAAGCGGTTTCGCGAGCTATCCTCTCTGTCCGGCAATAATATAGTAAAACAAATGTGCCAGACGACTTTTATGAAACGATCGGAGGCGAGATGAGCGGACAGTGCGCGGTCAACCCTTTCCGCGTAGTTAAAATAAAATCCTTACCCTTTCGAGCCGAGCAGGACTTGTGTCCGCGTGAAATGGAAAACGAGTCAGGATGTGCACAGGCAGCGGCAGGATAAAACGTTAAATACGACCGCTGAACACCGGGGGCCGGCAATAAAATCGTCGTAAACTATATTTCGCTCGGATAATGCACCTGCTTTCGGAAGCTACGCGGAATTACTCGTCGACTCGCTGACGCGTGTGACGAAATCGTGTCGTGCCACGTTGAACAACATTTTAAGACCATTTGTTAAGCATCCCAATGACCTGACCGATTCTTAAAGATGAAAGTGACTAAAAACTGGTAATCTTACATTAGATGTACTTACTTATTTTTATAAATATTTGAACATGAAAACAAGCATGTAAACATGTTAATTAGTGGATAACCAATTATTGCTCAGACATAAAAATATGTATGCTTTTATGATAGTTATAAATAATTTGGGGTATTCGTAATAGTATTTCATAATACGTTAGTATTCACTATGTTATAAGGAATAATAACGAATGGACCTCAGTTAGTTTCCCGGACTTCAACCAACCTTTTTTCTAATTACAGAACTATATTTTACTATTATACTATTTTACTTAAATTATTTTACTATTAATAACTTAGAAATTACTATTTCGCCTAATAGCCGATAAACCTCCCATATATTTATTAGAAATTACTATTTATAGAAATTACTAAGTTTCTTTTATTGTTAGATCAATATAATTTTCAAACAATTGAACTTAATGCATTTATGCATTGATTTTATAACCTAATAACGGAGACGAAAAATCGTTATAGCTAGTAAACGTCAGTAATGATAATCGCACAACTTTCCACCCTTTCTGATAAACCGCAACGAATACTATAGTTACTATGGGCTCACTAGAACTTATGACGTTACAACACTATATAGTGTCATGTGTAACGCTTGCCTTGTTCCGTTTACTGACGATAGGAGTGAGAAAATATATATTTAAGTCTCGGCGATGACAAATGGTTTTTAGGTATCACCGGCAGCAGCAGCCCACTCTTTCCCTGCATAGTGAGAGAAATCGAGATGAAAACTCTGTAGAGATATGAGGGAGTAAGAGAGAAACGAAGAAAGTGAGAAGGAAAAAAAAGGAGAGAGAGAAGGATAGCAACTGTGGAGGCGCTGTGAGCTGAAAACCTCGCAGATGCGCCATGACTGATGATCCACACTTCCAGATGTACTCTCCATGCCATATCCCAAAGCAGCGTGTACTTTTATCGTCGCTTGTTTGTTCAGCGAACGAACGAACGATCAAGCAAAAGCTGACTCTCGCTCCCGCATGAAAACACCGGTAGTGCATAAGCGGAGGTTGTAGTCTTAGCTTTGCCGCGGAACCGACTAAGATTTTTTTTTTTTACACGAGATAGAGACGAGAGGAAGAGAAAGAGATATAATATTTTCAGAAGAGCAGAAATGGTCTCTGAATTTTCGTGGGCTGCATTCTCACACTGCACTTTCTATGATATACATAAGTGATTCACTGTGGTACACACGTGTGAGCACTCGTGTCACCTCGTGTATAATCCAGCAAGCCTTCTAGTGGAAGCTCGATGATCGACGAGGATCGAGACTGAAAAGCGAAGCACGTACGTCTTTGCAACATATGCGCCTCACGACTTTCTTCACTGCCACTTGGTCTTTGATATAATAATTACAAATATGATGACACGATAAAAATAAACAAACGTCGACGATGTTTAACAGCTTCAGTAAGTGGAGACGTTCCAGTTCATGAGAAACTGTGTCAAGGCTTGTATAATTATCGAGGAAATTCGAGATAAAAGAAGAAAATAATTATATTTTTGATTAATGATTAATTAATCTCCTATCAGTTTCACATTTCTGACAAATATTTAACGTCAGTTTCTATTGTTATTTTAATTATCTTCAATTAGTTGCAGAAAAGGTACTAATGGGAATATAAAATTAGTTACATTGACTAATAATTGAATGTCGTTACTGAAAAAATTTGGAAAAATTTTGAGAAGATATAATCAACATTTTCTCAGCGTAGGTGAAAAATGGCAATCAAAGTATAGATATATTGATTGTTAATACGATTGATATTATAAAATAGAATTTTTTAATTGTTATGCAAATGCTATCTAGTACACAATTTCATTATGAAGACGTTTCATCTTCTTTTCCACTTCGTTGACTAAAATTTATTATCTTCACAAAAATTACAACTGTAAGCGATTATTAAAATAGTTCATTCTCGAGCTGCCACTTTTCATTAGCCAAGTGCTACTACCCCTGCTGATGCTCGTTCACTAAACGTTCGGTCTATGTAAATTGAAGAGGTTACCGAGTTTTACATATTTCAACAAAATCGTCGAAGCTCGATGCTCCCTACGATGTGAATGCGGAATACGAGATCAGCAGTGAGAGAAGAGATGAAAAGAGAGAGATAAATTTATAATGCACTATCGATGCTTTAAGAAGAATCATGGAATATAAAAAAAGTAATTCTACGACTTAATCGAAGAAATAAGCGAATTTCTTAAGGGGAGGGAGTCAGGTAAAAAAAAGTGATTTTGGAAATTCAATATCATCCAAATGCTATTGCATATAAAAATGCCCAACGCATTATATTGTTGGTGCTTGATGAAAGGATTTTTTACTGTCGTCTGACTTGCATATGCTTTTCAATATTATCTTAAGAAAAGTTGTTAGGTTTTACATTCTGCGCATGATTCAGATCAAACTACTAGGCACATTGGAATGGTTGACATCTCATTTTCTTCTTCATGAAAAGATACACCGGCTAAATGGAGCAAACTATTTTTTTTTCATTCTGAAAGCAAAGATAATCACTGATTTAGAAAACAGCATAAAATTTATTTATTAATAATTATGTCACTTAAAAAATATCACCTTTTATTAACATTTGCTCCATTTAGCCGGTGTATCTTTTCATGAACAAGAAAATGAGACGTCAACCACTCCTATCTGCCTAGTAGTTTGATCTGAATCATGCGCAGAATGGAAAACCTAAGAACTTTGCTTAAGATAATATTGAAAAGCATATGGAAGTGAGACGACAGTAAAAAATCCTTTCATCGAGTACCAACAATGTAGTGCGTTGGGCATTTTTATATGCAATAGGATTTGGATGATATTGAATTTCCAAAATCAATTTTTTTTTACCTGACTCCTCTTAATAATACATGCTCTTAATATCCGCCAATATGTTTACTTTATTGTGTCATCGAACTCAGAATAAATGTAAACAAATATACCAATATAAGAAAAATAATTTTAGAGATTACTAAATAAACAATACATAATAATGTAATACTACTTTTTTATATGATATGGAAAATATAAATAAAATTATTAAGTGACAAAAAATATCGTATCCTGGAAAGACAGATGGGGTGAATTGAAGGCAGAGAACAGAGTGAAAAACAGCTGCAGCGGGGGGTGCAATGGCGAGGCACTGCCACTCGAGAACTGCAGCCCAAGCATTTTGTCGAGTGTTTTATGGAAAGCTTTAGAATTGTAGATTCGCTCGGTGGATGATGGGCTGAGGTGCTCGCGAGAATGCGAACACTACCGCAGCATCTCCGACGATTTATGCCTGCACGACAGTCTCAGTGTTGCCACGGTATTCCTAAAAAAAAGCTTGAGAGAAAGAGAGATACTTCGGACCATATTCGAGAGGGATATTATTTAAATTCTTTCAAATTTTAGTATCAACAACCGAGTCTTCGGAGATTGTATCCCCATTGGAGATTTGCAAAAATGCGTTTTTTAAGCCCGACCAGCAGTGGAACAGGTTGAATTTATTTTCTCTCTCTGACTCTCGTTTAGATTCACACCGAGCCAGAGATCCAACGTTCTCGAGGTGTTGTCGGTGTCAGAAACATTTTTAGAATCGTGATAGATAGTCACGGGGCGCGAGCTATTCGAATTGTGAACTGTGCGGTATTGGGGTGGCTATGGAATACAACGAGTGGGGATACGGGCGTCAATTTTGCTGTTTCTCTCTGTCTCACTCCCTATCGAGGGTTAGGAAGCGATTTGCTATTGGATTTCAATTGGAAAACGATTATTCTCGTCGAGTGACCAGACCGAACAGCCGACGCCAACACCTTCTAGCTCGTTTGTCACCAGGAGTTATTCTTCCTTTCGGTCGCAGTGAAGAAGGGCTCGGAAAGTCCTGTCAGTCACACTCTTCGATAGAAAATGTGTCTCTGAGAAGAAGAGATAATGTAATACTTCGTGTTCTCTAACCACATTGCCAAAACTCTTCTAATATCAATTTCCACCCCCTACTGTCACTTTAGACGTAACAGATATTCAGTAAAAAGTTTCGTCGAGTAATTTTCAACTAAACAAGTATTGCAACTTATTAGTTGTCATATGCCGGATAGTTTGTACTTGAAAACTTATTTCCTTTTATTGTATAAAATTATTCTATTTTTATCAGATCTGGTGGAATGTCGATAAATCGTTATTTTTTAAAATTAGACCACAATATTGGGCCAATTATAACGAGTCTTATTTTGAATACTAAAAGATGCTACAATCCCGACGGAGATTAAAAAAGTTATTGGTCGTTGAAACGTTGTAATCGTTTGTTTATCCTACCTAACCTAAAATTCTTTACACAAATGGTTGTAACTCTTCGAGTAACTGACAATATAAAAAAATCCAGGCAGTGAATCGATAAAATATTTTTAGACAAAACGAGCTCTCATTCATGATAATCGTCAGAATACGATCGTTCATTATTTAAAAAAAAACAATTATGTAAACCAATTTTGTCTTAAATTACCGATTATTAATCAATTATATTTCAATTACCCGACAATGAACGTTTCTGTATATTGAAAACATATATTTCCATCTGAAGCACCAAAAATTGTATAAATATTTTTTTTAACGGTCACTGATTCGTCTACTGTAGAGCGCTCCACCCTTAACAAGTAATCGTTCTTAATGCACAGGAAATATGCTGTCGAATACAAGCACAAACGGCGAGGAAATGGCGAGATCATGGGAATGCATCGAATTCCGAAGTAATTGCAATCTTCATGCATATCGTCATCGTATAGTAATACACCGTTTATATGACAGGCATTGAATCGATAAAATATTTTCAAATAAAACGAGCTCTCCTTAATGATAATCGACAGAATAAGATCGTTCATTAGTTAAAAATTCAATTACATAAAAACATTTTTTGAAAATTACCGATTACTAATCAATTGTACACGGAAAGGAATGTTTGAATGTGGCAACTAAGTTTTCAATTTGTTGTACACAATATCTCGAAAATTAGTTACCTCAACCATATCGAATAGTAACCGCAACTATTCACGATTAGTTCTCGCGAGATTAGTGAGGTTAACCAATACAATCGTTGGGACTACCACTCGAATAGTTGGGACTACCATTCGAATCGTTGCACGGAAAGAAAAAAGTAGTTCTGGCTACCAATTCCAGCATATGCTGTGCCGCGTGTTAGTTACTGAAACTAAATCCGAATCGTAGTCTCAACTTTTTTCGATTGGTAGCAAAAATAGTACGTATAACCAACAACTTGGTTCCTGCAACAATCACGGTTGCTATCCAATCCAAATGATTCGTTACGCCAACCAACCGGTGAGTTGAGGTTATGATCACAGCTGGTCATTGTTACTATCGATACTCTACCAACGAGGTTATAGTTTCTTCAACCGACCGAGTAGTTGGCGTTATGCTAACTATTTCGATTGGTTGTCGGGACCGATAAATCAGTTTTTACAACTACTCTTTTCTTTTCGTGTGGAACTACCATTTAAGTTTTAAGGGAAATAGAATAATCGATAGTTGTGTCAACTCATTTTTTGATTATGGGAACTAATCTTTTCTTTCAGTGTATTTCAATTATCCGACTATGAACGTTCCTGCATATTAAAAACATATGTTTCTATCTGAATCACCAAAAAATGTATACATTTTTTTTTATTGTCACTGATTCGACTACTGTGAAACGCTCCACCCTTAACAAGTAATCGTTCTTAATGCACAGGAAATATGCTGTCGAATACAAGCACAAACGGCGAGGAAATGGCGAGATCATGGGAATGCATCGAATTCCGAAGTAATTGCAATCTTCATGCATATCGTCATCGTATAGTAATACACCGTTTATATGACAGGCATTGAATCGATAAAATATTTTCAAATAAAACGAGCTCTCCTTAATGATAATCGACAGAATGAGATCGTTCATTAGTTAAAAATTCAATTACATAAAAACATTTTTTGAAAATTACCGATTATTAATCAATTGTACACGGAAAGGAATGTTTGAATGTGGCAACTAAGTTTTCAATTTGTTGTACACAATATCTCGAAAATTAGTTACCTCAACCATATCGTATAGTAACCGCAACTATTCACGATTAGTTCTCGCGGGATTAGTGAGGTTAACCAATACAATCGTTGGGACTACCACTCGAATAGTTGGGACTACCATTCGAATCGTTGCACGGAAAGAAAAAAGTAGTTCTGGCTACCAATTCCAGCATATGCTGTGCCGCGTGTTAGTTACTGAAACTAAATCCGAATCGTAGTCTCAACTTTTTTCGATTGGTAGCAAAAATAGTACGTATAACCAACAACTTGGTTCCTGCAACAATCACGGTTGCTATCCAATCCAAATGATTCGTTACGCCAACCAACCGGTGAGTTGAGGTTATGATCACAGCTGGTCATTGTTACTATCGATACTCTACCAACGAGGTTATAGTTTCTTCAACCGACCGAGTAGTTGGCGTTATGCTAACTATTTCGATTGGTTGTCGGGACCGATAAATCAGTTTTTACAACTACTCTTTTCTTTCCGTGTGGAACTACCATTTAAGTTTTAAGGGAAATAGAATAATCGATAGTTGTGTCAACTCATTTTTTGATTATGGGAACTAATCTTTTCTTTAAGTGTATTTCATTTATCCGACTATGAACGTTCCTGCATATTAAAAACATATGTTTCTATCTGAATCATCAAAAAATGTATAAATTTTTTTTTATTGTCACTGATTCGACTACTGTGAAACGCTCCACCCTTAACAAGTAATCGTTCTTAATGCACAGGAAATATGCTGTCGAATACAAGCACAGACGGAGAGGGAATGGCGAGGTCATGGGAATGCATCGAATTCCGAGGGAATTGCAATCTTCATGCATATCGATATCGTATAGTAATACACCGTTTATATGGCAGCATATAGTACTAATACATAGAGCGAAACGTATGTGAGTGTATGCGCGAAGCATCGAGAAAAGCTGAACCGGGGTCGTGGGTTCCGTGGCCCCGGGGGCAAACGCGTATTTGCGGAAGGGCCGCTGATAACACGCGACCGAGTGGATACGCACCTCTACGTATACGTACGTAGTACGTAATATATCTACGAATGCGAAGCTCACCTATACGTGGCCTCGTCGTGGTTATAGATGTAGGTAGGCGAGTACACAAGTCCTCGACGTTTTCTCACTCACTCTCACGTTTTGACTCATCATGTTTCTCGCTTGTCGAGGGGACGTGCGCGCTGCTCTCTCGGACAAGGCAAATATTAGTTCATTATCAAAAGTGCCAGTGAAACCCCCCGCCGGTTGCTTCTCTCGTTCGTTTCCATACTATTATACATGTGTGCACTTACTATATAGTTTACTCTTTTGCATCAGACCGCAGCCGCAGAACCAGCACGTTCGACAGAGTTCATTTAATGGATATGTTTCCGGTTAGTCTTTTTCCGACCAAGCGCCGACTACTGGACTTTAATTACCATACAGCTCCGGCCAGTTAATTTTTTATTATTTAAGGCAATTTGCAATGTGTCATTGAGTAATTTTCAATAATGATTTTATAGTATAACTCAATAATTGTGGTAGTAATGGATACTATTATGTGTCAACTATTTAGTCCATGAGAATATTTTTATTGCTATAAATTCAATTAGTTGGGTATATGAATTAATTAATATTACTCAAAATGTAAGTGACATGGACGAAATAGTAATAGTCATTTAATAGGTGCCATGCTTGCGATTATTCCAAAATCAAGTCTGCAAAATAATTTAAATGCTAGTTCTACAAACCCAAGTAAAAAAATTATATATAGTCCGACATATGGAATTGGGCATATATAGTCTGTATAAACTCTATATACAATTTATATATAAGATCACCTGTAAAGTTGGGTTTACATATAAATTGTATATAGATTTTATACAAACTATATATGCCCAATTCTATGTTTAAAACTATATATACGTCTTTATACAAGAAATGTACTCCTCTTATTTATTTTTTCGTTTGGGAGTGGATGCCAAATAACAGCATTGTGCCGATATGATGTATGTATATGGAACCACAAACAATTAATCGTGTAATTAATCGACTGAGATCGATAGATGTGATAAAACGGTATTGTGTGGAGAGAATGAACGTGTGGTGACGGATAGTTTGGAAAAGAAGAGAAAGTCGTGGAACGACTAGAACCAACTGAACCAACACTCCACCTCCTCCAAAGGGCGAGTGTATATTGTGGATGTAGGTATCATCCTGAACAACGAGATAGTGGCAATGTGCTGAAGCCGCCTTGCTATATAGAGCTCAATGTGATCGCGAGCGAACGAACGGGCCAGCGAGGAATCGCATGTCGCGAGGGCATAAATAAGAGTCCATGGGAGCGGGTGAGTAGAGCCCCCGAGGCTCTGAACGTGCTGCAGAGGTAGAGAAGAGACAAGCGCGGGTGAGACGACGACGTAGTGTGGACGAGTTGGGAGGACGAAGACCTGGCTATCCTGCCGGACCTGTACGTAATATACTGGCTTGTGTGGAGCGTTGAAGGGAGACCATTTAATAACAATATATCTTGGCCACCACAATACTACGGCAAAGAGAACATCCACGCTGTACATGTCTGAACTGTGGACTCAAAACAACGAAAGGAGCGAGTGGCAGACAAGGGAACAGAATATTGCCATTGTGTTAATTGGACATTTGTTTTTGGGTGATTTACAGTAATTCGGAGGATATTGGTAATGTAGAAGCAAAAAAAAGCTTGTTCAAAGCAAGCTGCCCAAACGTTTTCGCGTCCATCAAATGAATAAAAGTATTCTTTCGATTAAAATTGAAGTCCTGATGTTTTTGTTTTATCGGTTACTATGGAAATTAGAAGTTTGGTGAAAAACATTTGACGTGAGTCGGTTGGTTCGTGACCATTTACGAAATAAGACATATTTTTACCCAATTGTATTTGTTCTAAAATAAACATTCACATTTTTGTTTCCAATTCTATAGTAATCAAATTGTACATCTGCACGGAAAAAAGGCTTGGTTGGAACAACCAAGTGCTTTGGTTATATATGCGCCAGACAATTAATTGGTTAGACCAACCAAGTTATTTGTTAGGCTACCAATTTTTTAGTTGGTCTAACCAAGACACTTGGTTAGGCTACCATTTTTTTAGTTGGTCTAACTAAGTCACTTGGTTAGCTTACCAAGTGACTTGGTTAGTCCAACCAAGAAATTGGTAGCATAACAAATAACTTGGTTGGTCTAACCAATTAATTGTCTGGCGCATATATAACCAAGGCACTTGGTTGTTCCAACCAAGCCTTTTTTTTCGTGTGCGATAGAAAAATCAAACAGCAATAATTAGAATAATCGTGATACGCCTAGTAACTATTGAGCCACAAATATCAGTAGTCTATATGACGTTAGGACCTGCGTTATATAAATATTTTTCTAATTTTTTTCACAGTAAGTGTTAGTATCTTTAATGAGCGGCAAACAATAAATAGTTGCGATAATGATGGAAAGAGTCAGTTTATTTATAAAGATGGTAACATGGACTAACAATTAATAGTTGTTACTTTATAGCAGTAAGGTTTACCATTATAATATCTCTCCCAATAGATCCAATAAAAAAACACATTGAACATAATTTATTATTTTATACTTATAAATAATGTGATATAACTAAAATAGTCGGATATACCAACTAATAATCCTTAATTATAGCTGCCAGAACTAACACTGCGTGAGGATCATCTTTACTGCAGCGAAGATTGACCAGGCATCGGATTCGAGTCCACAAATTTGCCTTTTAGTTTCGAAGAAAATTGTCGAAAAAGGAGACACGTCGTTGCGATTGGGCGTTGCTCCAAACTCGTTAACGCCACCGGGGGGTTTGTCGTTGGATCGTTGAGTTCGCCGCGATTGTGTTATAGTTTCACGCGGATCTTCGGCCACTTCCTGCCAATCAGCTTCCCGACACCAAAAATAACGAGCTGGTGTTATAGCATAACTAGCATAAGGCGTGGATGTTAGAGAGTTGACGAGCTCGCCCGCACTAACGAGACTGCTGTTGCTCCCGCTATGGAAATAAGAAGAAAAAAGTGGAGAGAGGAGACACCGATGACAATTTCACGGTACATTAGTGACCAGTTGGTGTGGCACGCACCGAGTGCCGCATGTGTAGACGACTCTTCTATCCTTGATGCCTGTATAGTCACATAGTAGAAACGTAGTGTGTAACCCATCCGTGAACTACGAGACTAATTATGTTTTTAATTAATCATCATTTTGTCGCCTCTTGTCTCACGTCTCTCGTTCACGCGCGCGCTTACCGTACCATACGTACTATACGTATAACCCTGTATAGCCTCGACGTTGCGGCTTGACATCAAGCGCTGGTCTCTTTGTCGCGTGCCCGAGTTTGCAGCGACGCGCGCGTACCTCGTTACCAACTGACTTGTTATAATAAAATGCACAGGCAAGCTGGCACAACACACGCCCCCTTCTTAGCTACTGTGCGCCTAACAACTCGTCCGTTATTCTGGTATAATAGTACCGAGAGCAAATACCCCTCAACGCGACACCGTCCATCCAACACTTTGCTCAAAGTCGACAGACTTCCCTTCTTAACGATCCTAAAATTAATATTACACCGGATCTTTCACAACACGTCAGCACGAAGACACGAAACTTTAAACATTTACGCTTCGCTTTATTTTCGTCATCGTAGTATGTTTTTTTTTTTTTTTGTAATCTTCTGTTTTCAAATTTCGAATGGCAACATATGGCGTTTCATATTTTGCTATGTCTCCTTAAAAACAAAATTATATATATTAATGAATGATTCAATTGGATCGCGGGGGTGAAAAATATATTTCAAAAATCGGCTACGATACTTGAAGTTACTAATAAACATAACCCAAACGTGGTGGAAGAATGGAGACAAGTAAGATTTTAGTATTAACTCAAATTCGCCAGGATGACCAGTATATTATAATATGCCGGCAATCCTGGTAGCTATAGGCAGAGTTGTAAATGCCTAATACTTATAGAAATAATGATGATGATACGATCAATTCTATAATAATGATTTTATAATAATAACATTGTAATACGATGATCAAACTTTGGAATGGCTGCAAAAATTATTATTTTTCAATAAAAATTCACGGTAATCCTTTTAAAAAAATGAAAAAAAGAAATAAGTAATGCATTACTTATTTCTTCCATTTTTTCCACTATTTCTTGCAATATCAAAGCAAAAATTAGTATTTCTTTCAACTATTCAAATATTTACACTCTATTTTATAATCACTACATATTATTATTATGAAATCATAATTACACAATAAATTATACTGTAAACTATATCTCATGAATTAATGGGGATTTACAACTCTGGCTATAGGTAACGTCTATCTATACAAATAGAGAATGGTCTCGGGTGGGAGTCAAAATAGTCAACGACCAAAATAGCGAATGGCTAAAAAAGTGAATTTCAAAATAATGAACGTCTGAATCTAGAATGGCCATCATTATGAAATTCGCAATTTTAGCCATTCGCTATTTTGATCATTCGCTATCTTGAACCCAACCCATATGTGTCGCTCAAATGTCAGACGACGTGATACGTTATCCAGGTGACGAGACGCCGGAAGAGAGAAAGACCTCGACTTGCACCCTTGACTTGCCGACGAGCGAGCAACAGCGGCAGAACAGCCAGAGAAGTTTACGAGTGAAGAGATTTACCGTTCATGTAACAAGTGCGTTAACGCTCCTCCAGAGGTTCTCGGCGCTACTGGTCCTCAGTTTTATATCACTTTTCATTAGCCATGAACATTAATCTGTCTAGCAGCGCCCCGCAGCTAGCACAAGCTATCCTCTTATTCTCTTTGCGAAAGGGTCTCTTGCGTAGAACGATATTCTAAGCGACTTGTCCTGCAACTCAGCGCCATATCTTGCTATGTTCTTTGAAATTTGTCAATACAGCAATAATAACCGGTATCGTGAACGCAAATAAACTTCATACTTTCAAAAAGAGAAGCAAGAAATGTCAGGAAATTATAAAATTCGATGCCCCGTTGCTTAATTATCCGAGATGGAGAAATGTTTTATTGATAGAAGTGACAGTCACTTATATAAATGACGACTTATCTTCTCGTCTGTTAGTAAATCTTATTTTATACTGCTTTTTCTCGAAGATAGCAACATTTAGAGCTTCTCCATTTTTTCACTCTTTCATACCAGATTTTTTTTTCTTATTCGATAATTTTCTACAGTTGCAAAATTATATTATTTAATACAGTTTGATTAGAATCTCGAAATTTACGAATCGCGAGTAATATTATAATTGGTTCTCCACCCTAAAGCCAGCAGTATATGAAACTAACAAAATCGGTTGTAATTCTAATCACTATTTACAAAATTCAGTAACGGACAACAAAATATTTGCATATTTGGATATATTCTAAAATAATACAAGATTCTAGTATGTAAAATCTACTTTTTAATGCATATCCCGAAATTATGGATGAATAAATTATCAAAATCTCCCGTGACCTGACCCAGACAATCGTGACATGGATGCGAGGCTATTATTTTTCGAAAAGGATTATCGCATCATTGAGATTCTGCCAAGGGTCATTCAGTATTTCCCTGAATTCGAGCCAATGGCGATTGGATAATCGGTTCATGGAAAGGTCGAAAAACGAAGAAACTTTAATCAGGTGCAAAGGGTCTTCTATAAAATATTTGCAATATCTCGGTCAATAGGTCTGCTCGTCCATTCGTCCTTCACCACAACAATATAAGAATCCCATAGTTCACGCACGCGATCAACCCGATTCTTTTGAATTTCCAGGTGAAGCGCCGTAGGGAATTCGATACAAAAAAAATATCCTTCGCTAATTGCTCAAGTCCTTCGTAAATCGCTCTGTCTGCAAGAAACAGATGAGAATACGATCAGGATCGAAATTTTGCATAATCGATCGGGCGATCCTGACTCCCAATCATAGTCCCAAGAGTAGGCAGGTAGATTTTGGCAAACCTTCAAACATTCACTCACCACCACAAGAACTTTTACCTCCTGGATGAATCTATTGCATGACCATATCAGCCTCTGTAATAATTGTAATCAAACCATCATAGATCTTGGCCAAATCAGAACCCTACGGACTTGTCAGATCATGAGAACTTGGACTGTAATTTAGGTGATAGGAACATAATGATTGTTTCTAATAAGTCAAAGAGTGCAGGTTTGAAAAAAATATACTTTGTATGCATGTCCTTTATGCAGGCATTATATGCTCTACATTTTTTTGCTGTTGTTATTGTGTCCTTCTTTTCATGAATATATAATTGAATGGTGTGAGAGGTACGAGTCCCCAAGCTGGGACTGACAACAGGCATGCTAAAGAAAACAGCAGAACTTGTCCACAGCCCAGCACCTCAGTGTATACGCCAAGGGGCATTCACTGGGCGTCGTTTAATTACCGGAGATATACAGCACGCATGAGTGTTCACTGACAAGTGAGAGCGAGCACGAGCACATTCAGCTTGTACCTCAGTATTAATCATAACCAGAGGGCATTGCGGGCGATGATATTTGCTTCGTGGTTCTCTTGGCATTCCGCGTATCCGGTCGTACAAGGTGACTGTTGATGCTGGTGTGGTCTTTTATTTACATCCACATGTATATAATATACTCACACGTATTATAATTCGCAGAGTTAGGTTGTATGGAAGGTGTTCGAGCGCGCAAACGCGGCCTTACGTGCGTGTGCATCCCTGCCGACAGTTCGTTTGAGAGCAATTAGCGTTCGGGACTGATAGTACGGTGCGCGGATGCGGCCGGCCGCGCTATCCGACTCGACGATCACCGAATGCGAATTAGTCGGCGCGACCGCGGCGCCGTTTATTATCCCACGTGTTCTCTGCCATGTGGCACTGTATGTGGCGAAATGCAATGAATTCCACTCATCGTGTGCTTTCCGATAAATCCACTTATATAAAGAAGATGAGGACGAATCGGAATATCCCCTTATCAACTTAGTAACAGTCAAGTTTTAAGTGTTGCCTTTTTTTAACGTGATCAATTTAATGTAAAGCGAAATCTTATCAGTATCTTTCTTTGAATTCATCAATCTTGCAATTTTGATGATGTCTAATAGACGACCGAAAATTGAATTGACTATTATACATTCGTTTTGTTCAGAGATGAATAACTAATTCATTCAAAATATTACTTCGCACTCATCTGTGAAAAGTGACAACCACAACTTACATTTTACAGCAAATAATTTAGTGGTTCCCAGATGTTGTATTTACAATTCGTGTCCATATAAGACAACAGAGACTGTGCGAAGCTCCAAACGAGTGATCTACAACAGGATTCCCATCTCGTCTGTGTTGACGAGCCATAACGAAGGGATTCTGCATCAGCAGTAGCATGAACATCCAGGAGCTCTTGGCCCGGACCGCCGTCTAATATTACTTTATGTCATACCGCCGTCATATTTCTCCGCCAATCACCCGAACGTAGGCACGGCCACGTCTGTGGCGGCGAGTATTTTGTATGAGCATCCAAGTGCCCCGTAAAGGAGCTCAAGACGGGAATCAGGGTACGTCCTGGCGAGCGGTCGGTGTTGTTAAAGCAGCTCGATCACTGGCGTTCGTATTGCGGTGTGTAACGCCGGTAGCGACATGGCGATAGAGCGAAAGGCTATCATGGAAAACGCCATGATGACGAGAGAGTGAGTCGAAAAGTAGGTAGGGTTCGTCTTCGTTGTCGTCGTCGCGGCACGGCTCAACTTTATGAATATTATTTTCCAGCAGATGTCTTTCCCGATAAGACGCGCGTCGCCGCCGGCGTAATTAATGACGTCCCGGTGCGGCTCGCACCGCTGAAGTGAGAAGGAAATGGCGGAGACGAAGAAAAGTGAAGGACGATAGATGATCGAAGGAAAGAAAAGGAAAGCACGGCATACCCAAGACTAACGCAGATGAGTGAAAGAAGGAGCAAAGATATTTTAGCTGGAGGGAGTCCCATAGCCTCGTCTCTCTGATAAGGAGCCCCCGACACCCGCCGACAAGGGTCGAAGTTCCTCGGAGTAAGAGAAAGACAGCTAGGGGTGAGCGGAAGTAGCAATGTTGGCCTTCGCCATACCCCCTGGAGTAACGACAATGCTCGTGAATTATGCCGGAATGACGGGGTACTTTTAAAGCCAGGAAGCCGACATTAGCAAAGTCGTGAGCATTGATACACAGTAGGCAGCAAAGCAACACAGCATCATCGTCGTCGCACGCTGCGCCAGCACCACGATCATTAATATTACTTACTTACAGCCAAGTCTCGAGACCTCTGAGTCGATGATACTGCGCGTTTACACACGAGACTTTCTGTCCTTTCAATCGTTGTGTATATGATGTATTATATAATCATATCATAATGTTATTCAAATATGTGCTAACATAATTGGCTGAAAGACCAACAGAGGGACAAAATCAATGTCGAATCTGGGACAAGTAATGGAAACAAGCTTCGAGACACATACAAATTTTTTTTTGCTTCGAATCAGCGAAATCGTGGTAAACGAGGATAAGCACTGAATTAGTCTACGTGATTATTTTTATAATTCCTGGCACGATTTCTTCGAGTGTATCAACTTTAGAAGTTCTACACATATATTTTGAATATTGAAGTCAAAGACTTTTTTCATGGTGTAGTTCGGTCAGCTGAATATCTTAAATCGCATCTTCATCATCTTGTTTTCTAGCTTGAAAGACAAATCTTGGAAGGGCATTACGACAATATTTTATGAACCCTTTGCCAGCATCGGGGGTAGAGTCGATAAAAGTTTTGTTGAATCTTGGACGAGTATCCGAGGGTGGTTTATCAAATGTTTGCAAGGATTATGAAAGACAATGAATTAAATCGAGCCGATTATTAATCCCCCAATGAACAAGAGAGAAAGAAGGAATAAACGGACAGTAAAGCAGAGTGAAAGAGCGAAGGGTGCAAGTGGATATAGTGATGCCAGTGTTGAATTGAAACCCAGCTAGCAGATTCATCGCGATGTCAGTGAGTCGAGGGCGCGGGGCGTGCTTAATGAACCCGGACCACGCCGGAGAATCCTTCCTTCCGAAAGGATTTAATTAACCGACACACTCTTCTCTACCTCTTTCTCTCTGTCCCGAACCTGCTAGAGAAACGAGACCGAGACTGCTGGTATAATAAATAACGCGTTGGAAGAGACTGTAGCCGCACGGATATCCCCGCATTCGAGCTGCGGATTCCGCACGAACCTATCCAGAGAAGCACACTGCCCTGACTGTAGTGAAGAGCGCAAGGGATAGTAGGACGAAAGCAGAGAGTCCAAACAGATTAGCATAAACAAATCATCGGGATTAGAATGCTGCGGCACAGTCGAGTTTCGAGAGCGCGTTTCTCCACACGGAGTGACTGAGCTTGTAAAATCAAAAGGACAAACAATTAATAACCGCGGGGTCGGTGGGTTCGTGAGCGCGCACAGTCGGCCGACGATTAATCAGAATTTAACTCGGAGTTAAATACTCGAGGTACGGACCGCTTCGAGCCCTAAAGCACGGCCCGTTTGCCCTGTAAGGGACGAGGTAGCAAGGGGCTTGTCTCGCGAACGTACGCGTCCGGGATAAACAAAGGTTTACATCAGTGTCAGTCGCAACAAGTCCGATTTCGTCTAGGGCACGTCAGCCATGAATATTCACGGCGATTCCCGTTCAGCCGTCCCTTCGCACCCCTTTTCGTATCGTCCGGCGTAACCCCCTCATCCCTCTCGCTCTTTCTACTCCTCCTGCAGCTTCACGTCCATGATCGCACTCCCCCACGTACGAACGTCCACCGAACAGTGACCAGCAGTCGCGCCCCGAGTCAAAGGCTGAAATCACAATACGCGTTTGTCCGCTCGACGAAGCCACGGCGCGTGGTTCGCTAAAAGCAAATAGAGATAGAGACAGAAAAGCCAAACAGATGGGAAATGTTGAACGAGTCCGAGCGAGAGGGTTGCTACAGTGCCAGTGGCCGAGTGGTCATTGCCTTTGAATTGGAAATTACGTTTCCAACCGGCCAAGTGTCGATTCCCTTCCTCGTTTACTCGCAACCCTCTCTACAATTCTCAATCCCCGCGCATTTTCTACTCTGCATTAACGCGTCCGATTCACCCCACTCTCTCACCCCTCTCGCCCGTCACCTTATCGGTATTGCATCCCTCCACGCACACTCTCCCTTCATGCTCTCATTCACTTCACCCTTCGACTCATATTTGATTCTTGTGTATTTTACGAATCGATACATATTACGTAGTCACTTGCACGCTTTCGATGAATTGAAACGAAAAATAATTAGCACTTTGATAGCGCGTCAAGGGACGAATGCCAGAAGTTACAATGAAACCTCACCTAGCTTCATCAGTTTCCCTCCATCCGAGTTTTTCTAGAACCTCGTGTTTTCGGATGTTTTTGTCGTTGTTCATCTAGACAATATTATACTCGGCATTGCTATGATTGAAAAATAGACGAAAAATAAAAAAATTAGAGATTTCTGGGAAATGAGTTAAGTCATTTTGATACCCTCAGCGGATATTGCGACCCACCTCTGACACCGAGACGGGATAAGCCCTAAGAGCAGTCTCTTTCGAAAATCAACCCCTTTTCCGAGTTGCGGAACGTCAGAGACCCAGAAGACAGAGACGGAAAGCCCAAGTCTACGCGCTTTGCGTTATTTCGCTCAGCGTGGCTCGGCAAGGGCTATAGTTACAGTCACGGAGCTTCAGTGTAGCACAGAGTCGAATGATTTAATCCCCGAATGATGGACGGGCACGTCGCGACGATGATCTGCGTCCCGTGAAGTGACAAGTGGTTAGGATCACGGGGAAACCTCGTGGCTCGGTTTGGGCCGCGGGGATCACACGCATACCTCCCCAATACCCTTCGCTGTAGGGACGGAGTCTGATGGCGCGGTGGTAGTTGCCGCTGCCGGTGGTTAGTGACGACCAAGAGAGCGAGAGAGAAGGGGCTGCTCTCGCATCCAGCGAGCGATCGAGAGCAGCCAGCGGTCGCGGGGGTGCGCGCCAGGCTTCGAAACACCAAGCGGAAGCTGTAGCGCAACGAGGACGAACCGTACAAATCATGTTGGCATTACCGCGTCAAGCCGCGGGACTCAACCCGTCGACCGGCCCACCGGAAACTCGATGCTGACGGTAATACTGATTTATCGGAAGTGCAGCCCGACGGACACAATACAACGCGCGTGGCACGATGCGTTGCGTTGCATCGAAAAGCTCACAAGCGCGTATGGGATCGGGGCAACCTCGCGCTCACTTACTCTTTACATTTCACATTTTATTTTCCTCGTTTACCGCGCACCACCAACCCTATGCAGGATACAGCCAATTTTTCGGCTAATTGGGAATTATGATCGAACTGCGTTGCTGTGACTATGGCAAACCTGCGATCATCGATACTATTGCACTCGAAATTTGGGACGTACGTAAAGGTACAGTCAGAGAAATTAGATCGTATATTATTGAATGAGAAAAACTTCCAGCCCAAACGACTAATTTATATTTGCACAACCTTTTTCTGCTGTTACTGTAACTGCCTTTCATTAGCTGGGATTAAATTCCTTACAGTAATAATGAAAGAGTAATTGTGGTAATACAGAAATTGTAGTTTCACTAACAATTGGTAGTTTTCCCTCAATACTTGGAAGTGCTATAGTGATTATCCGAGAAAAGACTTGACGAACGTTTGAGAAAAATCGGCACAACCTGCAAAGTTTAGTGTATTCTGGAATTTTCTTACCTTTCGAGGTGTTTAACGATGTCCTCATAGGCTGCTCGACAATTTTCCCATACGGATCCCGACCTATAAATACAAAAAAAAAAAGTAAATTAGTTAAAACGAAGATGATTTTCAGAAACTACAAATTGAGGATGAAATTTAGAAGAGAGTTGATTAAGATGCTTCACGATGTACCCCCCATCCGTCCTCCCCCCGCCCCTGTGTCAACATCCCTTCGTGCCATCTCATCTGTCGGTTATCCTTTTGAATCAATCGAGTACAGCAGACCGTGCTCAGAAGAGCTTTGAAGTTGTTGATTAAAAAAAGAAAACATAACCTTTGACTCTTTAGGAAAAAGTCGCAAATTAATCTGCGTACGCAACTGTAGGAAGGGCGTTCGTTTCTGGTTTGTCGCTTCAACACTGGTCTGCTATACATATAGCAAAAATGTGAACGAAGAGAAAAATATGGGAATAATCGCCACACTCATGTGGCAATTGAAATATATTCCATCAGTTTGGCAATTTTATTTCATTCCGATGGAAATATGCAAGAAACAACTTATCGTATATGCTCATAAGTATGAGAAAAATCGGCAAAATGGCGGAAAATATTTCAATTGCCGTACGAGTATACATATTATAGCCACAATTTTCTCTACGCATGATGGACTATTAATTTCTGGTCCATACAACCGTTTCCATAATTCCATCTATTAAGTACTTTTGGTACTTACAATTAATTGTCTAGATAACTACAGTAATTTGGAAAGTATAGTTGAGGCTCTGTAACTTACTACTCATAGTAATTTATACCTGACTTTTCTCCCGATATAGTTCGCTGTAGATGCAACGACTTCATTTCCGAGTGCAGCAATTTTTTCATACTTGTAATTAATAACTGGAAATAGCAAGGTAACTATGAAAACAATTATACTAACTAATAATTAATAGTATATCACTGAATAGTTCTCAGGCCTAAGACGATAGCTCTGGGGGCGACGTTCAATTTCCATGGGGTAACTTTCCAAGGGTATATGAGAACAATCTTGTGCGGGTATTTATTTAGCCTTCTCCGAAAATTGAGCGGGAAAGAGTGTTGGATGGTCCAATCCGAGCTGCATATGTTGTCATTGAGCTTCGAAAGAGGAGACGGAAGTGAAACGTCGTGTACGTAGTTGTTACGGAACGGAGAGATGGGCCAGAGAGGTAATTTAGAAAGTATAGTTAAGTCTCTGTAACTTACTACTCATAGTAATTTATACCTGACTTTTCTCCCGACATAGTTCGCTGTAAATGCAACGACTTCATTACCGAGTGAAGCAATCTTTTTATACTTGTAACTAGTAATTGGAAATAGCAAGGTAACTATGAAAACAATTATACTAACTAACAATTCATAGTATATCACTGAATAGTTCGAAGGCCTACCGCGATATTTCTGAGGGCGACGTTCAATTTCCATAGGGAAATTTGCCAAGGGTATATAAGACCGATCTTGTGCGAGTATTTATTTAGCCTTCACCGAAAATTGAGCGATAAAGAGTGTTGGATGGTCTAAAACCGAGCTGCATATGTTGTCAATAAGCTTTGAAAGAGGAGACAGAAGTGAAACGTCGTGTACGTAGTTGTTTCTGAACGGAGAGATGGGCCAGAGAGGTAATTTAGAAAGTATAGTTGAGTCTCTGTAACTTACTACTCATAATAATTTATACCTGACTTTTCTCCCGATATAGTTCGCTGTAGATGCAACGACTTCATTTCCGAGTGCAGCAATTTTTTTATACTTGTAATTAATAACTGGAAATAGCAAGGTAACTATGAAAACAATTATACTAACTAACAATTAATAGTATATCACTGAATAGTTCTCAGGTCTAACACGATAGCTCTGGGGGCGACGTTCAATTTCCATGGGGTAACTTTCCAAGGGTATATGAGAACAATCTTGTGCGGGTATTTATTTAGCCTTCTCCGAAAATTGAGCGGGAAAGAGTGTTGGATGGTCCAATCCGAGCTGCATATGTTGTCATTGAGCTTCGAAAGAGGAGACGGAAGTGAAACGTCGTGTACGTAGTTGTTACGGAACGGAGAGATGGGCCAGAGAGGTAATTTAGAAAGTATAGTTAAGTCTCTGTAACTTACTACTCATAGTAATTTATACCTGACTTTTCTCCCGACATAGTTCGCTGTAAATGCAACGACTTCATTACCGAGTGAAGCAATCTTTTTATACTTGTAACTAGTAACTGGAAATAGCAAGGTAACTATGAAAACAATTATACTAACTAACAATTAATAGTATATCACTGAATAGTTCTCAGGCCTACCACGATATCTCTGAGGGCAATGTTCAATTTCCATAGGGAAATTTTCCAAGGGTATACGAGAACGATCTTGTGCGAGTATTTATTTAGCCTTCACCGAAAATTGAGCGGGAAAGAGTGTTGGATGGTCCAAAACCGACCTGCATATATTGTCATTGAGCTTTGAAAGAGGAGACAGAAGTGAAACGTCGTGTACGTAGTTGTTTCTGAACGGAAAGATGGGACTAGAGAGATAATTTAGAAAGTATAGTTGAGTCTCTGTAACTTACTACTCATAGTAATTTATACCTGACTTTTCTCCCGATATAGTTCGCTGTAAATGCAACGATTTCTTTACCGAGTGAAGCAATCTTTTTATACTTGTAACTAGTAACTGGAAATAGCAAGGTAACTATGAAAACAATTATACTAACTAACAATTAATAGTATATCACTGAATAGTTCTCAGGCCTACCACGATATCTCTGAGGGCAATGTTCAATTTCCATAGGGAAATTTGCCAAGGGTATACGAGAACGATCTTGTGCGAGTATTTATTTAGCCTTCACCGAAAATTGAGCGGGAAAGAGTGTTGGATGGACCAAAACCGACCTGCATATATTGTCATTGAGCTTTGAAAGAGGAGACAGAAGTGAAACGTCGTGTACGTAGTTGTTTCTGAACGGAAAGATGGGACTAGAGAGGTCAGGGGTGGTGGGTGATGGTAGTGTTAGGTAGGGGTAGTGGGGCAGCAAAGCAAGCAGGCAAGCAGGATGGGGTTGCGTTGAATTAATCATATTCCGGTGTTTGTCGTGGCGCCCCCAGACGTAATCCGTCTTACCTCCCGATTTCTCGCTCCTCTGCGGCGGGCGCTCGCACTAGATAGATTTGCATTTTAATTAAAAGCAAAGCGCTGAAATCATAATGCGGAACGTGCGGTGCCGCCTTCTCATCGTTATTAACGTTAGGCACATGGATATACTGTATATAAACATCAAATAGATGCGTGGAAACGAATACCCTTGTCGTGTGTACCAAAATCATCGCTCTTCCCCTGTCAATAAATACCATCTTTGTATTCGCAATGAATGTGGTGACTAGTGACCGTCTCATAATAATTATTTCAGCACTTATTTTATTTTTCGGTCTACTTATTTCTTGACATCATGTTGAAAGACTTCTACGCAGTTAGACGAAACAAAAACTACACGCCAAGAAATAATTATAATGTTGGCAATGATAAATGGTCAGCATTAATTGTTGGTTAATGTTATTATTTTTTATTTTTTTATGTTTTTCCGTACGCCTTATTCAAGCTTTTACGTTACCCATCTCCCCTTTCCCCTTCCCCCTTCCTTCATAGAGACCCTCATAGAGTGTTGTCTGCAGCCACTCAACCTAATGCACTGCTGTATCGTATTTGCCCTAGGGCACAGGAAAACTGCGGAAAACCTGGCCGATACAGGCGGCTTCATTTTTACTGAGTTTCTACTGCATGGGAATACATTAGAAACTCAGAAAAAATGCCTCCCGCTCAGCAGTTGGCGCGCAAACCAGTGCGCGGCCAAGCGGTCATCCATCCAAGTTATGGCCGCAAACAATGCTGCTTAACTCTGGGGACCGCCGAAGCCACACACCGACTACGCGTCCACTGCTGTCGGTTGTTAATGTCATTATATTTATGTTATAGTAACTACTTTCACTTTTACTAATTAGTTGCATTATGGTAACAACAGCAAAAAATAGAGCAACTATAGAAACATTAGACTTATCTAATTTTCTTTAAATTTAGGTAGGTCCATATGAACGAAAAAGACGTCAGACCTGTTGCAATTATAGATGCAATCACAAGTATATGGCAAGGATTGGATCTTGTTTGAATGTTATTGTTTGGACGATTTGTATCAGAGAACAGGGTCTTGCAGAGTTCAGGGTGCACGACGTGCAACGATGCACTCGGTATTCTCTCATTACACCCCGATGGGGTGCACTTAACCCTTCGCGAAGCTGCATTCTGCACCCTTCGCAACCACCTCTATAGAGGGTCCCGACTCTTAGTTGTAATGTAATACGAGTAACGAACCGGGAGCTAGAAACTCGCGTTAAGGAAACAAACTTAACCAGTGAAGACGCAGGATCCGAAGAAAGTGCGAGAAAGGGGAAGGGAGCGGAGAGGAGAAGAAGCAGAAAGCAGAATAAGACGAAGACGGAACAGAGAGAAAGATCAAGCAGTGTCGAGACCCCTTGGATTTCCACGGCTTCAGTCGTCTTTCCAAATCCTCTTAAAGTTGTATTCTTTTGGCCTCGCCTCGCTTTCTCCAGACGACGACGGCGCGCACCCTTCGCTTACAAGACGGCGTTACACAGTCCTCTTACCACTCCCTCTCCTCGTTCTCTAGGCCATCAGCAACATTCGACTCACAAGCTACTGTAACTTAGAATAAATAAATCCAATTTCCGATTGTGTCGAGGGACTGACGCGGCTAGTTCTGTAGTTCTGTTCTAGTCGCAGATTATATTATCGAACAGATTGCGAGGTCGTGTTGAAAAGATGGTTATTATAAAATTCTCTCTATGAACTAATTGTTAGAGCATCTTTCTATGATTTTATACCAAAGCCAACTCATATCTTTGCTGCTGAATCTTTTGTGGATTTAAAATCGACATACTGGTTCATAATATTTTACTTCCATTGAATAGTTCATTTAGAAATCAATGGAAAGGACAGGGCTAAAGTGGTCCCGCTATTGCATTTGCCACTTTGAGTCGCTCAGCGTTAAAACTTGGTAAAGCTTGTGGCAGACGTCGAAGCCGGTACAGAGTCTAAAGTCGCGCGGCACTCACTCCCCCCAATTCCTTACGAGTGAACTAAGGAGCCCAAGTTAATGAAAATGTTTCCCGCTGCGGCAGAGGCCTCGACATTTACTCATTTCCGAGATATCATTAGACCCACCATTCCTGTAGCTACCCACATTTACATTTTAAGCAACGAAAACTCGATGAAAGCTTCGAAACTTTTAGGAACCACCAACGCAATATTCTATCAATAATTCAATGTTAATACCTCGACGCACTAGATTAAGTAAATGCGTGTAATTGTCTACGCACAGATCGTACTTTTAATCAAATTTTATTTTAACGAGATGAGTTCTGGGTAATATAAAGCTTTTAAATAAGTAATTACTGTTTTGTATACTAACCTCGCGAGAGCTTCCATATTGGTCATGTTTGGATTAACTTTGAGTCCTTGTTCAACACGCGCCTGCACCTGTGCCTGTAGATGATGTGGAAGGCTCGCCGGCGAGAGTATCGCCGTATGACCTGCCCCAGGATGAGCACCCAGTTGCATGTATTGCATGTGACTCAGGTGTGTTGGTGGCTGATTGTAACCGTTTGCAAGGAGAGGTGACTTTTCCATCCGCGCAACGTCTGCAAAAGAAAAAATATATTGATTGAGTATAGTTACAACAGGTTCGGCAATTTGATGATCCTGTGGATTAAAGCAATACATTAGACTTGAAACAAATGGTATTGTAAATCTATCTGGACGTGTTGCTGGGAAGCAGAAGAGACGATTTCGTACACTTAAAGAAAAATCACTGTAGCCCTAACAACGATTTCATAATTGTTTTAATTGGTTGCATAATCAATTAAAACACTAAAATAGTTGGGCCACCAATGGATATCTATGACTTCATAATCTCTGAGCGTTTGATTGATGAAGCGCCACATTTAGACACATAAAGATACTAAAAACCATGGTTTTTGCATATATTATTGAATGGTGTTCTTGCACTGCAGTCCAAACCATTCTTGATGTTCGTTGAATCAACGAACATCAAGAATGATAATTCATTAATGTTCAATTATTCCCTATATCTCATTGTAAGGATTTATATACATTCGCACGGAAAACAATGCTTGGTTAGAATAACCAAGCGCTTGGTTATATATACGCCAGCCGATTAATTGGTTAGACCAACCAAGTTAATAGTCAGCGCCACCAAGCGCATTGTAATACAACCAATAACTTGGTTGGCATAACCAATAATCTGATTGGTCTAACCAAGAAATTGGTTGGCGCGTATTTAACCAAATTTTTTTTTGCGTGCGCATGATCGATGCGGATTGAATTTGAGAAAGAAAACGATACACAGTAGAAGCCTTGATAACTGAAGTAACGAAAGCGCCGAATTTCGCAATGAAAACATGGCACTCGTCAGATAGGAGTGAGAAAAATGTTCCTGTGGTAATGCATGCCAAGTCACGTCGAGTCTTGCGGCAGCCCCTGCGTTATTGTGACGCCCACAGGCGATATTCGAGGCCTCGGTTGCTGTCGTTTGTTATGCGAACGCCTCGTGTGCCACTGATAAGTCTTCTTCGGCTACGGTGTTACGTGCGTGTCATCGATGGGGTGAATTTCCCCACATCTACTGCCCTCTTACCGCTTCGATTCACCCCCTACGCGATCCAACAAAATCCGTTTTTCATCCCTTGCCGTTTTTCCGTTCTTAAATGTCCTCTTATTCTTTCTCTCTCATTTTCTATCTTTTTACAAAGTATATATTGAACGATAAAATATGAATTCGGTATATTTACGTGGGGCTCGCGTGAATACAAATGAGTTTGCAAATACGCGGTTCGGTAAACTCTCGTTCCCTCTGTCTCTCGTACCGTTTGAACGGTGAAATTGGCAGGTCCGCTTTTAATAACGCACCTCCTGGCGAAGCACACTTGTAGACTGGTGCTGTAGCGCTGTACGTACAGACAGTTTGGAGTGTGTGTGTGTTGGTTGCACGCACCTATAGGAATATACACATACATGGAGTTGGTTTCGATTCTGTGGGTTGGGCTTTGGCTCCCATCCACACATCTCCCTGGCGCGTCGAACAGTGAAACAGTCGAACACCTTCCTCCCGTTCACCTTTTCTCATCGTCGATCCCGCGCTGCTGCTGCTGCTGATCAAGAGTGAGGCGCGTGTGTTCACGCGATGCCACCGCCATGAGGACCAGCTCCACCAGCAGCAGCACGAGAATCGCTTCCAGGAGGATTGCCTCGCTTTTTATTCGCCTCGCGCTTGGCGTTCGGCATGCCGTCTGTATTTCCTTTTCTCTCCATTCCTCTCGCTGCTGGTTGATATATGCCCTCTCTTGCAGAACTTTTCTCAACTGTTGGCAATCTTCCGCTTCCCCTTTTTCATCTTTGCACCAAGTGTACATGCGCATTCATCCGGTTCACCTTTTTCGTCAGCGGCGACTTGTTACTGGTATACAGGCTGATACATAATCGAAAGGCACCAATGATTTTGGTTACACCCATTTAAGGATTGTTATGCTCAACGAAAAGACAATCTTCATTTGTAATTCATCTCGATATTTTTAAAGTTACATTAACTAATGATTAGTTACAACATAAAAAATTTATGACTTAATACCAGCGACGACTGCCACGATTATTTGAGTGTACTGTCAAATTCTCAACATGTTCTATAAAAGTTCGATTTTATTTATAAATATTTATCGAGAAAATGTTTGAAAAGTTCTATTAGTGTTTTTCGCGTTAAAAAATGGATTTAATTAAATAACACAATATTGTGTACATCATGTCAACAAGTTTTGTATAACCCTGTATTCGTCAGGAATTGGAATGCTTTTTTTAAATGGTTGTTTGGAATTCGTCTCGGTTGCCGATAGGATCACACGTGTGTAAGTGAGAAATGACATCTCGATTGATGATTCAGCGATACTATACTGACAGGGTGACCTAGGACGATCTGACTGTGAAAGGAGGATGAGGGTGATTCGTCGGCATCGTTGGACCGAGAGAAAAAAAGGGGAAGGACATATCGTACTCGGGTGAAGATGGCGAATGCAAGAGCGAGAACAAGCGACGGAGCGACAGAGTGCCTATTCATTACAAATTATCTAAATGGCAGTGATTTCGGAGGACCGGCTGGCCGTTTGACGAGTAAGTGGTGGGTTCGAGAAGCCTCGGTCGTTGGCAGGGATCGCCATCTACCTGGCAACTCGACTCCAGCTATCTAACAAACCAGGAATGCTTCAAGACCATTCCATCCCATTGAGAACCACTGTGAGACCCGGCCCATGACCGGCCCTAAAATTGGACTTATTACAACTTATAGAGCGCGATTTGAACGCTCCGCTCAATAACATACATTATCCCCAATCCATATGATTTAATGAAATCCCTCTAAACTCTCCACTTAGCCTCGGTCCTACTCGCGCCCATAGCCTCAATCTCTCAGTACTACATTATACAGTAAACATTGTATAGACGCTTCGTAATCGCGTCGTGCTGATGCTCAGATCGACTTAAATCCACAGTGAGCACAGCATGTTACTGCTTTGATCCATATCGTGGAAAGTGCTGGTTTCCGATGTCGCGCTTCAAACCCTACTGCATCCCTAGAGCCCTTGTACGAACATGAAACTGTAAAAACTTGAATCGTACCTTAATACTCTTGATACTCGCATACTCAGATTTTATACGAGTATTCGGTTCTCCAGAATTATTCAAATACCAAAATGTCGGCTATCTATTGCAAATTCTACAATGAACATATATTTTTCCATACGTCTAGACTTCCTATAAATTATTTTTTATATTAGTCTTCTGATACCAATTTGGAAGTCCAGAAACGTCCGGATGACCAGATTTTTTGCAAGAGCACGTTACAGATCTACCGCGAATAAAGCGTGGAACAGATATTTTTTTAATACACCCGGATTCCCTTCTGATTCGACCCTTTTTGCATTTTATCTTTGCCATATCTGTCTCGGAGAGAAAAATTTGTTCCAAGAAAAGTACTGAATATTCTGTACGATGAGTTTCTGTTCCGACGCGGGTCCCTCCAATCACCCTGGCCACGGGACCACGGGGAGCAGGGAGAAGACACACCAAATGCATGTGAGCGAGAGACGATAAAACACAATTTGAGCTAAAGACTGCACTCCCGTAACCTCCCCCAAGTGAAAGAGTAACAGAGACAAAGAAAGGAGGTAAGAGAGCCCATGGGTGAGGATCACCCGGTCCTCCGGGTGAACCGGCACCCGGCCGCGCTTCGGTGCCCCTCGCGAGCTGATGAGGTGACAACCCATAATTATACAGACCGCTTTCTGTCTGGCCTGACTCTGCAGTGGCATGCGGAGACCACGGATAGGCTATGGTGAAGACTCAGACCCTCCAACAACGTCCAGCTCACTCACAGAGAAGTCTCATCCAAGTGCGCTTTGCCTTTAGTTCTTATGCGACTTCTCATTCCCCGCATCACCTCCAACTCCACTTCATTCTTATGCACTCGTACCTCTCATCCGCTTACTGCCCGTCTTCGTACTCCTGTTGTCTCGATGATCGTACCATAGGATATCCAACGAAACTCGGGCTACTTCATCGCACCATACCCGTCGGTGTTAATTACAGAACGCAGGAATATAAATTGCGGTTCTAAATTAGAATGAAAAAAGGTCGAGGGGCTTCTCGTTATAGAATTTGTTGTTCTCTGATGAATCCCACTGATGAGTGATCGTGAAGAAAAAAATGTGAGCCACAGCTGATTATGTCCTGGAAGCCGCCTCATAAACGATTCATAGAGTTAAAGAAAGGTAATGGTAACTAAAATGTTGGGGAGCACTTTTTTCAATGGTTCAAAGTATCTCATATCTTTTTCATTTTCATTTTAATATCGTTCGGTCCGAGGCGCAGATTTCTTTTTTGCAAAACAGTGGGGTTGCTTTAAAATTCTTAACGTGGTCAAGGGTATAGCACCCTCGCAGCCCAAAGGGATTAATTCTAGCTGGTTGAACAGTCAGGCATGAGCAAAAGTACTGGTGAAAGGAAAATCTCGTAGACGTCTGATGTTTAAAGCCGAAGAGTCTTTTCCAAAAATGCATCGCGCTTAGCTCACTTTTTTTAGGCTACTGAACTTAAGTTCTCATTATACTAGCACGCCGTCGTTGTGTCCGTTAGCAGAAGAAGTTAGGAGGATACATCAAAATAAGGCTACAGAATTTCACTTTTCCGGATGACTGTCTTTCGGTAAACAAGAGGAAGGGAAAAGCAAAAGATGAAGGCAGACGAGACAGCCTCGACGGTGCGATCGTACAGGGGAGTTAAATTATTTGGAAAATCCGGGCCTTTGTTCGACGAATGCCTCGGGTCCTCGATGGCATTGTTCTTACCGATTGGAGGATTCACCGAATTACAGCGAAGGTATGCGCAAAACAGCAGATCCCCTCGACCATACACGAGCCCCCATCAGCGCCTCGCCCGCAAATGCATGCCATCATACGCATATATTAATATTTACACGTGTGGACACGGTACACATGAGTATTGAGTTTCGACGGGGAGATACGTGTAGACACCAATCCTACTTCTCGCCACTCAGAAATATCTCAGCATTTCTGGCAACTACCAGTGACAACTATTAATTCGCTGTTTAAGTGACTATTTTTATAGTCACGTCATCTTTTCAAAACTATTTAATAGTTGCGATGATTATGGTAACTTACAAAAATACTTAAGATTTATTCACTACTGTTTGAGATTGCCAATGTCAGGTTTTTCTCTCAGTGAGGCCAAAAGGTAAATTGAATTCTTGCAGCATTCGGTAAACCCGCAAGACCTTCTGAATATTCTCTACTATAAACTATACGCTCGTTGAAACTCGTTGAAACGGAAGATGAGTTCTTCGAGGAAGACTTCCACCCGCATCGGGATAGCAAGATTCTAGATGGACACATTGCTGGAACGGGAGTCCGGCCACTTTGTGTATGGACAGGCACGTATACATCAAGCCACAGCCATCGAGTGCGGTATATGTACGACGCCAATACACGTATAACAACACAGTCTCAAAGCTGCCCACCGGTATTGGCACATAAACACTGCCACGGGACGGGAAACACAGTTTCGTGCAGGAGGAATCCGGTTTTTCAAGTAATCGAGGAGGTCCGCCGAAGAGAAAGAGGTGGCCGAGGACGAAGAACAGCAGCAGCAGAAGCGGGATGAACGTGGCTTCAGGGTTCTCGACACAGAGTGAGAAAGAGAGAGAAAGAGAGAAGGAGGGAGAGGGTTCGGGAAGGTCTGGGGACGAGGTATCGAACGGTCGAGCGAACAACACCTCACCATTGCTGCATCGGCGGTTCCCGCGAGAAGAACGAGAGGAAAGGGAATGTGAGAAGAGAGACGCTCTGCGCCTTGGGCTCTGTTTTCCTCTGCACTCTTTACTCTCTGATCTTCTACGCTTTCGGCCAGTAATAGTAGCAGTCGCTTCACTCGTTCGCTATACTGAGAGAAAAATCTGGTATTGACGTTTTTAAATAGTAGATTTATTTTAGAATCTGGACTAGTTGACGTTATCATAGCTGCCATACCTATTTAATAGTTAGTAGCATCTAGTCGGTAGGTATTTTAACTATTAATAGTTAGTGTTAACCACAGAACTGTAATACATAGAAAATGTTCATAATATGACCAAAAAAAAAAATATCGCAAGGACGAAAAATAAATTGTTATCACTTGTAACCAGGACGATAACTATATATTTCAATGGAATCTTATAAGCCGACTATGAATCGTAGATTAAAGAAATAGCAACTATGTTTTTGAAGTTATCATAATTGTCATAACTATTCAATACTTGTTAATAGCAAGTAAGTTGGTACTCTAACAATTAATAATTACTTCCAACCGTGAATTGATCGTAAGGACTAAAAATAAATAGACGTCACAAATAGATGGTCAGGGGGTAACTATTTCTTTAAATGTACTTATTCTTCACTCTTCTTTCAGCCAACCTTCTTCCCTCTCCCGAGCGTCCTCACTCTCGGAAATCGAAGGCAACGAAGATGAACAAGGAGAAGTCGATGAGGCATGGACGTATTGAGACATAGGTACCTTATGACCGATAAATAGAAGCAGAGCTGGCGAATGAGCCTGCGACCGAAGGACCGAAGAAGCAACCAATCTTCTTCTCTCAGGCAGCTCTTTATAACGACAATATAAAGTATGTAGAGGAGAAGAGCTGCAGAGTTTCTTCTCGCAACTTCATACTCTTCGCTCATTTCGTCATTTCCTCCCACTTCGATCGTTTCACCTCTCTACGTACTTAGTCGTTCATCCTCGTCCACATTCTCATCGCGTTCTTCGCTGCACTACCTTGCTTAGCACCCGCAGCATCAGCTCACTCGCACTCTCTACTCCATATTACAGCGGTGTTGTAGGTACTAGGCGGTATTTGTTCTTCTCGAAGGCTCTGTTGCGCGCACGGGTTCCTCTCGTCCCCACCAGTCGTTCGAGCATCATCCGAGGGCAGTAAACCGTTTGATATATAGTCGAAGCTTTTTAGAGTTCTGTCAGCCACGCCCACAATCAACCTTAGTATTATTTACACTCCTCGTGCGCGCGCGGTTCTCGTGCTACTCGTGGCTCTTCCTTCACTGATTCTATACTCACAACTAACGTTTGTTCATGACGCTCCTATTGCATACTTGCGTTCGGATCCGGTCTACTAATTCTACTGTATTTCCGGTAGGTCGAAATAAAAAAAAGAATCTCTTTTGGAACCACTTTGAGAGGCTCATTTGATATATTGATTTGAACTTGTAACATATGTCAGGTGTCAGGTATTGGGATTTCCCTAAGTTGATATGTTCAATAAATAAAAACAGGGAAGTCCTGGTACGGTTGTCATTATTAAGTGACGGCCATAAGTTGTTGCTTTTTTATTGTTACTGTTAATAGAAAGAAACTATTATTGTTAAGTCGGCGACTTTTTTCGAAATTAAAATAGTGAAAAAATGGCAATATTGGAAAATCAAATTTTTCTATTTTTATGGGTAAATGCATGCTTATTTTCGAAAATTAAAGTATATGTGTATTGCTAATGGAATTCCAGTGTTTGTCAAAATATCTCATAATTTTTGGGTTAGGATTATTTTTAAAAAAATTGAAATTAGATATTCCACCAATGCACCAGAGTTATGCTACATTGGCATTTAATATTTACGGTGACAATTGAAGACATTAGTGTAAATACGCAAATAGTCACATGTACTAACAATTATTAGTTAAAAAAATTGTATAGAATCATTTTTGTTAGTATTTGTGTTTATTGACTTTCGTTTGTTACATTCTCGTAGCTCTATGAAGAAAATATTATATTGATCAATGTTATGTGGTTCGTTACCAAAACAAAAAAAATTATAATCGTAATAGTCATTTAATAGTTTTAATTTTTTATATCTATAATTTCGCGCCAAAAATATTTCTGCTAGACGTGTTTCGGCTCCTATCTAGCTATGAGAAACTATTCTTTTCAATCTATAAGCTTTCACAAACGGAGCTAGGCAGTTTCGCTCTCTCTCTTTTGGCGTCTTCTTATACGCCTGCTGTATATACGTAAAAGGTCTCGCGCGAACATACGATTTTGCCAAAATTACGGTCTCTCGGTCGTTCCGCCGAATTAACTATTTCCGAGGTTGCTATTTCATACAAAACGTAGGGCCCCTTTGATTTGGGGGTTTCACAACAGGCGCTACCCCCTCTAAGCGTTCGCGTTTATCATAAAAGAAACCGACGAATATGGAAGTGAGCCAAAGTATTGGTTAGCAAGATCAACGGGGATGCATATTTAATGGCGAACGATGACGTTCTCCGATCAATGTATTTTATATCATCCATAGAATTTTATTCTACGGGCTTCGTCCACTTATTTATATAATACATGATTACGTCTCAAAAACCTTCCCTGATGGATAATCCCAGCAGCCTATAACCAGAGATGGGCACGTTTCGTTGCTTTCAAATGAGCATTTTTTAACTTTGTATGAAAAGAGCTTCAGTGTTGAAAACAAAAATCATTCTACTACTGATATATTCTTGATATGATTGTCATCAAACAAGAAAAACTTGCCTTCATACCTAAAATAAGTAGGATCGGTTAAAGACTTGGTATATTATTAAAATAAAAACCAAGAATTATATACCGTGTAAGTTACTTATATTGAACATTCGATAAACAATAAATGATACGGTAGATAAATAAAAGGTGCGTTGTTAAAAGAAGCAGAAAGGACCAATCTCTGCCTATGGCATAATCAATATCGTCGAATAAATTTTTCTGACAATGAGTCGATTAAACGAAACATGAGTAGAGGTTTGTGCAAACATACAGACAATCAGACAGGCGCAACGCGTTTTGACTGACGACGTCATGGTCGAATGAAAGAGATATATATATTGTAGGACAACGAGCTAGAGAAACGGAAGAAAATAAAAATGAAAGCAAAGAAAGAATCGAACTGGGCGCTCGCGTAATCTCGAAGGTAAATCTTTCGTTGCCTCGCGGTATCAAGAGCGAAGATCGAAGCCTCGTCGGGCCCGACATCGTTTTTCCGTACCATCTGCCCATCGAGCAGCAGCAATTCTGTAGTCCAGAAGCGACGTACATCGCTCGAGTATACAACTCGATAACTCGGCTTGAGGTTTGGTCGATACTTTTCACGTGGCCGCAACATCGGTTAATCCGGTGCATAAACATTGTATTGTATTTCGCAGGGGATGCTTCCATTATATCATATTTCGTTATTAATATCTTCTGACTGACTGGGCCTCGCTGGGCGCCTGCCGGGAGCAGGTAGGGCACTTTTGTCCATTCGACAGGACGGACGTGTACCGCACTGGCCCGACGTGCTGACAGACGGCCCTTACCGGTTCTTTATTTTCTCTCTCCGTTCCTCGTAGTCTCTAGCAGGCTCTTTAATAAGTATCTACATATCTCTATATATATGTATGTGTTTCACGAACAACCCGTATACTTTTTTTCGCCATTATTATTGTTTTCCGCTACATAACCCTTGTCATTTTATCGTCACTTGTCTGCTGAGTTTATCTAATTTCTAGTTGCCCACCAGCATAAAGAGGATTCACCAGAAGCTATAATTATCGTTACGTAGTCTTGCAAATTTATTCTGTTGCAAAATGGCGACCACTGACACGATCTGCAAGGACGTTACAGTCGGAAGGGAAATCTGATTTCACTATTTCTGAATTATCCATATTTATATATTTACTCCTTTTTTTATTGTACCTGGTTTTTGGTACTTTTTGTTGAGAATTATTTTTTGCTTCTTATTTTTCGTTAATTTTTTTATCACATTGACCCTGACACCTGAAGCTATTTTCTTTTTCAGTTAAATTGAAACTGTTTTTGGCGCGACCCTATTTTTATGATTACTTAGGTTTTCATTATAAATTTTATCAGGTTTTTTTTTTTGTTTTCTCTTATTTGTATATTTTTCCCCCATTTTTTGGTCCTCTTTTTTACTGAACCTTTTTTTGATTCATCCCTATCTGTACATTTTTTCTGTTTTATTTATCCCAAATGCTGTTAAACCTATTTTGGCTTGTGCCTTATTTTATATTCTCTTCTATTTTTTATCTTCATTTCTGTTAATTTGATTTTTTCAATTATCTTTTTTATTTTTATCGTATTACTTTTGTTTATTGCAAAATGGCGATCACTGACACGATCTGCAAGGACGTTACAGTCGGAAGGGAAATCTGGTTTCACTATTTCTGAATTATCCATATTTATATATTTACTCCTTTTTTTATTGTACCGGTTTTTTCGTACTTTTTGTTGAGCATTTTTTTTGCTTCTTATTTTTTGTTAATTTTTTTATCACATTGACCCTGACACCTGAAGCTATTTTCTTTTTCAGTTAAATTGAAACTGTTTTTGGCGCAACCCTATTTTTATGATTACTTAGGTTTTCATTATAAATTTTATCAGGTTTTTTTTTGTTTTCTCTTATTTGTATATTTTTCCCCCATTTTTTGGTCCTCTTTTTTACTGAACCTTTTTTTGATTCATCCCTATCTGTACATTTTTTCTGTTTTATTTATCCCAAATGCTGTTAAACCTATTTTGGCTTGTGCCTTATTTTATATTCTCTTCTATTTTTTATCTTCATTTCTGTTAATTTGATTTTTTCAATTATCTTTTTTATTTTTATCGTATTACTTTTGTTTATTGCAAAATGGCGATCACTGACACGATCTGCAAGGACGTTACAGTCGGAAGGGAAATCTGGTTTCATTATTTCTGAATTATCCATATTTATATATTTACTCCTTTTTTATTGTACCGGTTTTTTCGTACTTTTTGTTGAGCATTTTTTTTTGCTTCTTATTTTTTGTTAATTTTTTTATCACATTGACCCTGACACCTGAAGCTATTTTCTTTTTCAGTTAAATTGAAACTGTTTTTGGCGCAACCCTATTTTTATGATTACTTAGGCTTTCATTATAAATTTTATCAATTTTTTTTTTGTTTTCTCTTATTTGTATATTTTCCCCCCATTATTTGGTCCTCTTGTTTACTGAACCTTTTTTTGGTTCATCCCTATCTGTACATTTTTTCTGATTTATTTATCCCAAATGCTGTTAAACCTATTTTGGCTTGTGCCTTATTTTATATTCTCTTCTATTTTTTATCTTCACTTCTGTTAATTTGATTTTTTCAATTATCTTTTTTATTTTTATCGTATTACTTTTGTTTATTGCAAAATGGCGATCACTGACACGATCTGCAAGGACGTTACAGTCGGAAGGGAAATCTGGTTTCACTATTTCTGAATTATCCATATTTACTCCTTTTTTTATTGTACCGGTTTTTTCGTACTTTTTGTTGTGCATTTTTTTTGCTTCTTATTTTTTGTTAATTTTTTTATCACATTGACCCTGACACCTGAAGCTATTTTCTTTTTCAGTTAAATTGAAACTGTTTTTGGCGCAACCCTATTTTTATGATTACTTAGGTTTTCATTATAAATTTTATCAATTTGTTTTTTGTTTTCTCTTATTTGTATATTTTCCCCCCATTTTTTGGTCCTCTTTTTTACTGAACCTTTTTTTGATTCATCCCTATCTGTACATTTTTTCTGTTTTATTTATCCCAAATGCTGTTAAACCTATTTTGGCTTGTGCCTTATTTTATATTCTCTTCTATTTTTTATCTTCATTTCTGTTAATTTGATTTTTTCAATTATCTTTTTTATTTTTATCGTATTACTTTTGTTTTATACAGAAATGTTAACAAACAGATTGGAGCACAGCTGAAATTGACAGAACCTTCAGAGACAAGTATGCAGGAATAAGACTCACAGCCTCACGGGTTACAGACTAGAATGCAGACTATCTAGTAGACCACATATTACGAAATTACGTAAGTGCACGTCCGCAATTATAAGAGCCCTTCACAAACGTTTATGAAGTTTTTACGGTTGGCAGGTTTATGTCTTTTGATGCGCCATATGAGTCCAACTGTTGAACGATTTAAAGCTTTGCGGAACGGCGCAGCTCGAAATGCCTGCTCGTGTACACCGGCCACTCCGATATCTGTGTAACTAATAACAAGGGAGAGATAGAAAATACTGGCTGAACTCGCTCGCATTGCACGCCGGTCTCGTGGCTCGCTCTGCTCGCTGCATAATTCTGCGGTCAGAGCATCTGCGGCCATTGTTCATCGTTTCATGCGGTAATTAAAATAAAGAGCACGTATCCGAGCTTTATATCTTTCTCACTCGCTCGTTTGCTACTGACTGCTACTATTGTACCCTGGGAGTTTGCAGAGCGCAAGAAAGAACTATTTGCACGATCGTTCACGACATCCGGGAAAAAAAATCTTCTTTTGACTTTTTTGAATGGAGTTTTCACAGTTTTTACACAAAAACGCGTACTTTATTCCTTTTGCACCAGTAAAAAAATATATATTCGTTTAAAATGTCATAGAATTAATTATTTACGACCATCTTCAGAATGTGTAAAAAAAATTCCCATGTACGAATTTAGAAAATTGTAGAAAGATTTTTATTTCTTCTATTTTTTAGAAATAGAATTTCTTTTGTTTAAATTAATTTCTGTTTAGTAGGCGTATTTCCAAAAATTTTCAAATTACAACCATAAAAACTAGGGTAAAATGGAGGGTGAAAAACATCCGCTATTCATGATAAAAATGTTCCATTTCATAAATTCCGCATGTAACAAAAAATGAAGTGTACCGAGCTAACTTTTGCGAGGCTCTACTGTACATCTATAGTATTCGTTACACGGGAAACTTTGTATGCATGTCGTAGAAAAAAAAATTCCGTTTAATCGGGCGTTGTTGCATGTAACCACTGTACACGGATAACATTGGGTGCGTGAAAAGGGAGTGAGAAATAGGAAATTGAATCTACCTCACGCCAGATGAAATTACACCTGTCCACTCGCGCTCTCGCTGTTCTCTTGATGCTCTCGCGCGTGCGAATGGAAAAACAAAACGCGTTTGTGGAGTGGAAGGGTCCCATAGTGTTGGCTCGTTGCGGGAGCTGTACCGACAACTTTTATGCCCATTTTTTTTTAATTCCGTTACTACGCTTGTTCGCTGTTATAGCGAGCTAGCGGATTTATCCACGGGCCGGCACACGGACGACCAATTCGTGGGCAGCATTTATACGGGTGTGGTCCGAGTGCGCGGATCCCATGCCGTAAACTGGAGTAGGAGCGGCGTGATTCACAAAAATTGCTGGATCGCCAACGAAACAATCTCTTTCACTCTTTTCCTCTGGGCTTTCTCATTCACATGGTCCTCCTCACTCGTTACCGTTGCTGGTATCTCGACGATTCGCGGACGCGCGTTAATTGAGCGATGCTAAGGGGGCGCACTCTGCTAACGAGTAAATTGTCGACGACTACATGAGGGGAATTTTATGCCAAATCGACCTTTCTACACGAAAAAAAAAATATATACGCGGGTTCGGAATTCTTTTCTACAAATTATATTAATTATATATATCTGGAAATATTTATTTAAATCGAGATACATAGTTCGAATATCGGAGACTTATATTTTAAAGACGTATTCGGTTATCGAATTATCGTAGTCATATTTAATGTTATTATTTAATATCCTAAAGCATACTTTTTTTTAATGATGAATAACTTAATGATGAATAACTTATTTGGCTCATAATTTTTTTTCATTTAAAATGCTCGTCGAATTTATGTAAGAACTTTTCTTGGTAAATTGAATCTATTGAAACTTTGCTGAATAAACATATATATTGAGGTAGAATTTTTTAAAAATATAATGAGTATCAATCCACAGCCTACACTGTAGACGAAACCCATTGAAAAATTGGAATGAAAATTCGGTCTGCTGTGTAGTTTGTTGTCTGAATATTTTAACCCGTGACTCAGAAAAAATACAGAAAAATTTTTCTTAATTCAACACAAAAAGAAACCTGAAATAAATTTAAAAAAACGCGAACCTGTTTTGGAAGCCTGACAATCAGCCGCGGACATATTTGATATAGAACATCCTATGTAGAAATCCAAATGGACAAGAGAGATGCAACTAACTAGCTGTTTCACAGAGAGGGTTGAAATTCGCTCGGATTTTTTTCTCGCGCGTCATCCCCTCCTCTGATTCACTCGACGAGTTGTAGAGTGTGTGGTATATAACAGAGTGGGGCCTGATTCGAGCGTCGCTTTAATCGCAGGAAATTGGCCGACACTTGGTGGCCGTGCCGACCGACAGTTTTTCCACAACGCGCGGCGAGCAAACCCGTAGTCGTCGTTGGTCTCCCCTTCCGACTCTCGAGTTTCAATACACGCTTGCACAAGCTCTCTCACACTATCCCCGAATCTCCGGAACTTTTTTACACGCCAGTCCTGCACAAGCCCTTTGGCTTCCTCTCACTCCCTCTCTTGTTAACTTCGTGACCGGGATTAGATAAAGCGGATTGTTTTTATTGCTCCCAAGCCGAAGTATCTCGTTTCTGGAAACTGCTGATTATAGGTCGTTAATGATTATCGTTGAGATCAGTTAGTATTTTTTTTTTAGACGAACAATAAACGATTTACACTTCACGAAATTATTGTGGGGCATTAAACACAAAAAAAAATAATTTTTTAAAAATTTTATTCGAAGGTGTAATAAATATAATATTTATTTATATTTATTAATATAATATAATATATAATATAATATTTATTATATTATATTATATTTATTACCCTTTCGAGTACCTTTACAAACGTGAACTAAAATCACGGAAGGCCTAGCAACTATTTTGAGTGGCAACAATTAATTTATAAATCTTGTGACTATTTTTCCATTGAAATTAACTTGCTAACTTGTTACAGTAATAATGGAGAAAATTGAATTAACTATACAAATATTCGCACTAACTACACGGAAAAAAAGGCTTGGTTAGAACAACCAAGTGCCTTGGTTATTTATGCGCCAGACAATTAATTAGTTAGACCTACCAAGTAATTTGTTAGGCCACCAATTTCTTGGTTAGTCTAACCAAGTCACTTGGTTAGCTTACTGAGTGACTTGGTTAGTCCAACCAAGAAATTGGTAGCCTAACAAATTACTTGGTTGATCTAACCAATTAATCGTCTGGCGCATATATAACCAAGGCACTTGGTTGTTCTAACCGAGCCTTTTTTTGCGTGTAGTGACTTAATATGTTCCTATGATTCCCACGATTTCCCTGAGTGCAGCTATTGTTGAAATCAACAATTTCTTTTTGCAACGGAATCGTAAAATCATTTAGCAATAGACTCTTAAATTATTGCGAGAAGTCTATAAAAATTAAGGTTTTAATAAAAGTGAAAAAAGTGGTAATGTAAAGTTGTAAAGTTTTAAGGTCCCAGAAGTTTCACAGTCACCATTTCTCTTATACAGCTACACATAAGCACGACAGCACCGAACGAAGCTAAAGCGAGTCTCGTAATTAAGTCATACTAAAAGTTGGCCGGCGTGTCGTCTTCGCTGGAAGGGGTGAAGGGGGGGAGGAGAGCGTGCATACATATAACGCTAAGAATTTATTGCTGAGGCGTGCAACTGCGCGTGTCTGCTTTTATGTCTCTTGGAGCGTGTGTAGGGCTGTAATCCTAACGCGCAAGATGCCGACTATCACAGCTTTGCAGCAGCTCTCTCTGCAGAGTGTCGTTGGGCTGGCGATCTTGAGGGTGCGATTTGGATCGTTCGATTGAATCACGATCCCGCAGCAACGTCGAGAGGATCGATGGATCGTGAAATTCTCACTCTTTGTACGCTATCGTTATCGACAATCGACTTTCAAGTTACCCTGACTACGTACATTAACCTCCCTCAAAAACAATTGCGTTTGTAAAGTACCCATAAAATGTTTTTTTTTATTAACAGCTTTTCTAAGAGAATCGGTGTGCCAAAAAATCCCATGGAATTCCCAGTTGTAGCCTTTCTTCTGTAGGAATTAATTTTTTCATTGTGCTAAAAAATGCCCGACATATAATTTATTTAAGAATTTAAAAAACAAATTTCAGCTGCATGACATTTCATCTTGTGCACTACTGACAATTCTTTAATAATATTTTACCTACCCGTTTTCTTATAAAAGTATGCAAAGAGTTAAAAACAAAATTATTGTAAGTCAACCAGAATAGCCGGAAGATTTTACCACCTGCTAAAAGAAAAAATGTTCGTTTAAAGGGCCAACATCACATATTTTTTTCACACAATACCAGCAGCCAAAAAAGTGAGATATGCGTCATTGAATTCACTGATTTTGACCTGTCTTCCGCCTTAAACTGACCAAGACCTCCCATTACGACTATACATGACATTTTATGGTCCTCAGTGAAAATCAGGACAATTTGGTGTGTCTGCAGATCATATAATCGCGAAAGATTCTTCGAATCGTCAAAATTGTGCGGACGAACTCCTCCAACGTTGGACGTTGATGTCTTCATTGTACGTGGGTCCCTCGCGACGAGACGAGACGGGAATTGCAGGGGTTCGGTGCTGTGTTGGCATTGGCGCTGCAACGCGGGGCAAAAAGCGCGAAACGCGAAAATTTCGGCGTGCCTGATTTACGGTTGGGGTGGGAAAGAGGGACGAGAGAGTGGTGGGTGAGCAGTAAAGCCATAACAGTGTTACCAAAATGAAGAGGTTTAATGCGTGCAGGCTGGACTGCCGGCGAGCCCGCAGTGGCGGCGGCAATGGGCGGATGGCTGGACACGGCTATACGGCCGGTATGTACAGCTATAGTAGTTGGTTGACTGACTGACCGGCACACTCGTTGTGTGTACGAGAAAGACAGAGAAAGAGCGATCGGCCGCCCGGGCCGGTTTTATTTTACCGGCTCTCTCGTAAAAACAATCAAGCGGCGCGCCGGCCCGACACACTAAACCTTGATTGTAACTGATGAGGATGAAACTGCAAGTGAGTGTAACTTTGCTGCATGGGACCCGCGCGCGACTTTTTGAGTTCGGTTCCTCAACGCCAAAAACATTTTACAAACACGATATTATAACGGATACATTTTATAACTGCCTTCGCACGATTTGGTCGGTGCCTCTGTATTTCGAGGAATTCGGGCCAATAAAACAGACGAAGAAACGAGGATTTTTTGGGGATTGGTTGATGGGCTCTTCAGATTCTGGATTCATTAGAGACCAGGAAGTGACCCGCTTAAAAAAAAATAGTGTCTACGATCGAGCGCTTTTAACGTGTGTCTACCATCTTTAAAAAAATCATAGTAGTCCTGACAATTTTTAAGTGACGACTATCAATGGTTAGACGTTCAAGCTTGGAAACATATGTTTTTCTTAAATAAAATATTTCTAAAAGCTTATAATCAAAAACAAACTCCTGCAATTTTTTATATTCGGAACGGAGGATTTTTCTATAATATCAGAACACCGTTCCAAAGAATCAATTTTTTGAATTTTGAAACCTTAATTACCTAATAAAAAATCACTATTACCCTAAAATTCATGAAACTACCCCTAAGGTTCGTGACTTGAAGTGGCTGCGGCGCCAAAGTAATGACACGCCGCAATTAAAACATGAAGAACCCCAATGATGACGTTAAAAAAGTAATTGCTCTAATAATACAATTCCGCAACGATCGAATTCGTGAAATAGAAACTAATCTAACCCGAACTAGTTGTTGGGACCGTCAGATTCTGGATTCATTAGAGACCAGGAAGAAGAGAACCGCTTTACAAAAAGTGCCTTTAACGTGCGTCTACCACCTGAAAAAAATTATGGTAGTCCCGCCAATTATTAAGTGATGACTGTCCATGGTTAAAGTGGTTTAATTTTGGAAACATACTTTTTTCTTAAATAAAATATTTCTAAAAACCTATAATTTAAAAAAAACTGCAATTTTTTATATGCAAAGCGGAGGATTTTTCTACAACATCAGAACACCGTTCCAAAGATTCAATTTATTGAATCTTGAAACTTTAATTACCTAATAAAAAAACTATTACCCTAACACTTGTGAATCATGTCCTAAGATTCGCGATTCGAAGTGGCTGCGGCGCCAATGTAATGACTCGTTGCAACTAAAACACGAAGAGCCCCAATGATGACGTAAAAAAAAAGTAATTACTGTAATAATACAGTTCAGCAACGATCGAATTTCTGCAATAGAAACTAATCTAATCCAGACGGAGAAGCAATATATCACCGACATCAAATAAAATATCGTCTTTATTACAACGTGAGTACTTCAATAAAATGAAAATCCATACAAAGTTGGAATTGCAACAGCGTGATTAAATTGTGAAGAGTAAATGACATCAGCGTAACTATTAGGTGCGTCAACGCGCTGTATAATCAGCTGTTTAACGGATAGTGCCTTGTCGAAGGGAAAGGGCGTTACTGGGTGGCGAGGGCTCGAAGCTAGAGGGTGGCGAGTAATGGGGATAGTCGGAGTTTTCGACAAAGTGCGTGTGCGCCAATTTGCGTTTATTCGTGTTAGTCTCTTCAGTTCAAACGTCTATACAATGTAACATATACTACATATATAAAGACACACCCACGTGATAGCCACATGTGCATGTATACTTGGCTTGCACTCAATTCGCATTGCACGAGCAAGTGTGTGACGTTCTATCGTTTGGGGTATTGGTCATTCGTAGTAGTCTGTGAAGGTGGGTGGACGTGGGTGCGGATGGAGCAGAGCGATCCTCTGCACTCGCTTCACCACCAAGCGAATGCTCATAAAAGCATTGATTAACTGTTGGCGGTCGTAGGACGAAGCCTGTGTACTATAGGTAATACTGCGATGGTATAGATACGTGTTGGCAAGGCCCCGCGGACCAATAAAACCTTGGCTAATAGTGCCTCAACGTAGCTTCAATATCATTTGTCCGTAGAGCAACAACTGAATAAAAGCAAGCAGAGGCTTTCACGTCTCGCGTTTCGTTTATGTCTCGTAGCGTAACGTTCTGTCGTTGGTAGATTGTACAACAGTAAAAGTGCTTTTTTTGTTTTATCTGTCGTAAACACATTAAACGAATTATTCTGTTGCGGAGTTGAAATCAATCAAGTTTCTTCTCTTGTTGGATATTGGCCAATTTGAACTTCCTATGATTCTGAGGTCGTTTTGGATCAGACATGCAAGATTTATATGGAGAGTATTAGTTTTCAATCTGCTGGGGTCAAACTTTCTACAATTAATTGCGATAGGTTATGAATTTATTGCTATTCGATAATAAGCAAGGATAGTTAGTACGACAAAGTTATTCATCAAGGGAACCGTTTGAGCTACACAAAAAAACTCGGGTTCATAACTACTAGAAAGGTTTTATCAAGCAATCGATAAGACAACAATTATTGTTGGTTTACATAGCCGATAGGTAATCTACCAACGAAACTTTGTTAATATTAATTCTTTATCGACTATCATCGATCAATTGTAATGATGGAATTTTGCGAAGCACTTCTCAGGTCTGAGACCGTGATCGGTAGATTCAAAGCGAAATGGGTGGGGGTCAATATAACGAATGACCAAAATAGAGAATGGCTAAAACAGCGAATTTCAAAATAAGGAACGTCTAAATATGGAATGGCCATCATTATGAAATTCGCTGTTTTAGCCATTCGCTATTTTGATTACATTTTAATAAGATGGACGTCAAAATAGCGAATGATCAAAATGGCGAGTTGCTGAAATAGCGAATTTCATAATGATGGCCATTCTAGATTCAGATGTTCCTTATTTCGAAATTCGCTATTTTAACCATTCGTTATTTTGGTCATTCACAATTTTGACCCCCGCCCAGCGAAACTTTGTTAATGCAACCGCAGTCCTTTTTTTTCTCTCATAACTAAGTCGAGTTGAATTAGCATAATCTATTTTGGTTGTCCTAACACTCATAGAAATTGTAGTAGTCCTGGCTACTAAAAGTGACAACAATTTATTATTGGTACGTGCGACTTTTTTGAGCTACCTCAATGAAATAATTTGAAAAAAATGATAACACTACATTATTTTATTCCGTGCAAAATAGCTCCAGTGTACTTAATTTTCAAAGAAAACGAGTTACTGAATGTGTGGAATGTTTAAGAAATTGGGCAAGGACTTCAAGAGAAAAAGAGTAAAAACGCTTAAAACCCGCATTCTAAAGTCACCTATCCAGGTTTTTGCCTTGCCTTCTTTTCTCTCCCTGCTCGCGATATGATACGCGACAGACGATATTCATATACACGCGAGTAGTTGCGGTCACGCAGTAGTAACGGAGTAATTCGCCAGACCGCGATGCGCCCTGCGTCAAGAGGCCGATCCTCGCCACGAAATTGCGGTCGAGCTGGCGCGGAAGGGCTCGCCGAATACCCGAAGCGAAGTAATTAACAAATTGGGGAAACGGTAGGTAGGTATGCTCTGTAGAGAAGATGATTCCATGTGCGGTAGCCCATTGCGGTTGATGCTCGTAGCTTCTTCATCGTACCAAATACGTTATACGTGACTAAATTCGAAGAGGAGCCATCTGCGTCATAAACCATTGGAATCGTTTCATTTCAAACGATCCCAAAAAAAAATGACACTGCTGCTAAGATTAAAACCATGATTCGATGAATTGTACTCACAAAAAGATCTACGGTATTACGATTACTGAATAACTGGCAAAAAAAAAACTTTACTTCATATTTCAAGAAACTGCAACTATACTTCATAACTATGAACCAGGAGTATTCCAATAGTTGGAAAAAGTGAATGTTGGATGGACAAACAATTAATAGGTGTAACTTAGCACCACAAAAATTTCTCTGAGTACACCAAACACTTCAAAGTTTTCAAAGATGGGCACATTCGAGTGAAAAAGTATTTAAATAGACGATTTAAATACTGAATGATTTTCCACTCATTATTTATTTTCGCTGGAAATAATTAATGGTTTTTCACTCATTATCTTTCCGAGGTCAAATAAGTGGTTTTTCATTTATTATTTTTCCAGGTTTAAATAATGAGTGGTTTTCCACTCATAATTTATTTCAAGTTTAAATAATGAATGGATTTCCACACATTATCTTTGTCGAGGGAAAATAATGAATGAATTTCCACTCATCATTTAAACTCGAAATAAATTATTAGTGGTTTTCCACTCACAATTTATTTTGATTTTAGATAATGATTTTTTATCCACTCATCATTCATTTTGAGATTAAATGATGAGTGGAAAACCACTCATAATTCATTTCGAGTTTGAATAATGAGTGAAAACCCATTGATTATTTTCCTTGGAAAAGATAATGAGTGAAAATACATTCATTATTTAAATTTGAAATTAATTATGAGTGGAAAACCGCTCATTATTTGTATCTGAAAAGATAATTAATGAAAAACCACTCATAATTTGGACTCGGAAAAATAATGAGTGGAAATCCACTCATTATTTTAAGCGAAAATAAGTAATGAGTGGATAAACATTCATTTTCTTTTTCTTTAAATACATTTTGCCCATCCCTACTTCAAACGAAGATATTAGTGCAGCTAGTTTTTTTCTACTCTCATGAAACGAATCGTTTTATTTCAAAGGATCCTAAAAAATGATACTTCAGCCAAGTATGAATCTACGATTCTATGAACTGCACTCACAAAAAAATCTACCATATTGCCACTAACGAATAATTGGTAAAAAAACTTTACTACATATTTCAAGATACTATAGTTCATAACTATGAATCAGAAGTATTTAATAGTTGGAAAAAGTTAATGTTGCATGGACCAACAATTAATAGTTACGATTTAGCACCACAAAAATGTCTGTGAGTGCACCAAACACTTCAAACGAAGATATTAATGCAGTTAATTATTTTGTACTCTCATAACTAAATCGAGTTGAAAGAAATTGGCATAATCAATTTTTCATCTTATCTTTTAGTTGCGTCGGAGGGTTTGTTTTTTTTTCGGAAAGTATGTGTATAATCATAGCTACTGCACGAGTTATTGATTCGATAAAGGGGTCATGCGGGAGAAAAATTAATATTTATTCACGTTTATCGTAAAAGTAACAAAGCCAACGAAAGCACACGTCGGTAATTTCGATATTACACCGATGGGAAGACGAGCAGCAGAAGCAACAGTAACCAGGCTGACGTGTGCGTGTGACTGATGCGTTGTGCGGGCTCGCATTCACGGACTAAGTCGTGTTTGCTCAGCGTGAGAATCGATACGCCTTTTTCCAACCGGTTTTATTATTTTTCCATAGTCACCCTTTATGCCTCTACATATTTTTTTAATGGCGTTACATGTACTACTCCTGTATTTTATATACTAAATTGCATAGTGATCCTTAAGATTTTGGTTCTACTGGTCTCGATCGCTGACAGAATTATGTATATACTTAAAAAAGTCGTGGTAAGGGCAATTTATTTGTAGCTCAAGCTAAAATAAAATGGGTTTACGGTATTAATAGGGAGATCATTTAAGTTAAGAAAATAGTCGTATAAACAGAAAATAAATAGTTGTCGCTAAATAATTGCCATACCCACCGCAATTTCTTTCAGTGGACAAATGAGTTATTACTTTAGTGCAAATATATAGGTATTTTTTTCAAGACCATGCCGATGCTTTTTCAGAGCGAAATGTTATGATGAAGCAGTGATAAGTGATGCAAATGACAATCCAATTATTATCACGTGTGCAATTTTTTCCGCGCGTTACAAAATCTTTAACTATTATTTACAGTTACCGTAACTATTGAAAAATTTGAAAACAAGTAAACTAACTTGAAACAATTATCCCAGGGTCCAATAGTTACACTGAGAGAAATTGAGATGGTCCTGATAACTATTCAGTGATAATTATATTTTATTAGTCCAGGTGACTATTTTCGTAGTTACATTATTAGTAACGTAGTTAATGTAACTACAAAAATAGTCACCTGTACTAATAAAATATAATTATCAGTGATTAGTTACCAGTACCATCTTAATTTCTCCTAGTGTAGTAGGAGTGAAAAATAATTACCAAGTCTACCACAATTTTCTGGAGCGTTTGTACGAATAATGAGAACGAACCTATCCAAAGTCTGTAGAAGAATACAAACTATATAAAACCGAAAAGAGTGTAATCAACAGAACGATGTAACGTCAGGCACGCGTCAAAAGTTAAACAACTAACTACCCCATCGTAATCGGCACAACTACTACAAATATCAACAGTAGCAGCAGGGAAACCCTCCGTGAATGTTTCACTGCAGTATCTACATGCTCGTGCTATTTCCTCCCCATACATCGATGCTATTTATTTTTCTCATCACTTTTAATTTCGTAGAGACAACATAGATGGGTATCTCGTTGATCGCAAGTAACGTATGGCCATTGTTCAGCCTATTGTCCGTTACGTCGCCTATAGAGTTATGTATATGTTGTGGATATCTAACGAACGAGAAACAACCCCAACGAATAGATGTTGTGCACGATATCGGGATCAGATCTCGATTGTTAGGTTTATTAATTGCGTCATATCAGAGGTGATGTAAAACTCTGTATCTTCCGGAGATGCGATATTGAAATAAATGGTAACATCTCAGGTGTTGTATCCGTTATCACGAACAATAAAACAATCGTTAATGGATTTAGGCTTATACATCAGGAATGGGCGCCATTTTAATACACGGAGAGAAATTTATGTATGCTGATAAATCTTTTGTTCGGCTGACAAATCTTTTTGCTGGGTTGACCAATTTTTTTTTGTTATCCTAACAAAACGATTTTTGTTGTCACCGTTTTTTGTTGCCATGACACAGAAATTTCTCTCCGTGTATGTAAGCATTTTTTAAACTGTATGCTATTTATTATTGCAAAAATAATTATTTTTACGTTCTTGTAATAATTATCAGTAACATGTAATAATTATGTCGTTACGAAAAACAATAATATTTCGTAGGTGTAATAATTATTGATAATTTAGTCAAACAAGGGAATATAAATGAATGATTTATTACTTCCGTAAAATGTGTTTAGCTGATAATTTCGTGTTTCCGAATTAAATTTATAAGTACAGAAGATAAAAAAATTGGACAGCAAAAAGTGTTGCTATGCAACAAGATTCTTGCTGTACCAGCAACCTATTTTTTTGTATTTGATATACCTTTTATACAAATGATGTATATAAATGTACATTCAATGATAAAAATCATTGTGATTTTTATATGAAAAGCAAAAGTTTTTATCTGCGGCGTGAATTTCGTTGGTTCGTAAACAATTTAATCTCCGATTGATTGAAATTAGTGATAACCGCGAGTACAATTTATGAAAATTATGACCCATCAATGACGGCTGGTGATTCGAATATGAAATTAAACGCTTTGACTAAATCGAACGTTCGGTGGTCGTTTGCTTCTGTCACTGGACCGAACACGAATGTTATATGGAGAAAACGTACATATAGGCAAAGCCAGCAGGTTACCAATCGTAAAACAATTATACAATTATACGTATGTACCTACTATATAGGTGGAGAGAAAGAGACGCAGAGAGAGAGAGAATTTGCCTGCGAAATTCCGTAATTAATTTCCCACTGCAAACAGTTTCAACGTTTACCTCGAGCGATACGTAACCGCGATACGTGACCAGGACCGTGGCATTAATTCGTTAACATTCGCAGCTGAAATGTATTTGCGACAGACCCTCTTTCCTATACACAGGTCGATTGAGCGCACTCCCGATCAGCTACGTTCGTTTCTACACAGACACGTACGTATGCATTCCTCTTACCATACATTTTGATAGTCGTGCTGTCCCGTTGTTACACACCCCAATTGATCATATTACGTTCACTCACATTAGATTGTATTCATCTTTGATAATCTTTTTTAAAAATTAACCTATAGATTTTCGTTGCCAGCTCTCTTTTCTCACAAATCTACCAAGATTTGAATTTATCGGATGGTAAATTTATCTCCTTTTATCCAAACTCACAACTTGACGAAATTTCAAGTTTATTAGGATAAGCATATTTACATTTCTAATACATAATATACTGTAATGGTATACCTACAAAATCGTTACCATAACCATAGAATTTAACAATTAATCCTCTACCAGTCCAAAACTCTATCAGATTGAACTGCAGTTTCTAACTCTACCACATTAATACTGTAACAGCCAACTCTGTCAAGTTTAGCATAATACAACTGTTCAACGAGGAAGAAACAATTTGCAAAGTTCTACTTTGCAGCCTTGTTTAAAAAAATTTTAAATGGCATTAGTTTTGAACCCCTTGACAGATTCTTGCCAGATTCGAACTGATGCTTAGTTTACTCACACTCTACTTGTGGACCAAATTTGAGCCCGATATCTTAAAAATTGCGAAATTGAGAGCACGAACAAAAAATTTCAAAAAATTTCAAAATGCCATAAATTGTGAACCCCTTAACGGATTGACACCAAATTTAATCTCAAACACTATTTGATAACAGTCCACTTCTGGTCCAAGTTTGAGCCGGAAATCATAAAAATTGCGGGAGTTAGAGCCTGAGCTGGCATTCTCAAAAAAATTTTAAATGCCATAAATTTTGAACACATTGATGGATTAACTCCAAATTCAATCCCACACCTTGTTTAACGATAGTTTACTCGTGGTTCAAATTTGAGCCCGATATCTTAAAAATTGCGGCGGCTATCGTGCTAACAAAAAATTGTGCACATACGCACGCACATACATACACACATACAGACATTTTTTCTAAACCACTTTTCCCGACGTTTTAGACCATTCTGATTATCCTGATATGAAAATCTCGAAAAAAAATTTTTTCACTAAAAGCAAAATTATCAATGATACTTATTCTGGCAAAACACATGTAGAGTTCACATCAAATAGTGGTATTTTGGTAAAATTTTAGCAGATGCTGATATTTTTATACACTTTTAATTGGATAGAGTCACAAGAAATCCGGATATTAATATGGTAGGATTGTGAGCTACTGTTAGATCGGGCAGAGTTGTATGTAGATTTTGGGCAGAGGCTTAGATTATGGTAAAGTTCTCACTAGTTGAGATGTGAATGTGGCAAGTAATGTGTATAATCGTAATATGCACAATCGTGATGTGGTGGAAGGAGGGGTTGCCGTATTTGTCCGTAAAATTGGTGCCGCTACGGCTCTCACGCAAACCAGCCACGATTATTTGCTCAAACAATTTCCGCGTTCGGGGTATCGCGTATTACTCTGTGACCAATGTTGATATCGGACACGGGGCACGCCTGCGGTTATATACTCCATGTATACATAATATACTATCGGGATTGGGGGTTGGTTTAGCGCCGGACATCATTCGTCCTAATTCGATTCAAGTCGAACATCGATTCCACTCAATTCACGAGTCTTTAATGTTTCCGTTCTGTCGATAATTCTTGTGACTAAAATAACTATTTATGTATCTTGTTTATTACATTAAAGATATTTACGTTAACACGTATAAAATTTAAAAAACAAAATGCGACATTATTTTTTGCGATGTAAAAATATGATTTCGGCTTGTTAAAAAAACAATTCTTCATTTCATCAATAGGACTATTATTTCAATTAACTTGGTTATTTACTTGAAAATTGTTGACATTTATTCGCTGTAACAAATCCCCATACCGACCAGTTAAAAATGCACAGCATTTAATTACTTTTTCCAACCGCTAAAAATGGTCAATATTTTTTATGATATTTTTTTTTTGCATAACTAATAAACCAGATTATTCTTGCGTAACTTCTTCATACAATACATCATTTAAATTCGTCCACCCGTGTCTTTTGGAAACATGCCTTAAGTAAGCAGGGATACAACTGCATATTTTATATTACTTTTTATCAGACATAAAAAAATTGGTTTTCGACAAACTGTCCCATCCAGCTGACAGCCATTTTTATTTGTACTTCTATCTGATGTCAGCCAAGAACGTATTAAAAAAATCCGGATTCTTAAACCTAATTAGAAATGAATAAATCCCTTCTAACATCAACAAGAATGTTGTTGGTCTGTTTTCAGTGCACACAAAGTGCAACAAAGTGCAGTATACGTCGATGATTGTAGCAGAAGGGTCTCGTTGAACAAGAGTGGGTTAGGAAGGGTGGAAAACAAGCGGCGAAATGGAGAGTGGAGCAATATAGAGGAGAGCGTGTCCTGTTTCTCTTCGTGGTAAGTGATAGGATCCAGCCGGTATTCCAGCAACGGTACACACGAGGCAATCCACTGCTAGCAAGCTGGGCTGGTTGGCTCTCTGACTACCTATGCCGAGGCACGAGACCGCCACCGCAGAGGCCACAACACGGCAGTGCAGTCGCAGTTAATTTGCTCACTCCAAGTGTGTTTGATTCCCCTAATTAATTGATTGCTAGGGTCACAGTGCGTCGATGCACTAGCACCGCCAAACAGTAGCAACAGCCGCGCGCGTACGGATGGCAGTAATCAAGTGTGTCGCATAACGTACGTTTACGCATACTGTACCTACTGGTCCACTCGCGCACTCACGTTCGCTCCCTCTCTTCATGTAACAGTATGCCTTCGCATACCTATGAAGTTATATGTATGCCGCATATAGCTGAACCAACCCCGGTAAACTATACGTAAGCTACTCTACGTACAGTGCCACGATATCCTTCGATCTCCGTGATTCAGAAAAATATATAGGCGGATATAGAATTTTTTGCCCTTATCTGTGAATTATATAAATTATATATCTCGATTTTACTTTATTTTTAAGAAAGATAACCCGATGATTGTACGGTTAATGCGATTATTACCACATTTTATTAACAATAAGGATGTTTAATATTTTTTAATTATATACTTGTTGCATTTGAGAAGTTTTAATGGTTGACATATTTATAAAGGTTCAAAGGTAATCGGACCGTTTTTTAATGAATGAGATTTTGATAATTTATTGATTTTATTAATTCTAATGGTTTGAAATAAATGAATAAGTAATTGATTGACAAAAAGGTAAAGAAGATATTTTTTTCGGGTTGTATTTAATGATGTGAAAAATGACATTCTGTTACGGTTTCTACTAATCTTTTCCACTAAAGTTTTTGTCTGGGCTATAATATATACGAGAATATAGGAATTTTTGCCGTTATGTATAACGTATATAAATTATATATCTCGAGCATACTTCACTTTTATGAGACATAATGCAATCATTTTTTGATTAATGCATTTACTATCATATCGTGTTATTAATAAGGATATGTAACATTAAGATTACATACATTTTGCGTTTAAGAAGATTTATTACTCGAGATATTTATAGAATTTTCAAGGTAATCAGCACGCTCTTTAATCAATTTCTACCACCTTGATAGTCATTTGCCTTTAAATTGATTAAAAATCGATTGACTGAACCAAAGTATAAAATTACATAAAATCTAACCATTTTATTCGAGTGATATCTTTTGTTGTTGTATTTTCCTCTAAAACTTTCCAGATAAAAATACGTACAAGATGTCCAACGTTTTTATATGGACCGAAATGGTATTAAATTAAAGCAAGCGTGCTAATTAACAAATTAATTTTTAAATAAGTCTATTAAGAGTTTCAGAAAAGATATCTTACACTCACCGAAATGACCATTCTCATAGTAGTCACCGTTGTCCATACGATGCTTTTTGAGAGGATGTTGTGGAAGGTGTCCCGCGGCTGCTGCTAGGTGACTCGCGGCGAGGCTCAAACCGACGGAAGCTCTCTTCGGGGGTCTTCCTGGCCTGGAGCTGTGCAGTGGTAGAGAGTTACTGTGGTTAGAGACACCCGTCATCGAGGTAACGTCTTACCCCGAGTATCGCGGCATTACCGCTTACACACTATTGCATTCTCTTTTTTTATATACAGCATTGCATCGATCTTCCTTGATAGCTAAATCGATTAACGATATTTAGGTTTTTAATTGGTTCGAAAACATTTTTCAAAATTTGTTAACAAAAATGTCTCTTGATTTGCTCTCAAGGATTTGATCCATCATGAACGAGGTGCACCGCTTCAGCATTTTAAAATTTAATCATTAGCTCTCTATCTGCATTTTTCTATTCAATATTCGAAGAAAATTTCGACTACCGTAAATGTAATTATAAGAGGTATCAAAATCATTGGTAAACTGAAAGAGGCACACAACGCTTTTTCACTTAATTAAATATCTTAAGAACTAAAACAACGTTTGAGAATAATAGGAAAGGGATAATATTCGAGTACGAGACGACGATTGATAATGTAAAATATTATAAAAATTCGAAATAGGTTTAGAGCAATTGTAAAGAAAAGGTGTGAACTCCCCAATGGAAACACGAAGGATGTAGTGGTGTGAGTAACGGCTGCTGGCAACAGAAACGTTCATTTTTCATAACGGCAGGCGCCACTGAGGCGCTCCAGCCATCATACGCACACCACTGAAATTCTGAGCACGCCCTCACAGGCCTTCAACACCCAAATCCTTTTTCGTACGTGATGCAGCTCTATAGTTGCCTGCGCGAACCAAACGGGAGGAAGAATCATTGGAAGGGGAAGGTGTACCTACAACCCACGAGTCTATACTACATCGTTTCTTTCTGGTCCTTCTTCTATACCAATTCTTCAACGGCACCGAGCCCTCCGATCTCGATGTAGCACCACCGAGACCTCACGAAGGTTCTCAACGTAGATATTTTGTATCTTACCACACTAAGGCGGATGAAAACGGCTTTATTTTTTTTTTAAATTGGATTACTCATTCAGATTTTTGCTACTTGGCATAACAGGTTCATCCAATAGGACCAGGTTTTAAAAAAATACTGGACAGCAACATTTTTTTGGACAATGAAAGTGTGACTGGTCACTTTTGCCAATTTTTAAACACATACGAGGCAAGACTATTTTCATGAAAATATTTTTTAATATTTATATGAAACGGACGACCGAAAGTCGTTGCATTATTTTTCTTTTTATTTAATTTTTTCTTATACTTATTTGGACAAAGGGCAAATTTCGTATTAAACACCAAGAATTGGTGGTCTGCACATATCCAGTATTTTGAGGGTCGTTAATGTACAATTTGAATTATTTTGTAGTGAATTAGAAGATCGATGACGTCACCACATCATATTCAGGCAAGAATTTGCGGAGCAGCTTTGTGACGCTCTAAAAGTCAACGTGAGAACCCACGGCGCTGGTAAGCGAGCAATCTCATAGCAGTCAGGACAGATTTGTAAATCTAATTTTTCATCTCGACCCCCTTTCGGCTCTTCCTCCTTCGCAGACGATGCTTTCTTTCCCCTCTTACTTTTTGACGTTCACGTGTTTCCTTCACGATCACTCTTTTTATGCACTACTCAAACGCTCTATTAGACAATCTATCCCCCAGCTCTTTGGGGAATTAATATATACAAAAACTGCAATACGATTCAGGTAGATTTGACCTTTTAATTAATAGACAAACAAAAAAAAACTGGTATTCCAATTTTTTCAAATTCATGACTACAGTAAAAAACACTTAATTTTTTAAAAATGACTAACACTTTATTCTTTTATGCAAACACTTGTTCCCAGAATTAATGCAGGTTCGTGATTTTTTTTTACCAGGTGCTCAAACTGAATGATAATTTAATTCTTTCGCCAAGAGGCTCTTCGTGGACGAGAGTGAAGATTTCATTGATTGACGTTTCCAGGTGGGATTATCACTGCTCGGTTGGCCAATTTCGTGAAAGGTTAGTTAACCCGTTGGTTCTTTAAAACGGTCCGATGTCTTGGATCGAAGAAACTGTACGGGAGGCCCGGCGCATTGGTGAATGAAAATAAAAAATGAAAAATCCCAACAGCATAGCAAAGAAAATAACGCAGTGAAAGAGCAAGCTCTTCGGGTCTCACAGCGCGGGCGGGAATTATAAATGTAAATAGAAGAAAAAAATGGAAAAGGAGGGGAGTGAGATTTTTCAACGCTAAGAAAAATTGAACGGCAAACAAGTGCGTGTAGTTTATATACTATGCGTGCGGCTAAGAGTCTCGCAGAGTGCGCTCTTGTTTTCGGTGTAACCCGAAGCTAAGCGGCTTAAGAGATCAACCAGAACTCGTGCGCGGGAACGCAGCATAACCGCGAAAGCGTCTGAGAATTGTCTGGACTAGAGAGATCTGTCTTGTGCGTGAGACTAGCACGTGAGCTATGTGCGAGAGGATCGAGACTCGAAAGGCGAGAAGAGAAGGCTGCAATTTACTCAGCTATACGTACGTGGTGCAGTGTATCGCTCGCAGCTATACTAATAATTAGGAATGAAAGTACGCCAATCTCCGTTCCCCTTAAACGATAAGCGATTAGAAAAAGATTGGCAAACACAATGAAGGCGGGACTGATTTAATGGTGACACATCCTTTTATCGCCCTTTCACCATTTGCGCCCTTACAGAATACTATTATTTTTTTTTTAGGAAGACAGAAGAAACAGGTGCTGTGACCGGTAACACCGCGGGATTATTAAGTGAGATTCACAATTTGAGGTAATGAGGCAAAATGTTTCTCTTTTATGATCTATTAAACGAATGTAGCATATTTGATATATTGGAGAAATAAATATTGTTGAATGACATCTTTTTTTAATGGAATAAAAAAATTCTGTAAATATGACATTTTTTGGAATTCCATTAGAAATGTATCTACAGTTGTCATTTTATGAAAGAAAAATGTAATTACATGTAAAAATGTTCAAAACTGCAATTCACAAAAAAAAAAGCAAAAAAATATATATATATATTTTTTTTAAATATAAAATATACCCTTAAAAATATATATACATATATTTTTTAAGGGTAAATAGTCTTAATCTTTAAAGGGTTTAAACTCTAGTATTTGCCAATATTCCAAAATATGTACATCAATAAGATTTTATTATCAAATCTTCACGTCATAACTAAGATCTGGAGAGTTTTTTCCTTATAGGTAGTTGGTAAATGTTCACTATTCACTATAAGCGATCGCTACCGATTCAATCTCTGTAAAAAGAATCTAAAAAAAAATTGGCTCTCCGTCTACATCGTTTGAAGTACATAAACGATCGCACCCACCGTATTTCAGCGGAGCCGGAAACGTTATTTCACCTTGCGAAAGTACATAGTGTAAATCATTTTTACACAAGGCATTTGAGACAAGATTTGTCCGCAGTTGATCCGTCCAGGCGTGACGAGCCTGTTCGAGACGATCATACAAGAAACAGTCTTTGTTTAAGTCGAAACAGCGAGACAAGTTGACGAGCGATAGTTGAACGAGAAATGAACAAAACGAGCAATAGTCCACAAATTCTAAGCCACATGAAAAATGGACGTTGAATCGAAGTGTCGGAAAATATATCGTGAAATGCGGACGAAAGATCTCGAAAGTCGAAACCGGAGACCGGTAATCGCACGTTTGCGGCAATAATGGGCGTAAGATCGAGTATGATTTGAGAATGGAAGAATCGCGTTCGTATTAATGCCGAACGATCGGCTGCCGCTTGTAGGTATATGCGATCGACTTTCTTCACGTGCTGCCCCGGAACACGTTTCGCTCGAGCAACTCGTTACATTGCGCAACGAGAGGGCAATTACACGGCTCGATTTGCATTCTTTATCGAGTTTTACTTGCCCCGGCGGTGTATAGCTCCGCAATTGGTCTGAAAACAAGACGCGATCAACAAGCCGGCCACGCGCCGTCCGCCCCAGCTTCGGGGATTCGATTTATCGAACTCGGTCGTCGCACAACTAGCGATTTCATCGACGAGAACGAATATAACGCCCGGAGCGCAAAAGTCGACCGAGAGATATCATCGATAACAGGAGTCGAGATAGGAAGAGGGAAACGCGCACCGCTCAAACGGTTCTCGTATTGCTGCCGGTTTCGGATTCCCAGTCAAGTCGTGTTGCGTGTACGAATGCCCGATCGGCGAGCCAGGTGCTGCTGATTCTGCTGCTGGCACGATTTTATCCACTTTTTCTGTCGCAATTATCGTTGCTTCTAGTGCACGGCTCATGAGAATTCAGAAAAAGATTAAATGTGCAGCAGTAGCAGCAGCAGCAGCGGTTGGATTAAGGGAATGAAGGGAAAAAAAGATCTATGGGGTATCGTATTAAGAAACGTGGAATTACGCAGATATGAAGGAGTATGTAGGAAACAAGCGATCAACCGTTTCGAATATTCTTGCTATTCTCTTCATGAGATTTTTTTTAGGAATACGCTGTATAAAAAGGATGCAAAGTAGAACCTTGCACATTGCTTCCTCATTATTTTTCGCTTTTTACAAAGCTACCTCTATGAGGAAGTATGTCATTCAATTTTGGCTTCCTCATAGAGGAAGCTTTGTAAAAAGCGAAAAATAATGAGGAAGCAATGTGCAAGTTTCTACTTTGCATCCTTGTTTTTATATTAGCGAAAAGTGTTTGCAATTCCCTCCCATTTTTCGAAAACTTATTTGACCACAGCTTAATGCGCAAGGACTATATTAATCGAAATAACGAAAACGGAGTTTATCCTCCTCTTTTGTGTAAATTTTCATCTCGATTCGTCACGCCGTTCGAGAGTTATGAGCAATTCTATTTTGGGACAAGCGGCCATTATAAATTTTAAAAAATAAAAATTATATATGAAGCAATGTGTAAAGTTCTACTTTGCATTCTTATTTCCATTGAGTACAAACTTTTGTCTCGCATTATCAACTTGTGCTGATGCTAGAGCGAAAAACATTTTTTTTTTGTAAATTTCAAAATGTCGTAAAATCTGAACCACTTTACCGATCATCGTCAAATTTGGTACGTGGCATAGCTGCATGTTCGTTTTCGTCTGTAAAACATTTCGGTTAAATTGGTGAAATTCGACGTGATATATAAAAAAAAATGATTTTTTTCGAATAATTCAAACATCTATAAATTCTGAACCGCTTTACCGATTTCGCCCAAATGCAATGCCAAACAACATTGAACGTATATTTATTTATAAACAACTATTTAGCAAAATTGTCTAATTTTTACAAAAGTTAGAGGGACCACGCCCTTTTTTCAAAAAATTAAAAGTACCATAAAATCAAAATGGCTGATTTTTTTTTAAATCTTAACATTCAAAGCGGGGCAACTACTCCACTTGCGTGCCAAATTTGAGCCATATCGCTCGAACGGTTACTGAGTAATAGATCATCAAATTTTCGGAGCCCAGGACACACACATACATACAGACATTTTTTCTAAACCACTTTTCTCGACGTTTTCGACAACTCTAAGCATACTGGCATGAAAATCTCGAAAAAAAAAATTTTCATGAAAACAAAGCTTCCTCCATGAGGAAGCAAAATGTAAAAAACATTCCCATATTAATGTCTGATACAAAATAAAAAAAAGAATCAATCAGACGGATTCAGATTCGGGTCATTCGAATTTTTAACTGATCACCTTAACTAGTATGCTACTCTATATTATGAAATACGTCATATTGATCGTTCATATCCTTTGCAAGGTAATTCTTTTCCTATAGCCCAGCGGCTTAGACTTGAGGAATATGGGAAGCATCGATAGACTGCCTGGACAGCGATACCATAATAAGGTGGTGGACCCAGTTTGTGAACAGATCTCAGTTTAACGCAGAAAATAAGGCTTGGTTGGAACAACCAAGTTCCCGTTTTTTCGTGAAGTGAGATGGAAATACAGATTTGAATAGCAGGTTAGAAACAGACTGCGCGATTGAGTATGTTCCAAGACTGGTACATTTATCTTAACCATATCAGTATTTCCTGAATGGATATAAAATTCATGAGTACAAAATTTAATCAGCTGATATGGCAACAGTTCCCATATCCACAGTTGCAGAATCGCATGCACCGAGTAACGATACAGCTACAATGTAGTTATGTAGGTGATACATTTTATACGCCATAATGCCGGAATTTTTTTCGATTGCCATAATAAGTATATATATTATTCTTATATTCTTCTCTCCATCTAGTTGTGCAGTAGAGATAATGACCTACCTGCTCGTTTCAGTGAATAATTCATGTTAAGAAAAATTCTCTCTGGATGGTTGAGCGAATCTTTATAACATTGATGCTTATAATAAGAGCATGTGCGAAAAAAAAAATGAATCTTCAAGTTTTGCGATGATTTATAGATTGCGAAACAGTTTTTCCGTTTCTGCACACAATTTACTGAAGACTATATAGATGGTTCGGCAAAAAAATCAGCCCAGTTTGTCTAATCGCGAGAAAGCTAATAGTGCATCGCTACAGAATGCCCGATTTTATTTGTTACAACGTGTGCTACTCATGCAGCAGCAACATCAACAACCGGCCACGTTGGTGGCAATGAGGCACCCGCGCTTTCCACGGAAGCGAGCGCGTAATTAAGACAATTAAGGTACTCAGTATAAATCACACCGTGCTCATCTACTCACGGGATATCGGGATCGAGGATCTACACGCGTTCCGGCGAACGATCGCGCGCTCCATGCCAGTCCTGATTTATGGTTAATCGTACTATATTTTTCACCGTTTTTTCTCCACTTCTTTCACGATCTACATATATCCGTAACTCAATCTCTCCACTTTGCATTTATTTCAAATGAGAATTCAACCATTATGACATTGATGCACTGCTAAAAATGTGTTGAAAGTTCATTTGAATTGATACCATTTTTACATCAGACATTGTTTATCTGATTTCGACCTTATTGAGTGATGTAAAGACATAATCACATGGATATGAATATAGTAATTTATAAATGTACTTTGATTCTCTCAATGTCTCAAAATGGACAAAACGATACAAATATTTTTTTCCGACCATAAAAATAAAAAATGATATAATCAAAGTGGCGAACTCGGAGTATTTACCATATCTTCCATTCAATGTAAGAATTTTTATTTAATATCGACGAGCCATAATTTTAATTATTTTCATTATAATGAGAAGCAAAATTGGATCATCAAATTGAAGAAAAAATCTAATGCTAATTGTACGTAAATTACAAGTCCAACCTTGAAAGGATCGTAGATCCACATCTGTCCATAGTTTTCGCCGGTCATTTTTAGAAATTTCAATTAAAAAAGGTGTTACTATACTAAAAATACATTTTCTTTATCACTAACATCATAAAATCGACACATTTTTAAAGTGTACATCAAATATTGGACTTAGGCAAAAGTGAACAAGATTGTAATCAGAGATAGTGACGAAGTGATAGACACGCCGGTATAGAACCAGAATCTAGAGAACGATATAGCTGGTAGAAAAGGAGAACGATAGCGGAGTCGAGAGCCACCATAAATTGTCAATTTCGAAGTCAATTTGCCCGGGCTTACCAATCGGCTGCCGGTTAATTTCAAGGTGAATTGTGTCCAATATGGGTATATTATTAATGGCATGACGAGGGATAGGGTGCAGCGCAGTGTGTGCCGCGCACACGGAGGGTTGCAACCCCGTTTTCGCGCATTGCCTAAATCTATCGCTCCAGGCAAGCGAGCCAACATGGCATACGAACGTATGTAGTACTATATATTAGTATAGGTATACATATGTATGTTTGAGTGCGCGACCTGTACTGGTTACACGGGATTAATGCTTTTGCTATTCCGATATGCAGAAAAGAAATATCTGATGAAAGTTACTATACATCTGGTGGCAACAACCATAATTCTCTGCTACATAGCAACTAAAACGACATTCTGCAAGAGATTATACAACCCAACAAATTTTATTAGGTGATGTCGTAATTTTTGCTATCACAGATTTAATCATTTTCAATAACTTTTACTAGAAGATGAAGGATTTTTTTAATAACAAAAACAAACTTTATTGCTTTTGTACTTACTCCATTTGATTATTTATTCCATGAATAATTAAATTGTTATTTCATTTTCCGAATATCCTACAATATTCGTAAAAATAAATTACTTTTTGCGACTAACGCATAGAAATAAAAAAGGTGCCACGAATAATTGAAGTAATGGAGTCTGTATTTTTCTCACCAACCATTTTTCTATGACATTTTTAAACTGATCTGTAAGAAATGATTTTGAAAATCATATTAAAATGTGTCACATGTTTTTATGAATGAGATTATAAAATATGTATCTTGAGTTGAAAAGTGGTGGGATCGTTAAAATTTTGATTGCCTTTCGTGTGCGAAATGCTCGTATCTGTTTGACACTTTTTGCCATTGCAATAATTACTAATTAATTAGTAATTCAAGGTTGTGGACTTTTCACATGCATCTTGAAAATATAGCGAGGAATCAAGCGCTGATAGCGCCTGCAGGTATGTCTGGATGTTTGCAAGGAAGCCTGCTGCCTGCGCATCCTCTTTATATATTTAAAAGCTGCCGCAGAATAGACACAAGAGTTGCCTGTTCGAACCGCTGCGTGCGCGGTAAGCATAGTGTCCAAGATAGACGTGCTGCGTTATCTAATGAATTACGAGGGGCTTTCTCGGTCTTATCTCGTGACATCCTGGCTACCGACTTGCGTCGTGCAAATATACACTCCATTGAAATATTACGGAAAAAGGGTGTGAGAAACATAAGCGACGAGAGAACAGGTGAAGCGGAGAAAGAGAGAGATGCCATCATGAGAAAAGAACGTATGCAAGTGTCTACATGGTATATGCATATGGAAAGAGACTACCGGGGGATAAAATTTTATCTCACATATATTCGTGGTTATAGCAAACTAAAGGGAAGTAAGGTTAAGTCGAGAGAAGAAACAAAATTCTCTCGAATCGGCATCAAAGTTTTTATACTTCCGTCATGAAATCACATTGCCATGAATTTTTTTTTATCCACACGAATTCGTTTCCACGGCTCGTTTAGTTTCGAATACCAATTGCCCTCCGGGTGCACAAGCGAATCGGAATTGCGAACAAAGCGAACAGAAAAAAATGTCAACCGAGCAGCTCATGGCTCATAGAATCCAACCCTAGGATTTTGTGAAAAAATAAAGTCATCACTAACACCCACACTACTGGAACGATGGTACGTATCTAATACTGCAGACAGGGTGCAGTGCAGCGTCAGGTTTTATACACCGAGAGAAAAGATTTCATTGAAGCCAAAGAAATGGGTGGATTGATTTTGTTTTCATTGATTTCAACGAAATATTTCTTTGATTTCAATGAAATAGTACATTTGAATTTCAAAGAGAACATTTCATTGCCTGTAAATAAAGATTTACTTAGTCAGCATATAATAAAGAAACAGTTTCATTGTTTTAAAGAGACGTTTTCATTGGTTCAAAGAAACGTTTTCATTGATCTCTCTCTCGCACCTAACCTTACTTTTTTGTTTTCCGGTTCTCCCGAACGAACGGCTTCGAGTTTCGAGGAGCCAGAAGCTCAGCCTATTTCTGCCGTACTTCCTTACATACTCACAAAATTTGAGCTTTATTTACCGCGTACTTCAGGAAAAAATAGGTTTCGAAATTTTGAGCTGGTAAGAAGAAGGTTTCATTGAATCAGACGATATCTTTATAACCAATGAAAAAGGTTCAGTGGTTTAAAGAAATGTTTCTTCGAATCAATGTCACTACTTTTCATTGAGTTTGAGATCATTCAAAGAAAAGATAGTTTTGAAATTCAAGTATTTCATTTCATTGGCAAAGATTTCCGTGAATCAATGAAACTTTTTCTCTCGGTGTAAAGCCTCACACGTTACCTACAAAAAAAATTGAGGATCGCGATACCCGACTCGAAATTTAGATCGTCCACAATGGCGAAGATCGTTCTTGTCATTCGCATAGAGTAATTACTCTTTGACGCTGCTATCACACTTCAAACCACAATTAAGTTGAATTTTCGTATAGTTGCAGAATTTTAGGAGAGGCAAGTAAAAAGTGCACCGAAAGCCTTGAAATCGTACATAACCCCCATAACGAAGTAGGGTTTAAAGTAATAAATTTAATAAGAGAGTTAATATATATTCTTTAATATTCCGATGATGACAATTTAAAAAAACGACTTTATAAAATAGAGTTATTTTGTTGTTATTCTAACGATTAAAAATTCCGTCTCATTGTCTTGTTTTTATTTGATTATATCACACGTGTACGGTAGATACAAGCACATGATTTATTTTTAGTTTTCCTAGACATATCAAGATATTTTTTCATAGCACAGTCTACCAACATCCAATGAATTCTAGAGTGACTGCAAAAATAAGATCCAAACGGATTTTTTCAATGTCCTTCGAATCGCAAAAATAAAAAAACTTCATTGTGATGTGCTCTAAGAAACGCTATTGATGATATTATATCGAGAATGTTTCATTTTGCATCAGTGACTTAACTGAGAGCCTCTGCACAACCGGGCAAGTGCGTCGAACGGCAGAGGGGTTGTTCTGCACTCGAATTATCATCTCTTCGTCGTTCTGTCCCGTCGAGTGTCGAGAGAGAGAGAGTGAGAGAGGAAGAAGAGAAAGAGAGTGGTTCGAGTCTCCTGTCTGTGCCAACGTCCCCTCTCGCAGTCTCGTAAAGCTTCGTCGCATGCAATTCCCGTCATAACAACGACTTCAATTTTCGTCAAAAGTCTTTCGGCGCTGTTAGGTAGTAGTGTGGCAAGCCGACGTTTCCCCGCTACCCGAGCAAACACCCTGGACTACTGGTGTTTCCGGCCCCTTCGATTTCCCGCTTTATAAACTCGATTGCCGCACGCGGAAATCCGAGGTCGCTTTAGCTTTCTCGCTTCCCTCATCTTTTATTTTTTTTTTTTCTTCTTTCTTTTCTCTTCCTGCTCTTGCCGTGCACGATATTTTCCAAATTATAAATTTTTACGAGGACCCAACGTTCTCCGTCACACTTCTTGCCCCTTTACGCGCTCGCCACTTCGCTATTGACTTCGTCTGACGCCGTTTGCGATTGGATTTGTTCCGATTTCACACACGCACTGAGCGTGAAGGTCTCGATGATCGTACGAAGCTAGAAGCCACCCCTTAACACACAGAAATAGGGGTTGAACCCTGATAGCCTTCACGTTCGTTCTGTGTGTAAAAACTGGAAATGCTCCGCGAGCGATTGACCGTCCAACTGGATTTTCCATGGACTCAACGAAAATCGATCAAATTCTATGAGACAAAACGAAATAAAATTTTATCCTGTCACTGAAACGGTGATTTTGTTCGAATTGGATTCTGGGAGAAATTTATCTCAATAACGTTCGTTTCTTTCACTGTTTGTGCAGCGATGCGAAAGACCAGCGGCTACACACTGAGAAAAATCTGGTACCGGTAACCCCATAAAAATAGGGATGCAAAATATATATCAAAAATGTGTTTGAATAAATTTCGCGTATGAATCAATTATAATTACATATAGTTTTGCATATATATTTTTTTCTACGACGGTGAATATTTTATTTTATATTTTATTTTATATTACATTATTAATATTATTTATTTTAAGTTTACGCGATATTTTTTAAATAATTACCGGCATTGTAAAATAGTCGCATAAACTAAAATTGAATAGCTGTTGCTTTACAGCTGACAAGACTACCATGATTTCTCTGGATGTAAAGAGGGAAAAAAAACAGTGAAAAACGATAATAAGATGTTTAATGAAAGAAGAGCGAAGCTTCTGAGCATTTTGACCCGTTGGACCAGCACGAGCGCACTATAAAAAAAGCACCGTTCGCTCTTCCCCTCGGCAATGCGCCATGTACGCCCCGGAAAAGAATATTTTCTAATAACCACAATGTAAAGCTGGGGTGCGTTACACAAAAGAAATCTTTCGGTGTGCTTTCTCGCTCTCTCTCTCTCTCTCTCTCTCTCTCTCTCTTTGCAGATGCTGAGCAAAGGAAGGAAAAAAAAGAAGCATCCACCAAAACGCGTGGCGTGCACCATCGTACCATGGACTTATCTTAGTAATATTGGATTAAAACTTATGCCTCTCTCGGTCGCAATATGTTATTTTTATTGCTTGTGGCTTTGCATAATATTCCCCATTGGGATGGAGGGCTGGAGGTAGCTTCAGGGCTGCGGCAATGTCTAACGGGGCTAATTTTAATTTTTATGCCGCCTCAACTCACTTTCTCCCTTTTGGTCGATTCGAAAGAGGGGGCGGGGGATTACGATTTCATCGTGTATTACGCCGTATCACACTGCGCGCTTGGCTTATTTATTTATGCTGCGGGTTGTAACAGCGTTCTACACTCATCCCGAGGAAATTTACTGAGCGGTATACGAAGATGGAAATTTTCTTTCCGTTCAACTCCGAATAATAAACATCGTTGCCACCCGCTGTCTTTTTTCTCACGAAACGTTTTGACTTCCCACGATTAAGCGGCGTGCGTGCGACGATCGAGACTTTTTCTACCTCTTCATCGCTAAGGATTTATTATTTTCCAACGAAACGGACATTCGTGGTGGAGGCGGCTATATTTTTTTCGACCCTCGCACGAGGAGAGTTTCCAAGCTCTTCTACTTCCTCGTTTCAATTTCGTGGACCCTCCGGTAAGCGCAAAACATCTCCATTAACGCGACGCACACGTGGATATCCTACTCTTGCTGACCACAACGAATCATCTCTCTGCGTATAGGAGCAACAATATACAAACCACACGCGATAGGCACGTTGCTATGCTCAGAAAATGTATAGTGATCGAGATACGTGGGTGTATCAACTAAAACATAATTGAAAAGTGTGGACCGGACTGCCGGATCACACGGGGTTTTGGTGTTAAACCCTTGGGCGCGAGCCATATGCAGTACATCATCGCTACGTGACCGCAGGTGGTCACGCAGGAAAAAAAGAAATTTATAGCTTCAATAGCAGTATTAAAGTCAATAATACAAACGTTTCTTGGCGAAAAGAAATTGTTTTTGTAGAACTCGATGACGAGAGATATTAATCGAAAACGTGGGAAGAAAAGTGTAATCCAACCAGATGACGATTTTCGGGGAATCGGACTGCATGATATATCACAATATCCCGTGTGGAAATCTGTTGGGGATAAACTGGTATGAATCTAGTGTCTAGCTAATTTTTTCTATCAAGTTTTTCTGTAGTGGGACTAGACATAATCTAGCTAGAATGCACTGATAGATAGCATATCTATCTCGGATCTGTCTAGCTTTCATGGCACAGCTTACCTGACTAGAGGCTAGACATAATATATCTAGCATACACGTATAGATGCCGAGGCCATCTAGTGTCAATCTAGTTTTACTTGAATATTTGTATTTGGCGCTACGCGGGCGTTTTCGGATACAGGGAGATTCCGATACAGGGTCTAGTCATGACACGCTGCGCAGCGAGTTATTATAATGTAGAGTGGCAAGTGTATGTTTGTGAACGGTACCAAAAAATATGTTCTAGAGGACAACGATTTTTTTTTATTTTGTACGACGCGAAAGAATTTATATTTTTTTGTTTTTTGCGATAGGCCTTATCGAGATATTTGATTATTAATGAAAAAGTGATTACGCACGTTATTAAATAGTGTTATCCCTGTTTAAACAGCTTCCCTGTTACGTGCTGATGCAATAAATGACGGTTTATATTAATTCTGTTTTTTATATATCCTAGGCTATTTAACTGGTATCTGGGTTCAATAGAGAAATCCGGTCTAGCACCTAGTCAATTTTATGCTACATGGTTAACCGATTTCCATACTGGCTAATCACTAGCTAAGTTTACTGGGCGAATTAATAGAATCTTAGCCAGATTTTAGACAGTTTTTCTGTGCAACAACTAGACAGCGAGAAATTACACATAGCGCTCGGATCTAGCTAGTTTTTCGTCCTAAATCTTGTACAGAAAATAAGAAAACTAGTCGATTTCTAGGTGATGGTGAGTTAGAATTTCCACACGGGATGGTCTAGTTTATGAGATTTTTTAATTATCTCGTATTACATGACTTAGTTCGTTTTTTTAGGTCTAAGAAAATAATTTATATACATCTAGATAAACTTTTTTTTGTATAAATTTCTTTCCATACATAAAACGATCATCAAACTCCAATTTCTAATGGAGATTCGTTAAATTGCAATTTAGTGCAATCTTTTCGACTAATCATTAGTTATCACGATTTATATAGTAAATAATTTCATCTGCATCAGTGAGGGTTTGATTTATCCCATTTGCATCATTAGCGAATGGATGTTTATTTTTTAATCATGTATGCCAACATTTTTTATCGGTGTTCGGTATTTCGATGAATATTAATCAAAAACATTTATTTGTGACAGGTAATAAAATTGTTGCAAAAGATTGAAAAATATTGACTCAAGCTTGATTACGATTCTCGCGAAACAGAACGTGCTGTATCTATTTACTATATCAAAAGCCTGAACCGTCGTCTTATCGAGGAAGAGTTTGGTATTCGTCGTAATTCGTCCTAGTAATGCCTGTATTGACACGACCTGGTACAAACATACTGAGAAATAACAGAACAGAACGAGGAAGAAGGGCGCGTTACCACCTCGTAATCCTGGCAATCTCACGAATTTGGCCCAGTCACGGGACTCGCGTAATCCTGCCAATTTGGAACGCGAGGATGCGAGAGAAAGATTATCCCCTCAAGGAGGCGAGGAATTCGTTCTGCTGTTGCTGGGGTCGAATCTCGAACCGCTTTCAGACGAATGTCGCTAATACGCTCGATTGCGAAACTTTGATTCTGCAATGATTCTGATCGGTAACTCAACACACTTAGGGTAGTCCTTGCGCATTAACCTTTTTGAACTTTAAGACTTAACATTTTTTTATATAATAGTTGAATCCCTTCGAAATGCGATTGCAAAGTTTCAAGCTGAGTTATAGACTAAATTACCGAGAAAACAAATATTTAAAAAATAATTCTTATGCACGGGCTCTTATGGGAAACTAACCGATTTCGTTCTTCGGAACGAAAATTAACATGTATAAACTGAACTTTTATGCAATATCAAATGTGCTATGGATTCCTTAGATTGTCACGATTCCGTATAAAATATAAAAAAGGGACGTTATCGAAGTATTTGGGTGTAATTCCAACGTCAACCACATCATCGCCACTCAGAAGTTACGGATAACCAGATGTAGCGGACGATTATAGATAGAAATCAACATAATCTCCAGTGTCAACCGGTGCCGTTTCAACCTTGGTTTCAGCGACCCGATTTTTCATGGCGGTTGTAGTTGTGGCGCAAAAATTAGATTTTCTATCTACTTTTTTTTTTGCTTTGTGTCACAAATTTACCTTTAAAACGACAAAATTTAGCTCTGACCGCGTAATGATACAATACCACTACGCGTTCAAGCGAGACATTGATGAGATATTTTAGTTAATGCAATTTATGTTTTTTAAGTTTACGAAGCATCTAGAAATACGTTTTTATTCTAACTGTGATTAATTGAATGTGTAGATATATAAAAATGTTGGCATTTACAGAATTTTCGGAACAATGCGTCAATTGACTAGTATGGGTCGTAAGGACTACCTTAATTATCATCGAAGACTCATATACAGAGATAAAAGAGATTTTTCGCCGCTAAATATAACATATATCAATAATATATCTTTTTTTGCATATGGGTGTTTATTCAAATCACTTTAATAGCAATATATCAAAATCTGGATTTACGTTCGATTTTAGTTATGAAATGAAAGAAATTTTAAAAAATAATGCTTTGCCTGTATTGGTATTTTTTAAAATATGATTCCGTAAATCATGAGAAATATTTGAAATATCCTGTAAAACAATTAAAAAAATTTATTTTCGGGTATATTTCTTAATGTGTGTGAAATATCGAACATATGTCAAGAATATACTTTTCCACATGAAATTAGATATTCCAATATAATTTTTAAATACATACATCAGGAACCCAATTACATGTTTCACACAATTTATGTGTTGATTAACCGTGAACTAAACTTTTTGTAAATTGGGTTCAATACTATAGTAATTTCAGCTCGTATGTTATTAGTTCACCATGAGACAACACATTATTTCCGCACAATTCGCGTTATTAATGTGATGGTAACAATAAAAAAAACAACTCGATAAAACCACAGGCGGAGCGGAAATATAACAAAAAATTGCATGTACATCTATTGACAGGCTTTACATTCGTGGAGCTGCCAAACACACGAATGTATTCGTATTGGGCTTGCGTTCTCGTGCAAAAATAATCAAGCAATTATGAGAGGCGCCCGGAACAATGCCGAAACAGCGAGAGGCTCCTGCGGGACCATTAATCAAATTCACAAAAGCCCGGAGTGCCAGGAGACTAGCCAGGACATCAAGGAGTAGTGTTGTGAAACGTGTAGAGAAGAGACAAAAGATATGCTGGTTATATTGAGACGACGAGCTACGGAAGATGCCGACAAATCCCAACAACCAGGAACGAAAACTGGTTTTAAGTAGGTGGTGAAGCTTCGGACGAGGATATATAAGCATACAGGTATACAATATATATATATATATATATAGATATGAACCCTGGTTTAAAGAATGACAGACGATTTAACGATTGAAATGCTCGCGATAAACAGAAAAGGAAATTCGATATCAATCCTAGGATTCTTCAGTGGGTCTAGATCGACCACACACATTTCTAGATCCGGTAGGTAACAGCAATTGATTCATTATACTTTTCAAAAATTATTATGATCCTCGTAATTGTTTAATTAACTATAACCCGTATTTGAAAAAAAAAAACAGCGTTAATGATATGATTTGATTGTTTTCTAATTATGATATAATTTACTCAATCACTTTAACTACATCTTCACTTTTAATTTTCGATGTCGATTTTGAAATTTGTCTCATAGTTTTTGTAAAAAACTATTGACTGACAGTCCATTGGAATATTTGTTTATATTCGTATAAATTTATCTTTAGGCACCATTAATTTTATTTTATTTAGTTTCATTAAATACAAAGGCATGAAGATGCATTCAATTTTCTATATTGCAGGAATAGCCATTTTTTAAAAACATCTTTGCTAATCTCGTTTCGAAAATTCGTGAAATATTTGACAAGCAGTAGTATTCCATTGAAAATGGACTCTGCGTTTAAATTTGATGATTAATAACAATAATGTAGGATGACATTTGAAAAGGGCCATTTTTCTACTAGTATGATTCACGAAGTTGGCAATATATGAGAAATTTTTATATTTTTTAACGGCAAAAGAACTTGGCCGATAAAGGCTTCAATTGTTGTCCCTAAATAGTTGCCAGGCCTTTCACGATTTCTCTGAGTGTATTCATATTCTTGAGCTCCGCATTTTTGGGCACTTGAGAATTTAGAATCTGGCGTAGAGCTTCGACGGTGGTCAATCGATGTCAGAGGAAAAAGGAGTATAAATAATAGTTCCGAGTAGGCAGTGTTTCTCATTTCAATATTTTCGCGATAAATCCATGGCGGCCGTTTTACGACTGTTGGAATAAATAATAAAGTGTACACGCGCGCTTTGCGACTACCTGCAGGGAGAATTCGTGTGCCCTTGCTCGCTCCTTCTTTTTTCTCATCTGTGACACGCTTTTACGAGCCACGGGAACGCGATGTCCGAGTGTCGGATCGAAATAATAAAAGGGTTCTCGCAGCAGAGATGGAGTGGGGGAAGAGGGGTGAGGGGGTCGAGGCAAACCGATGCATAAACTGAGGACAACTTATGGGACTGACCTGTGCTCGTGCGCTCGCCTCGTTCGCCGAGAGAATTGCAAAGAGTCTCTTCACCCGTGCGCGATATTATATTCGGTCGCTTTATTAAGTCGTTAAATGTGAAATCCTTCTCGGTACGAGAGAACATACTGTTTTATATTCTTCAAATTAAATTTGTGTAAAAAACCATGGCCACAAGGATTCTTTCATACACAGAGAAAACCCTGGCAGTTCTGTCAACTATTGGGTAACAAACCATTAATTGTTAGACCATTCGATTATTTTTATAGAGACATTAAATAATTAATCGCTCCGAGTAATTGAATATTATCATGATCCGAGAAGTTAAAGCCTCTATAGAAATAGTCGTACGGATTTACAATTAATATGTGTTACTTGATAGAAAAGACCACCAAGATTATTTAATCATGCTATACAATTCTATCCATGACAATAATTTGACTTAAATGATGCTCGGAATATCTCATTAGCGATGCGATTTTGTAAAAGCAAAAACCATTTCCATTCATTGACCCAAATAATGAAAATAGCAGGTATAATAATAATAATGGTATAATTATGATAGATACGTCAGGGTTCATTAACGAATGAAATAACGAACGGAGCTTCCGGATAAATATTTCTGTTCTACGTTTATTATTGTCGGTATTATATTATACATATAATGTAAAAGTACTAAATATAATATATATGAATAGTATATACTTTGCTTGGGTTCTGCGCCGCCCTGTCTTCCCCGCTAAACGAAATAATTAATAACGTAATTAAGACGAAGGCTATAACTCAAAGGAGTGGTGTCGCCGCGGGAGAAATAATTAGGGAATTATTTTGTTTCAAAGCGAGCGAAAGAGTCAGCGGCAGCGTTTGGTATATATAGAAAACGAGAGATCCCATCGGAGGAGTCAAGCTCGCGGAGGGCTTCAACGACGACGATGACGCCGACGATGAGGAGAAAGAAAACTGAGAACGAGCGTTCCCTGCGTTAAATTGTAATTAAATATCAAACGTTCGCAATTACGTTGGCGCACCTGCCCTCTTTTTAGGTTCGCGAAACTACCGCTACTCATACTGCTACCGCTGCTACGTGGCCAAGACACCTTTCTTCTTGGATGATTTCGTTGGTCTGACGGTTAGTTGCTCGTATTCATGATAGCAGGACGGACTCAGCTCTTGGAGATCTCTCATCTTTTGACTGGCCGGCAGTCCAATTGCTAGTTGCACGGGGATGAGTAATAGCGATTGTGACGGCAAAGCACCGAATTAAAGGCGTCACCGAATTACCGGAGCGAGAAAAGCTGCAGAGTATGATATGATATGAGATCTACATGTGATATCAACAACTGTTAATATCCCATACAGAAAAAAAATTATTAGGTGTCACAACCAATTTCAGCATACACATGCTTGAATATGTAATATAAAAATAATTCATTTGCGATAATCAACGAATTGGTTGCGATTGATCATGCTATTTGTATAAATGTTTAACATCTACATAACTTCATCGCACAAATATTTTATAAAATACGTCCAACTGTTTAATTGGCCCTCTCAGCCCTTGTCAGAATTGCGTGCTCCTCATTTACATCGCGTGGAATACGCACACTGTTATTGTATAAGCGTACAGTGAATATGCACATACGCGGACGAACGAGCTCCTTCCGATGGCGAACCGCTAATTGCTCGCTCTCCGTACTATATTCTTAAATATGATTTCCTGTACAGCTAAAAAGCCATATCTATGTACCTTCGCTCAGACTGTTTCTTCTGCATCTTATACTTCGAGCTGCGAATTCATTACTGAAATAGCCACGACCACGTTGCAATCAGGCAACACAGTTACTGCGGTCCCTCTTACTGTGCTGCCTGCTCTGATGCTCAACGAATCAATCAGAAGCCACGTGAAAAAGTGGAATACGACTACGGTGAGGAAGGATGACGATGATGAAGACACGTCCGTTCCGATCATTCGCCACAGACAAGCAGACCTTCAACTTGTTGAGCTACCAGTTGACCTGGGACCCATAGAATGGTAGAACTCCAGCTCCTGGAGCTGATGCCCGAGGAACTTGATGATTTACGACGTTTCCGTTCGCGCGCGTCCAGCGGCAACATCGTCGGGGCGTGATTCAAAGCGGAACGCACGACGTCCACGTGCGTGGCTCTTACTTGGCGAAACACGCGCGTGTTAACTTGTCCGGAACGTAGTACTATAGTATGGTATGTACACTATACACTGCGTCAAACTCATGGTCTACAGAACGGAGGTCCGTGCGAGGAAGACAGAATGGGTGAACGGTACGCGTGGACGTTGTCGGTTTGCGGTTGACCCGTGGTCGACGGGTCCGCGCTCCGATACCTCTGTGGTCGCAAGAACATGCCGACGTTATACTCCACTACGGACGGCCGAGTTACACCACAAATCCTCCACCGACAAACAATACTATGTCCAGCATGCGGGGGATCTAAGAAACCGTCCGGTCACTGTGGAACGCGGAATATATTGCATGATGTGTGGATCCTGACGAGATGCTAATATTATCTAGAAAGTTATAGCATTGAGATACGTGAAATTGTCAATGTCTGATCGATTTCTTCGCTTACAGCATTGAAGTCAAGTAAAACGTAAACTGGGACAAAAAAGATGATTGGATTTACTGTTTTTGAGTTATGAGTGTCGGATACAATAATTTAATCATTCAACGAAATAATGGTCATAGCGAATTAAGGAGGTCGTCTCGTGGCTCTAGTTATTAGATTGAGTTACAAATTTTAAATATATAACAGATTGAGAGCTGAACTTTACGATGGCTAAATGCTAAGACTGATTATCGAAATTATTTGCAAGCAATCCAATATTAAAATCCAAGAATTCAACACAGGCTCTTATGAGTCGGGCGCTTATTGAACACTTCATACCATTTTTTTTAAATATTTGGCGATTAGATAGCTTCGATAAGAAAGTTTCCACTTGTGCATTATTATTTCAAGTTTCTAACGAGATCATAAAAAAGTAGTTGAACCGAATTTTTCGCACAGAATTATTTAGTTAAATGTAACAAAATCGAGGTAGACCGAAGAAAAAACCTCCCGCTCACAAACTCCCGTGACGCTTGGCAACATCGCACAGCTGCTTAAAAAATGGCAGAGAATGTATAAATGAGATCGAGGTATATATCCCAAATGTACATTATTTTCATTACGTACAAATGCAATGATCAGCGTGTACACGGAAAAAAAGGCTTGGTTGGAACAACCAAGTGCCTTGGTTATATATGCGCCAGACAATTAATTGGTTAGACCAACCAAGTTATTTGTTAGGCTACTAATTTCTTGGTTGGTCTAACCAAGTCGCTTGGTTAGCTTACCAATCAAGTTATTTGTTAGGCTACCAATTTCTTGGTTGGTCTAACCAAGTCAACATCAAAATTCGCCGGCTACAGACAGAATTGGCACAGCGTACACGGAAAAAAGGCTTGGTTGGAACAACCAAGTGCCTTGGTTATACATGCGCCAGACAATTAATTGGTTAGACCAACCAAGTTATTTGTTAAGCTACCAATTAATTGTCTGGCGCATGTATAACCAAGGCACTTGGTTGTTCCAACCAAGCCTTTTTTCCGTGTACGCTGTGCCAATTCGTTCTGTAGCCTTGGTAAGCTAACCAAGTGACTTGGTTAGTCCAACCAAGAAATTGGTAGCCTAACAAATAACTTGGTTGGTCTAACCAATTAATTGTCTGGCGCATGTATAACCAAGGCACTTGGTTGTTCCAACCAAGCCTTTTTTCCGTGTACGCTGTGCCAATTCGTTCTGTAGCCGGCGAATTTTGAGGTTATAAAGATCGCGCATAAACAGAAACTGCTGTGTTGCCAAGTCGTGCACTCTCTCTCTCCTCGCTCCAAAAAAGCTGTTCGGGTTTCATCGAAACTGAAGTAAATCAGCAACCATTTATCATATTGCTCAAATTAATTATATTACGCGTATACGCTGTAATGTGTTAGTGTATCACTAAATTGGTGAAATTTTTTTGCAATGTTCGAATCATTTTTATTTAGTCGTTTTTGTCTACTTATTTTTAAATCGTCATTTGACTTCGATGCCACGAGACAACCTCCTTAAGAAAACACTTGGTTCAACTCACTGTTGATTAGGCCATCCGACTATGTAGTCGGTTAAGTAAATAAATTCTAAATAAGTATTATCTGTAATTTTTGTAAAAAGGTTGATCTTGATTACATTATGCTTTAAAACAAACACAGATGACATATTCGTTAGTCTTACGGTATTTTAATCGCGATATTCATAGATACGATTTAAAAAAATGTTCATCCTTGTTAAATCGTCAAATGATTAACCCTCTTTCAATTCTCATTGTTTGCATTATGCAGTCACGCAAATTATCGTTTGCTTGAATCGCCTTCGACTCAACACGTTCTGATAGAGTTCGGTCTGGACTTCATACTGATTCGGATCTACGCTTCGTTAGAGATACAGTTGACAAGTTCGCTCGAGCTTATTCCACTGGAATCGGATCGATTCGCTTTCCAAGTGTAGTACGATTGCTGGCAACTCGTTTGCGCGCTCATCATCGCCGTTTCACACCCTTCGTGGTGAGCATTCGGGACGAATCAGCGCCTCGATTCGTCATTCCACAACGACAGCGGTACAGTCTCTCATTCTGAATATATATCTGTTGGAATGATCTTCACGCTCTCGACATCGTCGACAGCACACGTCGAGATTCCTTCTCACACCTCGCGTCTCCCTCCCGCCCATTAAACTCCCACGGACGCGTTGCAAGCCATGGTGTGTCTTCTCGAATCCCGCGAAACCCAAGTAACGTGTGCCACGTGGTAATACGCAAAGCCGAAGGCTAAACAAAAGCCAATCTTCAAGATTTTGCATACCACACACGAATGCATGTAATTATAACGACTCAACACCGTTCACTCAGAGCCTTCAAGTTTTATTATCTTTTTGCCGGATAATTTTTGCATTTGCTCATTCTTTTGCTTCTCTTGGCTCTTCAGTGGAATTCCATTACTGATTCATTACCCTGGAATGATCATAGCTGCAAACTAAGTGTTCTCCAAGAAATTGTGGTCTGGCAACAATTAGGTGACAAATATTTATTTGTAATCGACCTGACCATTCTTATATTCATATAATTTATTTATGTTTGCGATGAATTAAAGTTTATTAGAGTGACAATGAAATTATTTATTCGACTATACCGAGCGTCGCGGGGTTTCAAAAAACTCAGATATCACTTCATAGACGTCAGGACTAACACATTTATTTACATAAGTGTGGTATTAAATTCTCAACGACCGTAATCCTGGCAACTTTCAAATGACCCCATTGAATTTTTAATTATGCGACCTGTTTTATAGTTACACGAATTAGTTAATAACTGCATCTAATCAAAGTTGCGTTAATAAAAAAAGTAGTAAATGAAAATATGAAAATACAGGCCTAGACTTACAATTAATAATGACTAAGTTGTTAGGCCTGCAACAATTGTACTGTGTACAGTTCTGTCAGTTCGAAAAAAAGGAACCTCAAAGCTATAATAAAATGTATAGTAGAAACAAAAAAAAAAGTGCACTGATTTTATTTGTACATTCTTATGGTTTTTTTTTTTTTGCACGTCAATAGTTGAAAAGTTGAAGAAGGAGTAGTCGTAAGTGTGTTTATTGACAATACATTTGATTTATGGGTGTTTACAAAAATAATAATAGTAGTTTTGATTTTGTTTTTATTGTCCGTAAGCCCAGGATGTTGGCGGATTGTTGGGAATTTGTTTGTATGTAAAATATAAATATTATATTATGTTCTCATTCGCCAATCTTTCGAGATGTTGGTATGTATAGTGTGTGTTCGGTATTTATCTTTGCGGTGTACGTTAAGTACTGATTGTATACAGAGTGCTTGGATATTTTCGAGTTGTTTGGATGCAAATCGCTGGTTAAGTTGTTGATTTCTTGTTATTATTGGGGTGATCTTCGTGATGTCATACAGTAATGTGTTTCGTGGATTGTGTCGGGGGTTTTTAGGGTGTCGAATTCGTGTCAGTTTGCTGCGGGCACAAGTTTCAGCTGTCTTCATTTTCTTCAGTACGGTTTCTGTGCAGTTGATGTGTATGGCATGTCCTTATCCGATGATATGTCTGCATACGTTTTTGTAAATTTTTGTGCATTGTTGTGTGTAAATTTTGCAATTTCAAAATGTGATTGACGTGAAATCTGAAGCTCTCGCTGATGTTTTGTTTTTACATTATCGAAGATGGTTGTTGAAGTTTAGCTTTTGGTCTATACTAAAACCCGGCATTTAGTATGTTGCTGCGCTGGGATTTCGAAGTTGAATAAGCGGACTTTTGGTGATTGTGGCGTAATTTTGTGGTTGCAGATGAGCAGTTGAGATTTCGAGGGGTTTGGTTAAAGCCGCAATTTGTTGAACCATGACACTGTTTTATTCACGGATCTTTGAAGAGTAACTATTATCATTCGTAAGTTCTTTTGATGATGCGGTGTCATCTGCAAATAGCAAGTCGACGAAATTGATGCTAAATTATTGATTATTGATATTTAGATCAATGTCCAATTGTAAACACAAATAGGAATGTAGTACTTGACATACGTCCGAGAAACACGATAATTATGCGATGCACATGGGAGGCATTGTTTGTACAGATATCCGTGCACCTTTATGAAGGGGAAGGGGAGCCCAGAGACGCTTTATCTTAATGCCAAAATCAAATCAGCTCGCATGGAATTAGAGACGGCATTACGTTGGCTATCGGCGCATATGCACCCCATGCGTTGGCTGCTGCACCCGCGTCCTACTCGTACTCGGCGTGTTCGGCCCTCGTGAGCCCTCCGCAGGAGCAGAAGCAAGAGCAACAGCGGCGGCAGGCTCTCTCGTCACAATACACGAGCGCGCGCGCGCTCGCGCGGAGAAGGGCGAGAACAATGCAACGATGGGGAAACACGAGAACGCGCATATCGGATGATATTACCGGGACCCTCTTTCCTGTACAAACGGCGGGTTGTGCCTGCCGCCGCGCCTCTCCCACTCATGCCCTATAACTATATACGTTCAGTGTTATTGGTACGTGAGCTTTGGAATGTATATACATATCCTATAATACGTGTGTACGCGAAAACAGCACTCGATGACAGCCAAATTCGCATATGTGCTGTACATCCCCCTCTCTCTCCGTTGCCCTCATTCCCAATTCCGTATTCGAGATCCCCACGTATTTCAGTGCGTACTGTACCTATACATGATTCACCGGTTTCTCGATCGTCAGCCCTGATTTTCGATTACCCACTTCATTGTTTTCCAGACCAGTCTCGTATGATTGATAGACCACTGGAATTTAACCCTTTTGATTGATAATTTCTATTATCCCAAAGACATTGAAAAAAATTTTCACGCATGCTCGCTTCCGAGAATCTGTAACATGCGGAATCGGATTTTCATATATTGTGTTTAAAAAAACTGTAATAGTTGATCAGCTGAATAATTTATTGGCAGACCCAAACTGAATTGGAGACCCAACTGAATAGTAGACCCGACTAAATGGTATATCCAAGTAAAGAAAAAAAAAGAAGAAAGAAATAACTAAACAGTTGTTGGTAGGCTTAATCGGGTGTTGGACACAAGTATCAAACTATTGATTCAACCAACTTATGAATAGAATTGAAATAAGTTGATAGTGGCTAACAAGTAGATTTTTTTATCGCTCCTTTAACCGTACAGTTGGTTGTTAAATTTTTTGCTCAATGCACATGTTGATATTCATAGACTGTTGGAAGTTGACATCGGATTATTTTTCCATTCGAGCATATCGTGACCGAGCCGGAAAGACAACGATCGACGTTGCGAACGATTCTGCTCGCGATTACGGATTTATATTTTTCGGTTCGCTGACTCGATTCTTGATTCAGGTGCAATCGAGCGGAAGATCGCGGCGGCAGAAGCCGTAAGAGAAGAAGTCGTATGATTCCTGAACCGGACTGTACAGCTCCGAGGGTCCTCCTCGAGAGGACTCGACGCCGCCGCCGGCTTGCCTCCTTTTTTTATCCCGCGTCGCTTCCTTATAAACTAATTTCCTACCGCCCCGGAGAGTCCCGAGTGCACGACGCCCGCTTCAGCTACCCTATATCTCGCTCACTTTTTCCAACCTCTTGTCTCACTCGCTCGCCGGCTTCACTACGACCTACACCCGCGAATCCCCCCCGCGAACAATTGAATTCTCTCTTTCCATTTACCTATCCGTTTGTATCAACATTTACATTTATATTTGAATAATGGGAAAATAAAGAGGCCGTGAGAGTGCCCAGGATGGGAGTAGAGACAGAGACAAAAAGATACTACGGAGCTGCTACATGCTTTTCAGCACAACCAAGCCAACAGCACACTTTCGCATTAGAGTTTCAGCTCACTCGCGCGCCGGTACTACATTTTTAAGCGTTCGTTTTCGAGCCCGCGGGGGTTCGCTTACCCCAGCCACGAATTCACCGAGCGAGACAAAACTACACGAAGGGATAATGCGAGATCGTGGAAAAGAGTATATCGCTGAAGAAAGACAGCACTCGACATCGTAATCTACCGTCCGACTCGTTCTGAAAAGGTTTCTTTGTGATATTTTCGAGAAGTCGATATAATGGCTTGTATTAACATTTAGATAAAGCTTATGTTAATATCTTTTCCTTTGCTCTCTCCCACACTGCGAGAGTCCCGCAGGCAAAAAAAAACTCCTACAGATCTTAACTCCTCCGGGATTAGTCGAGTTGGTTATCTTCTCTATTTGAAAAAGTCGGAGATACAAAAAGGTCGAAAGTCTCACGTGTACTATTAAAACGATATTACTTCGTCTTGGAAACTTCGCGGAGAAATGTGCTGGTATTATTTGCGCCAATCATAATAATTGGCTAACTCAACAAACTAATTGGTCAGATCCAAATACGTGAACTGTACAGCGAGCCGGAGCTTGAAGATCTGATTAACTGATTAACTGATCTAATCAAAATTAACAATTCGATTCGAACAACTATTTGATTGTCTTCGAATCATAATTCTGTTTAAACTAATAGTTATGCGAAGATCAATAAACTATTAAGTTGTTGCTGCAACTCAAGTTGATTAAAAAAGCAACTAATGAGTTCGTCCAACTTGTCAATTACAATCGATTTAATTAACCCCTATTGAGTGATTCAGTTGATCAATTATTAGAATGGAATGTCCACTTTTTATTCATCCAAGTAATTGCTTTTGATTGGTCCTACTAATCACTTGGACGAAACTACTACCTTTTTGTTAGGACCAATTAATCAGTTGGTCGAAGCCAGTGATCAATTGGTCATTGCAGCCAAGTGAATTGCCAGAAACATATTTAATAATTCAGCTACTTCCAACAACTAACCATTGATCGCCATTGAATTGCCCTGCGGATTGTACAAAATCCGATTTTTCCTCAGACTGTTTATTTATCGCGATGTCAATCATCCATGTACATTTCTTTTTGGAATTTGGATATGAATAGAAAATTACCCATTTCGCCTGCTGTCGATGTAATAATCGTTCGTCCGGATTCATTGAATTATGTTTCCAATTCTCTGCCTCTCGTATTTTCCTCACTTTTAGTATTGTTTACGTCACGAGAGCATTGATGCACGAGAAACATCATCGTGTATAGTATTTTCTATATATAGCCGAGAACGAGAGACGCGAGGGCGAGGACGGTTTTGATGCCAGAAACAAATGGAAACCAACATAAACGAGGTAGAGATAATAACAATTCCGGAAATAGTATGTGTGAGCTATAAGGGTGCGTGCGATCTCGAATCGTTATTGATGAAAAAACGCGGGTCACGCGATATTGTGCGTAAATCGAAAAAAAATCTTGTAGTTTGCTATCTACACAAGCGTGCATGTATACTTAAAGGAAAATGACGAGGACTGTGCTGGAGTCCTGTTCACCAGCCATTCATACTTGTGTCGTCTTTTATGACCGAGGCGTGTCACCGTCGCCACCATAAGGCATTACACCTTTTTAAACACGTTAAGTCCAGTGTGATTCATCGTAGATTCTAGTATCCACGTCACTAACATGTAATGCCTTTAAAAAGTAGGTAGATTGACAGCACCTCTACGTCAGTGAATTGACATAAGCTTTCAATTATTTTTCATCAAGGTACAATCTTGTTTCTTTGATTTTTTTAAAAATGGTTTGCAAGATTCTCATCATCTTACTTTTTTGCTAGGTAAAAAATTGTCAATGTTTAATCCCCGACTGATTACCCAATAAAGTAAAAAAACTGGCACGATTCTGGAGTTATGCTTCATTTATGATATGCCAAAAAGGCTTGTGGTTAATTTGACAGGATCCAGGTAGATTTGAATTGTGATTTTATTCTAGACTCCCTATCAATAGATTCGTGTCAATATTTACACATGTGATGGTCAGTTGATCCAAAGGAACCCAAGTCCTAACTAGACAATTTTTTGATGGTCCATGTATGGTGGATATGATAGCCAATCTATATCTTAACTCAAGCTAGAAGATTTTTTGTTATTGATTGTTCACTTGACTTTGATTTTACTGTCAATTGAACATATTGTTAAGACCATTACCCCCAAAGGCTATCTACAATTTTTAGCGACATCATTTTACTGCAGATTGTTCGCTGGTCAAATGAGTCAGAAATGACAGTTAGAGAATTTGTGGCGCAACGTCTTTTGAATCTTGCAGGCTAAACATTTGATGGAACTTGCAGAACAGTCGGTCTCAAATTCGTTATACGTATACGCAGATAATACGGTATACAGCGTATAGAGCGAGATCTCAAACTAGGGTCGGGTTTACGAGGTAGCATATTTCTGGTTCTGTACTACCAAAGGCCCACCCACGGTGAGCAGTCAAAATAGCATCCGAAATCATAACGGGCGCGATTGTCCGTGCACAGCTCTCGAGTTATGAAGCAGTAAAGCGTTTTCTCTCTCTTTACTATCCCGGTACATTCCTATTTCCCTCTTTGTCGTGTTCTGCTTAGAGGATTCCGGAGTAGCGAGCGTTGCAGAGCCGAGGCCTGATGTTTCTCTATATCCCGGACGCACGACGCTATCCGGGACCTTGCTCCCGTCTTATGGAATAATTTAGATGATTGGACGACGAGAACGAGGGGACGCTGTTTCGCCCTGTGCTATCCCATTGTTCCGGACCTTGTATAGTACAGTAAAATCGTATACGAGAGATAGCAACACATATTGCGATGTCCAATATTGCGAAGCAAAGATACTGTTGCCATATGACTTGAACGTCTTAATAATTGATTTGTGTTAAGACCTTTAACGTTGTTTTGATCTCGCAAATCATGTGGAATAATTATAAAAAGTTTTTTCACCTACAATTCCTCAAAAACATATTGTAAAGGTAATCGACCAGCAAACCCTACTATTAGAAGTCTTACATTTTTAAAATATAACACAAGTTGCTAAACTTTGTTATTACAAAATCTCAGGCCTGATTATTGACAAATTCTTTTTTTTTTTTGCAAGATTTTTTTGTGGACCAAAGTCGTCGTCTGTTTTGCCCTGTGCTATCTCATTGTTCCGGACCTTGTATAGTACAGTAAAATCGTATACGAGAGATAGCAACACATATTGCGATGTCCAATATTGCGAAGCGAACATACTGTTGCCATATAACTTGAACGTCTTAATAATTGATTTGTGTTGAGACCTTGAACGGTGTCTTGACCTCGCAAATCATGTGGAATAATTATAAAAAGTTATTTCACCTACAATTCCTCAAAAACATATTGTAAAGGTAATCGACCAGCTAACCCTACTATTAGAAATCTTACATTTTTTAAATATAACACAAGTTGCTAAACTTTGTTATTACAAAATCTCAAGCCTGATTATTGACAAATTCTTTTTTTTTTGCAAGATTTTTTTGTGGACCAAAGTCGTCGTGTGTTTCGCCCTGTGCTATCCCATTATTCCGGACCTTGTATAGTACAGTAAAATCGTATACGAGAGATAGCAACACATATTGCGATGTCCAATATTGCGAAGCGAAGATACTGTTGCTATATAACTTGAACGTCTTAATAATTGATTTGTGTTAAGACCTTGAACGGTGTCTTGACCTCGCAAATCATGTGGAATAATTATAAAAAGTTATTTCACCTACAATGCCTCAAAAACATATTGTAAAGGTAATCGACCAGCTAACCCTACTATTAGAAGTCTTACATTTTTTGAATATAACACAAGTTGCTAAACTTTGTTATTACAAAATCTCAAGCCTGATTATTGACAAATTCTTTTTTTTTTTGCAAGATTTTTTTGTGGACCAAAGTCGTCGTCTGTTTTGCCCTGTGCTATCCCATTGTTCCGCACCTTGTATAGTACAGTAAAATCGTATACGAGAGATAGCAACACATATTGCGATGTCCAATATTGCGAAGCGAAGATACTGTTGCCATATGACTTGAACGTCTTAATATTTGATTTGTGTTAAGAACTTTAACGTTGTTTTGATCTCGAAAATCATGTGGAATAATTATAAAAAGTTATTTCACCTACAATGCCTCAAAAACATATTGTAAAGGTAATCGACCAGCAAACCCTACTATTAGAAGTCTTACATTTTTTAAATATAACACAAGTTGCTAAACTTTGTTATTACAAAATCTCAGGCCTGATTATTGACAAATTCTTTTTTTATTGCAAGATTTTTTTGTGGACCAAAGTCGTCGTGTGTTTCGCCCTGTGCTATCCCATTATTCCGGACCTTGTATAGTACAGTAAAATCGTATACGAGAGATAGCAACACATATTGCGATGTCCAATATTGCGAAGCAAAGATACTGTTGCCATATGACTTGAACGTCTTAATAATTGATTTGTGTTAAGACCTTTAACATTATTTTGACCTCGAAAATCATGTGGAATAATTATAAAAAGTTATTTCACCTACAATTCCTCACAAACATATTGTAAAGGTAATCGACCAGCTAACCCTACTATTAGAAGTCTTACATTTTTTAAATATAACACAAGTTGCTAAACTTTGTTATTACAAAATCTCAAGCCTGATTATTGACAAATTCTTTTTTTTTTTTGCAAGATTTTTTTGTGGACCAAAGTCGTCGTGTGTTTCGCCCTGTGCTATCCCATTATTCCGGACCTTGTATAGTACAGTAAAATCGTATACGAGAGATAGCAACACATATTGCGATGTCCAATATTGCGAAGCAAAGATACTGTTGGCATATGACTTGAACGTCTTAATAATTGATTTGTGTTAAGACCTTTAACATGATTTTGACCTCGAAAATCATGTGGAATAATTATAAAAAGTTATTTCACCTACAATGCCTCAAAAACATATTGTAAAGGTAATCGACCAGCTAACCCTACTATTAGAAGTCTTACATTTTTTGAATATAACACAAGTTGCTAAACTTTGTTATTACAAAATCTCAAGCCTGATTATTGACAAATTCTTTTTTTTTTTGCAAGATTTTTTTGTGGATCAAAGTCGTCGTGTGTTTCGCCCTGTGCTATCCCATTATTCCGGACCTTGTATAGTACAGTAAAATCGTATACGAGAGATAGCAACACATATTGCGATGTCCAACATTGCGAAGCAAAGATACTGTTGCCATATGACTTGAACGTCTTAATAATTGATTTGTGTTAAGATCTTTAACGTTGTCTTGACCTCGAAAATCATGTGGAATAATTATAAAAAGTTATTTCACCTACAATGCCTCAAAAACATATTGTAAAGGTAATCGACCAGCTAACCCTACTATTAGAAATCTTACATTTTTTAAATATAACACAAGTTGCTAAACTTTGTTATTACAAAATCTTAAGCCTGATTATTGACAAATTCTTTTTTTTTGCAAGATTATTTTGTGGACCAAAGTCGTCGTCCGTTTTGCCCTGTGCTATCCCATTATTCCGGACCTTGTATAGTACAGTAAAATCGTATACGAGAGATAGCAACACGTTTTGCGATGTCCAATATTGCGAAGCGAAGATACTGTTGCCATATGACTTGAACGTCTTAATATTTGATTTGTGTTAAGAACTTTAACGTTGTTTTGACCTCGAAAATCATGTGGAATAATTATAAAAAGTTATTTCACCTACAATTCCTCAAAAACATATTGTAAAGGTAATCGACCAGCTAACCCTACTATTAGAAGTCTTACATTTTTTGAATATAACACAAGTTGCTAAACTTTGTTATTACAAAATCTCAAGCCTGATTATTGACAAATTCTTTTTTTTTTGCAAGATTTTTTTGTGGACCAAAGTCGTCTTCTCTTTTTCAAAAATAATGGGATTCATAGCAGCAAATAAGAATGAGAAATGGGAATAGTATTTTTTTAATAGTCAGATGTCCCGCAACTGTACCAATTATCTTATTATTACATGAAACTTGCTTGTTTAGGCCTGTAAGCCTCAGAGTTGTAAGCTTTTGTGTACAGGAAGTCGAAGTCTCGTTCTCGAATAGTTATCTGCAAATTCCCTGCCATCATGATCGTCTTTTGTGACCCTGATCTAAATCCTCGTACGAGCCGGTACCTACCTGGAAAAGACAAAATGAAAGAAATCATTATTAAAAGATCAAGGACCATAAACAAAAAGTTTTTCACATACATTTGATGACTTATTGTCCGGAAGTGCATATTATTGCGCTTTTGCAAAATAAAAACTATACTTGGAGTAATAATTCTTTATAATACATTTCGTACGCGATCTATAATCACATATTTTATTTTTTTGCTGAATGATCCCCTGATGAGATCACAGGTTTTGATAAGATGGGAATATTTCTTCATATTGAGTTGCTCGATCATTCATTCGGTATACTTATGGAGTGCCATTACTGGAGGCATTCTTTTACGATGCTGGATGGCAGTATATCGCCAACGATCGATAAATCAGTGAAGCATTAGATGAGAGAGAGCAACAGCGCACTCGCAAACGCGCGGCAAGCACTTCATATAGGATCTCGCGCGTTCTCAGGATTTATACGGGCAATATCGGCACAGGATTAGCGCGATCGGACGGACTTAAGTCCTGCGCGGCCCGATACCGCTCGCGGTCGGGGCTATTAGTGTCAAAATAAAAATGTGGCTGCAATATATGGCGATGGCCCTGGCGCTCGTATGTAAGCCCTCTCTTATTGCCAGAGACCGCGTAGTGCCGCAGTCACGGAGCTCTCGCCTTCTCGCAAACGTGATGATGAAGAAACTACCGAGAGAGAAAGATCGCTAAAGCCTCGAGGACAAGAAGTACGTATCGAATTATCGTCTTCTCGCCTATTGCCAATCGCAAGCTTCGAAATATCATCGCGCATTTTATTTCGTATTCAATAATAATTTTTAAAAATCGTAATTATAATAATAACCTACAAAGCGCAATTTAACTATTAATGTACTGAGAAAAATTTAATTCTATTAAACAGCACTGAAAAAGTCTACCCATTAAATTTGTATTTGTTATTCTATCCATTATCTTCCATTTCGTTAATTTGGAATGTCATGAAACTTGGCTACATTGAATAAATTACAATTTAATTTAATTTTCAGAGAGTTTATTTTTATCAGTGTTAAAGATATTTAGTTAATTCAGTAAAATAAAAATTAATTTCTATATTTATTTGAATTAAATAATTTTTTTTCTTATAAAATAGATGGTGGTTGAGACAGTGACACGAAAAAAAATTGTAAAAAGTTCTTTACACATGCTACAATAAACGAGTAATGTTACACACAGTGGTAGACTATCTTCTTGTACAAGCTCGTGGAAAATCACACCCTCTAAATAAAGTGGCCCAGCTATAGAAGCCGAAATGGCAGAAGGATCGTAGGGGTGGTCCAGGGATGAAGCCGACGTTGGGTAGCGTGAGCGAGGCAATAAACCAGCTCTTTCTCGTTCGTTCAGAATTCTCTTCTACACTCGCCTCGTCAGTCTCGTGTATATATATATACGCAAGGGTGCCGACGTTCCACAGCCCACAAATGCCATAAAACTTAGAAACAATTGTCTTTTATTGTTTTGTTGTTATTTAATTTCACCCCTGCTGTTCGGTTCATCCACGCGTCTGACCGATGCCTATGCCGAGAGGGATTGTGCGGTATGAAATGGAAGAGGCACAACATAGCGCCAGCACCTCACCGACAGCGAGGCACGACGACGGCCCTAAATAATTTACGGCCTTGCTGGTCGGCGCCTCGATGGATTTGCGGAAAACTCACAACGGCCCAACAGCAGGTCATAGGCATTGTTGGCACCCTCTTCCGGCTTTCTTGGTGGTCAAGAGATTGCACAAAACCACCGGGGGCCTCGGGGGCAACTTGACACCCGAGCCTTCGAGAATTATTACCGTGGTTCAACATTGAGGAGACGAGATATCCATTGCTGGTGGATATGCGTGCGTGTAAGACTTTTACTTATGGCGTACTGGGTACTTTGTCTACGCTGGGAAGAGCGGAAAACTCATCGCAAACTTCACTGCTAACGAGAAATGCTTTCATGAATGTGTCGATAAATTCCATATTTTATTTATATCGTTTTTAGCTAATTTTATTATAAGGGAGGTTATAAGGGTCGATAGCTCGATTCATTATGCTTTTTTTCATAAGGGGGGGGAGGATTAAAATATGTATGGAAGACAAATAACAATTAATTGAATTTAAAAGATATAGGTTTGGTAAAATTTTGTTAGGCCGGCATTTGAAGAAATATAAATTACCTTTATGCGAGCAAAAAAAGCATTATTTTATGGCGTGTCTAATGATATTTATTTAATTGAAATAAATGTTATTTTATCTTCATTTAAATATACACCGAGAGAAAAAGTTTCATTGATTCACGGAAATCTTTGCTAATCAAATGAAATACTTGAATTTCAATACTATCTTTTCTTTGAATGATCTGAAACTCAATGAAAAGTAGTGACATTGATTCGAAGAAACATTTCTTTAAACCAATGAATCTCTTTCATTGATTTCAAAGATATCGTCTCTGATTCAATGAAACCTTCTTCTTACCACCTCAAAATTTCGAAATCTATTTTTTCCTGAAATACGCGGCAGATATAGCTCAAATTTTGTGAGTATGTAAAAAAGTACGGCAGAAATACGCTAAGCTTCCGGCTCCTCGAAACTCGAAGCCGTTCGTTCGGGAGAACCGAAAAACAAAAAAGTGAGGTTAGGTGCGAGAGAAAGATCAATGAAAATGTTTCTTTGAACCAATAAAAACGTCTCTTTAAAACAATGAAACTGTTTCTTTATTATATGCTTACTAAGTAAACCTTTATTTACAGGCAATGAAATGTTCTCTTTGAAATTCAAATGCACTATTTCATTGAAATCAAAGAAATATTTCGTTGAAATCAATGAAAAAAAATCAATCCACGCATTCCTTTGGCGTCAATGAAATCTTTTCTCTCGGTGTAAGATCCGGTATTGACGACTTTGAATAACAGATTACACAATGTTAACTCAATTGTACAAAATACGAGTAATACGATTTCTTTGATTTGCAGACCGTTTATCCCGCACATTCAAGTTTTCTTAGCATCTTCGTTGCTGGGATGGGGGCAATTCGAATGAAAAAGTATTTAAAATAAACAAAAACAAACTATGACTAATTCTTGTACATAAATAAAATTCATCATTCATTTGGAATGATTTTGAAAAATAAAAATTATTCTTTACAATCAATCTTTAGGCCTATTAATCCGTAATAAATCATTCGAGAGTAAAATACTTTTTCATTCGAAAATAGTGCTCAACCCTGTTCCGTTGGTTGTATAGAGGAAAAAAGGATGCAAAGTAGAACCTTGCACATTGCTTCCTCATTATTTTTCGCGTTTTACAAAGCTACCTCTATGAGAAAGTATGTTATTCAATTTTTGGCTTCCTCATAGAGGAAGCTTTGTAAAACGCGAAAAATAATGAGGAAGCAATGTGCAAGGTTCTACTTTGCATCCTTGTTTTAATTAGATAAATATACATGTTGTGGATTCGCTCTTTCTATTTCGTTATTACGTTATTTCGTGATTATTAGAGCGTTTCCGAAAGTGAATGTGATAATGTATATTTAAATATGACGACGACGACGACGACGACGACGACGAGGACGACGACAACAACGACGACGACGACGACGACGAGGACGACGACATCAAAGGCGGATCTGCTTTTTCTACAATATCTGCTTTTCTCCATTTCTCGACGATTATTATTTTTAATTCTTTTTATTTTATCTTACTTTCTTAACTTTCGCGGAACTTATGAGCGAAATTCTACATTCATTAAAAAATTCAAAAAGCCGTAAAACCCCAACCACTTTACCGATCATCACCAAATTGCGTACACAGCGGGGCTGTATGTTATTTTCCGACTGTACAACATTTCGGTTCATTTCTCAAGATTCGACGTAATTTAGAGCAAAATGTATTTTTTTCGAAAAATTCAAAATTCTATAAAATCGGAACCGCTTTACCGATTTCGCTGAAATTCAATACCAAACGTCATTTAACGTGTCTTCATTTATAAAGAACTATTTAGCTAAATTGGCGAACTTTTACGAAAGTTAGAGCGATCACGACATTTTTTGAAAAAATTAAAAATTGCATAAAATCTGTTTACATTGATACATTTAATTAAAAATCACGTCAATAACAGAGGAGTCAATACTCTACCTGCGTGCAAAATTTTAGCTAGATCCATCGTGCCGTTCGTGAGTTATGGGCAATTGAATTTTCAGTGTCTGGATACATACACACACACACACACACACACACACACACACACATACACACATACAGACATATTTTCTAGACCACTTTTCTCGAATTTTTAGGTGATTCTAAGCATACTGACATGAAAATCTCGAAAAAAAAATTTTTCACGAAAACAAAGCTTCCTCTATGAGGAAGCAAAATATGCAAACCCTAGTTTATTGACGTTACATAGTACTCAATCGAGTATAGTGTATCAAACAGTGTTGAACTGCGGTATAAACCGATCGAAAGGTTTAAAGGGCCTGGTGATGTGCGGGCCTATATAACTCCCGGTGTTCTCGCTCTATTTTTATATCCGTTCGTGCAGGAAGTCGAAGTGGTCGTGGTACTGGGGGAGCGAACAGTAACAGTAGCAGCAGCAGCAGCAGCAGCAACAGCAGCAGCAACGGTAACCGTAGCAATAGCAGAGAGCGACGTACGTACATTGACTACGGGTGTACTCAGCACGGGATGGAGCACCCCAATGAAAATAATTATTAGCGTTAAGTGGACGTAGTTAGCAGAGCCAAGAGAGGAGAGGAGAGAGGAACAAGCCCGTGACAGACGGACGAGTGGTTACGTCGAATCAGTGTAGCTATTGCACTCGCGCTATGCCACCAGCAACGCGCCGCTGTCGTCGCTCTATGCTTCCACTGTGAATCTGCGCTACTCCTCCACCTCCGCGTTCATTCCTGGCGGTGTTCGTTCGTTCGTACGCGCGCATCAGAGAGGATGCGGATCCATTGGCTAGATAACTAGATTTCATTGCGTAATGGCATATAGCGAGTGGCATGCGTATATGGAAGTGTACCGCACGCTGTCTCGTTGTGCATCAGCCCAACCGGACAGTCCATAATATATGTCATATGTACACATATGAAAGTAGTCGAACGTATGAAGAGCCCGATCAAGCGTGTTTCGTGTGAAATCAATTTTTAGACTTCTTTAGACTTATTGAATTTAATTGAATTATTTATTTAAATTTATGTGAATAAATAATTTATTTAAATAAATATATAAATTTATTTAAATTTATATAAGAATGATTTGTTAATTTGTTTTTATTAGAACATTTTTAGAAACCTAAATGCATGTCATTGTTTTTAATCGAGTAAATATTTCATTCGACTGATATATCCATTTTTTACGGCAATCTTGTTGAATATTGCTAGGAAATCTGAAATTACTTCTTGTTAATTATTTATTGATCAATGATTTTTAATGAATAATCAACTTTTTATTGACTTTTTATTTGAACATTTTTATGATTCTAATGAAACTTATTTACATAATTGAATGTGATTAAGGATATTCTGCTGCAAGTAGTAGAAATATACTTATTTGGAATTTTATGGTTTCAGAAAAAAAAACGGAGTTAAATTTATTACATATTTAGGTTCATTGTACTAAATATTCGTCTCAGCGCATTAAGAATTGTATTAAAAAATAAGTTTTATAGCACATAAGTGTTACACCAAAAGTTTAATTATTTAAAAGTTGGTAAAGTCGTGAGGTTGAATAATGCAATAAAGGTCGTACTATATAGGTTAAATAAATATCTATTACATAATCGAAATGATACGATTTTGCTTTGAGTGATTGGATTGACCCAAGAGGAAAAAAAAGTTGGTGAGACATGTTTAAAAAATTATTTAAAAAATCCATCACTCATCAACGAAACATGCGTGAAGCATTAAATTTAAATTGTATAATTATAAAGAAGTTGAGAATTAAAGTTCGATGGTTAGCTTACGTATTAGCCATGAGTGACGCATATGCATTATAAATTATAAGAGATATATTTTTCATTTAGTACATAAGTAACTCATGACATTAGACGCATAGTTTGAACATGTCTCACTCACGAACATTTTTTTTACTGGGGCGAGGTTAATTACCTTTTACCAATCAACGCAAAAAAAATGAAAAAAACCGATCCTCGCTCATTTGCAGTTTCAAAGCAATAACCATACATTATGTATTTTATTCAAACAACTTTCGAAAAACAAATATTACGAAAATTTCAACAGTAAAAAGAAATTGATCACGAAGTACATTAATTATCGAAACAAAACTACGAGTCAATAAGCGAATTTATTTTCTGCAATTACACCATGTTTTTTTGTCTTTTTTTAAATACTTCTAAGTGTCTCAACGGTGTCTATATATCAACGCTCTGGACGTAAACCCGAAGCTGCCCCAATAACCATATATTAAGTATTTTATTCAAACAACTTTCGAAAAACAAATATTACGAAACTTTCAACAGTAAAAAGAAATTGATCACGAAGTACATTAATTATCGAAACAAAACTACGAGTCAATAAGCGAATTTATTTTCTGCAATTACACCATGTTTTTTCGTATTTTTTAAAAATACTTCTAAGTGTCTCAACGGTATCTATATATCAACGCTCTGGACGTAAATCCGAAGTTATCCCAATAACCATATATTAAGTATTTTATTTAAACAACTTTCGAAAACGAAATATTACGAAAATTTCAACAGTAAAAAGGAATTGATCATAAACTAAATCAATTATCGAAACAAAACTACGAGTCAATAAGCGAATTTATTTTCTACAATTACACCATGTTTTTTTGTCTTTTTTTAAAATACTTCTAAGTGTCTCAACGGTGTCTATATATCAACGCTCTGGACATAAATCCGAAGTTATCCCAATAACCATATATTAAGTATTTTATTCAAACAACTTTCGAAAACGAAATATTACGAAAATTTCAACAGTAAAAAGGAATTGATCGTAAACTAAATCAATTATCGAAACAAAACTACGAGTCAATAAGCGAATTTATTTTCTACAATTACACCATGTTTTTACGTCTTTTTTTTAATACTTCTAAGTGTCTCAACGGTGTCTATATATCAACGCTCTGAACGTAAACCCGAAGTTGTCCCAATAACCATATATTAATTATTTTATTCAAACAACTTTCAAAAACCAAATATTACGAACATTTCAACAGTAAAAAGAAATTGATCACGAAGTACATTAATTATCGAAACAAAACTACGAGTCAATAAGCGAATTTATTTTCTGCAATTACACCATGTTTTTTTGTTTTTTTTTTTAAATACTTCTAAGTGTCTCAACGGTGTCTATATATCAACGCTCTGGACGTAAATCCGTAGTTATCCCAATAACCATATATTAAGTATTTTATTCAAACAACTTTCGAAAACGAAATATTACGAAAATTTCAACAGTAAAAAGGAATTGATCATAAACTAAATCAATTATCGAAACAAAACTACGAGTCAATAGGCGAATTTATTTTCTACAATTAAACCATGTTTTTTTGTCTTTTTTTAAAATACTTCTAAGTGTCTCAACGGTGTCTATATATCAACGCTCTCGACGTAAATCCGAAGTTATCCCAATAACCATATATTAAGTATTTTATTCAAACAACTTTCGAAAACGAAATATTACGAAAATTTCAACAGTAAAAAGGAATTGATCGTAAACTAAATCAATTATCGAAACAAAACTACGAGTCAATAAGCGAATTTATTTTCTACAATTACACCATGTTTTTACGTCTTTTTTTAATACTTCTAAGTGTCTCAACGGTGTCTATATATCAACGCTCTGAACGTAAACCCGAAGTTGTCCCAATAACCCGAAGTTGCCCCAATAACCATATATTAAGTATTTTATTCGAACAACTTTCGAAAACCAAATATTACGAACATTTCAACAGTAAAAAGAAATTGATCACGAAGTACATTAATTATCGAAACAAAACTACGAGTCAATAAGCGAATTTATTTTCTGCAATTACACCATGTTTTTTTGTTTTTTTTTAAATACTTCTAAGTGTCTCAACGGTGTCTATATATCAACGCTCTGGACGTAAATCCGAAGTTATCCCAATAACCATATATTAAGTATTTTATTCAAACAACTTTCGAAAACGAAATATTACGAAAATTTCAACAGTAAAAAGGAATTGATCATAAACTAAATCAATTATCGAAACAAAACTACGAGTCAATAAGCGAATTTATTTTCTACAATTACACCATGTTTTTTCGTCTTTTTTTAAATACTTCTAATTGTCTCAATGGTCTCTATATATCAACGCTCTGAACGTAAACCCGAAGTTATCCCAATAACCATATATTAAGTATTTTATTCAAACAACTTTCGAAAACGAAATATTACGAAAATTTCAACAGTAAAAAGGAATTGATCGTAAACTAAATCAATTATCGAAACAAAACTACGAGTCAATAAGCGAATTTATTTTCTACAATTACACCATGTTTTTTTGTCTTTTTTTAAAATACTTCTAAGTGTCTCAACGGTGTCTATATATCAACGCTCTGAACGTAAACCCGAAGTTGTCCCAATAACCATATATTAATTATTTTATTCAAACAACTTTCGAAAACGAAATATTACGAAAATTTCAACAGTAAAAAGGAATTGATCGTAAACTAAATCAATTATCGAAACAAAACTACGAGTCAATAAGTGAATTTATTGTCTACAATTACACCATGTTTTTACGTCTTTTTTTTAATACTTCAAGTGTCTCAACGGTGTCTATATATCAATGCTCTGAACGTAAACCCGAAGTTGTCCCAATAACCATATATTAAGTATTTTATTCAAACAACTTTCGAAAACCAAATATTACGAACATTTCAACAGTAAAAAGAAATTGATCACGAAGTACATTAATTATCGAAACAAAACTACGAGTCAATAAGTGAATTTATTTTCTGCAATTACACCATGTTTTTTTGTTTTTTTTTTTAAATACTTCTAAGTGTCTCAACGGTGTCTATATATCAACGCTCTGGACGTAAATCCGAAGTTATCCCAATAACCATATATTAAGTATTTTATTCAAACAACTTTCGAAAACGAAATATTACGAACATTTCAACAGTAAAAAGAAATTGATCACGAAGTACATTAATTATCGAAACAAAACTACGAGTCAATAAGCGAATTTATTTTCTGCAATTACACCATGTTTTTTCGTCTTTTTTTTAAATACTTCTAAGTGTCTCAACGGTGTCTATATATCAACGCTCTGTCCGTAAACCCGAAGTTGCCCCAATAACCATATATTAAGTATTTTATTCAAACAACTTTCGAAAACAAATATTACGAACATTTCAACAGTAAAAAGAAATTGATCATAAAGTAAATCAATTATCGAAACAAAACTACGAGTCAATAAGCGAATTTATTTTCTACAATTACACCATGTTTTTACGTCTTTTTTTTAATACTTCTAAGTGTCTCAACGGTGTCTATATATCAACGCTCTGAACGTAAACCCGAAATTGTCCCAATAACCATATATTAAGTATTTTATTCAAACAACTTTCGAAAACCAAATATTACGAACATTTCAACAGTAAAAAGAAATTGATCACGAAGTACATTAATTATCGAAACAAAACTACGAGTCAATAAGCGAATTTATTTTCTGCAATTACACCATGTTTTTTCGTCTTTTTTTTAATACTTCAAAGTGTCTCAACGGTGTCTATATATCAACGCTCTGAACGTAAACCCGAAGTTGTCCCAATAACCATATATTAATTATTTTATTCAAACAACTTTCGAAAACCAAATATTACGAACATTTCAACAGTAAAAAGAAATTGATCATAAAGTAAATCAATTATCGAAACAAAACTACGAGTCAATAAGCGAATTTAGTTTCTACAATTACACCATGTTTTTTCGTCTTTTTTTAATACTTCTAAGTGTCTCAACGGTATCTATATATCAACGCTCTGAACGTAAACCCGAAGTTGTCCCAATAACCATATATTAAGTATTTTATTCAAACAACTTTCGAAAAACAAATATTACACAAATTTCAACAGTAAAAAGAATTGATCTTGAAGTCCAATAAATTATCGAAACAATACTTCGAGTCAATAAGCGAATTTATTTTCTGCCACTTAACAATTTCTTTTTTTAGGTTGCTTCTAAGTCTCTCAATGGTGTCTATATGTCAACGCTCTGCATCACTCGCTCTGGACGTAAACCCGGAGTTGCCCCGGTGTGTGTAATAAATAAATTCCATAGGGTGAGCTCGGAGAAAGAGATAGACTGAGCGCGAGAACATTGTGTCGGACATATAAATAAACGTTTTATGCCCGTGCGAGAGCGTGGACGCGACGAGGACCCTTTCTCTCACTCCGAGTGTTCTGTCGTTGTCTTTATCTCACGTCTGCACACTCGCGTTCAGTTCGTACTCTCCCACTAGCACGTAGGTATATATACGTATGAGTTATGAATCGTAAAAGCTAGATCAGCAATCGCGGGCTCCACCCGGGTGCTCTCACACTGTATCTCGCTGTGTCAACGATGCCTGGACTCTGGTGAGCGTTAACTTCTGACGACAACGAGGTACCATTCGCACTACGAGTTATTATATACCTACCACTGCTTCGCAGTGTGTAATACTGTATGTGCTGCTGAACAGGGCGAACGAGAAAAGGGGCCATTACGTTTGCGCCGTTTCACCATTTGCGAAAAGACGATGAAGATAGAGATTCAGCTAAACGAATTCGAAAACTAGATCAGTTACCTCGTTGCAAGAAAATCGTAACCCTAACACCTAGTTATGATCGCTGAGTCACCTGAAAAACGTCAAAGTATTTTCAGAAGTAAATGATTTTTTTGTGACCCTGTTTACTAGTGCAAACATTTTTTTTTATAGGAAGTGTTCGGATGCGACATTGGACAAAATTGGCTTTACGAGTGCTAATTTTGTTTGCAAGAAAATTCTGTTCGATTCGATTACGATAATTTATATTTTAAACTCTTGAGTATACTGTTAATTTATATCCATATGCAAAGTAATTGACGTATATTAATATCTTGAATTTATAAATAAGGTCTAGTGGAATTCAATAGAGTTCATAGAACTCAGGTAAATGGGTTTCGAAACAATATGAAATGTTGCAATTTCGTGAAGATCTAAAACATTTTTTTTTGTCGACTGTACTGGGGCACATTTTCAGATTATTTTTTTTGTAACTTGTGAGGTTCAATGTATTTGTAAATAGCGTTTAGTGGAACAGCATGGAACGCACATAAACTTGGAGTTACCGTTCATGTGCGAATGTGATGTGTTTAGAAAGAACATTAGTTAATATACTTTTTACGTTAATCATTTTTGAAAATTATCAGCATACTTAATTTAATTTAATTCGAAGCAAAATAGATGCAAAATAGATAAAGGGACTATATTTTCATTTTCTACATATTATACTCTATAAAACGATCTAATCAAATAAACTTAGTTGCTGTAAATCACTTTCAAAAGGGATTAAATAACATTGTATGTAATAGATGCTCGCTCTAATGAAATATTTTGAATTATTCATATTTTGAGGTCGTGGGTAAAAAATTGGTCAAAGTTCACGTGATAATAAAACAAACATCCAGATCTTGCTGGTTCACTTGCAGAACGATAATCCGTAACAGTGTTGTCTACTATTATGCTCCACTATTTTAATAGTAGCATAGCTGTATATTTACCAAGGCGGAATTACGATAAGGCCATTAAAGCACGAAGAGCCATTCATTATTTTTAAGTAACATATGTAATGTTGGGTATATAGTACGAGTAGTGTTTATGTCCCGGTGAACACGCGTGGGTACGCGACCCTCGTTAGTGCGCATCCAACAAGAGCACAAAAGTCTCTTGTATTCGTCGCAAACGTGCCTAACGTCCTCACTTGAGCTCTTTTCCATCGCACGAGACTCGACGAGTCACGGGAAACAGGAGTTGGCCCGACTGCTTCGCGTCGAGTCCAACAAAGTCTCCTAGCTTCGTCTCTCAACAGAGATGTAATGTTAGAAGACATAGTATGCGTGCGAGAATTCTGTGGGCCTGGAGATTCCCGAACAGTTACTTTTAAAGAAACGAGCAATAAAACAAATCTCTGTTCCGGAAGTCGCGAGAGAGTTGACACCTGCGCGAGCAACCTGTGTTCTTGAGAACGAACGGCTAAGCTTGCATTGGTGCAGTTTGCTCGAATGCATAGCGCTGGGATATAGCGAGAATGAGGCTCTATTTGAACGGAAACGGTCGGGATATCACGGGACCCCGCTTCCCAGCATTGTGGGCTCGCTTTGTAGTCTACACTCTGCCAACTATTGCCCTGATGTAGTATTGCCCGTAATCTTAAACTTCCTAATGCAATGTGATACGCAAATTCTGTAAAAAGTTCATTAGTAACGTGATAGTATTTCAAGTTTTACTGCTAAGCCCTTTAACAAGGAAATTAGTTTTTTATCATTTTTATACTTTATTTTATGATTGCAAGCATGTTTTGATATGCCCGTACTCAGAGAAATCCTGGCCCGGCAAATATTATAACTATTGTTGATTCTTGCCACTTTAAAAAGTGTTTGTATAACATTTTTTCCAACAGTTCATCAAAATATCATTTTTACATAATCCAAAACTATAGTCGGAAGGTCGACTTTGTTTTTTAGCCTGATTCACTATTTATAGAAAACGTTGATGTTTGAGGAAAAAAATGGTTTTTCTAAAAGATTTTATGTCATTAATATCATATTTTTTCATCATTCGGATCCTTGTGCATCTCAAGTACTTTCAAGACTTCTTAGTCTGCTTCTTGTCCTTCCACTGCATTCTTGAAAGTTCCGTCATTAGTAGCACTACATATGCCAGGTCTGTAAATTCAAGAGGGTGACCGCATGATAGTCTCTGTCTGGCGAAAAGCCGAAGGGTAGAACGGCGCCAGGTCCAAGTGAGCAGTAGTCGAGATACATAAGTTTGTTACTGTGAGATTTCGAGGCCACAGAGAAAGCAGAACCTTCAAAGTCAATGATAACGAAGTCCTTGAACCGAAACCCTTCAAGAACTTAGGTCCGCGCAGCCCAACGGAAAGTCTACAAGGGAAATCTCTTCCCTGGTAGTATTATATACACTTAAGAGAACTTGTCATCCAGAGCACAGTTTAAGAATCCATCAAATAAAACGCAATTTTTGTCAATCTCTATTTAAAAATCCACAATCACAAAAGTTTTGTAAAATGACATCATGGTACCTGAACAAGACACTTAATTACTATGCATATTGAAGACATGGATGATGTACTGAAATGTGCAATATTTGGCAACACGAAGGAAAGATAACAACATATACTCTACAAAAAAAATTCAAAAAATTCAAGAACATACCTAACTTAACGGGATATCCAGGGATCATATGTTCTCCGATAATATTACTTGTACTTCCGAACTTCAGGCATTGTTGATGTTAGCTTTCGAATTCATTAAGAGTAATACATTCTCCGTCAACCTCTATCAAACAAATTGCCACTCACAAAAGTGTCGCTAAACGACATAATATTACCCCAACAAGGAATATAATTGCTACATATATTCTCATCATGTGTTATTCACTGAAATGTGAAATATTGGTTCAGCACAAGAGGATGAATACGTATTCCGTGGGACACCGGGCGTGACTGAACTAAAAGTGGGAGTACACGACATGCTATTACTTCATGAAAAGAATCAACCGGACCATTCCGCTTCATGCCGGAGTCTCGATCGCCGATCTACAGATTCCGATCTCCCTGTGTACCCGGTAAACGAGTATAATCATCCTCCGCGGTTCAAAGAGTATATACACGACAACGAACAAATTCTCTCATAAATATTCCCAGCTTTTATCTGTCTCGTGTTCTCGGCGGGCTCCGTCTTTGTCTCCCGTCATGTTAACGTCGATAAATGCAAACGAGAGTTGACGCGGACTACTCGTCTACTGTTGGTCGTCAGCACGCACGTATACCCCAAGCACGCAACTCAATACGCGGCGGTGCGCGGGTCAGTAGTCACCGGTGCCTGTCTGCTGCACTCTCGCTGCTGGATTTCACGAGGAAGCCATGAGGGAACCAGCGGCAACGATTCTACCGATGTGGCGGTGCTATGCACTTAGCTTCGCGGTGCGTGTACCATACGAATAACGCGAACGTTGAGGCAAATATTCAAAGTTTGTTCGACAACTATCGGCCTTTCCTTCTCTGGTCTAGCTGCCGGCTTTCATCTCCCTCGCTCTTTTTTTTCTCTCGACAATTTGCTCACGCGGGAACCAAAGATGGTGGAAGTCTCTCTCTTCCACTTCATCCCGCGCGTATCAACAGCTGCTCTTACCACCGACGCCGACGTCAGTCTCTCATAGCACAAACACAGTCAACGAGCAGAGCATATTCACCGTGCAGCAGCAGCAGCAGCAGCACCGCTTCTTTACACGATAGATAATAAGCGATACAAGTACCAGCGACAATGCTACGCGTTGTTTCCGCATTGTTGGAGACTCCCCACGCTTGGAGTCTTTCGGAAAAGTGACGAGAGATGGAGAGAGATGGACGCAGACTTGAAGGGTCTCATAGGGCTCCATTTTACCGAGAAATCTGGCGCCAAGTAGAATGGGAACTTGACCGTTTCTCAAGTATGTATATGTTTCTCATGTTTCGAACGTTGTGTCTTGACGAGGAACACGAGAGAGTGTACATGTTCATCTACAGCATCTATCTCTCTTTGTATTTTCTTACTTTATAACCAGCCGGCAATTATGTACGGTAGATCAAGACTTTATAGTGCAGTCAAGTGGCTTGGATATTCACAGAAAAAATAGGGGAATAAGAAGGGAATCAGGTGCAGATAAATATAGGGGGAGCTGATGAGAGAATTCGTTAGGCGGCAGGTCGTTAATATAGGAACATATTTAATTACAACGAATCTGCATATTATATACGCTGTTCTTGAGCATGAGAAACGTCTCAAGAAACTACCGAGTTATTAATCCGTTTCTCCCACTTTGTGAGAAAAAATACACGGATTTAAACTTCCGTGTACTAAAAAAAAAATGTGTCTACGATAGAGCGTTGATCAATTGAGTCAACGGAAATTCGACTTTGATATAGACATGCTAGCTGGAGTAAAATGATCATAAGTCTACCGAGTTTTTTTTACGAATCCGTATATGACAAACCTATGAAATAATATGTATTTTGTACGGAGTTTTAGTTTCCAATGCGAGTATCTATAAACTCATTTGGTAAATCACTGTTCTATAGTAGGCAATTTTTTACAGCTAGATATATATATTTATAATCTACTCATTAAGTAGGAGATACAGATTATCAACTTGATAGTTTATTTAGAAGTAATTTCTCGGGCTTGAGATGGAGATACATAGGATGAAAGAATATTGAAGAGAGACGCAACGAGAATATAACTTGCCAGGAAATTACGCGGATCATTTCGTTTCGATTGAGCAATCGAACGTGTGCAAACTCCCGATTGGCCTTTTTCGACTCACCGGGTGTATATAGTATAGCAGTACTTGGAGTGAATCCCCGGAGTATTACCGGGGAAATGGGAGTCCGTGCCGTAGAGGATTTCGAGTCTATCCCTCTTTCTGGCTATACGATAACATTTCCTGATCCTGGCAGGCGTGAAGAAGCTTTCAGCGAACCTCCACTGTGACGACGACTACGGCGAGCGACGGCTTAATCAACGGTCCGAGTGTTTATGATTTTTGTTATTGGCTTCATATCTCGTCTCGGCTGCTGCCGCTACTAGGTCTTCACGGCTTCACCTTTTCTCCTCGTACTTCCGAGTCGTCTTGTCTCACTTCAACAAATGGGCTTTGCGACCAACTTCCAACCCTCCGACTAGGAGCACGCTGGTTCTGGCTCGTCGCCGCTTCCGCGGGTAAGTACCCGGATGAGGGCGTTTAGGGGGATGAAATTGACTCGACTTGGCATTACAGTCGCGCGATAAAACGCCCGAGAGTGACTGAGCATAGAGAACACGACTGTGGGATGTTGAGACTCGGTCGTGTTTATAAGTGCCAACTTACGACGCCAACTATACACATGATTTCGTGAGGATTAGCACCATACTCGTATCTGAAGATTCTCTAGAACTTCTGAAGAAGGGAATGCCAATGTGGCGATTTACCTCCTCGTAGAGAAATCTTTGTTCTCATGACATTCTTTTTTTAGACTTCAATGTCAGGATATGTTGAATGACTTAAGGCGTTAAGAACAGTGGTATAGCAATAGCGCTTATTCATTTATAATACAGCAGTAGCGCTCAATAAATCTTAATTATTCAAGTGGCTCTCAAGAATGTTTGAGATTGATTTCAGACAGAGTCTTTTTTATCACACATCGACTTCCCTATAAATTACTAATTGTGCGAATAGACGCAATGTTCAAATTGGCATAAACTTTTGCAATACTTTTCAGATTACTTAGCAGAAAACCACATTTTCGAGCTCATAACAAATCTTTTACTGGTGGAGTAGTGGGACAGAAGTCACTGATCTTGAAAGAAAAGTGTGCGAAGAAGGAGGTCGAGATACGATATGAGGAGGGAAAAAGACATGATTGAGTCTTGTCGTCGAAGCAATCGTGCGGATGGCTCGGCAAATATATTTTCTGCAATCCCTATTATGCCGCATAGGCTATGAGTAGCTTTCCTCACTACCGGTAGAATCAACCCTCCAGCCCAGGAGCTGCGATCCACAATCAGTCAGCCGCGGACAGCCATTACATATGTTGTCCATTTCGTGTTCAAACACCGCAGAAACCACGAGAGAGATATATGGGTAGGAGGCGTTCGTGCATTCATCCTCTCGGAATTCCTCGTTTACCGCACTGAGTCAACTGGAGATGTCCGAGGGGCTGAGTGGTCTACTATAGCTATCGTGCTAGCCTACGGTTCATGACCTTAGGAGTTCGATTTCCAAAATCTCAGAAACCTTATATTAAAAAGTTCATGGATGACTAATGCAAAATTCATTGTTAGCAATTTATTCGTACGGTTATTGGTCGTCGGTGTCTTCAGACACACTGCATTGAAATTTTTTATTTATGTCGAATGTCAAAACTTATATAAAGACCTCTTTATATAACCTTATATAGCCGCTAACCCGAGTGCAATAAAATTTTGTTTAGCTAAAAAAATGCATTCAAATAATTGAGACTTTTAATTGTGAGGTTATGCGACTATTTTTGGAATTACATAAATGCAAAATGTCCACATGAGCTGCAAGTAGAAACCTTTGTTACAGCCGTAAATAATTTCTCAAATAAAGGAATAAATATATATCAAATTAGATGATCGATAAATAAAATTGTAAAATAAATTTCCAGCGGAGACCATTGCGCAAAAATTAGTCCACTCCTGATTCCTTATTACGGCTATACATTTTTTATTGCGACTAATCTTAATAAAAAAAACGGCCAATCGCAAATTACTCAATTCCGTGGCAGTACTTAATAAAGATATGCTATATACAACCAAATGTATACCTCTCTAGCTCTCATTTTTTAGCAAAGGAGCTAATCTCACGACCATAAAAAACAAATGGTAATCCTGTGCTGTGTGCACGCTTTCGTGAAGTCTCGAAATGTGCTCTTCTCGGTTTAATACATACTTTTTTGGAAGCCCTGAAATTGAAACGGACTCAAGACTTAAAAATAGTTGAAAATAAATAAAAGTAAATAAAACAAATAAAAATAAATACAAATAAATAAAAATAAATAAAAATAAATAAAAATATATAAAAATAAATAAAAATAAATAAAAATAAATAAAAATAAATAAAAACATAAATCAAGGTCTAAGAAGAAAAGTAGTAAGCTCAATGACGGACCATGTATAGTTTATACATGGTCCGGCATGGCATACAAATAAATAAAAATGAATAAAAATAAATAAAAATAAATGAAAATAAATAAAAATAAATAAAAACAAATAAAAATAAATAAAAATAAATAAAAACATAAATCAAGGTCTAAAGAGAAAAGTAGTAAGCTCAATGACGGACCATGTATAGTTTTATACGCTCGTGCGCATATTATATCACCTGTACGTATAGCGAGTTGGCGATGATCGCGAGCGAGCCAGCGGGAAAGCGAGCGAGATATCAGGCTGAGTGCATTTTTATGAGTGGCGTGTTGGCACTCGCATGTCGCTCGGTCTCGACTCCTTCCTGACGTGGCCCGAGGTACAGTACCGTGTCTGCCAAGACCGCACGATGAAGCGAATTCTCCTACTACAGTTTATGCTGCAACGTCTCCGATGTACAATGTAGTCAGTCGATCAGTTTCATTATGCGATGCCGGAAAGCAAGACGACCACACAACACACCATCGCCCTGCTTTTCCCCTTCCAACTCGACGTTCCTCGTCCACCCGCACCGTGCACCACCCTTTTTCGTGACAGGCCACTCCAATCAGAAAATATCGTAATCTCCAGACGTCGTTGTTCCGCCTTACGTAATTCACGTGTCCGGTAATCGTTGTTGCGTGCTCGAGACACAGTAGAGTTAAACTATACATTGAACGATGAAATCGCGAGCTTTGGGATTATGCCCTCTGCTTTAGATCTCTTTTCTCGACTCTCTGTCTCATTCTTCGATCTATATAGCTCTGATATAATGTATACTGTGGGGTTAATTTATTGCAGCGAAGTGATACACGTGACTGTGATTAACTTGAGTATTTTTTGTCCCATGGCAAAAGCCCGCATCTCTCGGGAATATGTTTTTACATTCATCGTCGACGTTTTGATCGAAAAACACAAAAAACAGATCTTATCTTTGCCCGTAGTGATTTCTGGCCACAGTTTACACAATTACCCTAATTAATTTATCACACTTTCAATTATCTCCAAAACTTTTTTGCATTAATTCGACTTTTAATATTCTTTGACATTTGTTAATTATTGTGCGGAATTTTTTATTATCGGATTGGTGAAAATTTAAATTGTAAACGCGTAAAAAACTGAATGCGAATAATAAGAAAAAAATTCTTAATAGATTAAACTGTCAATTTTACATAAAAATTATTAGGCACAATGTGTTATTATCAAATTGTTTAAAATAAAAATATACAGAAATCACTACGGGCAAAGATTGCCCGTAGTGATTTCTGGCCACAGTTTACACAATTACCCTAATTAATTTATCACACTTTCAATTATCTCCAAAACTTTTTTGCATTAATTCGACTTTTAATATTCTTTGACATTAGTTAATTATTGTGCGGAATTTATTATCATCGGATTGGTGAAAATTCCAATTATAAACGCTTCAAAAAACTGAATGCGAATAATAAGAAAAAAATTCTTAATAAATTAAACTATCAATTTTACATAAAAATTATTAACCACAATGGGTTATTATCAAACTGTTAAAAATAAAAATATATATGCATTAAAAAAAATTCTCGATACTTTAACATACATCGCTTTTAAAAAATTTTGATATTTTTCGTGTCTCAACAAATTTAATACAAAATTATTGTGGAATTAAAAGGAAACCATATATTTTTGATAAACAAAAATAGTTTAATTTCACATTTGATACCAAATGTGTTTGCTCGCCACTGGCAAGGCCATATCGTCTCGTTGAGTGGAATAAGAAAATATAGGAGAGGGAGATTCCGCGAGAGTGCCAGTAAGTGTGGACCGGTAAGTGCAACGCAGCCGAGGGCGTGTTGAAGTCAGCTCACTCGCCTTAGTCACTCACTACCTCCTGGGACAGCAGGGTTGATTCGTAATCCTTGGCCCGGTCACGAGGCCAGCGCCGAGTGCAAGCGGGGGTTCACGCGTTGCCACGCATTTTGACTGACAAGCTGACTTATGCAAATATAAGTTATACGCTGAGATCTCTTCCAGCGCCTCTTCTCTTTCTTCGCACTCTCTCACTTAATCTCGCTGAAAAAAATTCGTTTGTGCAGTCCTTCGTGCTTACATTTCTCACTGTAGGATTTAAATTACATCACGGCCACGCCAAGTTTCACGCTTATAATGTGAAATGCAGCAAAGAGCGAAACGTACGACTTCATTCTGTTGGATATTAAGCTACGAAATTTGTAATATTTGTAAATAGTTTGTACATGTTTTTTTCTTCATTACAAATCAAGAAATTTTTTCCATTTTTGTATAGTCGATTTTATGTACAATAAACTCTCATTTCACAACTTGCACGAAAATTTATTTCAACGAAAGATGGTCAATTTAAATTGAATTTAATCGTAATGAAATTCCCAGCATTTATGTAAATTGATCCTAACAATAAATTCATAAATGTCAAACAACTTTCTTTTAAATTAACAATCAGTTTTATGCAGAGTTGTAAATGCCTAATACTTATAGAAATAATGGTGATTGATACGATCAGTTCTATAATTATGATTTTATAATAATAACATGTAGCGATTGTAATACGATGATTAAACTTTGGAATGGTTGCAAAAATTATAATTTTTCAATAAAAATTCACGGTAATCCTTTTGAAAAAATGGAAAAAAATAAGTAATGCATTAAGGAGGGTGGATACCGTCTTTTTGGCGGGGAGGTGCGCGGTTTGCCGGGGAGGTAATGTGCGAGAGAGAGGTCCGTGACGCGCGTTCACTGGCGTACATTGTTGTACTATTCCAGCAGTTTTGTTTTTACGTTTTCTCGGCAACCAAGCAGACGAATCATTTCGTTCTTCGTAAAAGTTCTTTTCAAAAATAAAAGGAATGATTTGATTCTGTTATCAACACTTGTTTATCATTTTTATTGTACTCTCGAGAAGAACGTTGAAGGTGCGTATAGTTTTCGCTATGGTGTCCATGCATAAGAGTGTAATTTCAATAATTAATTTCTCGATAACCATCTAGACGATTGACATGGAATTTGGCATGGAGATGTAAGTTTTATTTACGAATATCCTCCAAAAATTTGAGAGCACGTTTATCATTTTGAGTTGGGTATCCATCCTCCTTAAGAAAGTAATGCATTACTTATTTTTTCCATTTTTTCCACTATTTCTTGCTTCTTCTCTTGTTAAAGCGAAAATTAGTATTTTTTACAGCTATTCAAATGTTTACAGTCTATTTTATAATCACTACATATTATTATTATGATATCATAATTACAAAACAGATTGTACTGTAAACTATATCTCATGAATTAATGGGGATTTACAACTCTGATTTTATGACTTGATCAACTAAATTATTTTTGGGAAGCTTCCCGGAATAAAACCATTTTTCATATTTATATCTCAATTAAATTTTCTTTGAATTTATCCAAAACTTACATACTTTATTATTATAAAATAATAATTATGAGCAAAACTTCACACATAACATTTGTATTGCAAAAAATAATAAGGGGCTTACAACTAATTAACAAAAGCCTGTTAATTTAACATCAATTTTCGATTGTATATCAGAAAACATCTCATCTCCGTTGCTCCCAAAACTCATTTCATCACTATTACCATTATTATTATTATCCTATTCATTTTGTCCATAACGAATCCACACAGTAAAGCAAAATCTTCATCGTCCTGTCACCGGAACTGTCTCGGTAGACGTTAATTAGAATGATTGGCCTGCGCCTCCCTCGCGTCTGTTGACACGCGACGTGTGTGTTCTGTTCCGATGCTCCTGGCGTGAGGTACGCTTGTATAAAGAGACACAGGACGAGTACGACGTACGTACGCTTTCCAGTACTGCACGTCGCAGGCTGCTATCCTCCCCGCTATTTCCTTTCGCTGTCGTAAAAATCATTTTTTATGGAAAACACCCACGAACCACCGTGCTGCGCTCGTAAATCCGGATTAGTACGAGGCTCTCGCGGCGGGCGCTTCGCGAAGCGAACGAGTTTCACCCAGGACGTGCTTCGAGTATCGAAGCATGCATATATATAGGGTTGCTCAGCAAACGAGTATTGTTGAACCTTGCGCTGCGTGGTGCATTCACGTAATTTTATCTATGTCGATTCGGTGGCCAAGTGCATACTGCACGCGCCATATGGAATTATATAGATGAATCTTATTTGCAAGTAGCGTTCCATGTGCAGTCTCGACTCGAAGATTCAACGTGAAAAAAGCTCGGAAGGCGTGGCGGACCACCGTAAAAGTCGAAAGATCTATGAGAACTCTGTGACTTTATGAGTTCATGAAGCTCGCATGTGAGAATATTATAACAGAATATATCTATATATTATGGATGGTTATATGTATGTATGTGAATGTGTGTAGGGCGACGATTATTATTAGCGTAATACTAACGTGTTCGGTGTATACTATCTCGGTCTGTGCGCAATGTTCACTTCACCGCAGGACGTGTCTATTATTTCGGTTTTTACGATTATGTTCCATGTCGTATGCAGCCAAGCTGACTCGACTCACCGCTTTGTTGTTTTTTTTTTTTTTTTGTTTTTTGTTCTCTGGTTGGTATATATACCGGCTCTGGTGATGGGCGTGGTACGCACAGGTATAATATTAATTCTAGTAATCGGACTACTGGGATCGCAACGACAGATCGACGCAACGCCATCTTCGAGGCTGCACAAGAAATTTGTGTTATTGTTTCTACTTGCCTAGGTCATGGATACCCTGTATACTCACAGGAATTGTGGTAATCCTGTCAACTATTAAATAATAACTAATTGTTGTAGTTCAAAATACAATTCTTATAGTTATAAAAGTTTTTTTTAAACTATTAAATATCTACGATTTTCTTGGGAACTTGTCAAAAATCAAATGTATACGAAGAATATCCAACGCCGGATTACAGATAATAAATATATTTTTGGATATGAATCTCTGATATAGAATATTCATGAAAAAATGTATTACAATCAAGTGAACCTGTAGTTGCTGATAATAAACTACACCGAGAGAAAAGATTTCATTGACGCCAAAGAAATGGGTGGATTGATTTTTTTAAATTGATTTCAACGAAATATTTCTTTGAATTTCAAAGAGACCATTTCATTGCCTGTAAATAAAGATTTACTTAGTAAACATATAATAAAGAAACAGTTTCATTGTTTTAAAGAGACGTTTACATTGGTTCAAAGAAACGTTTTCATTGATTTCTCTCTCGCACCTAACCTCACTTTTTTGTTTTCCGGTACTCCGAACGAATGACTTCGAGTTTCGAGGAGCCAGAAGCTTAGCCTATTTCTGCCGTCTTTCCTTACATACTCACAAAATTTGAGCTTTATCTGCCGCATACTTCAGAAAAAAATAGGTTTCGAAATTTCCAACTGGTAAGAAGAAGGTTTCATCGAATCAGAGACGATATCCTTGAAATCAAGGAAAAAGGTTCATTGGTTTAAAGAAATGTTTCTTCGAATCAATGTCACTACTTTTTATTGAGTTTGAGATCATTCAAAGAAAAGATAGTATTGAAATTCAAGTATTTCATTTCATTGGCAAAGATTTCCGTGAATCAATGAAACTTTTTCTCTCGGTGTAAACATATAAAACGATATCGTTAATCTCTTCGAAATATATTTGTGGACAATGTATAAAATATTAGAATATTAAAATGAATTATTTTAATATTTAAAAAAATGTATAAAATATTTAAATAATTTGTCCACCCTACGCATTTGATTGTAGTCTAATCTCAAGTTACATTACAAACTCCTTCACGTGCTCGCTTCATACCGAATCGCTGGACATTCTCGTCGCGTAACAACCGGTTCTTATCACGAGAAGCGAAGCTTTTCGAGAGGCGATGAATCTCGAGTTAACTAGAAGAGCGTTGTACCGGGGTTTGTACCAGGGGTTAATTAATTGAAAGGGTGCGTCGTAGTAGCAACAGGCAGAGATTCGTAGGTAGGTAGGTAGGTTGACAGAGGTAGGACGTAGAGAGACTCCGAGATGGGCACTGGTCACTGGCTAATCATAGACCGCCGATCCACGTCCCCTTATGCCACCCGACTCCTAGTCCTCGTGGCGACTGAAAGCACGACGCCAGTCTCCTCTACAAGGGTGTCTGATTGTAATTACTTTACTCAAGTGCGGTGATTAAAGTTCTCGGATGGCCAACAACAGGAACGACAGTCGACAACAGAGTCCAACGTCAACGACGATGGCGCGACAACACTGCCTGGGGTCAGCTCCGTTAATCGCTGGCTCGCTTACGATTCTTTCAACGCCTCTGTCCATCGGCCATCCCACACATACGCGATTTTATCGAGAAAGATGATACCGCCCAGCTCACAACGCCAGCGTTGTTTCAACCCTTGTGAACAAAGTATCGGATAGAAAGACTCTCTTCACAGGTCCAACGGTATAATATATCGCTTCGAAAATGTCCACACCTTTGTGTACCATCGGTCAAAGCTCATCAAAGCTAAAACTCATTTTAAATCGACCGATCACGGCCACTGTCAACTTGAGGCAGAGCTTTTTGATGCTCCGATCAATTTCGTACTCACTGAATTTATTTACCTGTTGTATTCATTATTGAATAATTTATTACCACTCAAAGTCGAGATTTTTCACGAAAATTTATACAGACATATTAAATAAATATTATGTACACATGGGCTTTCAGTTATTTTTAGAAAACAAAGAACGTGTTTCTGGTTTTCGAAAGACAAATAAAAAATAGAAGTTTTTGGGAGCATTAAGAATTAAGTACGCTAAAAATCTGACTTATGTTAAATTACAGGCTACTGCTTAACCGGCGAAACAATTTCCTTCTAAACGACCAACTCTTCAATAAATTGATTTTTTATGTAGGTATCGCATCTTCTGAGGTACAAAATTATCCATGGTGCATTGAAATCATCAAAACTGAGACATAATCGAAAAAAAAAAAAAATCAACACAAATGCACCGGAATGAAAATTTGCATTGATCAGTTGATGTTTTTCAAATTCATTTCCATTCATATCTTTTTCGATTAAAAATACGTGGACTCATATAATCCATCATCTACAAATGCGTTGAGCCTTGCAACAACAATTGTAAAAATGGAACAATTATTGAACAAGTGTGAAGCATACAGCTACCTTAACACGATGTATACACCGAGAAAAGATTCATTGATTCACGGAAATCTTTGCCAATGAAACGAAATACTTGAATTTCAATACTATCTTTTCTTTGAATGATCTCAAACTCAATGAAAAGTAGTGACATTGATTGGAAGAAATATTTCTTTAAACCAATGAACCTTTTTCATTGATTTCAAAGATATCGTCTTTGATTCAATGAAACCTTCTTCTTACCACCTCAAAATTTCGAAACCTATTTTTTTCTGAAGTATGCGGCAGATAAAGCTCAAATTTTGTGAGTATGTAAGGAAGGACGGCAGAAATAGGCTAAGCTTCTGGCTTCTCGAAACTCGAAGCCGTTCGTTCGGGAGAACCGGAAAACAAAAAGTGAGGTTAGGTGCGAAAGAGAGATCAATGAAAACGTTTCGTTGAACCAATGACGACGGCTCTTTAAAACAATGAAACTGTTTCTTTATTATATGCTCACTAAGTAAATCTTTATTTACAGGCAATAAAATGTTCTCATTGAAATTCAAGTGCACTATTTCATTGAAATCAAAGGAATATTTCGTTGAAATCAATGAAAAAAAATCAATCCACCCATTTCTTTGGCGTCAATGAAACCTTTTCTCTCAGTGTACCGAATGTACAATATGTACGAGCTACCAAAAAATACACTGTACATAGAGTGAAGAATAGCGAAATTAAATACTTCATCGGATATCGAGTGGCGAGCGTGTGAGTGTAAAAAAATATATTTAACGATAGCAGGCAGGGTCCAACAGCCGAGTACTTTATAGAGCTGACTGCTGACCCTCGACACGATGTAACACGGTATCGATTGAACTTCCGACACGCGTGCTACTTGCGCACAATGCGTGAGGGTAAAATTGTTGACCTCGTAAAAATGTACCTCGAGTGTACTGGAAATCGATAACGATATTTTGAACCGGCGATTTGTAATATTCATTTTGACTTTTTTTTTTTTTTTTATGGGTTAATAAGCATTATCCGAATGGAAAAACATTGCACATATTTCACAAAATTTATAACGTCACTTATGAGAATATGAAAAAAAAAACTCATCTACTTTCATTGAAAATGTACAGAGTTTTTAGAAAAATCGCTGTTTATCCGTCATACAATTAGGGATTTATTTTTAGATGCAAAAAAGTCTGCAAACAGCAATTGTAACTAAGTTAAATACGAATTCCACAAGGAATTCGTACTTGGTATTTATACATGTTCATACATTTTTTATGGAATTTAATTAATATTGAAATACAAATAAATTATGAAGTCTACAATAATTAATATTACAATGTAAATAAATAATTACTCGAAAATTAGTATTTGAATAAAAATAAATAAGTAATTCCACTTGGAATTGAGTATCGAGCAGTGAATAAATTTAAAAAGTATTCATATCTGCCCAACGCAAAATGTGGACCCGTCTATTGTTCACTATTCATAAAAATACTATATGATGGATTATTAAGCCTATTAAATATTAAAATTCAATGTAAAACAATAATACATCTCCATTAATTATAATTATTGCAGAAATATGAATACTTTGAGTTTTGCATTATGATCAATCGTAGTTATCTTAGATAAAAAGTATTTTTTATACATTTTCATTGAATGAATCCCCAAGTGCCGTTTTATTCTATTTTCTGTGTTCTCTATCCCTCGTTCTCGTGTGCTCTCATCCAGTTAGCGTTAGTTCGCTAGCCGGGGAGAATTTCATAAGGCATTCAATGTCAACAATAACAAATTATGTCAAATGAAAAAAAGTGCACACGTCAGAGAGCGCGACTACCGCGAATCGAGAGCGAAGGGAGCGAAGGGAACACGAAACTCCCGAACAGCTTAAGGGCTGGATAATTCCCTCGTCTCTGTCCCGACGAAATTTTCAAATTGCGACAAGTTTCACGGCTACGGTACTATTACAACCTAAACATATTTAATTAAACGCGAACGTCCACAATGCACACAGCATGTGCATGAGGCGAGACTTCATAGACTAGCAAATTGCTTCGAATTACTATCGAACCATCCAAGAGCAAAACGACGAATTAACAATCAACTCGCGATTACAACTTTAAATGAATAATTTCCATTTACTCTATACTACCACTTACTTATAATATGTTTTGTAACCCAAAAAGTTTGGTTCTTAATAAAAAATTTTTACATTCCTGTTTTGTACTTTACTATTATGCATATAATTGATTGTGAAATAAATATAAAATTAAACAAACGCTAAATATTTTTTAAAAAGTGTACAATACTCAATAAATTTATATATTTTAAATAATTAATAAGATTTTATATTTACTCAATAGAAATTATAGATCTTGCTCTTAATTTTCATCATCCAACCATCCAAGAGCAAAACGATGAATTAACAACCAATTCGCGATTACAACTTTAAATGAATAATTTCCATTTACTCCATACTACCATTTACTTATAATATTTTTTGCAACCCGAAAAGTTTGGTTCTTAATCAAAAATTTGTACATTCCTGTTTTGTACTTTACTATCATGCATATAATTGATTGTCAAATAAATATAAAATTAAACAAACGCTAAATATTTTTAAAAAAGTGTGTAATACTCAATGAATTTGTATATTTTAAATAATTAATAAGATTTGATATTTACTGCCATTTATGAACACCTGTCAGTCCCTGTCACTCTCAATGTCTCAATAGAAATTATAGATCTTGCTCTTAATTTTCACCATCCAACCATCCAAGAGCAAAACGATGAATTAACAACCAATTCGCGATTACAACTTTAAATGAATAATTTCCATTTACTCTATACTACCATTTACTTATAATATGTTTTGTAACCCAAAAAGTTTGGTTCTTAATAAAAAATTTTTACATTCCTGTTTTGTACTTTACTATTATGCATATAATTGATTGTGAAATAAATATAAAATTAAACAAACGCTAAATATTTTTTAAAAAGTGTACAATACTCAATAAATTTATGTATTTTAAATAATTAATAAGATTTTATATTTACTCAATAGAAATTATAGATCTTGCTCTTAATTTTCATCATCCAACCATCCAAGAGCAAAACGATGAATTAACAACCAATTCGCGATTACAACTTTAAATGAATAATTTCCATTTACTCCATACTACCATTTACTTATAATATTTTTTGTAACCGGAAAAGTTTGGTTCTTAATCAAAAATTTTTACATTCCTGTTTTGTACTTTGCTATCATGCTTATAATTGATTGTCCAATAAATATAAAATTAAACAAACGCTAAATATTTTTAAAAAAGTGTGTAATACTCAATGAATTTGTATATTTTAAATAATTAATAAGATTTGATATTTACTGCCATTTATGAACACCTGTCAGTCCCTGTCACTCTCAATGTCTCAATAGAAATTATAGATCTTGCTCTTAATTTTCACCATCCAACCATCCAAGAGCAAAACGATGAATTAACAACCAATTCGCGATTACAACTTTAAATGAATAATTTCCATTTACTCTATACTACCATTTACTTATAATATGTTTTGTAACCCAAAAAGTTTGGTTCTTAATTTAAAAATTTTACATTCCTGTTTTGTACTTTACTATTAGGCATATAATTGATTGTGAAATAAATATAAAATTAAACAAACGCTAAATATTTTTTAAAAAGTGTACAATACTCAATAAATTTATATATTTTAAATAATTAATAAGATTTTATATTTACTCAATAGAAATTATAGATCTTGCTCTTAATTTTCATCATCCAACCATCCAAGAGCAAAACGACAAATTAACAACCAATTCGCGATTACAACTTTAAATGAATAATTTCCATTTACTCTATACTACCATTTACTTATAATATGTTTTGTAACCCAAAAAGTTTGGTTCTTAATAAAAAATTTTTACATTCCTGTTTTGTACTTTACTATTATGCATATAATTGATTGTGAAATAAATATAAAATTAAACAAACGCTAAATATTTTTTAAAAAGTGTACAATACTCAATAAATTTATGTATTTTAAATAATTAATAAGATTTTATATTTACTCAATATAAATTATAGATCTTGCTCTTAATTTTCATCATCCAACCATCCAAGAGCAAAACGATGAATTAACAACCAATTCGCGATTACAACTTTAAATGAATAATTTCCATTTACTCTATACTACCATTTACTTATAATATGTTTTGTAACCCAAAAAGTTTGGTTCTTAATTTAAAAATTTTACATTCCTGTTTTGTACTTTACTATTAGGCATATAATTGATTGTGAAATAAATATAAAATTAAACAAACGCTAAATATTTTTTTAAAAGTGTACAATACTCAATAAATTTATATATTTTAAATAATTAATAAGATTTTATATTTACTCAATAGAAATTATAGATCTTGCTCTTAATTTTCATCATCCAACCATCCAAGAGCAAAACGATGAATTAACAACCAATTCGCGATTACAACTTTAAATGAATAATTTCCATTTACTCTATACTAGCATTTACTTATAATATGTTTTGTAACCCAAAAAGTTTGGTTCTTAATAAAAAAATTTTACATTCCTGTTTTGCACTTTACTATTATGCATATAATTGATTGTGAAATAAATATAAAATTAAACAAACGCTAAATATTTTTTAAAAAGTGTACAATACTCAATAAATTTATATATTTTAAATAATTAATAAGATTTTATATTTACTCAATAGAAATTATAGATCTTGCTCTTAATTTTCATCATCCAACCATCCAAGAGCAAAACGATGAATTAACAACCAATTCGCGATTACAACTTTAAATGAATAATTTCCATTTACTCCATACTACCATTTACTTATAATATTTTTTGTAACCGCAAAAGTTTGGTTCTTAATCAAAAATTTTTACATTCCTGTTTTGTACTTTGCTATCATGCATATAATTGATTGTCAAATAAATATAAAATTAAACAAACACTAAATATTTTTTTAAAAGTGTGCAATACTCAACGAATATATATATTTTAAATAATTAATAAGATTTGATATTTACTGCCATTTATGAACACCTGTCAGTCCCTGTCACTCTCAATGTCTCAATAGAAATTATAGATCTTGCTCTTAATTTTCACCATCCAACCATCCAAGAGCAAAACGATGAATTAACAACCAATTCGCGATTACAACTTTAAATGAATAATTTCCATTTACTCTATACTGCCATTTACTTATAATATGTTTTGTAACCCAAAAAGTTTGGTTCTTAATAAAAAAATTTTACATTCCTGTTTTGCACTTTACTATTATGCATATAATTGATTGTGAAATAAATATAAAATTAAACAAACGCTAAATATTTTTTAAAAAGTGTACAATACTCAATAAATTTATATATTTTAAATAATTAATAAGATTTTATATTTACTCAATAGAAATTATAGATCTTGCTCTTAATTTTCATCATCCAACCATCCAAGAGCAAAACGATGAATTAACAACCAATTCGCGATTACAACTTTAAATGAATAATTTCCATTTACTCCATACTACCATTTACTTATAATATTTTTTGTAACCGGAAAAGTTTGGTTCTTAATCAAAAATTTTTACATTCCTGTTTTGTACTTTGCTATCATGCATATAATTGATTGTCCAATAAATATAAAATTAAACAAACGCTAAATATTTTTAAAAAAGTGTGCAATACTCAATGAATTTATATATTTAAAATAATTAATAAGATTTGATATTTACTGCCATTTATGGATACCTGTCAGTCCCTGCCACTCTCAATGTCTCAATAGATATTATAGATCTTAATTTTCACCATCCAACCATCCAAGAGCAAAACGATGAATTAACAACCAATTCGCGATTACAACTTTAAATGAATAATTTCCATTTACTCTATACTAGCATTTACTTATAATATGTTTTGTAACCCAAAAAGTTTGGTTCTTAATTACAAATTTTTACATTCCTGTTTTGTACTTTACTATTATGCATATAATTGATTGTGAAATAAATATAAAATTAAACAAACACTAAATATTTTTTTAAAAGTGTACAATACTCAATAAATTTATATATTTTAAATAATTAATAAGATTTTATATTTACTCAATAGAAATTATAGATCTTGCTCTTAATTTTCATCATCCAACCATCCAAGAGCAAAACGATGAATTAACAACCAATTCGCGATTACAACTTTAAATGAATAATTTCCATTTACTCCATACTATCATTTACTTATAATATTTTTTGTAACCCGAAAAGTTTGGTTCTTAATCAAAAATTTTTACATTCCTGTTTTGTACTTTACTATCATGCATATAATTGATTGTCAAATAAATATAAAATTAAACAAACGCTAAATATTTTTAAAAAAGTGTGCAATACTCAATGAATTTATATATTTTAAATAATTAATAAGATTTGATATTTACTGCCATTTATCGACACCTGTCAGTCACTGTCACTCTCAATGTCTCAATAGAAATTGTAGATTTTGCTCTTAATTTTCTCACCACATAAATATCGAATATTTAAAATTCCATGTTACGAGAAAATCGTGTCACAGCGCCGTAAGTTTTGCCGGAGCAGAGCGTGTTTGCGGCAGTGGGATTGCATTGGTTTAGACTTCGGTGCAAAAGAGAAGGAAATTAATGGATCCTTCACGCCGTGTACCTCGAGGCTCGGGTTTCATTCGTAGTAGAAGGGGTTTATCGATCCTTGGCCGAAGAAGCTTGAGTGCCACTCTTTTGCTATCCAGCTCTTTTTCTCCCATTAATTTTCCATTGGTTCTCTCTCAGTCGTAGCTCACGAGTGCCAAAGTAATAGCAGGTGCGATTATGCAAAAGCGTGCGTGCATGCAACCCGTTGAAATGTCATTCCCTCGACGTCGAGTGTACCGAGTTGTATAGATGGTGTTTTGCGGAGTCTCGGTGAAAACGACCGGGAAAGGCATAAGCAAACGAATACGCTCACGAGCTTCAACGATTTCTCACACAACAGACATGCGTATACATTCACTAATTCGCCTTGTCTCGACGGAGTATATGCATAGCTTAATATCATCTGTAATCAGCTACTTCACTAAGTAATTATAGAGCGTAGAATCTCAGCTTTGAAATTTGTCAAACAAACAAATACGCCCATGAATTAAGGTGCCAAGTGACAACCAATAATTGTTGCTTTATATAACTATCTTTAATAGTAACATCAACAATATTGACTATTGAATAATTATATTAATTTAGAAATAAGCTAAACAAATTACAATGATATTTGAGGATTTTTTAAACTTTAATTTATTGTCACTAATAACAGCCAATCAAGTGACATTACTATTGGCGTTAGCCCGTATGACTATTTTTATATTTACATGGTCCAAGTATTTATTCCTACTACTTAATAGTATTTATTTCAAATGAATATCAACGCAAATTACTATTCACGGATAACGTTTGTTTTTTTTCCTGAATAGTTAAATCAGTAAATATATTATACATCATGGGGTGAAGATAGGTCAATAATTATAAGGTTTGACCTTATATTAAAGGACCAATCATTGAACCATTGACTGTAGCATGCAAAGCAGAAAACCAGGACATGGCCAATAATTTATAGGACACCCGGTACATATCCGCATCCACATTGCGTGACGAAAGCTTTTGACAGAGCATAGTGCACTGGACACTGGGTCTACAAGTAACATACTCGTTTGACTCTCTCACTCTCTCTCTCTCTCTCTCGTCTGTCAGTTCCAGAGCTCACACCCACACAAGGTCACGTGCAAACTCACGCCTGCTGCCCTGCTGGCCACTGCCACGTGCGATTCCCGTGGAAGCGGGATGACTCAGGCAGCCACGCGCGACACGCTTAACTCCTGGTAAATTCATACTTCCGATAATATTGGATCAAGCATGTGTTTGCTCAACAAAACGTAATAAGGCCCCAATTCCCATCGAGAAGCCATTATCATGTCAACCTAAAGTTTTCAATTGTTTTAAACGGCAATTTCTTAAAAGTCACTCTTAGCAATACGAAATATCAAACCAGTGTTTAATAATTAAAGTTTAGTATCTAAAAACCGAAGGATTTTAAATTTTTGTTACATGCAATGCAACAGCAAACTATCTGATCCTTTTGAAAAATTATTTCCATTTTTTTAACGTGTAAATGCGTTTTTATTGTAAGAAATAAAAAAATACCATATATTCCGAATGAAATTCCACTATTTATCAAATATTTTAGGAATTATTTGTCACAAATTGAAAGATGTTTTTGAAGTTTAGTATCTAAAAACCGAAGGATTTTTCATTTTTGTTACATGCAATGCAACAGCAAACTATCTGATCCTTTTGAAAAATTATTTCCATTTTTTTAACGTGTAAATGCGTTTTTATTGTAAGAAATAAAAAAATACCATATATTCCGAATGAAATTCCACTATTTATCAAATATTTTAGGAATTATTTGTCACAAATTGAAAGATGTTTTTGAAGTTTAGTATCTAAAAACCGAAGGATTTTAAATTTTTTTACTTGCAATGCAACAGAATAGCAAACTATCTGATCCTTTTAAAAAATTATTTCCATTTTTTTAACATGTAAATGCGTTTTTATTTTAGGAAATAAAAAATTACCATATATTCCGAATGAAATTCCACTATTTATCAAATATTTTAGGAATTATTTGTCACAAATTGAAAGATGTTTTTGAAGTTTAGTATCTGAAAACCGAAGGATTTTACATTTTTTTTACATGCAATGCAACAGAATAGCAAACTATCTGATCCTTTTGAAAAATTATTTCCATTTTTTTAACGTGTAAATGCGTTTTTATTGTAAGAAATAAAAAAATACCATATATTCCGAATGAAATTCCACTATTTATCAAATATTTTAGGAATTATTTGTCACAAATTGAAAGATGTTTTTGAAGTTTAGTATCTAAAAACCGAAGGATTTAAATTTTTTATTACATGCAATGCAACAATAACAAACTATCTGATCCTTTTGAAAAATTATTTCCATTTTTTTAACATGTAAATGCGTTTTTATTTTAGGAAATAAAAAATTACCATATATTCCGAATGAAATTCCACTATTTATCAAATATTTTAGGAATTATTTGTCACAAATTGAAAGATGTTTTTGAAGTTTAGTATCTGAAAACCGAAGGATTTTACATTTTTTTTACATGCAATGCAACAGAATAGCAAACTATCTGATCCTTTTGAAAAATTATTTCCATTTTTTTAACGTGTAAATGCGTTTTTATTTTAGGAAATAAAAAATTACCATACATTCCGAATGAAATTCCACTATTTATCAAATATTTCAGGAATTATTTGTCACAAATTGAAAGATGTTTTTGAAAAATTGCTATTTCTTTAACGTAGCAAATATGCTGCGTTGGCTGTTGAAACCCGAACCTACTATAATTAGTCAACACTATTTAATAATCACAAAATCGTATTGGATGTAAAAAAGGTGTTAACAAAAAAAAAAACTAATACCAGCTTGAGAGACGCATACAATTCTATGAAACCCAAAAGTTCAGGTGGCAAAAATACAGTAAGTCTTCGTTGAAAACAAAAAGGGATTCCTCCTTAACGTAGCAGCGTCTTGTGCATTATTTCTCTCTCTCAACGAGCATTAGGAAAAGAGGTATGGGAGGTTGAGGGGTTGAAACGTTGAGTGGCGGGCCGCGTGTGTCAATTGGCGGCTTCCATTTGCTCGTGCCTGAAGGCATCTGGGTCCCTGCTGGCTATACCCGATAAAAATTATGTCCTGCAGGATCTACGTGGTCTTTCTTGCATATATACGTCCTTACAACGTATACCTGACGGTGTGGATCAGTGTATTGGACACAGAAGTGACTATAATGTCATACCTACCAACAGTACACTCTTGTGGGCTTCTCGTTCATGTGTCAAGGCAGTTGAGAGACGCGCAGCTGCGAGCTACCTCTCTTGCTGTATCTATCTCGTTTGTCCTTCTCTATGCAGAAGGAAGACTGCTGGAACGTGTCCGTAACGAGTCCCGCGTGTGCACGTACCTTAAGTTACTGCACGTTACGAGGACGAGGGACGGTTCAGAAGGACCGTAAACGCCTGTACAACATCGAACGATATATATATTCAGTTGAGAAGCTTCACTGAGGCATTAGCCCCCACAGAGAGAAAAAGGGAATGAGCGAGATAAGGTGGATTTGAATTTGGATAAGATCAACCAGACATTTGCATCTGGTGTCTCGAGTTAAAAAGCACCGAAAAGATTAACTCGGCAACCCCTCTCGTGTATTCGAAGGGCATCTGTGTCAGTGAGTACGGAAACATTTTGCCTACAATAAAAATTTTATCGTTACAAACGATTTTTTCTTTTTTTTTCATAGAATACTAATATTAATATATGTCAGGAGATGTCGAGTGCTTGCAAACACAATATTCGCGCTCGTAGCAATGAGGATTTGGTCAGTGGGATAAAGAAGCTGATGAGAACTATCCAGGTGCGAGTGAATGTTGCTATGAGGATGATACGAAACGACTGGTATTATGTCGATGTATACTTTGGACTCTCTTATCATTGATACCTCATTATTATTACTATTATATTTGATAGTATGATTTGGAAATATGGATTCCAAATATGAGCACGGTCTATGAGAGTTTAGGCAAAAGCAGAGATTCGATATATGCGCGAGATCAATGCCATATTTACAGGAAGTATATTTACAGGAAGTACAGGGTTTAAAGTTTGAGTAAGGTCAAGAGTAGATCTGGCCCTAGTACACGGAGAAAACATGCTAGTTGAGAAAACCAACCTTTAAATGTTTGGAGCGGTAGATGTAGTTAGTTGGCGTTACCAATCGGTTGGTTGACATTATCCATTGGTTGGTCGGCGTTACTAACGGTTGGTTGAGGACCAATCATTTGTTTGGCATTACCAATCGGTTGGTTCTGACATACAATAACTTGCTAATGCCATATTCTACCATGCCTATTGGTTGGTACCATCAATTACGTGGTTCTTTACACCCTTTTCTCCGTGTACGGGTCCGAGGAATGAGTACGATTAATACCAGATGAAGCTTAGTTATGGGCACATACCAGTTTCAGAAAAAGTAGAGGTTGACATATATTATCGATGGTTCCTAATAAAACTGAAGTAATGCACAGAAATTATTTAAACTGAGGTATCTCAGCAATTTATTCCAAACTGACTTATCTCACGATCCAGAAACAAACTAACGTATCTCAAATATCGTTATTGAACTGACGTAATTCGGAAGGCATTGTGAAAAGGCCTAACTCAATTCAAGCATTGATAATTAAAATTTATTATGACAACTGTCAGCTTCCAGCGTACGTGAAATTTGCAGCATTAATTGAAAGACAAAAATATATCTTCGATCACAAAACCGTGATTGAACTAATTATAATTAATTCGATTTAGACAGTAGTTAAACACCTTCATTGAGTTAGGCCTTTTGAGAATGCCTTCCGAGTTATGTCAGTTCAATAATGATATTTGAGATAAGTTAGTTTCATTCTGAATCATGAGATACATCAGTTTGAATAATTTCCGTGAGTTACTTCAGTTTCATTAGGAGCCGTAGACTCTGTGTTTGGAAAAAGTATGGATTATTGCTACAAATCTGATACATGGGTAATCTGCATGGAATTTTTGGAGAAAATATGGATTTAAAGTGACACATACAGTTGTGCACGTCAATTCCAGTCTGTATGTACTATGAAAAATAAAAAAGAATTCAAAGCAATCTTATCGCTCCAGGATGTATGCAAAGCTTTGCAGACCATTTTCTGTTTCCGGTTGCTTCATAACAACGAGGCAGCCAACATCACCAACAAAGCACACAGCAGCATCCACCCCCAATCTCCGAGCCGTCAGCCGCCTTCGCGGAATGTCTCGAGTTAATTTTTTTCCTCTCTCTTAACGTTCTGGTCGAGCTCCTCCCTCTGTCGTGCCATGCACCTCTCTCATACTCTATTCGAGCTTGGGCTCCTGCTTCTCTCTTTTTCTTTTTTTTTCCTCGAGTTCGCGACTTAATTAATCGCATAACACGGGGCCTAATGAAATCAGAACTCCAGTCCTGCTCTCTCGCTCGTGTTTTGCAGTTCTCTCGTTCCATCTCCCTTTCGCTATCGTGTACTTTCCTCGCATTTTTCTCCACGATCCCCGATCACCCTATTCTCTCGTCTCGTCTCGGCGTGCAAGCTACGTAAAAACGAAAATATTTACCAGGAATACTTTTCCGACGATCCACCCTTCACCATCCTCGCGATATTTCAGCACAGTGCAAATGCCCTCTTCAGGGTTTTCGGCACTCGGCGTACCATCGCGAAAATTACACCATGGCCGGTTCAACAATCAATATTTGTCATGCCTAAATATTACCTCGTTTTTCTGCCAATTCTTACATAGATTCTCTCATTTTTTTCAATCTATCCCGTGCAGAAATATAGTTGGGGCTCCAACTTGGCCCTTTCTAGATTGCCCTAATTGTAGTAGGGGCCCTACTAGGCTAGTCACGCTTGAAAGCACTACCCTTTAGAGGCTCAATATGAAACCCTAGTGAGGGTTCCACATTTAAGCCTGATTAGGCCCCGAAGTTTGACGTGGCCGCCTCTGTTGAACCTAGTAGGGTTCTAGAGTAGATTCCCTATTGTGGATGCCATGTTTATACCTAAAAAGGCCCCTTATTTAATCGCGGCTGCCCGAACTAATTTCTGGACGGGATAACGATTAATATTGAGCACCTGCATGAAAGAAGATATGAAACCTATATCTTACGTTTAAATCATATATTTTTCGGCGAAAATGGCTATATATTCATATACATAATATATTTTATAAAAAACTATCTTGATAAATAAATTAAAGATATTTTATAATTTATGTCCAATAGAAAAAAATTGAATTATGCTTTAATTTCTTATATCACATTATAAAGAGTGAAAGAGATTTTATTTATTTCCGGATGAAAAAAAGTTAGGTTGACCTCAAGTAAATTTACACAATGATACAATGAGAGTCAGCTGGAAATAAATAAATAAATGCTATTTTTTAATCAACTATAATCGATATTTTTCTTCCTCGGCAAATAGATTTATTCCTCCCCCGCTTAGCCCAAGCAGAAAACTTTCTACCCTTGTAGTAGTACAGTTTCAAACCGATCGCACCGAGCAGTAAATTATTAATTGTAGTTACTCGAAGAACGCGCACCCACGCCTCTACGAAGCATCGAGAAAGCGTTGATTAATCGGTACAACGTCGCGAGAGACGTGCAGGGTCTTTCGGGCGTCCGTGATTTTAATTAATCCTGCTCGAGGTCGCGGAGCGGACCTAGAAGAAATTATTCGCGGTACGACGAGTCGCGGTAGAGAGAAAACCCACTCGATTATTTCCCCCACCTCAATCGAGTCCAGCCCTTCCAGAAGCGTTCTTCGTCAATGATTAAACCTTGTCGCATTCTTGCTACGAAGAAAAATTCTCTTGTCTCGAGATACTCGATTGAAGGGGGAAAATTCGAGGATGTGACCGAGGGTAAAACGATTACGAGGATCGTCGGTGTTATCCATCAGAAGTGGAGCCATAAGAAGCGGAGGTCTTATAATTCGCCGGCGAAACCCGTTGACAGAGGGCGGTTAGAGTGTCCTGAAATACTTAACCCGCGTACAGCACACTACGGTTAGCAAGAGAGTAGTCCGGCGCACTGGTGTTGGACGTTGCACCTGACCGTTTCTCACGGCGCGTTTAGCGCTTATATTAATATCGCTTGCTCGCACCTCACTCGTCTCGCCCTCCTCGTGGTTCGTTCGTTCATTCCTTCGTTAAAATAATAAGCGTCCTTCATCGGACAACGAGTGGGCGACAACAACCCCTTTTAGCTGGACGAGCGTTCCAGGGATATTATGAACGAGGCGCGTCATTTCACGACACTGTTCACCCTTTTCGTCGTTTTGGCACTTGAACCGCGTTTTCGTTGTTGGCGATTAGAGGATTCATCGCGCTTACACCAAACTGTACGAAAACACAAGAATGTCAAAAAAGGTATCATCATCATTATGAAAATGCTGATGACATAGTTGAATTGGTTTTGTGCCATGGAAATAAAAATATGAGAAAATTATTATTATTAGTAGTATTGCTATTATTGGCAGGTTCAATGACAGATTGAATTTGAGTTTAAAGAATTAGCAAGATAAATACTAGATGATTCTTAAATGTGGAATCGAAATATGGACACAAGCTGAGATAGTTTCGGAAAAACAACATGGTCAATGTATGGGCAAAATTAAACGCAAAGTATGGTTCAAGTATTGGGTAAATCTGGCATAAGTATGAATCACGTGTATAGGCAAGATCAACGACAGGTTAAGCAGAAGCACAAGCATAATTAATCATAAGGTATAATTACGCATAGAATCTATGTTTAGTAACATGTTTTTAAACCCAAACAGCCGAGTTATTGATTTAGCTAGATACTCCCACATTGATGCACCGGCTTGATCAAGGAAATTATGTTTTCTTTTTAAATCCTGCACCCATGAAATTTGATCGAAAACAAAACGTTCTGCCAAAGTCCTCTTGAAACTGACGGTGAAATGAACGGAAAATAGACCATAACCTGTGAATCATAATTCAAGCAGGAATATACCAGCCGAAATAATATCTGCCAGCGGGCGACGTGTATTGTTGAAACGATCATACCAGCAGCAGCGCAGCTGCAAAACCTGCGTAGGCACGAGAGGATCCAGGCAGAGTATCGCGGAACCGGGGCCCCGACGTCAGGCCTCGCGATATTAACGACGGCGCTTTGTGAAGCGAAACTATAACCGAGTTACCGGCGTCATTTTATGCATCAGACTCGCCATACCGTAACTGAATTCGATGGGTAACCCAATTACGCATCTTTGCCTGGTACATGTGCTCTCGCGTCTCTGCTATGGTATCGTACGTTCATATATGGATACCACTACTACAGTCTATTGTAGATGAACATCCACGATACATATAGACACAGATATAGATAGACTCTGTAGTATTGATATAACAGCGGAGTCTAGTGGCTGCTGACATTTTTGGGGGTGACTGCGGGACCAGTAGGAAGTGCTAGCGCGTGCAGAGTGCGAACCGAAAGCTCGAATGACAGATATCTGCGCTATTATACGTAGGCATATATACATATGTACTGCGAAGTCGAGTGTCACTTTGGGGCAGAAATGTGAGTGAGTGAGCGAGTAAAAGAGCGGCATGTCAGGGACGACAAACGCGTCAGGATATACTCGGGAGGGGTGAGAAAGCGAATGCGGTCTCCATTCGGTACAAAGCGAGAGTGAACGAACACAGGGTCCACTATATTGTGGCTCTACTCAATCAGAAGTCATAATACATTTACCACGAGCTAATGAAGTCTTGATGAAAGGCTACCGCTGGGACCATGAGCAGAGGTTCTCAGGCTTGACAACACGAGACATGACAGAGTCAAGGGCGGTCTGATATATCTGATGAAAGTCCCTTGATTCAAGTCATTTCTCCAAATATTGTCGCCCGTTTGCTTCGTCCAACAATAAAGTCTTTCCAAAACTAGGAGTATTGAATTTAAATCTGAGTGGTAAGAAAATGCGTTTTATGGAAATCCACAACCTATGTGATTACGAATGATCGATTATTGGTCTTAATAATCGTAACGACGGATTTTAAAGTACGTGAAGATCATAAATTATTCTCTTTCACTTTGAAAGGCACTAAAATCGCCATAAATGTCTTCATCTTGAGTCAGATGTGATTGCCAAGAAGCAGCACAAAGCTCGAGAATCATTGCAAAACTTAGAGCAGGATAAGCCGATGGAACAGTGGCAAATATTCTTTGAAGAAACGAAGTAAAGAACGGTGAAGCGATATAGAAACGTACTAAAAGCCATGATTGCCAACCAGTGGAACACTAGGCGCTCATTTTGTCTACATAATCCTCAGAAATTAAAAAAACCGGCGTTTTCGTAGCATTTCAAAGACCGCGGAGATCTGGTGAGTTGTAGCTATAAGCTCTTTTCTCCATCTCCTTCTCTCGCTGGTTTCTAGAGTAGGATGACAAAGAACCGCCACTAGTGGCACATCATGCAGCTCACTGTCCCTTCCCGTGTCGGCTCCATTTACAGAAACCCCATCAAAGGGATTGTGGCATTACACTTTAGAGTTTTAGAGGCTGGAAAGATGCGCTGGCTACGTTAAGGGTTGTAATATGTACTGGTGAAAAGGGTAGGTTGATGTGCGCCTATCTTCGTCCCACTCGTCTACTTGCAAACCGGAAGATAGCTGAGTGTCCGAAGTATAACTGGCATCGCGTAATATCCACAGGGTTCAGAGAGGAATCGAGACACAGAATGGAAAGAGGAAAGGAAGACCGAAAGTGTGCTCATTTCTCTCTTCCTCGAGTCTCTTTCTCTCGTGCGCCCTGGTAAATGAGTATTTGTCTTTGTGAATAAATAAAATGCATTACGAAGTTGCCGCCTGTGCCGAAAGGGCTGGCAACCAGACATTTAAACAAAAAAAAAGGGAAACTGAGTGCATTGGGCAAAAAGCAAAATTTTGTGTAACGTGATGTAGTGATGACTATTAATTGTCGACCTATGCGACTATTCTTATGATAACATTTACAAAAATACAATGTAAGAAAATATAAAAGTTAATGTACGTATAAAAGGAGTCACATAGACTAACACTTAGTACGCACCATAATCCAAGAGAGTTACTTCATAATCTTCTCATTCTAGATACTATTTATTCAGTTACGTGCTTTCCCGGGAAAAACGGTTCATATATAATCATATATAATTGTATATAATTTCATGTATAGTTGTATATAATTATATATAATTGTATATAACGTAATATATCATTGTATATGAAAACATATATGAGCATATATGAGTTTATATGTACATATACAGTGGTATACATGATCATATATAATACCAAAACCGCCGGCTTGCGATGTCATATATGAACAGATATGATCATATATAGTTATATACAACTATATATCGCCCATTTTTAGCGCATATATGATTGTATGTGGATCCATATACAAATGTATATGAGCGTATATAACTTTATATGTATATATACATTGGCATATATGACCATATATAACACCAAAACTGCCTGTTTACCATGTCATATATAAACAGATATGATCATATAGGATTGTATATGAGATCTATTCTGTGTGTCGACTGTGCAATATATGATCATATACAATCATATATGACTGCGCACAGAGAACTGACAGCTCATGTATGATCGTGCACGTATGATTATATGGTATTCCATAATCTATTGTTATATAATATTCACGAATTATTTCGATGTTCACGTCTTATTTATACACGGATGTAAAATTTGTTATATGGTTATATAACTAAGCATTTAATATCCATTTTGTAAATGCGTGAATCACCCGGTTTTGTTTGAAGCGCTCAAGTTATAGGTATTTTTGCATATGCGGTTCTTTTCTTTATAATCACATGCTCATTCGCAACGATTAATGAAGATATTTGGCTTTCCTGGGCGGACGTTTCATTAAAACCTTCCACTTGATGAATTGAAACGGTCGCATATTAATAAGAATGATCAAGATTACTATACTAAATAATATCAACATAAAAGGATCGTGATAATCGTTTATTGTAATAGTGCACAGAAATTAACACGAACAGTTCGGGACCTTATACGTTGTACATATAATCGAAATATAACATTAGTAATGATATTTCTTAACCGTATATCGTGATGAAGTTCAACTTCATTGTATTTTTACATTACTTTCTTCAAGAGATTTGGTGTCTTGCAAATATACTCTCCAACTTTCAGAAGATTATATCTATTTAGGCATCGTCTTATATAATCACATATAACTATATATGATTGTATATGCTCAGATACAATTATATATGATCATGCATAGTCATATATGATCATGCATGATCATATAGAGACAAAATTCATATACAATCATATATGAGCAGTTTATATGTGATTATATATGATCATGCATAGTCATATATGATCATGCATGATCATATAGAGACAAAATTCATATACAATCATATATGAGCAGTTTATATATGATTATATATGATTATATATGAATCGTTTTTCCCGGGTTTACACGATATGGTATGTAAAAACAACTTGTAAGAGTGTACAAGGTGACTATAATCTCAATGATAAAAAACAACGCGTTTGGCAATACGGGTACTTTTTTAGGGTGTAGCTTTCACTTAGACCATTTGATCGCAATTTTCCACGAATAAGTTCCACCTTAATAAGTACAGGTAGACCAGTCCCATGAAATATACGCATTTGATGACATATGCAATGCACGGAGAAAACGTTTTTGCTGGTCCAGCAAATCTTTTATTATTACTATTGAAAGACCAACCGATTTTTTAGTTAGGCTACCAAATAATGTAATGTTATCATCATTTTAATACAAGATTTGCTGGTCTAAGAAAATCGTTTTCTCGGCGTGTCTTTGATCTCCGATGAATCCGTTTAAGGACAATTGTCTATCTAAAAAGGTCCAAGTGATTAACATTTCAAAGTCCCGTTCACTAAGTCCTTCCAGGTCACCAAGTTCGATTTTTTCAAAATTCCAGCGCGTGTGCCTTGCCATATTAATACGAGCTACGATGTCATATATATTATCTATACATTCGCAACTAAAAGCCACTCTGTAATCGTTGCTAGTTTCCGCTTCCAGTTGGTATACAACAAGACCAACAGTATAGCCAACCGTACAGAGCAGTAGCTAGAGCGCATCGGGGCTCCTCTCGTTTCGCCCCGTTCTCACAGAGTCTTCGCGTAGTAAGACTCCGCGAGACCGAATTGAATTTGCAAACTTGCAGATTGGATTCCAACTTGCCTATTACAGGGTGCGTCTGTTCCGGTTAAAAGCTGAACTGGCTGGCCCGAAGAGAGAGGCTTTCTCATTGAAGGGAAAGGGGCAAGGGGTACTATTACGTATATACTATGTAGAAGTACTACTACGGCTACTGTGCTGTACTGGTGGAGAAACGACCGGGGCAAGGGAATTAATGCCGATACGGTATACGGAGGTCGAGGATTACTACCAAGAGCTCGCGAGCCTCTCTTCCTCGTTGTCTTAGATTCGCGGCCGTCCCGGCTGTTCAGCACTAACGTGTATATACATATACATCGAAGCATGGCGTACAGCTGTATACGTATATACATCGAACACCGGAGTCCCGACGTCGAGCCAACGAGGCTATTTTCTCGACTACTACGTAACACCGAATATTACACGGGCGACGGACCCTTCCGAGCGAAACATCGAAGGATAGAGTGGGGTGAGTTTGCACCCCCACCCCACACCATCATTTCACTCGCCCTTGTAGCCTTGTACCACCGCACTTCCACCCACTTTCCAGCAGACTACTTCGCTGCCATCAAGAAAACCCTGAGCGAGTCTGATTAGGATTCGTTCGCTTATTGATTTTAATTACGACCTCCGGTGTACTTGTGTTTTTCACCCCTGGGCAAAGTTTCTTCTTCTCAGAGTTAATACCGCCATCAGTAAATTTCTTAATAAGGATAAGCTGTGATTTGACCTTTTTTCTATATGAGAACTCGTGATATTTGCGTTAAGATCGAAATCGTTCAGTCAAATCATTATGGACATAAAGATAATGGAATTGCAATTTTGCACAGGTACGATATTTCTGTATGATTTCCCGGAAATGGATTAATGTTGTTTAGTTACGATTAAAAATATACAAGAAAATGTGATCAATTTCTTGCAACCGATAATTTACCGTTTATCTATAAAATTCTTCTAAATCAAAATATTTAAGCAGCACAAGAAACGTAAAATAATAGTTATTTACTTCGATGATTTAGTATCCAAACATCGTAAAATTATATACCATCTCCTGAAAATACAGATTCTCTGTATATTCGATGAATTTTACAAATAGATTTTATTCAGAATAAAACATAAACAACAAAAAATGGTAAATTTCATACATATCGAAACGTATGGTTATCATCCAGAGAGGATGATGTCCGGCAATTAATCATTATTCAGTGAACTTATCCTAAATCAAGACGTTAAAACGGCGGTGTTTGCTGAGTCGTATAAGCGAGTATAGTGGAAGCTCGTGAATTTTCGTGTTAGCGTGTAACGAGGTAGAAAACGTTTCTCTTGATACATTCTTCAGAATGGTCTGACGTGTGTGTGCAAAACAGTTTCGCAGTACAAACCGCGAGTGTTAGTATGCTCGATTCTCATTCCTACGTGTGTTATTCAAATTAGATTCCTCACTGCGGGGTAAGAGTCGCGTCTAGAGAGAACAGAGTGGAGAAGCGGGGAGGGGAGTGAACTTGATGTAAAGCCCGAATAATTTTCGAGGATACAACGTGCGGTATGTCGTAGAGGTACACCAAACGCCTTGGGGGCATTCGTGCCACTGATGCTCGCGAGCTCAAGAAGTAGTCGTGGAGGGAATGGAACCAGGGATGAGATTCCTCTACGTTCATATACCCGACGACGTATATCAACATCCCAGCAGGCTGTGACTGCTCCGAGTGCCTGACTGCCAGCAGCCTTCCAGAAGTCTTGCTGTGTCTCTGTCGAAACACCACGCTTGTATGCTTGATCTGCTAATCGTTTCAATAATGTTTGTATATGTATATTCACTCTTTGCCGACCACGAGAAAGAAACGTCACATCGATAAATCTCAGGAAAACATTGCTTCGCATTGACACATTATCTACATTAACACGGGAAGAAAAGATTAGTTGCCATAACAAAAAAAATAAGTTGACTCAACCGTATCGATTATTTTATTTCCCTTACAAGGCAAATGATAGCGCCAACGATTCGAATGATAATACCGACGATTCGAATGATAGTCCCAACGATTGGATTGGTTACGCTTATTAATCTTACACACTCGGAGAAATCGTAATAGTATAGTCAACTATAAAGTGACAACTATTCATTTTTATTACATGCAACTATTCTTATAGTTACGATAACTACGAATATAGTTATGGTAACTATTTGATAGTTGTGTCAACTATAAAAAAAAATTTGTACCAACCACAAATGAATAGTTGTCACTTTATAGTTACTAATACCATAATTTTCTCTCGGTGCAGGAACTATAATTGTAAATAGTTGAGGTTACGATTCGAATGATAATACCGACGATTCGAATGGTAGTCCCAATGATTGGATTGGTTACGCTTATTAATCTCACACGAACTATAATTGTAAATAGTTGAGGTTACTATTTGATATGGTTAGGGCAACTAATTTTGGAGACCTTGTGTACAGCAAATTGGAAACATAGCTGTTTACATTTCTTTCTATGAAGTTTCGTGCAGGTGCATCGACATCAGCTCGAACCATTCAAATAATCGTCGTCTTATTTCGGTGTTGAACATTTCCGTACTATTTTTAGATATTTATTTTAAATGCATAATTCATCGATTCAGCATTATTTTGTCCAATTATTCCCATGGCAGTATTACAATATCGGGTGTATATTATTAAAATATTTTGGAGAGATTATTTTTTATTTATTTTATTAATAAGAAAATTATAAGTGATAAATTATAATGAAAAGAAATTATATCTATGTCTACTGTGTGCAGGTGAAAAAAATGTTAAATTCAGAGAAATCAGCTTTAAGACATGACTAAGAAAAAAATGGTAACATCATTTACAGATGCCTAAGATGGTCCTTTTAACGATATTTCTTGAATTAATGGGTGCTTCCTCATTCAACCCTTTCCCTGAAGCAAAGTCTCGAAACATCCCCCCAAGTCTCGCGAGCATAAACGCAATAATTCCGCGAGGGCGAAAAGGGGTTGCCAATGTTGGCCCCCATCGAGTATAGCATGCGCGTAAATGTAGTTATAAATAAATCTAGGAGCTCTTAATGTTCGCCGACGTTGGTAGGTAGGTAGATAGACTATATATAGAGACACCCGTCTCGGGAGCGTAGAGAAGACTATGTGCTGCCTGTGTCAGTGCTACTGTGGGGGAACCCAAGAAGAGAAGAGCAGAGCAGAAACCGAGAAATGGGCAAGATATGAGCGGCAACCAGAGTGAATTGCTACTGTTTGCTGTACGAAGCGAGGGTGCTTCTGGTTTCTCGGTTGGGGGATGGAGAGGGATGGAAAGGGGTTGTGACTGCGACACGCGTGCCGGGAATCTACTCGGTCGCATTTGACTGCTCGTTCTTTGGTCTCCACATCTTCCTCTTTCGCGTCCTACTCATTTACCTTTCACATAGCATAGCGTGCCTCTTGGGTTTCTACCTTTTCATTTCTTTTCATCCCGTACAATTCAATGCTGTGCAAACCTTCCATTCAGTTGCCCTTTGGCTGCATCAGAAAAGTCACTTTCAAAGTCGGAGTCTAAGAAACGTCATCAAACCTCTTTAGTTGGAAAAATAATGCAACATACGTGCGACATTTTAGGAACTGGTTGTGTAGTGATTTAAGGATGTATTACGCATATATTAATAACCAAAAGTTTTATTGGACGCAGTGATGCCGGAATATCGAGGGTAAAATTTTTACCTTGAAAAATCCTGCTGCAGGATCGTCTGATGTATGCAATTTGACTACTTCGCGACAAAAACAAATCGAAAAAAGTAAATAAATTTAATTGTATTTTTAAATGTATTTTTCTTTTTTTTTAATTTTTATAACATGACATCACTTATTTTTCTAACCACACATGATTTCTCCGAAATGGTGTTTCACAATATTGTAATTATTATTCTTTTGATAAATGATTAAACAGTCGATTTTTAGACCTTTTTTCAGAAAAAGATACTGTAAAAAATCTATTTCTGACTGTAAATCTATTTCTCAAATAGAAAAAATATCAGTAAATACAGTTTATATGTAAAAAATTATGTTATCAAAAATTGTTTTTATCTATTTTTATTCTTTTCAATTTATTGAACACTTCTCGGTATTATTAAAATCCAAAATCAATTTTCTTCGTTTTTCATGATATTAATTTTCAAGATATTTTATTGTTGCGATGTATTCAAATCCATTTGCTTTTGCGCCAAAATGCTGTGAATTCATTTGTAAAAATAAATCTCGTTTCTCGACTATACACAGTAGCGAAGCACGAGGGGGAGGCAACGAAGATTAAACGATAGAATTCCACTTTCTCCCCTATCGGGAACCGAGATTCGAGAGGAATACGAGCACGGCTCGATATACCGAAGACCTTCTCTCCAAGACAAACAAATTAGTACAATTAGAATCCCTCAAAGAAAATTGATAAATTCCTTTGGAACAATTTCTCGACTCATTTCACTCCCGTATTCTCAGATACTATACAGTACAGTAGACCGAACGTTCCTTCGTTTCCATCTACGTCGTCGTCTGTATACCTTCTGTCGCTTGTCTTTGCCACGGGACTTGTACAAATGGGAACGAAATTAGCGGAAAATTAAGAGCTCGTTTTTATTCGGTACGTGGAATTCGCGGCATTTTAAACAGCGAAATAAGAGGGGAGCTAGAGATAATGAACAAGAACTATTGCCAAGAGATTGTATCTCGAAAGCCACGCTATTATTACCCAACACTGCAATCCGATAAACAGACGTAGTCCTAGTAATAATAAGCGACAACTGTTAATTGTTGGTCCAGGGAAATATTTTTATAGTTAGATTCACTTAACCATGTAACTTTTCATTTTCTTATATTATTTTTTAAATGTTAGTCCGCATATTCTGAACAAACGTTCCGATAATGGGATTTCAATAAAAATGCATCCTACATTTTGATTTTACGATCGAAAATCACATTTACACGTAAAAATGTAATAACTTAATTTGTAAAAGTGCCTTTTGAAAACTTTTATTATTCAGAAGAGTTTACAATATTTGTGAATGGTTTTTTTTCTACATGAATGGAACAAATTTCTAGTGCATGAGGAAAAATTTACGAATTATGTTTTGCATTTAGCAATTCCGATTTGCGAACACCTAAAATGTATACGAAACGAATCTATTCAGAAAATCTTTGGCAGATTGTATTTTATATCGACTAATCAACGATTTTTTGTTTCACTTATAAAATTGTTCTCATCAATTAGATTTTTGAAAAAAATTACCATATCGCTTCGATAAAAATTTCTATCTACCGTCCTCAAGTTTCTCTTATTATCGGTGACGACGTTGGTGTACTATGTCAGTTTGTACTATCCGGTTTGGCAATATTGGCCGCATCCCGCAATATAAAAAAAAAAAAATTATTATCAATACCAGATTTCGCTCTCTTACATTACTACGATTCTATAGTGACTTCCGGTGGGTGTGTTTATGTACACAGAAGTGCAAAGTGTAACGAGCCTCGAAGTTGGCGTTGTACGAGAGAAGCATCGTGTTAAAGTGTTGTAAAAAGACTCGTAGATCTTATCCGACCAACGTTGAAATTACATTATCGTGTATATATATATATATATACGTGTGCTATATTTAGAAGAAGGTATGAAAATAAAAAAATAAATAAATGCATTTCGTGGAATAGCATAAACGAACAAAATGAAGGTGTATATACATATACATACATATATATGTGAATCCTGTTGTGTTGTTGATGAGCGTTATTATTGTAGTTGGAATAATCGAGTCTCTGCGCGAGAGGGCATTTCCAGGACGTCGTTACCGCGCGACGACGCGCCGCGTCAGCTACCTCTCACCTCTCTCGCACTCTCATTCACCCCTTCTCGCAATCTCGAGTACAACGAGCATGTACGTATCACGAGCTTTCGTACAGCATAACATATACCACCTATCTCCGGTCTCGGCGCGTTGACTCTAATTGTCACGCAATGAGACTCTCGAGTGTACACGCGTGAGCCGGCATATGGTCCCAGAAGCGCAGAGTGGCGCCAAGGAGCCGGAGTGCGTCGACGAAAAGGGTGGAAAAGAGAATTTCTTACACACGAGTTGAAATTTAAAACAAAAAAGGAAACGAATGCATCATCTTCGCGTTAATATATGTAGAAAAGTTTCTCACACTCACACTGAGAAAAATAAATGTGACACCTTGTTAAATATAGTGAACGGAAAGAAATGTTCGGTTGTGGCAACTACATTTTCGATTTGCTGTACACAATGTCTAAAAAATTAGTTGCTTCAACTATATCGAATAGTAACCTCAACTATTCACGATTAGTTCTCGCGAGATTAGTTAGGTTAAATAATCCAATCGTTGGGACAACCAGTCGAATAGTTGGGACTATCATTCGAATCGTCGGTATTACCATTCGAATCGTTGGTATTATCATTTGAGTTGTAACCCCCGAAAAAATGGAAGTATGAAAACAGTATTTCCCAAATATTAAAAGTGTCTTGAATAATAGTATGCCAAGGGTATGCATTCCTAACGCCGAAATTCACATGGCCGAAAATCATAATCACGAAAAAACAAAACACGGCACAGTTTGTTTGCACTTAAGTGCGAATTTATGATCGATCTTGAGATCGCACTTAACATCAATCTTAAGATCGAACTTGCTTGAGGGCTGTTGATCGATCTTAAGTTCGACCTTGAGTTCGATCTCAAGTTCGGTCTTAAGTTCGATCTCAAGTTCTTGAGATTAAACTGAGTTCGAACTTAATATCGATCTCAAGACCTATCTTAAGAACGAACTTCAAGTCTTAGGCTTACAAAATAAATGAAGGGATGCATAAATCGTTTCACAAGACTCCGAAGGCGCATTGATTTATGATTTTGTTTTTCCAAGCTAACCGTATTAAATATGTCAGCAAAAAAGATAATTAGATTTTCGACAAGCGAGAAAATGATTTTTTCGAAAATCTATCATCGACATAATGGTCGCAGATTTCGGAGGAATTTAACAGCCATTCTGCCATTGTCGCGAAACTTTGTATATCTCATTCGTGTTCATCGTTTTATATCACATTGACCTTGGTGATTTCGATGATAATAATGCCAAGAAGTTAGTAACGAGATTAAAAGAAAGTTGTTGTCAAAAGAATTATAAGTGTATCATTTTTTCCTCATTTTCAATTAATTTCTTGATTCTACAGAATCCATATGAAAATTTTTGCAGCAATTTCTTCCATTCTAAAACGTATTTATACAAATGGATGTAAAGATACGAATAACATTGAATATGTTTTCGTTGCTACATTTCACATTACACTCAAGACGAATTCTGTGGGTAATTGTACAAATATATCATGACTAGAAAAAAAAATCAAAAAGCCATTAACTACGGTTAAATCTTCAGAGTTTTCAAATCTGATTCCCTTATTGTGTGTGTGAACTCCAATTTAGGCGAAAGTTCGAACTTGAGTTCAGACCTAAGTTTGATCTTAAATCCGAACTCAAGATCACGCTGAAAATCGAACTTAAGTTCAGACTTAAGTTTAAACTTAAGATTGAGCTTAAGAACCCAATCAGATTCGGAAAAAAGTTCAATCTTAAGATTGATCTCAAGATCAATCTTTAGTATTGTATTAAACGACATCTTAAGTTCCAAGTCAAGTCAAAACAGCTTACGCTGTCTTTTGTTTCGGTGTGGCGAATTTCGGAGATATGAATGCATACCATGCCAAGGCTGGCGTAGTGAAATAAGACATACGGAATAATATTTCGCCCAAATAAACAAGATATTAAAACAGTATTGAAAATCTTTCCAAAAGTGAGAAGTTTAAGTGTGATCTATTGGACTGAATAACAGTAAAGAATATTGCACCATTTTATTAGTTTTTATGGTCCAGGTCGATGTCTACATGGCTTCTGGTGTCCGGATCGATATTTCCATGGCTTTCGGTGTCCCGGTCGATATCTCCATGGCTTTCGGTGTCCAGGTAGGTATCTCTATGTCTTTCGGTGTCCAGATTGATATCTCCATGGCTTTCGGTGTCCAGGTCGATATCTCGATGGCTTTCGGTGTCCAGGTCGATATCTCCATGGCATTGAGTGCCCAGGTCGATATCTTGATGGCTTGCGGGGACAATGTAGATATCTCCATGGTTTCTTGTATCCAGGTCGATATATCCACGGATTCCAGTGACTAGTTCGATATCTCCATAGTTTCCGATGTCTGGGTATATTTGTCAACAGTCTTGACAGCTGGACACAGCAAGCTATGGAGATATCGAACTGGGCACTTAAAGCCATGGGGAAATTAACCTGGACAGTGCAAGCCATGGAGATATCGACCTGGACACCGTAAGCCATGGTAATACCTACCTGGACACCGAAAGCCATGGAGATATCGACCTGAACACCGTACGCCATGGAAATACCTACCTGGACACCGAAAGCCATGGAGATATCGACCTGGACACCGAAAGCCATGGAAATATCGATCTGGACCCCGGAAACCATGTAGATATCGACCTGGACCATAAAAACTAATAAAACGGTGCAATATTCTTGACTAGTATTCAGTCCAATAGATCACACGTAAGACTTTTCACTTTTGGAAAGATTTTCAGTATTGTTTTAACACCTTCTTTATTTGGGCGAAATATTATTCCGTATGTCTTATTCCAATACGCCAGCCTTGGCATACTATTATTCAAGACACTTTTAATATTTGGGAAATACTGTTTTTATACTTCCATGTTGTGTCAACTCATTTCTTGGTTATGGCAACTAATCTTTTTTTTCCGTGTGGGTTCTACTGTAAAAATAACGAAACGTGACATAATTTAGTTGCTAGATACATTATTTATTGTTACAGCAACCATAAAAACAGTTGTCGTCTCAGGGAAACATGTGTATAGTTGAATTCACCATCAATTTTTTATGTGCAGACAAATCGTTGTAGTCCTGGCAACTACAAGTGACAATTAATTAATTCTTACATATAGTTGTCCTTGTAAATGTATTTACTTATAGTTGCATACATTTTTATACATTCCCTAGATAATTTGATCATAATAATTTTTTTAGAATATTTCCGTCACATAGATTCATGAAAAACTGTAATGAATAATGGACAAAAATATGGCTGATTTGTTGTTGCATCTTGGACCACAATTTCCATTGACTCTATATGTCAAAATGGTTGTTTCAAATTTAGATTTTTTTTTCAATCACGGTAAATTCGAGGAAAATGATGTTTAAAAGTAATGGAATAGTTACAACTCCAGATAGCCAATTTGTTACGATTGCTGTGAGCAATCGATACGTACGTCTATTTAACCGTTTAGCAGAAACCCACACCCACGCGACATACCAGCAATAAAAGCCCAAAAAAAAAAAATGTTAATTCTTTTTTTTACCGTCATATATTGTTGCAAAACTGAGCGGACAATCGAGGGATCGGGTGTCTCGGCTTCCATGCGATTCTGTGTTATCCTTGACCAGCAGTCTACATTGTCATCGTGATCGTATATGTCGAGCCTCGTTCACGCTTCGGTAGAATTGGAAAGCATATTGTATAGAGTCCACCAAGTAGCTTGCAGGGCAAAGGTGCTGAGCGGCGCGAAGTTTACGCAAGGGACGAGAGAAAACGAGAGAGAAAGAAAGCGGGTGGCGCGAACAAGCGAATATATATACAACACACAACGTACAGCGTTCCGGCCCAGCGCAATAATACGTTTTTAATTGCCGAGCTCACTGCATTTCTGTGTCACACAACGCATGCACCAAGCACCAGCTATATATATCGTGTATCCCATATAGTGATCGCTGGCCCGCCCACATCGCGGATATTTATGTGGTAACGTGTCTAATTTATCCCAGTTTAATATCAACCGACTTACACACTCCAAGCTCTTTCCAGCAGCTATATAGCTGCTCCCTCTGTTTCTCTTCGTGTGATATGTCGTGCACGCGGTTGGCCCCCTTCGTCTTTTACCCGCCAGCACTTCTTGCTTATACTCTACCCCGCGATTCTACTCACAGCAGTGATATACTGTACCTTCATATTACGTTTCGCTATAAGCCCCCTCTGCTACCTGTACCCCTGCCGCATGCTTCGTGAAAACACGACAACTAATACAACTAATGCTTAGTTCTGTCGTACGTCGAGAGACGTACGACGTATGACAAAACTAGAGAAACGCGAATGGAAAGTACTGAATTTCTTATGTATGTTATTGAGATTAAAAAGTACAACCGGTATGAAAATTTACAGGATTATTGAACGAACAATTTTATAAAAATAGATTTATGAAACTTTCGAAAACAGGAAGTCCCAAATTCTTGGAAATTTCTATTTCGTTTACAACGAAAATAGTAATGCCAATGATTCGAATGATAATACCGACGATTCGAATGGTAGTCCCAATTATTCGAATGATAATCCCAATGATTGGATTGGGTACGCTTATTAATCTCACACGAACTATAATTGTGAACTAATACAACTAATGTTGTGTTAGTTCTGTTGTTAGTAATGTTGTGTCTAGTTCTGTTGTACGTCGAGAAACGTACGACGTATAACAAAACTACAGAAACGCCGAATGGAAAGTACTGAATTTCTTATGTATGTTATTGAGATAAAAAAGTACAACCGGTATGAAAATTTTCAGGATTATTGAACGAACAGTTTTATAAAAATAGTGTTATGAAACTTTCGAAAACAGGAAGTCCCAAGTTCTTAGAAAATTCTATTTCCCTTACAACGAAAATGGTAATGCCAACGATTCGAATGATAATACCGATGATTCGAATGGTAGTCCTAATTATTCGAATGATAATCCCAATGATTGGATTGGGTACGCGTATTAATCTCACACGAACTATAATTGTGAACTAATACAACTAATGCTTAGTTCTGTCGTACGTCGAGAAACGTACGACATATGCACGGAAAAAAAAGATTAGTTGCCATAACCAAGAAATGAGTTGACACAACCAATCGATTATTCTATTTCCCTAGCAACTCAAATGGTAATACCAACGATTCGAATGATAATACCGACGATTCGAATGGTAGTCCCAACTATTTGAGTGGTAGTCCCAACGATTGGATTAGTTAACCTAACTAATCCAATCGAGAACTAATCGTGAATAGTTGAGGTTACTATTCGATATGGTTGAGGCAACTCATTTTTTAGACATTGTGTACAGCAAATCGAAAACGTAGTTGCCACAACCAAACATTTCTTTCCGTGTGACAAAACTAGAGAAACACCAAATGGAAAGTACTGAATTTCTTATGTATGTTATTAACATAAAAAAGTACAACCGGTATGAAAATTTCCAAGATTATTGAACGAACTGTTTTATAAAAATAGTGTTATGAAACTTTCGAAAACAGGACGTCCCAAATTCTTGGAAAATTCTATTTCCCTTACAACGAAGATGGTAATGCCAACGATTCAAATGATAATACCGACAATTCGAATAGTAGTCCCAATTATTCGAATGATAATCCCAATGATTGGATTGGTTACGCTTATTAATCTCACACGAACTATAATTGTGAACTAATATTACTAATGCCTAGTTCTGTCGCACGTCGAGAGACGTACGGCGTATGACAAAACTAGAAAAACGCCCAATGGAAAGTACTGAATTTCTTATGTATGTTACTGAAATAAAAAAGTACAACCGGTATGAAAATTTACAGGATTATTGAACGAACAATTTTATAAAAATAGTTTTATTAAACTTTCGAAAACAGGAAGTCCCAAATTCTTGGAAATTTCTATTTCGTTTACAACGAAAATAGTAATGCCAATGATTCGAATGATAATACCGACGATTCGAATGGTAGTCCCAATTATTCGAATGATAATCCCAATGATTGGATTGGGTACGCTTATTAATCTCACAAGAACTATAATTGTGAACTAATACAACTAATGCTTAGTTCTGTCGTACGTCGAGAAACGTACGACATATGACAAAACTAGAGAGACACCGAATGGAAAGTACTGAATTTCTTATGTATGTTATTAACATAAAAAAGTACAACCGGTATGAAAATTTCCAAGATTATTGAACGAACAGTTTTATAAAAATAGTGTTATGAAACTTTCGAAAACAGGACGTCCCAAATTCTTGGAAAATTCTATTTCCCTTACAACGAAAATGGTAATGCCAACGATTCAAATGATAATACCGACGATTCGAATAGTAGTCCCAATTATTCGAATGATAATCCCAATGATTGGATTGGTTACGCTTATTAATCTCACACGAACTATAATTGTGAACTAATACAACTAATGCTTAGTTCTGTCGTATGTCGAGAAACGTACGACATATGACAAAACTAGAGAAACACCGTATGGAAAGTACTGAATTTCTTATGTATGTTATTAACATAAAAAAGTACAACCGGTATGAAAATTTCCAGGATTATTGAACGAACAGTTTTATAAAAATAATGTTATGAAACTTTCGAAAACAGAACGTCCCAAATTCTTGGAAAATTCTATTTCCCTTACAACGAAAATGGTAATGCCAACGATTCAAATGATAATACCGACGATTCGAATAGTAGTCCCAATTATTCGAATGATAATCCCAATGATTGGATTGGTTACGCTTATTAATCTCACACGAACTATAATTGTGAACTAATATTACTAATGCCTAGTTCTGTCGCACGTCGAGAGACGTACGGCGTATGACAAAACTAGAAAAACGCCCAATGGAAAGTACTGAATTTCTTATGTATGTTACTGAGATAAAAAAAAGTACAACCGGTATGAAAATTTACAGGATTATTGAACAAACAATTTTATAAAAATAGTGTTATGAAACTTTCGAAAAGAGGAAGTCCCAAATTCTTAGAAATTTCCTAATACAATTATGATATTTAATAAGAAGATAATTCATTTCCCGATTAAAATGAAAAAAGTTTACGTTTGAATTTATTAAACAATTTTTTTGCCCAACATTATTAGTATGCGAAAGCAATTAGCAAATTAGTCTCATGGAGTCTCATTTGAATAAAATATGGGGTAAATTTGAAATAAATGAAATCTTACTTGTATCAAATAAATTTCATTAAAAATTAATACGATTTATTTGTATGCAATAAATTCTATTTCATCGAAATAAAATTCTGTTAAGCCATCCATTAAATAAACTTCTTCTTCAATTGCTAGCATAATAGGATTTTATTTTGATCAAATAACATTTATTTATTTTAAATAAATCGTATAGATATCAAGTTTTATTTTATCAGAATAAAAAAATCTTTATTCGCAATAGATCCCGTATTTGATTCAAATAAATCCTTCAAACTAATTTCTTTGGCTGCGATAACATTAATTATTCTGCAAATTTTTTTCTTGGCGCAAAATAATTAATTTCTCATCGAATCAAACTTGCAGTTGAAAACGTATGTATAAATCATCCTTAACTATTACGAATAAAATATAATTAAATAATTTCGCGGCAAAGCATTATCGACTCGAGTAGTGTTTGTGCACCCTTTCATGCCTAAGCTACTCGGCTTGATTCCTCGATTCTCGCATACATGTAGTACGAGCGAAGGCCGCGATCTTCGAGAGATCGAATCCGCGCACCGTTTCAGAGGGGTGAATCGCAGAGCCGAGAGACTCCGTTGGTTATAGTGACGGTAGTGGTAGTGATGCTGGTCCGGAGCCTGATATCAATGCGCGCTCGGGCTGTCGCCCCGTCAGACAATACACTGAGAGAGATGCTGATTTTATTTTGATCACATAACATTTATTTAATTTAAATAAATCGTATAGATATCAAGTTTTATTTTATCAGAATAAAAAAATCTTTATTCGCAATAGATCCCGTATTTGATTCAAACTAATTTGATTTAAACTAATTTCTTTCGGTGCGATAACATTGATTATTCTTCAAATTTTTTTGTTGGCGCAAAATAATTAATTTTGCAGTTGAAAACGTATGTGTAAATCATGCTTAACTATTACGAATAAAATATATTTAAATAATTTCGCTGCAAAGCATTATCGGCTCGAGTAGTGTTTGTGCACCCTTTCATGCCTAAGCTACTCGGCTTGATTCCTCGATTCTCGCATACATGTAGTACGAGCGAAGGCCGCGATCTTCGAGAGATCGAATCCGCGCACCGTTTCAGAGGGGTGAATCGCAGAGCCGAGAGACTCCGTTGGTTATAGTGACGGTAGTCGTAGTGATGCTGGTCCGGAGCCTGATATCAATGCGCGCTCGGGCTGTTGCCCCGTCAGACAATACACTGAGAGAGATGCTGATTTTATTTTGATCAAATAACATTTATTTAATTTAAATAAATCGTATAGATATCAAGTTTTATTTTATCAGAATAAAAAAATCTTTATTCGCAATAGATCCCGTATTTGATTCAAACTAATTTGATTTAAACTAATTTCTTTCGGTGCGATAACATTGATTATTCTTCAAATTTTTTTGTTGGCGCAAAATAATTAATTTTGCAGTTGAAAACGTATGTGTAAATCATGCTTAACTATTACGAATAAAATATATTTAAATAATTTCGCGGCAAAGCATTATCGGCTCGAGTAGTGTTTGTGCACCCTTTCATGCCTAAGCTACTCGGCTTGATTCCTCGATTCTCGCATACATGTAGTACGAGCGAAGGCCGCGATCTTCGAGAGATCGAATCCGCGCACCGTTTCAGAGGGGTGAATCGCAGAGCCGAGAGACTCCGTTGGTTATAGTGACGGTAGTGGTAGTGATGCTGGTCCGGAGCCTGATATCAATGCGCGCTCGGGCTGGCGCCCCGTCAGACAATACACTGAGAGAGATGCTGATGCGATTGTATTATAGCTAGTGGACCGGCTATCCATTGTCTCGTCACGTTCTACCCACTCGCTTCCTTTTATCTCGATCCCCAGACCTCGTGTATCGTATCGAGTGAGCATCCATCGAAAGTAGCGTGCTCGCGAGAAAATATAGGGAATAAAAACGAAGGGTAAGATAGGTAGACGTACGAGTGTGAGATAGATAGAGAAAGAAAGTTTCATCATAATACGACTCTTCGCAGCATCAGCCACGTGAGACGATGAAGATGACGACGAGATCGATGATGTATTGTAGTCATGGCATCAGTGTACTTATATGTACAGGCGTGCACGCACCTACGTACCAAATGAGAGAGAAAGAGAGAAAGATAGCGATTCCCTTCGCTGTCTCTCTCGTTGCCATTCTCTTGTTCTTGTGCCCTGGGAGCAACGTATTTGAAATTCTGCGGTGCCGATATTAGATTACCGAGAGCGATCGACTACTTCCTGCCCATCGTCGTCGTCCCGAGTACACGTCAAGAACGAACCATGCAGTATATAGACGGTTTAACGTGTCAACTCCTCGGAATCCCTGGAATGCTCGCTCTACACGCACCCTTTGCTGACGTGAAATATTGAAGCATCCGGTTGAATCGTGATGTCTCGAATTTATACGGATTCACACGTCGACTTGCACGGGAAAAAAGGGGATGACAGAACCGAAAATAATGTGGGAAAGATAATTATGCTGATTTTCTTACAGCTGTAGTTCGTTATCAGAACTTAAATAAAATTAGTTTCATTAGGTAGATTACCTGAATGATAGAATTAATAATTCGTTTGATTTTTTTTTTTTTTTCAAGTATATTAAACCGACTAGTTCTTTTTTTTTTTTCTTTTTTTGCTGCTAGCCAGTTTTCGTCGTGTGCTCTTAGAGAAAAATTTAGTATTGGTAACTATAAGTAATAACTGTAAAAACTTCAACTAGATTCTTTTTGTTATTATAAATTATTGAACTTCACTATTTACTTAATTTTTAAATTTATTCCATAAATTATGTGATATTGTTTATATTTTTTAGAATATCTAACGAAATTGGTAACAAAATGCATGCCGAATTTATTGAAACAAAAAAAAGTAAGATTTTTCCTCACACATTGATTAAAAACTCTCATTAACAAAAAAAAATTAATAATGGGTAACGGGAAAAGAAACATCCATTACTTTCGTTATTATTTTACTCTGCCTGGCTTCTAATTTGTTTCAAATGAAATGTTTATACAATCTGTTGCCAATATTATTGGATATTCTAAACAAAAAATTTAGGCAATAAATAGTAAAATGGTATCCAAAAAAATAATGGAGCGTAACAAGCTCGATAATTAGTAATAATTAGTTAGTGGAGACTGTAGCTAATAATAACTGGAAAAGTTTATCTAAATATAAAAATAGTCACATAGATAAACTATCAATACACTCAGAGAAATCGTAATAGTACAGTCAACTATAAAGTGACAACTATTAATTGTTAGTCCATACAACTAAACTGAAAATAGTTATGGTAACTATTTGGTAGTTATAGTAATTATTTGATAGTTGCGGCAATTATTAGGAAATTGATCGTACAAACTAAAAATGAATAGTTGTCACTTCATAGTTACTAATACCATCATTTTCTCTCAGTGTAGTCACTTATAGTTGCCAAAACTACCACGATTTTTCTCAGTATAGATAAAAATGATCGCCGTCACAATAAATATTCTCTATTCGATTATGTTGAACATGCACTTACTTCTTTAGACTCTAAAGGGCATACGTCTCCGTGCCATTGGATATGAATAGGCGGCGGTCATTTGGTTGGATGATATTCTTACCTGTAACATAAGAAAAAAAATGTAGGCGTTAGATCACTGGAAAGTTTTTCAATTGACGAGGAATTAAGTGTCTCGCCATTCTAGCGGGGGAAGGAAAAAAAAGTTAAATGACTAGAATACACGAGCCGCGGTATATGCGCTCAAGGCATGTGAGATATGCGTGGCTGAAAACGAGTTGCCGCTGGGACCCGCAAATTTATCTGATTTTAATTCAAATGGGGAGAGACGCCTCATCTCGCATTTATGTAGTCCAGTGATATTGCACTTTTTAAACTCCCTCTCTTTCTCCCTTTCCCTCGTTAGTTTTCTCGCTGGATATTAAGACCCCCGCAGCGGGTGTATTAGTCATATAAATTCGTTCCAAGCCCGACGTCAAACACACCTACGTACAGCTATGGTAAAATGGGGCAATATGGTCCGCTTGTAAATATACCCATCCGTAATTTTTTTTTCCTCAAGACATCAGGTCGTTACGCAACTGAGTAAACATTTTGAGATAAAAACATTTAAAGCCAGTATAATTTTTTGATTTATTTGGGATAAAAGTGCTTAACGAAAATAGAAAAGGACATTCGTACATAACAAATTTAAGAAGGAATTTCATTTATCGCTAATATAGTTTTTATCTTTATATGATCTATTTCTAAAAATAGAATTCATACAACCACTTTTTATATTCGGCACCTTCTTTTTCCCTAAAAAACAATCTATTTTACTAAAAATCATTTTGCACCCTTTTTAACTAGATTTTCGGATATGAATTGAAATACAGTGTCACAATTTATGTCCAAAATACAAAGTGTACATACATCACACACAGTGATGTACAGTGTGTCTATACATCATGTATTAAGTTTTCGGTGGTATAAAAAATGTAGTAACAGCTAGTCCATGCAAATATGTATAGATTCGTAAAATTTTGAAGAAATCGCTGTGTGCAAAGTTTCCGAAGAATTCGCTCAACGCCAATTATTAATCGAACTTCGGAAAGTTTCGGATAATTGACTCCCAAAGTATTTTTAATCGCTCGGGGGGCTAGGATCGAAAAAAAAAAAAAAAAAAAAAGATTCACTGCCGAGCAGCGCGTTCATGTACCGGCAACGAGAACAACAAATAATATAAAAACGCGTGTGTCGGGCGGCGTGGCCGAGAAAAGCGAGAAGCCGCCAGAGGCGCGTGTTCCATTCTAAGCGGTGCTGGGGTGCCTCGTACCCGATTTTAATCAACCACCCCCGCGGCAGTAGCCCCATTGCCGACCAACACCGACACAACCCGCGTTTCACGCTTCCCCACCTGAAAAACTCGAGGCCCCACACTCTCTACCTCGGCCCACCTCGAAATTCCTTCGGTTAATTACGCAGATTTCCAATGCATCCCAGCACCGGCTTTCGTGGAATTTTTACGACTGCCCTCTGCTCTCTGCTCTTTTTCGCTTTCTCTCTGGCTTAATCGGCAACTGGGGTGCCCATTTGTATGAGTCGGGAAATATCCGGCCAGGGATATGAATTTTATAAATCCAACTCCACATATTTTCCGTCATGTGTAGGTCTCGGTTTCTCTCACATATGCAGAGCTATATCGAATTTGCCGTTCTTTGGCTCAGGCTGGTGACGTCCAACCCCTTGAACCCCTCGAACCCCTCGCCCCCTAGCCGCATTCTCAATCGACTATTGGCGTTCGATTAATTTATCCGAAAATTGAAAAAAAAAATTAAAAATGCTTTGGCGAGTTACGAAATGAACAGGTGCTGGTTCGTCGCATACTGACGATTTTCATGTAATCTGTGCTATCGGTTTGTAAGGAGGTCACGTAAAAATGTTATAAAAAAAGAATAACCAATTTTTGTATAACAATGAAAAATGTATACCCACAGAATAAAAAATTTTGATTTTTTAAACGGTTTTTCTAACTCAGTCAACTAAGATTTTGAGGAATTACAAGAGAACATTTTGTTGCTTTCAAAATGCTGTTAATCTACTGTCCTATTATATCGAATGTATCTGGATGAACAAATTTATGATTTTATTAGTCGTATATTTCAACATCATAGCTAACCTCAAAATTTGATTTATATTTTCTTTCTAATTACGCGCTTCTGGTTTTGTAGTCGATGCTTCGCGGCATTGAGATGAATGGAAAAAATTAATAAAAACATAAATAAATATGAAATCAGATGCATGCAACAATTAATAGTTGTCATTAAATATGCGTATTTTTACGACCGAGCGAATGAATAAAGCGGATATTTGTTTGTGGGGCGGATATTATTAATTACAAATAGTTCTATTTATCTTTTAACGTTTTTGTTCGCACGTTTGCTCGCAGTCAAAGTCCTGTCAAGACTTTCTTCTGGAAGGTTTACTGTGAAGTATATCAAGTATTCGTTTGTCGATCGTCATACCGTGTGTTCCTATAAGACCTAATCTCTATATTCATAACAGTATATACGGCAGAAAGACCTCGATGGCCTGTTGGCAATTCATACAACAATTGCGCTTATTCATGCAAATTTAGATCAACAAATTGTACATGGGGCATTCCACCCCGTTTCGACCTGGATTTGACCTCGACCTCTCCGATTTGGCTCATTATTTTTTACAGGCTTAGTTCGACCCTCAACTGCACAATTTTTTTTTCTTTTTTTTTAAGTCTATTTTTTTTAAATATATTTTTAAAGTGACATAGAAAAACCCATAATTTAAAAATCTGATAAAATTCTGAAAATACTTTGTTCAATAACAAAATTACCTAGCTTATAGTCAAAGTGGAGAAGATTTTCCTTCTTACGGTTTTTAAGCTTTTCTTCATTAAAAAAAATTATTAAAAAATAGAAAAAATAATTAATCTACTACAGGCGATTGGTCAAATATTTATTTATATAAACCCGAATTTTTCAGACTTTTTCAGATTTTTCCGAAACATGCAAATTTTTTTTAAATATTTTTTTAAAGTGACAAAAAAACCCCATAATTTAAAAATCTGATAGAATTCTGAAAAATACTTTATTCAATAACAAAATTATCTAGCTTATAGTCAAAGTGGGGAAGATTTTTCTTCTTATAGTTTAAAAACTATAAGATTAATAATTATTTTCTAGAATAAACATATGTAGTACAGTTTACTTCATAATACTAATAATTTGCAGTGGTTAAAAAAAAATCTCTTTAACAACTGCAAACAAAATTCACCGTTAATAAAATTTCATTAAAAATTAATAAAAATTTTCCTAAAAAAAGAAAAATCTATAAACGTACCGGTTATAAATGTACATAATACTTTCCAAATCGTTTTAAGATGTATAACAGTCGTGTTGTTTCAGTAGAACACAACCGCGACATAAGAAAACGATAAATCTTTGCAGGTCAGTATAGCGGGAGCGGCGGGAGCAGCGAAAAACCCGACGTAAGATTCCGGACGCTATAAATAATTCATCTCCCGTCCGAGAAGCGTGAAAGAGAGAAAGGAGGAGACAAGTCGTTCCCTCTGTTCCGCTTGTACTGGAAGGGAAGATGGTGGCGGTACGTGCGGTGTTTCGGACAACGAAGGGGGTCGTCGGGGGTTTAAGAATCTAATCTTTTCGGCAAAAAGGGGTTTCGGCATGAGGAAGACGAAGAGGCAGCATCCGTGGCAGGAACGAGGGCGCGAAAATCTCCTCGCCTGCCACCTGAACCATCCCCATAGCGAAAGAGTACAGGAGAATCTTCCTGACACCCCCTTAAATACTTAATTCCATTCGCTCTTAATTGGACAGTTTTATTAAGGAATGCATATTTCAGATGGCTTTTTTATTATGTCTATTGGGAGCCCAACGCGGTTAGCTCTCACTCCTTTTTATTTTATCCTCCTCTTCGCTTCGCGTATTGTAGCCCAGTATAGTATAGTGCTTGAGCTGCCTCGTGAGGCTGTCAGAGTTGCGCGAGGGGAGGCTTAAAAAAATTAGATTTCAACCCTTCGAAAAATATTAGCACGCCGCGAGACGTAGAACGAGTACAGAAGCGTGGAGATTGCTGGGAGAGGGAGTGCTCTGCGGCTGTATAACCCTTTACTGTGGCCCTTGCAAGGCTCACTCCTCGTATTGTTGCCCAGGATTAAAGGCACCAAAGTGTTATTTCTCGGGGTCGAGAGACCCGGAGATTTTTTTTTCTCTCGTCTCATTCACTTTTTGTTCTTTCATTTTTTTATTTTATCGAGAAAATAAAGCCTGGTTAACTGGACCTTAGCACGACCCCTGAGTATCTCTTCAAATTCTCTTAACTCTTGTTTTTTTTTTCAAAGCCTTTTTTGCGAGCTTCCTGCACTCAGAAAAACGTCGTGGCTCTTGAAATTATTGTCAATTACAATTTTTATTCAAACTATAATCCTTGGAATTAATAAGTCCATTCTATTCTTAGTTGCGTAATGCGTAATTCATTAAAGTTTAATGCATTAAATAACAATAGTAATGCTCTATTCTTAGTTCAATAAATTCTTAGTTCATACGACTAATAAAAATGAATAGTTGCCTGGATTACAGGGATCCGGCTAACTGTCTACCTTTTCACTGCAAAAAAATTTAAAGGTTCGACTAGTTGGAAAATATGTATATTTTTTTTTTTTTTGTGAAAGAAAAAAAGATTGTAACGAACGTCATAATACGTAGCACAGATGAGAGAGAAACCAAATTGAGAAGGAAGGAGAAGGAGAAAGAGAGCAGAGTATACATTTTAATAAGCCTCATTCGAGCAACCCTTTGAGCCAGCTGAAATGAACGAATTAAAAGTTTCTCTCGTTCTCGTCGTATACACACCGACGCACTTTAGTGGTCTCGCGGTTGACATTTCAACTCGCTCTACGATCTCGCCGAATAGCCAAACTTTTGTCGTTTAGTTGGCTGGCTGCCTATTTGCTTCGCTCGCTTGTGGTGCGTAGAGTTGCTATGGAGAAACTTTAGACAATTTTTTTTACAATTCGTTTTTTTTTACAAGAGCTCTGACCTCTTAAATTATTTGTAAATTCAATAATAAAGCAGATGGACGGCACAAAAAAAAGAAATTAACGTAGGCATTTTTAAATAAGTACTTCCACATAAAACTAAACACGTAAATTCAGCCACCTCCTTTTTGTGTATCTAAAAATCGCTCATGATTAATTCAGAAAGTTGCTTATCTCACCGAAAAAAATTATTTATTTCTGTAAAGATTTTTCAATTGTATATTTAAACGGTACAAGTACACTGAGAAAAAATTATGGTATTAGTAACTATAAAGTGACAACTATTCATTTATGGTTGGTACAACAATTTTTTTATAGTTGACACAACTATCAAATATAATATATAATAATACTGTAACTAGCAAATAGTTACCATAACTATTTTCGTAGTTATCGTGACTACAAAAATAGTTGCATGTAATAAAAATAAATAGTTGTCACTTTATAGTTGACTATACTATTACGATTTCTCTGAGTGTAACGAATATTATTTTCACATACATTACCAGCTAAAACATCCAATTTAAAAATCTGCAAAAATTTGCGTATTTTCTGGTCACGTTCAACATTTTTATAAAAAATGTAACCATTTTTTACATGACATTCCTGCCTCGTAAATAGTTACAAATATAACAAACAATATTTTTAGGACAAAAATGTAAATAACAAATATTGCGTATTCGTTGGGATATTAATAATTAAAGATTAAGTGGGAGCCGCACGTGCCGAGGTTGGAGGATGTCACGTCGAAGCGTAAGGGGAAATATAGCAAGAGGATCGAGAGATGTTCTTGGGAGAAACTTGGTAACTCTGTAACGTGTTCTCGTTGAGGGTAAGAGAGAAACAGCAGCGCCTGTTCTCGAGTGCATAGCCTGGAACCCAACAGCGGTCCACGACTCTCAGTCGTTGTACTACGTACGAGTAACCAAGTAAGATTTCAATTAAAACAACCCCCCGGCACGGTAGGGATTAGCAGTACGAATCCGCACTGCTCACTATTCCCTCCACTGAGCATTGTGAGCTGCTGGGATATACGAAGAGAGCCTCGGTTATGACGCGGCATAAATATCAATGTAAATTGCCTGGGCTCACACTCGCGTGCTTACTGTCTTCTTCCTTACGGTATACACCGGGACACCAGCAAGAGACTTAGAGAAACGTGAAACTCCGCCGCAAAAGATGTTACTCGGGTCGCTCCTGTCGGCCTTTATTAACGCAATTATTGCGCGATTTTACATTCATGAAGTTCAAATTACGGTGAGTTAACCTCACGCAATTTGAAACCACCGAAAGCACAGTCTGATACTGATGTAGAATTTAATTTACATCAATTAGATGTTTTTTTTAACTAAATGAAATAATTTTTCTGTTTGTAGCAAAAAAAATTGGACACGCCAATTTAGTTAAGACATTTATGCCTGTTAAAGGTTGATGTTCAACATAAGTTTTACAGATGAATTGTACATAGTATAAAATATGAAAAAAGAATATATAAACAAATTTTTTTGATACTGATGTAGAATTTAATTTACATCAATTAGATGTTTTTTTTAACTAAATGAAATAATTTTTCTGTTTGTAGCAAAAAAAAATCGACACGCCAATGCATTTAAGAGATTTATGCCTGTTAAAGGTTGATGTACAACATAAGTTTTACAGATGAATTGTACATAGTATAAAATATGAAAAAAGAATATATAAACAAACTTTTTTATATTTCAACAAATTTCTATTCATTTCTGTTTTTTACGTATTACAAAAAAAAATCATTCTTAAATAAATAGGAATCTAAAAAATTAGGAAATTAAAAAAAAATTATAAACATTTTCCAGAGTTTTAGATTTGGATTTATTTTCGAATGTTTTTGTTTTTAATAATATAGAAATAACATATTGCAAATGCAATATTTCTATTGCGTGAAAGAGAGAATATTTTGCAATTACTATAAATTAACACTAAGGCCCGTGGAGGGGAAAAACGTGAAAATCTGTCGCAAAAGATATTTCCGATGACTAGGGTTGCTCCCGTCTGCCAATATTAACGCAATTATTGCGCGATTTTACATTTACGATGTTCAAATTACATTGAGTTAACCACACGAAATTTATGGCAGCCGAAATGATAGTCGGATACTGATGTAGAATTTATCAGCATAAAAGGACAAATGACCGACATAAATACAGCAATAACATTTGTGCTTGAAAGACCTTGTTAATGAGCACAATTTGCTATACAAATAATACGTGCACAATTTCAAATAATAAAAATAAAATATAAATTAAATATAATTATACTCATATTTTAAAAAAAGCGTTTAAAATATGAAAAAAAATTAGTATTATCAAGTGAACAAACATATCATGCTCTAATCAATTTACATTAATTTTATAACAATTTTTTATATTACATAAAAAAATACAAATTTAACACACAGTTAAATCTTTGATATCCAGAATTTTCTGAATAAACTTTTTTCATATACTTGAAAGTTAATTTTCATCACGCTGCACAATCGTTACGAGACTGAATATTTTCCTTTTACTATAAATTGGCACAAAGGCCCATGGTAAGAGAGTCTGTCATCGGTACAGAAGACACGTTAATTATTATCGGCGAAAGCGAGGGCCGGTCTCGACTTCGTATGAGGGAGAAATAATATGGTAGAAGGATACGCCTTCGTATGTTCACTATACGTGTACGGTTATATTCTATAGGTGTAGTGCTATATATTGATGGTACGTCGTATACTGGAGGAACTCGAAGAGAATCATACTCTGAAATCATAATTAACAAAATTATGCCAGGGTAACTCGATAGGTTCCCTGGTAGAAACGATGGCATGAGTTGAACTCGAAGGGAGCGTAGAGAAGGAGAGAGGGTGGGGGGTGCTCACATCTAAGAAGGAAGGGTTGTTGTAACGCGCGTCCACCCCTTATTCCATAACCAGGCAGCACTCTAGCAACGGACTCGCAATGGTATCCTGCACGCGAGAGAGATCCGTTCGTACCTTCACGAAATTCTACAGGCCTCGTCGTACACTCGTAATCTTATACACGTGGGGTGATTGCGTTTGCTTTATTCAAAAGGTTTTCAATTACAGTTTCGGTACTTCAGTTCAAGAGCTCTCGCATTACAGCATTATTGTCAACGCTAAGAAACTGTACCATGATTGTTTAGCGCTACACTTAAATACTATTTTCATCGTGCTGTCTTAGGTGTACACTAGGGCTGTTCAAAAAAACATAATTTTCTTATAATCGATTGCTCCTGAAATGCTGCATTGATTATCACAAAAAAAATGTTTTCGCGAAAGCTGGGAGTTGTGCGATGATATTAAGTACTGCCGCATCAAGGCCAAAATTCATGAAAAGCGGCGATTTTTATAATTTTCTTTTTTACGTGGTGAAGCGCTCATGGAGATTGTGGTTGCTTTCGATAGACTATGAAATTGTGTAAGGGCAGAAACACGTTCGATAATGTTTAGTAAGGTAAATGTCCCCATCCCCGTCCATGCTCCCTCTGCCGACCACTTCGACGGAAATAATTATTTACGCGAGTGCTGCGCAAAAATAACAACAATTGAGCATAGTACAATATCCCGAGGACCCTATGTGTGAGAGTATTGCAACGTAAAGAGTAAGTACAATAATACAATCCAAGTTTTGTTCGTGTTTCCAAACGCTTGTCGCGAACCGAGCGTATTCTTAACAGTGAGGTTAAGTTGCGTTGACCGCTTCAATAGTCCGTACTGCATCCGGAATTTGTAAAAATCGAATAATTTTTTGTGCAAACGATAGATTATGAGTTCAATTACTGATCCAGCAAAAAAAAAGTTATAAATAAATTATTTTTCATTTTTTTTACGGTGGTCGAAGTTAGGCACAACGAAATGCCTGGCTGCCCCCATTACCGTAAACGTTATTTAGGCAGTCAAAAAAATGTCTTTATTACAAGGTTTACTTTCTCGGTGATAAAAAAGATTGATATAATTCAATTCTTACAGGATCGCTGCAAAGGACTTGGACTTTTTTCCCTCACTGATCAAAATTTTGAAATATCTCAATTTTTACAGCATCGCCAAAAAAAAAAGTATATGTGGAGACGGAAATGTAACATAAGTTCCGAAAAACGAAGTTTTTTATAATTATGCAATAAAAATATTAATAGTACAATCCCAGATCATGTTTATTTATTTTTTTAAAATTTTATTACTCTTCGGAATCTCCGTTTCCCTAGTGGTCGAAAATGGGGTCATCGCTGGTCGGGATTGGGCACAGCTGTGTCGGCAGAGGGGACACTAATAAGTATGAATTAATCAGCCTCTATCTGGCGAAATAATTGGCGGAATCGATTGAATAAACCATTTTTAGAAAGAGAATTAACTGAATTTTACAATGGTGCAAAAAAAATCTCCAAATTTAAATTCGTCGCAACGAAAAAAGCCATACAGTTGTCTGGTTGGCCTTATAGGGTACGGGAATGGGGACATTTACCTTACTGCCGCATCGACATTGAAGTTACCAAAATCAAAAAATTAAATCCTTTAAAACATTGAAATATTCGTCTACTCATCGAAGATTTCGTGCGATTTCAAATGAAAAAATGGCTCTTGAAACGGGAGTCATGTACGATCATAATCATGATGATGATAAGCGATTTTCGAATTTTGGGAAACTGCGATATCGATGCGGCAGTACTAAATTTGATCATACAGGACTCCCGTTTCATGAGCCATTTTGTCATTTGAAAACGCGCGAAATAGTCCATGAGCAGATGAATATTTCAATATTTTAAAGGATTTCATTTTTTATTTTGTTAACTTCAATGTCGATGCGGCAGTACTAAAGATTATCGAACATGTTGCTGCCTTTACACAATTTCATAGTCTATCGAAAGCAACCACAATCTCCATGAGCGCTTCACCAAGTAAAAAAAAAATTTCTAAAAATCGCCGTTTTTAATGAATTTTAGCCTTGATGCGGCAGTACTTAATATCATCGCACAACTCCCAGCTTTCGCGAAAACATTTTTTTTGTGATAATCAATACAGCATTTCAGGAGCAACCGATTATAAAGAAATTATGTTTTTTGAATAGCCCTAGTGTACACCGAGAGAAAAAATTTCATTGATTCACGAAAATCTTTGCCAATTAAATGAAATACTTGAATTTCAATACTATCTTTTCTTTGAATGATCTCAAATTCAATGAAAAGTAGTCACATTGATTCGAAGAAACATTTCTTCAAACCAATGAATCTTTTTCATTGATTTCAAAGGTAGCGTCTCTGATTCAATGAAACCTTCTTCTTACCAGCTCAAAATTTCGAAACCTATTTTTTCCTGAAGTACGCGGAAGATAAAACTCAAATTTTGTGAGTATGTAAGGAAGTACGGCAGAAATAGGATAAGCTTCTGGCTCCTCGAAACTCGAAGCCGTTCGTTCGGGAGAACCGGAAAACAAAAAGTGAGGTTAGGTGCGAGAGAGAGATCAATGAAAATGTTTGTTTGAATCAATGAAAACGTCTCTTTAAAACAATGAAACTGTTTCTTTATTATATGCTCACTAAGTAAATCTTTATTTACAGACAATGAAACGTTCTCTTTGAAATTCAAATGCACTATTTCATTGAAATCAAAGAAATGTTTCGTTGAAATCAATGAAAAAAAAATCAATCCACCCATTTCTTTGGCGTCAATGAAATCTTTTCTCTCGGTGCACCATCATGTGCATTAGAAAAAATATTAATTCAGGTATGAGAACTCATCACCATTTGAATAATAAAATTAATATTTACTTTTTTTTATAAGACTGTAGATAAGCGAAATACTTGATTAGAAGTACCCAAGCAAAAAAATTATATATAGTCCGATATATGAAATTGGGAATATATAGTCTGTTTAAACTCTATATACAATTTATATATAATATCACCAATGAAGTTGGGTTTATGTATAAATTGTATATAGATTATATATAGAGCCTATGTGGACTATATATGCTCAATTCTATGTTTAGAACTATACATATTTTTTGTATACTCTATATATAATTTTTTTTCTTGGGTACTTTTTTCTCGGTTCATGATAATTTTCAAGACACATATTACAAGTAATTAATGACGTCTTTAAGTAATTGCAACATTGTATGCAGGCTTTACAGAATAACGTAGTTCATCATTATTTTATATTGGATACACACTTGACATTAAATCGAATTAAGAGTTAATTTGACGATGTACCGACCGAGGTATTTTATAATAAGTTAAATCGTCAATATTTATTGACGTAACAAAAAGCCCGTACGTAGATGGAATAGGTTCGACGGTAAAAGAGTGAAATATAAAGATTGCCGGTGTAAAAGGAGAAGGCGAGAAATGAAGAAAAAAAAACGTTGTCAGGAAAAAAGGGAGACTATACACGCGGCCGATGAAGCCAAGAGGGCGTTAACTGAACTTTAATGGAGATCATAGATACAAAGTTCGGTGGCGGACGTTGAAAGACCTTTTTGACGGATTACGCCCCAAATCGTATCTATCTTTTACTCATAGTCCCGTGAGGGCATATGCTACCTGAGATATCTAGTCAGGGCGCCGACGCCGCCTTACGCAAAGAAAGATGACAGGTAACCCCGAAGCTAAGTGTTATAATACCCGGGTCCCCTCTCTAGCTACAGCTACAGGATTCAAATGCTACAGGAGCATCCTCAATGCCCATTCTCGCCTGCTATACACGTATTACCATTCTCAAGATCACGCTGCATTTCTCCTTTTATAAATCAATGCGCCCCGCGGATCGCTTTCTTTCTTTTTTATTCTCCTTTCCTCCGTTACCTCGGGTGCTACTGTGACCAGCTATCGATAGCACGATCTCGACTGGCACGTCCCGACGAGATCGTCATCTCTCACACTCAGCATCCAACAACAGAATTGTGTTCGGTGCAAACTCTTCCAAGCGGCTTCTGTTCAACGCCTAAGTAAGGTAACAGAGGTGAATATGGGCAACGAGAATATTTCTAACTATAAAACTTACCGATGGCACTGACATTTACATCTATACCAGGATATAAGTGTTAGAAAAAACTCTACAGCTGTCCGAAACTGTACCAGGTATTGAGTCTGTTAGTTACTTACTCTACACGGAAAGAAATGTTTGGTTGTGGCAACTACGTTTTCGATTTGCTGTACACAATGTCTAAAAAATTAGTTGCCTCAACCATATCGAATAGTAACCTCAACTATTCACGATTAGTTCTCGATTGGATTAGTTAGGTTAACTAATCCAATCGTTGGGACTACCACTCGAATAGTTGGGACTACCATTCGAATCGTCGGTATTATCATTCGAATCGTCGGTATTACCATTTGATTTGCTAGGGAAATAGAATAATCGATTGGTTGTGTTAACTCATTTCTTGGTTATGGCAACTAATCTTTTTTTTCCGTGCAACAGTTATTGAGTCTGTTAGTTACTTATCGAAACAGGTATCGATTCCGTCAGTTATCGACTCAGATTAGGAAAGTCAAATAAAGTTGTGATTCAATTATTCGAATTCAAGCAATTCACCTAAAGCAAATTATTTCAGAACATGAACTGGTTATCTTAATGCGTTGGGCCCTATCTGTCTGTTTTATTTTATATAGTTAGCTTCTGACATAATGGTATGCTATTACATCCTTTTTGCCTTCCTCCAAATCCCATTTCTTTTATTCGCACCCCCTGCTAACGGCGAATTTGTCGCGCACCCCCGAACACGAAGCTCGTTGAAAGCGGAAAAAAGAGTGTCGGAGGGAAAACGAGAAAGGGCGAAAGAGAGCTCAACAAGTCGAATAAAAAGCTCATAAATAAAGAGGAGGAAAAATCCTGGTCTTTCCCTACTGCTACAGTGCCACTGTGCTCCGCATCTTTTTCCTGCGGAAACTCTGCTCTCTCTCGCCTTTTTCTCACCCTCCATTCCATTATATTTATACATATATACAGTAGCACTGCTGTAGCTGTAGCCATCGTGAGGTGCGCCATTCCTTGCCACGGCGCCACCCCAAATCCACCCTCTAACACGTTTCTGCGAATGTCCCAGCGGACACCTGTTGCTCTGATTCTACCGTGAGCATTTGCAGGCACATAGCTACGATTGTGGAATCGTCGTGGTGACATCAACCGGGAGCATCCCAGTTAATATATTCCAGTGATAGCGCTCGATATCACAAATCTGCCGGATCGAAACTGATCGAGAAAGGGATCGTTTTGGAAGGGATTCATTTCCACCCTCGATGCGAAGCTCGCGCGCTTTACAGTCCCGGAAACGATCTGGATTGGCACACGGGGGTGAGCGAGAGCCCGTGAGTAATGTTTCTCCGTTTGCTGGAGCGACAAACCGTCCGGGGTTCTCGATGGGGCTGGAATGCTTTTTCCGGGACAGTGGATTGCGGGTGGTTTAGCACTCGAGTGGCTCAACTCAGCCACCATAGCTTTTCTCTCTTTGAGTCTGCGTGTCGTTCCGTCATTTGAGGACACATTTTACTACGTATATTAGTGCTCAGGCTCGCGCCTCGAGTCGTAGGTACTTTCGAAGCGTTAACCCCTTTTGACCCACTCACTGCTTTGTTGTATTGTAGTGGAGACGCTTATCACGGAACATTGCACGCATTTGTGTAAATTACTCCAATGCTTGTACTGAACCGCTTAACAATTCTTATTTCTTTTTCTGGCAATGTTTTACTTGCGATATTGAAGAAAATATCATAGAGCCACATTGAGCACCAACGGATTAGTTATAGTTGCCACAGTTACTCAGTTCTAGCAGCTGTCAAGTTAATACCATTAATTGTAGCTCATGCAACTACACGGAGAAAACGGGTTAATTGGGAAACCTTTAAATGCTTGGAGCGTTAGATGTAGTTTGGTTGGCATTACCAATCGGTTGGTTGGCACTACCAATCGGTTGGTTGGCGCCATCAATCGGTTGGTTGGCGCCACCAATTGGTTGGTTGGCGCCACCAATTGGTTGGTTGGCGCCATCAATCGGTTGGTTGACGCCACCAATCGGTTGGTGGGCGTTACCAATCGGCTGCTTGAGATCAATCGGTTAGTTGGCATTACCAATCGGTTGGTTCTGACACGCAATAACTTGCTAATGCCATATTTTACCATGCGTATTGTTTGGCATGTATCAATTCCGTAGTTCCAACAACTACACCCTTTTCTCCGTGTATTTTTTTTAGTTTTATTGACTTTTCTAACTATTAAATTGTCACTGTAACTTCTAATAAGTTGCTATAATTAAAAACCAGAGGTTTACGGTCTTTAGCCTATCATTTACAGATACGAATAATATATTTTTGTCTCGGTGTGAGTGCAGTGAATTAAATACAATAAAAATGAATAGATGACGACTTATTGTGTTGTATTATCAGTGTGGCATGCATCTAAAGATCATCAGACACCGACGAGACTATTATTTTCGAACAGTACGGACACATCCAGCCGCCCAGACAGAAAGAACGATATGAGTTCATACTGTTTTGGAATTTAGGACAGTAAAACCATGTATTTACATGATATCCTGAGAGTCGATTCGTTTTTAGTTTGTAATATTTTCTCTTTCTACATAGTTATGTGATGAAAAAGTAAAAACCGGTGATCATCGCCCGACGTTAAGCATAGAGTCGCAAATGGAGAAGGGATACATCGTTCCATCGGAGGCACGTCTTCTACCTAAACAAGCCACGACCAGAATCTCACAACTCTGCACTATAGTCCAGTGCTAGACTATACAGAAAAGCGTACAGACTCTGAGCCTTGTATGGAGAGTCGTTCGTACGAATAAATCGTTCGTCGTTACACGTGTTTTGCTTCGCTACACTGTGGGCAACGTGCGAGCTGACCAGTGAGAGATCAACCAGTAAGAGCAAGGCATGGCGTGGCTCTTAAGGCCTTAAGTGCGATAGAACCTTGGGAGTTATGGTAACCGTAAATAATCCTACGGGGAATGCGCCGCTCGGTAATAGCCGATACCTGCGGCCACCATACAGCATCGAGGAACGAGAGATCACAACAGAGCACTCTTCGCTTGAGACAGCCCGATTGTACATCGCACACTACTCCCAATTCAACCTATTGCACTCTCGTATGAAACATATACGTTCATTCGACTCGAGTCTATGATGAGACCAACTCGTACACTCGTGATTCCAGAGTATTAGGATCTTAGCTGTGTGTAATGATCGAGTGGAAAACGTACCATGGCGATGGCTGATTGCCTGGTCGTAGACTTGGATTGGAATCGATAACTCTGAGCTTATTGCATCAGACAAGCGATCATTTCAGTACACGACTTTAGCTCCAATTGTTATATGATCTATTGCAAAGTTCGATTTTTCTTCCTTTGATACACGGAAATATGGGTTTCGCAAAAAATACTGCAACGGTATGATAAACGAGTCCATAATGTCGCGCTCTAAGAGAAATTATGAAACTTATAGTTGCCATGACTTACGATTAGTTTTTCTGAAATATTAAGCACGACTAATCAAGTGATTGGGCATCATAATATTAAAAATAATATTTCTAAAATTCAAGTCGTACCTTGTTGGGTTCCTATTAATGCCGATTAGTAATATCGTCCAGCAGAATTAGCACACCCACTTATTTCCGTAGTGTCAGTTCAAACAACGTTTAACTAGTCCTAAATTTAAAAACCGATACTTATGATCATTACTGCATTACAGCAGAGGTGGAAAGACTAACAATTGATGTCCTATAACGTTTTTGCAACAATGAATAATAAATCTCTTATTTAGAGGTCATAAAAATTCATATATAGTCCATAAAAAAATTAGAAGACCAAGAATTAACAGACATGGAATTTAATGCTGCATCCAATGACGGTTTGTTTTCATCTGGAATGTCAACCATTTTTAAACCGGTTCAGGAAATATAACTATCGCTCTCACACTCGTTTAGCAAACATAGATCATTCACATAGTCTTAAATAGGCCGGTGGTTCTTACGTAACAAGAAAGAATTTGCGGCATTGCGCCTCAAAGCAAAGACCCCCTATTACTCTTACCAGTACATGTGTTTTTCTGTCGCGTTCCCCCAATGGCATTCTTCGGAGACATAATCTCTCGGCGGGTGTCATTTCTCATTTAAAAGGTGCCCAATTTCTCGCCCCCGTTTGGTCACGACGGGAGACCTTCACCGTTTGCCAAATCGTCGTCGCGTAACAGTCGAAAGGTCCTGATGGCATGGGTACATCGCTAAGGGCGGATAAATAGTCGCTAAACCGACAAGCAACACCACCTATTGCATACATACATGCAGAGCTACTCATTTTCCCTTTCTATCCTTCGAATCTCTCACGGACCGGTAAACGCACTTAATGGGCCATCGGATTTTACGCATCCCCGAATTATTTGTGTCATGAAGATAGAAGCTTCTAGTGAAACAGCGAGGGAAAAATAGACAGAAAGAACTAGAGCAGTAGCGCACTCCCAACGCTCAGTGAATCCAAAGTAACTGTGAGTGGGGATTAAATACTACTGGTGTTTTTTTTAAGAGGCTCAAGACGGGCGAAAAAGGTGAAAAAAAATCCTTCGACATTGGATTTTTTCAAAATATGACGATTATTAATTTTTAATTACTGGCAGAATGGAAGGCGTTCATTTTCTTTCGTTTTAAAAAATAATATCCACATTTCAGGAGTGCCAATTTTTATTTGTGATGCTGGGCCTTGGAGTATAAAGAATTTCGTGCTAAGTTGGCATAAAACTTATTCGTTCGCGTAATTAGAAAAATTGCAGTTAACCATTTTTGGAAAAAATTTTTAAGTGGGAAGTCTTTGAATGTTGCAGAGACGTACATATGCAATATTGTCGACACTCAGACCTGCCACGCTATTATTTATTGCGCTAATCTTCGCGGCAAACTGCATATATACAAATGTATGCCCTCAGCGTGGTTGCACGTACAACTGGCGATGGAAATAAAAGACAGTACGAGAAAAAGGGAGTCGCGACAGCACCACCGGAAGCGACTATGAGATAACGCGAGCAACGCAATTTGTTCGTAGCGGGAAAGATATAATGCTCGGCGACGCCCAAGGCAGATGCACAAGCATCATGTGTCGCATTCAGCAGCGATACCCAAAATTACGTTAGGTCACCTCCGCGGTCAACCGTGAATTAAAAACATGTGTAAATACACATCGTAAAGTTAAACGAGTAATTTATCAATCGCCCGCGCATTAGTAAAAAAAAACCCTGATATTGGCACCTTAATAAATCCACTATAAATTTCTCTCCCAAAATACGATTCTAAACAGTTAGTCAGTTTAGAATTAGATTGATCAGGCCAAAATTTAATCGTCAGGCCAACATTTTATTTGCTGAGCTGCAATTTCATTTGTTGGACCAACAAAATACGTAGTAGGTAAAAATTTTATCAAATGGATAAAGGTAAAGTTGCTTGAATCTACCAATGAGTTTGGTAGGCCCTATATTTAATGGATTAGCAACCAACTAATATGCTGAGACAATCAATTATATTTTAACATTACCAAAATGAATATCGTTCAATATTCCTTGAACCTTGCAAATTGATTGTACCGATGAAGAATTTCTATGTACAGTAATATATGTGAAATTATTATAGCCAGCGGATCTTCTGCAACTGTAGCATTCAGCCAAACGAGTACGAATGCCTCACTCGATTCGTACGTAGTTAGATACTTTATTGGCACATGTCGAACGCGTATAATTACGGTTTCGAAGAACTGTCGGTATATCGAGGTGATGGGCGTTCAACCAGTGAGAAATCTTGTTTCGTTCTTCGTGCTGTCAAATTGTATTATGTTTATAAGGATATATGAACTAGTATACGTGCACGGTACGTTAGCAAGCGTTTTGCTTAGAGAGGGTTCGTTCGTTATTTTCTTGTCCCTCGTCAGGAAGTGGCTAATTTATTATTCACGAGTCGTAAAGTCTTTGAATGATTTTTACGGCATCGCGCGCGAGCTCGCAAACCGGACAGGTGCATAAACGTGTCGTGCGTGTGGATATGTGTATTGTGGGAGTTGGTAGGACCCTCCGCGAAACCTCTCGACTGCAATTATATCGTATATAGCGATGTTATATATTTGCTGGTAACGTTTTCGAGTGGATTTATACGCGCGTGACGTTGTGTTGGCCCAATAGGCGGACCTGTTCACGAGCTTTGTGAACTCTGCTCACTCTGTTAGGAAAAATGCATGAACGTTTAAATTGAAATTTAACTGAGGCGCGATTCTTCGCCCGCGAGCGACGGCGCCCTGAGCGACAACGACGTCGACGACGACGGTTTTTCCCCCGACGCGAGAAAACCTATCTCCTTTCTCTCTTGTAATCGTGTTTAAAACGCATTCGTTTCAATTTTATCCCCTCCTTCGGAGTCACCCGCTTCCCGACTGTACCCGAGATCTCCGTTTCTTTCATGCTCGAGAAATGGAATGGAAATGTAATAAAAAGTTGTAATCGAGGACGCCGGGCTCGTCTCGAGTCAAGTCTCTTTTGCTCTCGTGATTCTGCTGATTCTTTTTCTTCGTCCCTTAAGATCTTTCGGGCGACTAAAATATACATCAAATGGCCGTTGAATTAAACGAAACAATGGCACTCCTTGCCGTACTATTCAGCATACAATTATTCCACAGGCCTCAGTTCTCAGAACCGATTTTTTAAAAACATTTTTCATAAAAATTTGAATAAAATTAATGACAAATTCTACTTGAGATACATTCATTGATAAATTTAACAATACAAATTGATATTTAAGTACAGAAGCAAATATACATGATAACCTTATTAGAAATTTGAACAAATTCAAAACTCTGCATTAAATTTGAAAAAATTAAATAATTCCATATAAAATTAAAAAATTTATCGAAGTTTTTTTTAAATTTAGAAACAAGTCGGAAGGCCTTATTTATATATATAAAGTAAAAAAACAGTTATCGCGTTAACAGACATTTTTGAAAAAATTCGAAACCGCATAAAAATTTAACTATCAAGGGGATTTTAACAAAAATTGGCATGAACGATGATGATTGACCCCTTCATCTATGGTGTAAATTTCAGCTCTATATCTCGAGGCTTTCTCGAGTTATAAAGGTTTACATTTTTTTAGCGTGTAACATACTTACACACACATACACACATACAGACATTTTTTCCAAATCACTTTTGTCGATATTTTGGACCAATCTGAGTGTACTGACATGAAAATCGCGAAAAAAAAAATTTTCACGAAAACAAAGCTTCCTCCATGAGGAAGCAAAAAAGAGGTGAACATAGAAGATTCACGTGGAAGTGGACATTACAAAGAATTGGAGTATCGATCATTAAGGTAGTTCTGTCGGTACGCCGGAGTCATAAATCTCAAAGTCTATATGACATTAAAAAATAATCATACGCATCACTTTGACTGCCTCAATAATAATATCAAAAATAATCGAGAATCCTTCGATATTGTCGTAATCAAATTAAAACGATTATTTGTAAATAGTTGATATGTTTAGTGCGGATTTGACTTCATTTTTACGATAATTAGGTTAGGAAACGTCATTTGGCCCGGTATCGTGTACTTTGACCTTGGTTCAATTAAACATTATTCCGGAGACTTCACCCTTTTTCATGATGCATCAATTCCTGAATGATTTGCGAATCCGTAGTACTTTTTATTTTTCCTCTATCTTTGATCTAAGTATGTTAATTTTCGATTTAAAGATCAATTTTTCCAGCCCTCCCGTTAGCGCCGTGTAAAAAGATCGATTTTCAAGTTTTAATTGTTTATTCAAATACTCGGTAAAAGCCTTCAAGATTTTGTGCAAGTAAAATTGAATAGCTAAATTACAACATGTCAAAAATTCATGCATATGAGTTTGGATGGCCTTCACGACAGAACCACCTTAAGAAGCTATCTGCACTGAGAGAAAAGCATATCGTTGATTTAACGATTTCACATGATAAAACGAATATAGGAAGGCTTGCAGCGTTTTATGGTTGAAACGATGATAATATGGTTCAATAACCGATACTTGCAAGGTTATTGGAAACAAACGTTGAAATCGTATAAGGTAAATGTCCCCATTCCCGTCCATGCTCCCTCTGCCGACCACTTCGACGGAAATAATTATTTACGCGAGTGCTGCGCAAAAATAACAACAATTGAGCATAGTACAATATTCCGAGGACCCTATGTGTGAGAGTATTGCAACGTAAAGAGTAAGTACAATAATACAATCCAAGTTTTGTTCGTATTTCCAAACGCTTGTCGCGAACCGAGCGTATTCTTAACAGTGAGGTTAAGTTGCGTTGACCGCTTCAATAGTCCGTACTGCATCCGGAATTTGTAAAAATCAAATAATTTTTAGTGCAAACGATAGATTATGAGTTCAATTACTGATCCAGCAAAAAAAAAAGTTATAAATAATTTATTTTTCATTTTTTTTACGGTGGTCGAAGTTAGGCACAACGAAATGCCTGGCTGCCCCCATTACCGTAAACGTTATTTAGGCAGTCAAAAAAATGTCTTTATTACAAGGTTTACTTTCTCGGTGATAAAAAAGATTGATATAATTCAATTCTTACAGGATCGCTGCAAAGGACTTGGACTTTTTTCCCTCACTGATCAAAATTTTGAAATATCTCAATTTTTACAGCATCGCAAAAAAAAAGTGTATGTGGAGACGGAAATGTAACATAAGTTCCGAAAAACGAAGTTTTTTATAATTATGCAATAAAAATATTAATGGTACAATCCCAGATCATGTTTATTTTTTTTTTTAATTTTATTACTCTTCGGAATCTCCGTTTCCCTAGTGGTCGAAAATGGGGTCATCGCGGGTCGGGATTGGGCACAGCTGTGTCGGCAGAGGGGACACTAATAAGTATGAATTAATCAGCCTCTATCTGGCGAAATAATTGGCGGAATCGATTGAATAAATCATTTTTAGAAAGAGAATTAACTGAATTTTACAACGGTGCAAAAAAAATCTCCAAATTTAAATTCGTCGCAACGAAAAAAGCCATACAGTTGTCTGGTTGGCCTTATAGGGTACGGGAATGGGGACATTTACCTTATGCAACGAAACGGCATATCTGAAACGATTAAAATAGTTTTTGAAACTATTATCTTTTTGATGATTGCTACTATAATTATATTTGCTAAAACCATAAAATATAGACGTTCCTCCTGGGAATTATATTGATGGTTCATCCAACTATTTTCTTATATTTGCTATAACCATAAAATATAGAAGTTCCTCCTGGGAATTATAGTTTATAGTTAGATTATCGTCGGTCTAACTATATTTTTATTTAAATTACCAGATTTTTCTCTCAGTGTGACATCATCAAAAAAATGTTCACGAAAACAAAGCTTCCTCTATGAGGAAGCAAAAAAGAGGTGAGCATAGAAGATTCACGTGGAAGCGAACATTGCAAAGAATTGGAGTATCGATCGTTAAGAAGCTATCTGACATCATCATATAGCCGCATCCTCTTGGTCGGGATCGTCATCCTCGAGACCTTTGACCGCAGCGAGCTATTCGATTCAATTTGTCCGTCTGACCGAGGGGTTGACCGCTACGACATACCACGTAGGAGAGGGACGACCCTCTATCTATATGCCTATGTGGATTGAAATATCCGACGATTCACGAGAAAGATATTGGAAATAAAATGCTTGACATATTTCGCTCAGAAATAAATCCCCGCTGGCGATCCCGCATGGATTGTCAACACATGTACACGTCATTTGACCGGAGGCATTTTGATGAATGCATGTATAATTTAAACTCTTTATAATAGTTTGACATTGACCCAATTATAGTCACGACTTAATAATTGTCAGTCCTACCACGATATCTTTGACTGCGAAGCTATCCTCAATTGCATGGTTCTAATTTTATAAATATTATATAATTAACCTAATAACTATTATTTCGCAACGATTATCTGTAGATTATATTACAAGGTATTAAGATTATCAGATATATTCTATGAACGTTATGTAAAATAAAATTTCGAGGAAATTTTCTTGAATAAATGGCGAGAAAATACGTAGGCAATCATTAAGGTAGTCTGTTCACATTAGCTAGTTAAATCAGTGCTAAATTTATAATCGCGTTTCTACACATTTTGGTAGTTTTGCCGACTGTTCTGCAGAGTGGCTTGCTCATCAGCATTAGTTCTTAATATATAAATCCATCCACAGACACGGTTTGAAATAAAAATACCCTGATACATACAAATTTCGGATGAGGTTGTTGTCACCCAGTATTATATTAGAAAAAACCGCAATATTAATCTAGTTATAACGAGCAATAGCTTATGTTGTTTGTTAAAAAATGCTGCATTGATTGACCGGACAAATTCTGTATTAGTATTAGTTATTCACAAGTTACAAGCATGTGTATGATGATAGGTTAGAGTAGATAAAAAACGGTTGCAATTTTCTTACAAAGAATACTATAAGAAAATGTCTGCGGTCAATCAATGATGCATCTTTTAATAAACAAAATGAGCTATCGTTCGTCAAAGTCTGATAAAAATTATGGTTTTTTCTAATATAAAACTGGATGACAACAACCTCATCCGACATTTGTATGTATCAGGGTATTTTAATTAAAAACCGTGTCTGTGAATGGATTTATATATTAAGAACTAATGCTGATGAGCAAGCCACTCTGCAGAACAATCGGCAAAACTACCAAAATGTGTAGAAACGCGATTAAAAATTTAGCACTGATTTGACTAGCTAATGTGAACAGACTAGCTTAACTCTTCCTTCTTCACATTTTCTTGCGAAATTTTGTTCAAATTAAATTTTCTTAGCAGTTATTCAAAACTTCGAACAACTTTTGATGCACCCTGCATATTTTTATTATAACAATAATTTTACCGTGAATTCTTCTTTAAAAAAAATAATTCTGGCTTGGAGAAAAAAGATAACCATTAAAAGAATCGACAAATGACTGCCAGCATGAGCAATCGGTCAAGAAGTTCGCACGCTTGTAATTCACGTCTCAAATATGGCCCCTCTCATATATAGCAACATATACTCACCTATTGTGAACTGCGATTCGCACGCATATATAATAGAGGCAAACCTACCAATGCAAGGAGGACAGGCGATGAAAGAGGAAGAGAGAAACCTCCAATATCGTTCCGTTGTCATGCGATTTCGGTGTCCGCCAGGCGCGCAGCCAAGCGACTCCCTTACGTCGATGACAAACAGGTTTCCCGCATGCATGTCTCGTTACGAACACGCCGACGTGTCCCTCCGCCCTCTCTTCCTTCGTGCGAGTGCTCTGTGCGTTTTCCACGTTTTACACTCAGTCCCGAAGGAAAGTGAGTGGGTGTTTAATGATACTGATACGAATGGACGAACGAAAGTTAGATTTGCCTAGTACTTAAGAACTGATCACCAATACAAGCGAGAAAAAAAAAATTATATGATGGATTTAATGTCAAAGGTTGTAAAGTACATTTTTATATTTGAATTGAATATTTCCCTTTCCATTTACTTTATAGCACTGATTTACCGTGACACAAGGTCATCGAATGCTTAGGCTCTTATTAAACCTACATGGAGAGAAATTTCTCTAATTTCTGTGTTGTGACAACAGACAATGAGGACAACAAAAATCGTTACGTTAGGCTTACAAAAAAATTTCTCAGCCCAGCAAAAAGATTTGTCGGCCGAACAAAAGATTTGTCAGCATAGCAAAACTGATTTGTCAGCCGAACAAAAGATTTTCCAGCCTAACCTAACGACTTTTGTTGTCCTCGTTTTATGTTGTCACAACACAGAAATTTCTCTCCGTGTACAACTGCTCAAGTAGTATATTTGTTATAACTATTACAAATTTAATATGGAAAATTACGAAAAAACTTGAAAAGAAGTGAACTTTCGTCGGGAATGCATCCTACATTTTAGTTTTATGATAGAAAAATGCATTTATACGTTAAAATGTAAAAAGTGAATTTTGCGAATCTCCCGTTTTACAATATTTTTATTGAGAACAGTGTAAGATTTTCTTTTAACATAGACTGTGTAGTTCATCTATTTTTTTACATTTTATTTTTACAGAAACATAAGAATTTTCACCGTGAGAATATCAAGATTTTAATTCAAATCGTAAGACAATGTGTTGAGAAAACATGTTAACATAATGCATAATTTGTTAAATATAATTTAACGAACATGGAATATAAAATAACGCATACATTATTTTGTAATAATATCCATAAAAATAGACAAATGATTCCTATTGAAATTTTTGTAATCATACTTTCTCCCAGAGAAAAAAATTAAAATAAATTGGAAACAATGTGAGAGTTTCTACTTTGCAGAGTTTAATTACTCTGCAAAGTCTTTGCGAGAAAGAGGAAACGCGTACAAATGGAAGGAAGAAAATAAGAGAGTCCAGAAAGTGGGGGAAGGGACTCGATGTATTATACAAGCGCTTAATGTAATTGCTAATTACCGGGTAACAATTCGCAGTGCCTCGGGACAGAAGAAAAAAAAACTGGCTAGAAGATATCGCAAGAAAAAGGCTTAATGCGCGCAAGTACGAATGTGTAGTAAACGCGGGATGTCAGAGGACGCCCCACGTCCGGTTCTATATATCTATCCGGGTACATATATATACACTCTGCTCACCAATGCCAGCTCCGTACGATATATGCCTCATTCTTACAGCACTAAGACTATGTATTCGTGGGGCACTTTATACTTAGCTTACTCCAAGCCCGGTACTTAGCGCTGACGCGTAGACATATAGTGAAGGCACTGCGCTAAAATACAACTCGAGATATCTGAGAGAAGCGGAAAGACTCGTGGCTGAACATTGTGGCATTCAGGATATTCAAGATCCATCGAAATTTGTAGCAGTGCAGTTCATTACAGCAATTCACTCCAATATGCATGTCCGCTTTAAATGCCACAATTAACATTTTAGCCATCTTGCTTTCTCATAGAGAAAGATTTGTCCATAGAACCGAATTAAATTCTCAGAATTTGATGAAAACAAAAATGCTTTGAAATGTCCCTAAAAAAAAATCTTAAAAAGAATTTCCATGTCTGTGTGTTTTTAAAAATTGTTTTGTTTAATTATTGTTAATTAAGTAGAATTAGATGAATCGAAGCGCTGACGCGTAACGGCGAGAAAACAATTAACTTAGAAATTAATGTGAAGGTACTGGTAGTTTTTATTCATAATATATGGTACAGTAATTTTTATGATTTTCTTTCATTTTATATTGAAAGTACTTCAATTTTAATAATCTGCTTCAATTTCATAGTAAAAGTGCATTAATTTTATATTAAAATTGTAGACTAAACTTAATTGACGAATTTATGCATAAAGACTTGCAGTCTTTTTTCACAGTGTAGACACATAGTGAAGGCACTGCGCTAAAATATAACTCGAGATATCTGAGAGAAGCGGAAAGACTCGTGGCTGAACATTGTGGCATTCAGAAAATTCAAGACCCATCGAAATTTGTAGCAGTGCAGTTCATTACAGCAATTCACTCCAACATGCATGTGCGCTTTAAATGCCACAATTAACATTTTAGCCATTTTGGTTTCTCCTAGAGAAAGATTTGTCCATAAAACCGCATTAAATTCTCAGAATTTGATGCAAACGAAAAATGCTTTGAAATACCCCGAAAAAGAAATATTTAAAAAAATTCCCATGTCTGTGCGTTTTTAAAAGTTGTTTTGTTTATTTATTCTTAATTAATTAGATGATAGATGAATCGGAAAATAACAACGACTAGAATCTCACATATTTTCAAAGTTAAATTAACTTACTAATATTTAAAGCGAACTAACTTACTGACTCACTTACCTAATTCTAATTAGTATTTGGGACTAACTAATAACTAGTTAATGTAACCATAAAAACTGTCGAACAGCATAATAATGAACAGTTGCCAAACAAGAAGAAGAATCTTGTATTACATAAGTAGTAGGCTAAAAAAAACCTCAACTATTTTTCTTTACTTGCTACCATCTATTATTAATAAATATTGTAATTATGTAATACTCAGAAAAAGTTATTGTGACTATCAAAATAGTTGCGTGCACCAACAATTTGTAACTATACAGCTGTTACTTATAGTTACCAGAAATATACCACTACAATTTCTCCGAGTGTGCAAATATTTCCAGTGCCAAGCGTATCTCCTCTTATTCAGGTCTTTTTATGGTCACGCTTCCGTGATCGTCTGATACAACGCTGCAACAACATTCCACGAGCGATGAGCCCATGCCTGGCACGTGATAACTTTTACTCGTAAAAGTGTTTTAAGTAATTCTCTTCTCTCAATCACTATGCATGGGCTATTACAAATGTACGTATGCAATTCGTTAATTTTTGTTGTTGCTCTGAAACGCGATGAATACAGGAGAAGCTCGACAATCCACGTTTCAATGGACCACGAGCAGACCGACTGATCGCGTTGCACACACGTTTTGCGGTCGCGTGTTTCGCGTGACACGCGCATCGACGCGAGACCACCGACAAGAACCGGCAGAACCGCGTGGCTGCGTGCGAGACGAGCCTAAATGTGTAACGTGTTGATGATGATTGTCGGCGACTCTGCCAGTGGGAAGGGAGATGGGAAAAAGAGCGAAAGTCGAGCGAAAGGAGATACCTGCGATGCATAGGAGTCGCTCCGCTCGACGATGCATGTCTCGTCCTCTCAGTGCACGAAATATATTTCAATGTACGACTCAATTAGCCCTTTCGGGTTGCGGCAAACCAACGGTTTTACAAGGATAACAATATTTTTTTCATTGCAAGATTAAAAATGTCATATTCGATATAATAGATAAATAAAATTATGCTACCAATAGATTTTTTTACTCCGCATTTTTTCATTAAGAAATTCCATGAGCAATATTCACAATTACCGCGAGAAATTCGCTGTTAAAAGTAAAAGTTTACCGGTAATGTTAGACAAAAACGTTTTCAAGACATTGGAAAAAATCTGGGTCTACCTACATCGCTGAAAAATGGTTTAAACACAAAGAAAAAAATGTGACATAGTGATTGAACTAAGCCAAAATTATTAAGATCTTCGGCAAACTGTAACTACAATAGAACCCATTGCGCAAAATTGTAATTTATACTTTTACAAATTGTATGTAATGCCTGGTCGCTAATAACCACGTAGTTGATGCGACCTTAAATAAATGCAATAAAAGAGAAAAAAATACGTTTTCCAGATATACATATTTTATAATTTGCTTTAAATATTTTGCAAGGGAATCCACGGTGAGTCACAGTGGCCCTATATTATTTGTTCCATAGCACAATTTTGTCAGTTTTAGCACTTTTGCAGTAAAAAATTAAGAATTTAATTGATACACAAAATTGTCACTTAATTCACAAAAAAAAAAACAATCGTAATGAATAACGTTGTATCTATTTTACAAATAATTCTGTGACATAGTGATTGAACTATGCCAAAATTATTAAGATCTTCGACAAAGTGTAACTACAATAGAACCCATTGCGCAAAATTGTAATTTATACTTTTACAAATTGTATTTAATGACTTGTCGCTAATAATCACGTAGTTGATGCGACCTTAAATAAATGCAATAAAAGAGAAAAAAAATACGTTTTCCAGATATACATATTTTATAATTTGCTTTAAGTATTTTGCAAGGGAATCCACGGTGAGTCACAGTGGCCCTATATTATTTGTTCCATAGCACAATTTTGTCAGTTTTAGCACTTTTGCAGTAAAAAATTAAGAATTTAATTGATACACGAAATTGTCACTTAATTCACAAAAAAAAAAAAAATAATCGTAATGAATAACGTTGTTTCTATTTTACAAATAATTCTGTGACATAGTGATTGAACTATGCCAAAAGTATTAAGATCTTCGACAAACTGTAACTACAATAGAACCCATTGCGCAAAATTGTAATTTATACTTTTACAAATTGTATGTAATGACTTGTCGCTAATAATCACGTAGTTGATGCGACCTTAAATAAATGCAATAAAAGAGAAAAAAAATACGTTTTCCAGATATACATATTTTATAATTTGCTTTAAATATTTTGCAAGGGAATCCATGGTGAATCACAGTGGCCCTATATTATTTGTTCTATAGCACAATTTTGTCAGTTTTAGTACTTTTACAGTAAAAAATTACGAATTTACTTGATACACAAAATTGTCACTTAATTTAAAAAAAAACAATCGTAATGAATAACGTTGTATCTATTTTACAAATAATTCTGTGACATAGTGATTGAACTATGCCAAAAGTATTAAGATCTTCGGCAAACTGTAACTACAATAGAACCCATTGCGCAAAATTGTAATTTATACTTTTACAAATTGTATTTAATGACTGGTCGCTAATAACCACTAATTGATGCGACCTTAAATAAATGCAATAAAAGAGAAAAAAAAACGTTTTCCAGATATATATATTTTATAATTTGCTTTAAATATTTTGCATGGGATTCCACAGTGGCCCTATATTATTTGTTCCATAGCACAATTTTTTCAGTTTTAGTACTTTTGCAGTAAAAAATTAAGAATTTAATTGATACACAAAATTGTCACTTAATGCACAAAAAAAAGAAAAAATCGTAATGAATAACGTTGTCTATTTTTAGTATCGTAATGAATAACGTTGTTATCTATTTTACAAATAATTGTCTACTTTAAACTACACGCTGGTCTAACTCGTGGGAATTAATAGAGACATCGATTGTCGATGAGTATATTACTATGAATATCGCGTAGGCTGATGGAGATACAGTCGCAGAAGGATCACCATTCACCCCTCTAGTTTTGAAAGTGGTTACTCGAGTGCCTATACATATTTACTGTAGAAGTACCGAGAGCGGAGTGGAGACACTCGAGTAGATATCCGGTTGATGCTATTATAGTGGTACATCATGTATATACGGTTTATAGAAATCCTAGAGCATCAGGACTCGTCTGGTTGCAATGTTACTGCGGTACCAGTGGAAGCACTCGAGGCCCCTCTTCGCCCTCTCGAGAGACACTGAGATCTTAGATATATACCTGGTTGAGTCGACACGCAGCCGACAGCCAACATGGGGAAATACATATGGGATCTTCCATACCAAATTTACATGAATCTCATAGTCATGATTTTGAGCACTGATTATTTATTAATTATTTTTTTTCCAAACATTCTAAATGCATATTTATGAATAATTCTTTTGAATTATTCCAGTAGCCATTAATCAAAAATATTAACCCTTTAACTGTCAACATAGCATATTTTTGCATTGAAGGAATAGCTACCCACATAGAAAAATATATATGTAACATATACGTTAAATATATGGTGCCAGAAAGTTCTATATGCTGCATATATTCTGCATATATGTGTGCAAAAATATATTCAAAATATATGGGATATATGTATGGAATATATGTAAAATATATTTCATATACATTTAGCGCCAAAAAGTTCTATACGTCGAATATATGGTGCATATATTTCTATTTCCATGTGGGTATTCTTTAAGTATGTTCGACTGTTCCACACTAGACAAATCAGTGCTAAGTTTTTGTAATTGTTTCATTAAAGTTTAATGCATTAAATAAAAATAGTAGAGAGTAGTTTGAATTGAAGCATGCATGCTTAACCCAAAGAACGATTAATAGTGCCGGATTTGCATACAGATTAACCAATTGACGTTACTTTCCAATGGGATACATTTTCGTTCAGTTTTTTCCAAGAATAATCTATAATTTTTTGGCAATTTTGATGAGTGATGGCTCATTCTCTTTCTTGAAAGATGCTCTACAAATTGACCGACTGGATATTTGATATTATTGATCGTTCAATAATTGTAGCCTGTTGTTTAACAAAAATCAAAATACTTTCATAAACAAATAGCTATAATTATTAAACGATCAATAATATCAAATATACAGCCGGTCAATTCGTAGAGCATCTTTTAAAACAGAGAATGAGCAATCACTCATCAAAATTGGCAAAAAATTATAGATTATTCTTGGAAAAAACTGATCGAAAATGTATCTCATCGAAAAGTAACGTTAATCAGTTAATGTTTATACAAATCCGTCACTATTCATTTCTCTCTCGGTTAAGTGTACATGCTTCAATACAAATCAACGCTCCACTACAGTTATTTAACGCATTAAACTTTAATGGAACAATTTAAAAAATTTAGCTCTGAATTGACTAGTGTGAAACAGTCGAACATCCTTAAAGCATCTTTTTCTATAGAATTAAAAAAATTGGGAAAAATTTTGCCTACAATAGAACTAAATAAGGAATGCATTCCACATTTTTATTTCATGGAAGAAAAACGTATTTAGATTTCAGAGTAAAAAAAATGTATTATAAAAAAGTGCCATTATCCCATTATTTGGATTCGGCAAAGTGTTCAACATTCGAAGAAAACTTACTATTTGTTAAGGGGAATTAATTTGTCACATGAAGGATTAAGAAATACTCCAAAAATTTGTATGAGAATTTAATGGTTTTGTTCAAAGTAAGTTGGCCTTAATTTTTATATTTATTTATATCGTGGAGCACTCAGAGAAATCGTAGTAGTACAGTCAACTATAAAGTGACAATTATTAAGATTTAGTCCATCCAACTATTTTCATAATTACGATAGCTGTGAAAATAATTATGGCAACTATTTGATAGTTGTGGCAACTATTAAAAAATTGCTTGTATGAACTAAACATGAATAGTTATCACTTTATAGTTACAAATACGACAATTTTCTTTCAGTGAGCGGATCCGAAAAGTTGACTGACAGAATAAGGTCGGTTTGGTATAGAATGGCCCATATACACTGCATCTAATGCACTGGCTTCTCCGCGCTCACCATCCTACAGTATGGACGCCTTTATCGGTACATATAACCACTTCTATGTACATTTCAACTGCTGAGTGTAACTGCTCTGCCGCTGTTGGTATTCGCTGCTCAGACTCATACTGGCGACCGTGTTCCTATCATTAAAACGTAATCACTGTGCGCGCTCGCGGCAATGCTAATTTGTCGGTTAATTAATGCTCCCGGTTCTCCCATTGTACTTCCCTTACTCTCTGCTCTCTATCTTGGGCGCTTTTAGCATAAGCTATATTTATTTTTTTTACACGGGAAATATAGAATAATGAAATCGACGATGCAACGATGGATATTACTATTCTGTGAAGCAGTAATTTGCGACGATAAAATCGAAGCGCGAGTACTACAATAGGAGTCTCCATATTTTTACCAGCTGGACCCCCCACCGTTTGAACAGTTCTTAGATGGAGTCATTGGAATTTGCTCTCAGCCATTTAAATTTACTTTAAGCGAATTTACTTTGAGCCAAATGAATATACTTTGCACCAGTTGAATTTACTTTGAGCCATTTACATTTACTTTGTGCCATTCAAATTTATTTTGCGCCATTTAAATGTATTTTGAACAATCGAAATTTATTTTGAGTCATTTACATTTACTTTGTGCCATTCAAATTTTTTTTGCGCCATTTATATTTACTTAACGCCATTTATATTTACTTTGCGCCATTTATATTTACTTTGCGCCATTCAATTTTATTTTGCGCCATTTATATTTACTTTGCGCCACTCAAATTTATTTTGAGCCATTTAAATTTACTTTGAGTCATTTAAATTTACTTTCAGCCATTTAAATTTACTTTCAACCAACTGAATTTAATTTAAGCCAATCTCCATACCAATTGAATTTATTTTAAGTCATATGAATTTAATTTGGAAGAACTTTATTTACTTTGAGCCAAATAAATTTAGTTCCAGCAAATGGAACTTCACTTTGACGGTTGGTTTAAAATAAATTTTGACCTCTGTCATAATTGCAATAATATCCTTTATGGTGTTTAAGTACATCATATTAAAGAAATTCTCTTGTAACAAGTGTGTAAGAGATAAACGCGAATAATTTGCGAGAGTCGTGCGAGAGGCTTTTGTTCGGTACATATGGAGACGATAAGGAAAAGAAGAAAAAGAGGATTATCTCGAGGACGTGACGGTGCATTCTCGTATATATGTGGCGCCCGATGCATTCATACCTGTGCGAGGTGTTGCTCCTCGAAGACACTCGAGTGTATTTCCTGCTCGGATTGTTCCACGCATTCGCGACGCTTACGAGCACTGAATTAATTGCACCGGATAATTACAATCTACAACCAACTCCACGTTACGCTATACACTTTCTGGTAAAACTCTGCCACAATGTTAACCTCAAAAAAAGAGCATTTTGAAATAGAGAAGAATAACAAATGATCATCGTAAATGCGGTGTCGAGACAATTCATCCAATGATGATTGAACCTGTATACAATTGATCCAATAAAATTGATGTATTGAATAAAGTAGAAGCTTAGATTTATAGCTGCAATAAAATTTTAATACCACGATACTTCGTGTGAAAAGTAAATAAAGTATGCACATACTTTAATAAACTAAAGCTCATATTAGAAAACTACTTTAATAACCTCACTACACAAGGAATCTTTAAGGCTTCTTCTAGGTTATTTTAGCTTCCTTTAGGTGCACGAATAAAACAGTTTAGTTGGGATAGACAAATTACACTGAGAGAAAAATCTGGTATTTTAAATAAAAATATAGTTAGACCGACGATAATCTAACTATAAACTATAATTCCCAGGAGGAACGTCTATATTTTATGGTTATAGCAAATATAAGAAAATAGTTGGATGAACCATTAATATAATTCCCAGGCGGAACGTCTCTACTTTATGGTTATAGCAAATATAATTATAGTAACAATCATCAAAATGATAATAGTTTCAAAAACTATTCTAATAGTTTCAAATATGCCGTTTCGTTGCATCGACGATTTCAACGTTTGTTTCCAATAACCTTGCAAGTATCGTTCATTGAATCATATTATCATCGGTTCAACCATAAAACATTGCAAACCGTCCTATATTCGTTTTATCATGTGAAATCGTTAAATCAACGATATGCTTTTTCTCTCAGTGTACTAGTTAAATATGAGCTAGATGATTAATTAGTTCGATCAACCAAGATATTGGTTACGACTACCAAATTTATGGTTGGTATAACCAATTAATCGATCCCCACATATGTTTAACCAGTAACTTGGTTATCCCAACTAAACTGTTTTTTTCGTGTACTTTTAGGTTCGATTGGACGGTTTATCTTGATGATTAAACTGTCCATTGGGCGAATTGGCTCGTTGGATAAATCGTACCCAACCTCAACAAATACAGTTCGTCATTGGAGGTGCAAGAATCCTTCGATGGCTTTTACAACGGGACAAGAGTTGATTGTTATTAGTCATTAGCATTGCTATTACCCCGCGAATTGTAATGAACGAAGTAGCACAACGGTTGGTGCATCAATAAAGACGGTTAAAACAAGAGGAAAGAAAGAGGAGAAGCGTGGGTCATTGTTAGTGGGAACAAAACTGATTAGTACAGAAGTAGATCGTAGCCTATTGTCATGAAGACGCCTCTCCAGAGCTCCGATAATTAAGAGCGCGTTTGACGACGCTTTCTGTTGCTTGTAAAGGGTCGGAACTACGGGAAAAGGAGACTCATACCTCAGTGAGAGGCCCGTGCGAATGTCGAAGCGAAGGAGAGCCGGACTGAAAAGGAAATCCGAAGAAGGAAGGCTGAGGTACTAGCAGAGCTCTATCGAACTCTTCTCTTTTTTTTCTTGCAGTCGTTTGCCGGCGCGAGAACGCACCACCCTCTTGAGAGTCTCGCACTCGAGTGCCACTCGATCCGCGCTGCTTGAGGGTCTCGAGCATCGCCGAAAGCGAAGCAGGATATATATATACATATATATGAATGGAGAAAGAGAGAACTGGAGAACGGAAGCTGTTGCAAGAAAGCTTGCAAAGCTTTTTGGTGCCTCGCTCTCGGTTTCGTAAGACAATACGAGAGAAAGACTCTCTTAATACCCGATCCCCGGATCATTGTGCGATGCTTTGGTAATTACTTGTCGCTGTACTCTGCAGTATTATACTTGATACTTTCGACGCTGTCTGTAACCGTAAATATAACGAATAACCTAAAATCTATATATTGGTCTTTCGTTGAGATCATTCCTTTCAACCACCCCTTCGATCGTGAAGTACTCTTCAGCAGAAAGCAACAGTATATTCACTGAGAGAATTTTGCAGTACAATTAAATAATGGTGTCAGCAGTGCACCCGGAGATCTTTTGGTAATCTCGATAATTATGAGTGTCAACAATTAATTTGCTGTTAGTATAGAATAGAAGAGAAAATTTGCTTACGCTCCGGAACAAAACCCTTAAAAGAACAAAGCATGAAGTACAAATATGACACAAAAAGGAAACTGACACTAATATCAAGATGAAGAATTACGAACTATTATATAGTTACGGTAAAAATAAAATATAGTTAAAAGTTTTTACCCTACACGCAAAAAAAGACTTGGTTAGAACAACCAAGTGCCTTGGTTATATATGCGCCAGACGATTAATTGGTTAGACCAACCAAGTAATTTGTTAGGCTACCAATTTCTTGGTTGAACTAACCAAGTCACTTGGTAAGCTAACCTAGGCTACCAATTTCTTGGTTGAACTAACCAAGTCACTAACCAAGTCACTACTTGGTAAGCTAACCAAGTGACTTGGTTAGACCAACCAAGAAATTGGTAGCCTAACAAATTCCTTGGTAAGCTAACCAAGTGACTTAGTTAGACCAACTAAGAAATTGGTAGCCTAACAAATGACTTGGTTGGTCTAACCAATTAATCGTCTAGGGCATATGTAACCAAGGCACTTGTTTGTTCCAACCAAGCCTTTTTTCCGTGTACACTGAGAAAAAGGCTTAGTTGGGCTTGGTTAAAAATTGTACCACGAAAAATTTGGTAAGCGCAATCAAGCTATTGGTGAGGCTTACTAAATACTTGGTTATCTTACTAAATTGTTGGTTATGTTAAGCAATAACTTGATTCTACCCACCAAGTTTTCTTAGTAACATTTTTAACCAAGTTTTTAGTCGTTCTAACCAAAGTTTTTTCTGAGTGTAGTAGTTATGTTAGTTATGAATATTCCATTTTAGTCGTAGGGTATCTTTGGTTCAATTCAAAGTTTTACTAACAGAAGCCATACTGTTTATCTTTCTAGCCGTTTGTACACAATACAGAATGAATTGAATGAAAATTAATAATTACGTTTTCGACCTTCGCCATGCACGTAACTAGACGAGCACTATGATTCACGTTGTAGGGAATCAATGTAAGAGTATACGCGGCAAAACGTAGCTTTTTTTCAGGTGAGCGAGCGAGTCTGCGAGGCGCGTGACGCGATTAGCACAAACCCCCGCTTACCATCGTATCATGATCCTGACCTGCGAGCCTCGAGTTCCACGAGGCGGACGAACCCCTCGTAGACCCTTCCACTTTCATCTCATGCTCGCTGTGTTCAGATTCATACTTTTCATACTATAGTAACACTAATAATAATAATAACAGTATTCGTGTAGTTCAACTCGTGTCAGAAAGCTGCAGAGCGAAACTCCGCCTCCCTTATAATACTACAGACTCCAACATAATGCGAGCACAACGTGGAACTCGCTGTTTGGCTGGTGATGCAGGACAATACAGGGATAGGGATTGCAGTATCGCTTCAGTCCTCCATTTCAAGTGCCACCCAAGAGGAAGGGGGTATAGAATATGGAGAGAGAGAGAAAGCAAGTAAAAATGTTGGGCCCAACCCTTTTCGCCCATTGCGTACAATACAAGTATACAATCACGCCCAGAATTTGTAACTAACAACTGGAGCACTTATAGAATTTATTGTAGCAGAGATAGGCTCTTTCCTCTAAACTTGAATACACTCATAAAAAATATTAAAAATTGACACTTTAATTGTCAATATCATACTTTTAACAAACAGGAAAATAGCTTATGGCAAATCAATGGTTATTCAATTCTTCTGTCCCTCAGTACAATTGGAAATCATCTAGCGCTATGTTTTGTAAAAATTGTGACACTGGCAAAAAAATTGATTCTGGAAATTCAATATTATCCAAATCCTATTGCATATAAAAATTTCCAATGTCGTCTGACTTGCATATGCTTTTCAATATTATCTTAAGGAAAGTTCTTAGGTTTTCCATGCTGCGCATGATTCAGATGAAACTACTAGGCAGATTGGAATGGTTGACATCTCATTTTCTTCTTCATCAAACGATACACCGGCTAAATGAAGCAAACTATTTTTTTTTCATTCTGAAAGCAAAGATAATCACTGATTTAGAAAATAGCATAAAATTTATTTATTAATAATTATGTCACTTAAAAAATACCACCTTTTACTAACATTTGCTCCATTTAGCCAGTGTATGTTTTTATGAAGAAGAAAATGATACATCAACCATTCCAATCTGCCTAGTAGCTTGATCTGAATCATGCGCAGAATGGAAAACCTAAGAACTTTGCTTAAGATAATATTGAAAAGCATATGCAAGTCAGACGACAATGAAAAATCCTTTCATCGAGTACCAACAATATAGTGCGTTGGGCATTTTTATATGCAATAGGATTTGGATGATAATGAATTTCCAAAATCAGTTTTTTTACCTGACTCCATCCCCTTAAAGATTTTTATATTTTACTACGAAACCTATTTAATTATTGATTCTTACATAAATTTTCAAATCCCCAAATATCTATTACAGATATTTATTACCCTTTTAAAAAATACAAACATTTATTAAAAAGGCAATCGTATTGCTTTTTCCATAGAAACCCATGGTAAATCTTTCATTTTTGGATTCATTAATTTACGTATGGAGAGAGAAAGAAAGCAAGTAAAAATGTTGGGCCCAACCCTTTTCGCCCATTGCGTACAATACAAGTATACAATCACGCCCAGAATTTGTAACTAACAACTGGAGCACTTATAGAATTTATTGTAGCAGAGATAGGCTCTTTCCTCTAAACTTGAATACACTCATAAAAAATATTAAAAATTGACACTTTAATTGTCAATATCATACTTGTAACAAATGGGAAAATAGCTTATGGCAAATCAATGGTTATTCAATTCTTCTGTCCCTCAGTACAATTGGAAATAATCTAGCGCCATATTTTGTAAAAATTGTGACACTGGCAAAAAAATTGATTCTGGAAATTCAATATTATGCAAATCCTATTGCATATAAAAATGTCCAATGCACTATATTGTTGGTGCTCGATGAAAGGATTTTTTACTGTCGCCTGACTTGCATATGCTTTTCAATATTATCTTAAGCAAAGTTCTTAGGTTTTCCATTCTGCGCATGATTCAGATCAAACTACTAGGCAGATTGGAATGGTTGACATCTCATTTTCTTCTTCATCAAACGATACACCGGCTAAATGAAGCAAACTATTTTTTTTCATTCTAAAAGCAAAGATAATCACTGATTTAGAAAATAGCATAAAATTTATTTATTAATAATGATGTCACTTAAAAAATACCACCTTTTATTAACATTTGCTCCATTTAGCCGGTGTATCGTTTCATGAAGAAGAAAATGATACGTCAACCATTCCAATCTGCCTAGTAGCTTGATCTGAATCATGCGCAGAATGGAAAACCTAAGAACTTTGCTTAAGATAATATTAAAAAGCATATGCAAGTCAGACGACAATGAAAAATCCTTTCATCGAGTACCAACAATATAGTGCGTTGGGCATTTTTATATGCAATAGGATTTGGATGATATTGAATTTCCAAAATCAGTTTTTTTACCTGACTCCATCCCCTTAAAGGTTTTTATATTTTACTACGAAACCTATTTAATTATTGATTCTTACATAAATTTTCAAATCCCCAAATATCTATTACAGATATTTATTACCCTTTTAAAAAATACAAACATTTATTAAAAAGGCAATCGTGTTGCTTTTTCCATAGAAACCCATGGTAAATCTTTCATTTTTGGATTCATTAATTTACGTATGGAGAGAGAAAGAAAGCAAGTAAAAATGTTGGGCCCAACCCTTTTCGCCCATTGCGTACAATACAAGTATACAATCACGCCCAGAATTTGTAACTAACAACTGGAGCACTTATAGAATTTATTGTAGCAGAGATAGGCTCTTTCCTCTAAACTTGAATACACTCATAGAAAATATTAAAAATTGACACTTTAATTGTCAATATTATACTTGTAACAAATGGGAAAATAGCTTATGGCAAATCAATGGTTATTCAATTCTTCTGTCCCTCAGTACAATTGGAAATAATCTAGCGCCATATTTTGTAAAAATTGTGACACTGGCAAAAAAATTGATTCTGGAAATTCAATATTATGCAAATCCTATTGCATATAAAAATGTCCAATGCACTATATTGTTAGTGCTCGATGAAAGGATTTTTTACTGTCGTCTGACTTGCATATGCTTTTCAATATTATCTTAAGGAAAGTTCTTAGGTTTTCCATTCTGCGCATGATTCAGATCAAACTACTAGGCAGATTGGAATGGTTGACATCTCATTTTCTTCTTCATCAAACGATACACCGGCTAAATGAAGCAAACTATTTTTTTTCATTCTAAAAGCAAAGATAATCACTGATTTAGAAAATAGCATAAAATTTATTTATTAATAATTATGTCACTTAAAAAATACCACCTTTTATTAACATTTGCTCCATTTAGCCAGTGTATGTTTTTATGAAGAAGAAAATGATACATCAACCATTCCAATCTGCCTAGTAGCTTGCTCTGAATCATGCGCAGAATGGAAAACCTAAGAACTTTGCTTAAGATAATATTGAAAAGCATATGCAAGTCAGACGACAATGAAAAATCCTTTCATCGAGTACCAACAATATAGTGCGTTGGGCATTTTTATATGCAATAGGATTTGGATGATATTGAATTTCCAAAATCAGTTTTTTTACCTGGCTCCATCCCCTTAAAGGTTTTTATATTTTACTACGAAACCTATTTAATTATTGATTCTTACATAAATTTCCAAATCCCCAAATATTTATTACAGATATTTATTACCCTTTTAAAAAATACAAACATTTATTAAAAAGGCAATCGTATTGCTTTTTCCATAGAAACCCATGGTAAATCTTTCATTTTTGGATTCATTAATTTACGTATGGAGAGAGAAAGAAAGCAAGTAAAAATGTTGGGCCCAACCCTTTTCGCCCATTGCGTACAATACAAGTATACAATCACGCCCAGAATTTGTAACTAACAACTGGAGCACTTATAGAATTTATTGTAGCAGAGATAGGCTCTTTCCTCTAAACTTGAATACACTCATAAAAAATATTAAAAATTGACACTTTAATTGTCAATATCATACTTTTAACAAACAGGAAAATAGCTTATGGCAAATCAATGGCTATTCAATTCTTCTGTCCCTCAGTACAATTGGAAATAATCTAGTGCTATGTTTTGTAAAAATTGTGACACTGGCAAAAAAATTGATTCTGGAAATTCAATATTATGCAAATCCTATTGCATATAAAAATGTCCAATGCACTTTATTGTTGGTGCTCGATGAAAGGATTTTTTACTGTCGCCTGACTTGCATATGCTTTTCAATATTATCTTAAGGAAAGTTCTTAGGTTTTCCATTCTGCGCATGATTCAGATCAAACTACTAGGCAGATTGGAATGGTTGACATCTCATTTTCTTCTTCATCAAACGATACACCGGCTAAATGAAGCAAACTATTTTTTTTCATTCTAAAAGCAAAGATAATCACTGATTTAGAAAATAGCATAAAATTTATTTATTAATAATGATGTCACTTAAAAAATACCACCTTTTATTAAAATTTGCTCCATTTAGCCAGTGTATGTTTTTATGAAGAAGAAAATGATACATCAACCATTCCAATCTGCCTAGTAGCTTGATCTGAATCATGCGCAGAATGGAAAACCTAAGAACTTTGCTTAAGATAATATTGAAAAGCATATGCAAGTCAGACGACAATGAAAAATCCTTTCATCGAGTACCAACAATATAGTGCGTTGGGCATTTTTATATGCAATAGGATTTGGATGATATTGAATTTCCAAAATCAGTTTTTTTACCTGACTCCATCCCCTTAAAGGTTTTTATATTTTACTACGAAACCTATTTAATTATTGATTCTTACATAAATTTTCAAATCCCCAAATATCTATTACAGATATTTTTACCCTTTTAAAAAATACAAACATTTATTAAAAAGGCAGTCGTATTGCTTTTTCCATAGAAACCCATGGTAAATATTTCATTTTTGGATTCATTAATTTACGTATGTAGCCGATAGCCGCGCTTGAGTTTTTCCACACAGACATTGTCTCTATGCATTATTTGTATGATATAAAAATGAAGTAAAATGTATCTAATAATTGAGTCCGTAACCACAGCAAGTAATCTCTATATTTTTCAATTATGTGTAATTAAACAATCCTGTCGGATGTCAGAGGGTGTTGCAAAGTGTACGATCGTGAATAGATTCGTTCCGTCGCGTGATTTTCACTTTTACCGGAAAATCAATATTGTCGGACTCTGATCTCTGGGCTGATGCTGTTGTGTACGAAAAAAAAAGAAGGAAACGGGAGAAAAATAATAAAATAGCAACGAGAGAGGAGAACCGATCCACGCGATAACCGACACATGGCCGGACGAACGCCTTGCATGCTGTTCGCTGCTGGGGTGACGGAGTACCTGAAAACGTTTTTTTTTTTTTCCCAGCAATAGAGGCAACGGTAGAAGCTAGAGCATTGCCGCTGGAGCGAAGTGGCCACTGCTAGCCATCCATCGCACCGTATCGATCAACGACAGAAACGTGCCGAACAATACGACCCCGTTTCTTTATTGCAGTCATCAGTCATTCGGTATAAATATTAAATTCGCTAAAAAACGCACCTCGACGTCCTCGGGCTCGGGGGGGTCGAAGTTGCAACGTCAGCGTGCGAGACAAAGCGGTCCCGAACCCGGTATTACCGAGCGGTAGCAGCAGCTGACCGGTATCGTTCGCAAAGGGCTCTTCTTCTGCTGATCAGCACGGCCGAGACTGGGGTTAGGATTCCCGATCGTTTCGCACCCGAATTTTCATCGGGACGAATTAATTCTCGTGCAATCATACGAATATCGTCATCGTCATTCCATCTTCCGCATACTCGGGAAAAAATCTGATATTGGTGACCATAAAGACACAAATGTTGATTTTTAGTCGTTACTACGAAATATTCACCTACAACTATAAAAAACAGTCGCATGATCTGTTAATAGTTCTCATTTTATAGTTTCCAATACTATCACGATTATTCTGAGTGTATTTGTGCAGAGTTAAAAATACGGTATTAAAAACAGGATCTTCGTATTAATCTACACCGACAATTATGTCAGTGGCACGTATGGAATAACTGACTTCAATTTGCGATATAACCTGAAAACTTTAAACATATTTTACTTGAAAATAGGAAAATGATATTCAATTACTGTTTTGGATTTAATTAAGTTGAAGCTTTGAGGTGGAAAGCGAATAATTTGAACATTTCTTATCGGTACATTATATTGCTCTCTTTTAATATATGTTTTAAATTAGATTATATTCACCTTTAACAAATTTTCTACCAGTCAAGCCATGAGAGTGAAAATTAGGCCTGTGTCATAACTTTTCTAACAATTACTTCTGCAACTTAATACTTAAACCTAGCTACTCATTTTATCATTTTTTTTCGAAATTAAATCAGCGATATTTAAAAAATTTTACAACATAACGTGATCAACTACTTGCACCATATTCCTTCAACCCTCAATGGTCAAAACCCTTTCCCATCAATCCAATTTTAAAAAATCATGAAGATCCAACACTGTGCTGAATGAAAATAGTAGACAAAAAGCAGTTTTTCAGCACAATTTTTTCAATTTTTCCGTCTAAAATGTTTTCCTGACATCAAATTACACTGTAAGATGCATAAATCTCCGTTATTTCTTAATTTCAAGAGAAAATTAATAAAAATATGTATATTAAATTTTTTCCTCGGTAAGAATTTATCGCATACTTACAATACATTAGTTAGCGAATCTATAACAGGTGCCCAACATTTGGATATTCAGGTAACACTCGGAAAACCAAAGCACCAGTAAAAATCAACTAATTTTTTGGGCAGGGTGGGAAAAGTCTCGGACGATTCGATTAGCGTGAAAATCACGATTGTTCCAAGCTCTCGGGATGCATTTGAAGAAATGGATGTTGAGGGAGTCGGCGTACCTTGGAACAAGACTCTACGAGGTCGAAACAAAGATACGCTCTGTCTACGATGTCCGAGGATGAGGAGGATCCACGAGGGATTGAAGAACCCGAAATCATTAACGAATCATTACGAAGCGCGTCGGCGCTCAGTGTTGAACGCCCGGAACCCTTGAAACAAAACTATTAATGATTTCTATTTGTATTCGTGTTCGTCGACGTGGTTCGACGGACTCTAAGCATAAGAAGGAGGAGAGGAAGTCTTAGCCCGAGGCTCATTCGGCACGAGAGAGACAGACAAGACGCGTCGGTGAATTATGTGAGAAGTTGGCTTATTTTCGTTGCGCCGGACTCCCGCGGCGCGAACAAATCGTCCTTTCGCTTTCTTCGCTTCTCGCTTACTGTGCCCGACGCCCTTTTGTTTCTCTCACTCTCCGTGCCACAAAGTTCGTTGTTTCATCTGTTCTATCATCAGTCTTTTTTTTTTGTTTCACGTCTAACGAAAAGCCGCAGAAATGGTGAAGGGCCTGCCCTAGGGTCTCAAAGGCGAGAAGTCATTATCTTGGACTGTTAAAAATCTAGAAAGTTTAATTGTCAATTTCATACATGTAACAAATAGGAAAATAGCTTGAGTGGGGGTAAAAATAGCGAATGACCAAAATAGCGAATTCCAAAATAATGAACGTCTGAATCTAGAATGGCCATCATTATGAAATACGCTATTTTAACCATTCGCTATTTTCATTCCATTTTAATAGAATGGGCATCAAAATAGCGAATAGCTGAAATAGCAAATTTAAATATAATGAACGTTTGAATCTAGAATGGTCATTATCATGGAATTCGCTGTTTTAGACATTCGCTATTTTGATCATTCGCTAACTTGAACCTCACCTAAAATTGTGACTCTGGCTACAAATTGAAGGAAACAAAACATAAAGGTTTTTATATTTTACTGAGAAAACTGTTTATTTATTCGACTTCCACCTCAAAACTTTCAACACATTGAAGATTGAGAAAAACAGAAATAAATTAATAAAATCCAAAATCGGAATTGAATTTTCCTTTATGATTTTCAAGTAAAATTTGCTAAAAGTTTTCAGATTAGAACGAAAATTGAAATCAGTTATTGAATACCGCGGCGTGAACAAATAGTCCTTTCGCTTTGTTCGCTTCTCGCTTACTGTGCCCGACGCCCTTTTGTTTCTCTCACTCTCCGTGCCACAAAGTTCGTTGTTTCATCTATTCTATCATCAGTCTTTTTTTTTTGTTTCACGTCTAACGAAAAGCCGCAGAAATGGTGAAGGGCCTGCCCTAGGGTCTCAAAGGCGAGAAGTCATTATCTTGGACTGTTAAAAATCTAGAAAGTTTAATTGTCAATTTCATACTTGTAACAAATAGGAAAATAGCTTGAGTGGGGGTAAAAATAGCGAATGACCAAAATAGCGAATTCCAAAATAATGAACGTCTGAATCTAGAATGGCCATCATTATGAAATACGCTATTTTAACCATTCGCTATTTTCATTCCATTTTAATAGAATGGGCATCAAAATAGCGAATAGCTGAAATAGCAAATTTAAATATAATGAACGTTTGAATCTAGAATGGTCATTATCATGGAATTCGCTGTTTTAGACATTCGCTATTTTGATCATTCGCTAACTTGAACCTCACCTAAAATTGTGACTCTGGCAACAAATTGAAGGAAACAAAACATAAAGGTTTTTATATTTTACTGAGAAAACTGTTTATTTATTCGACTTCCACCTCAAAACTTTCAACACATTGAAGATTGAGAAAAACAGAAATAAATTAATAAAATCCAAAATCGGAATTGAATTTTCCTTTATGATTTTCAAGTAAAATTTGCTAAAAGTTTTCAGATTAGAACGAAAATTGAAATCAGTTATTGAATACCGCGGCGTGAACAAATAGTTCTTTCGCTTTGTTCGCTTCTCGCTTACTGTGCCCGACGCCCTTTTGTTTCTCTCACTCTCCGTGCCACAAAGTTCGTTGTTTCATCTATTCTATCATCAGTCTTTTTTTTCTGTTTCACGTCTAACGAAAAGCCGCAGAAATGGTGAAGGGCCTGCCCTAGGGTCTCAAAGGAGAGAAGTCATTATCTTGGACTGTTAAAAATCTAGAAAGTTTAATTGTCAATTTCATACTTGTAACAAATAGGAAAATAGCTTGAGGGGGTGTTAAAATAGCGAATTCCAAAATTATGAACGTTTGAATCTAGCATGGCTATTATTATGAAATACGCTATTTTAGCCATTTGCTATTTTGATTCCATTTTAAGGGGAGGGAGTCAGGTCAAAAAAATTGATTTTGGAAATTCAATATCATCCAAATCATATTGCATATAAAAATGCCCAACGCACTATATTGTTGGTACTCGATGAAAGGATTTTTTACTGTCGTCTGACTTGCATATGCTTTTCAATATTATCTTAAACAAAGTTCTTAGGTTTTCCATTCTGCGCATGATTCAGATCAAACTACTAGGCAGATTGGAATGGTTGACGGCTCATTTTCTTCTTCATAAAAAGATACACCGGCTAAATGGAGCAAATGTTAGTAAAAGGTAATATTTTTTAAGTGACATAATTATTAATAAATAAATTTTATGCTATTTTCTAAATCAGTGATTAACTTTGCTTTCAGAATGAAAAAAAAAAAATAGTTTGCTCCATTTAGCCGGTATATCTTTTCACGAAGAAGAAAATGAGACGTTAACCATTCCAATCTGCCTAGTACTTTGATCTGAATCATGCGCATAATGGAAAACCTAAGAACTTTGCTTAAGATGATATTGAAAAGCATATGCAAGTCAGTCGACTGTAAAAAATCCTTTCATCGAGCACCAACAATATAGTGCATTGGGCATTTTTATATGCAATAGGATTTCGATGATATTGAATTTCCAAAATCAATTTTTTTTACCTGACTCCCTCCCCTTAATAGAATGGAAGTCAAAATAGCGAATGGCTGAAATAGCGAATTTAAATGTAATGAACGTCTGAATCTAGAATGACCATTATCATGGAATTCGCTATTTTAGACATTCATTATTTTGATAATTCGCTAACTTGAACCTCACCTAAAATTGTGACTCTGGCAACAAATTGAAGGAAACAAAACATAAAGGTTTTTATATTTTACTGAAAAACCTGTTTATTTATTCGACTTCCACCTCAAAACTTTCAACACATTGAAGATTGAGAAAAACAGAAATGAATTAATAAAATCCAAAATCGGAATTGAATTTTCCTTTACGATTTTCAAGTAAAATTTGCTAAAAGTTTTCAGATTAGAACTAAAATTGAAATCAGTTATTGAATACCGCGGCGTGAACAAATAGTCCTTTCGCTTTGTTCGCTTCCCGCTTACTGTGCCCGACGCCCTTTTGTTTCTCTCACTCTCCGTGCCACAAAGTTCGTTGTTTCATCTATTCTACCATCAGTCTTTTTTTTTTTCTGTTTCACGTCTAACGAAAAGCCGCAGAAATGGTGAAGGGCCTGCCCTAGGGTCTCAAAGGAGAGAAGTCATTATCTTGGACTGTTAAAAATCTAGAAAGTTTAATTGTCAATTTCATACTTGTAACAAATAGGAAAATAGCTTGAGGGGGTGTAAAAATAGCGAATGATCAAAATATCTAATTCCAAAATAATGAACGCTTGAATGTAGAATGGCCATCATTATGAAGTACGCTATTTTAGCCATTCGCTATTTTGATTGAATTTTAATAGAATGGGAGTCAAAATAGCGTATAGCTGGAATAGCGAATTTAAATATAATGAACGTCTGAATCTAGAATGACCATTATGATGGAATTCTCTATTTTAGACATTCGTTATTTTGATAATTCGCTAACTTGAACCTCACCTAAAATTGTGACTCAGGCAACAAATTAAAGGAAACAAAACATAAAGGTTTTTATATTTTACTGAGAAACCTTTTTATTTATTCGACTTCCACCTCAAAACTTTCAACACATTCAAGATTGGGAAAAAAATATATAAATTAATAAAATCCAAAATCAGAATTTAATTTTCCTTTACGATTTTCAAGTAAAATTTGCTAAAAGTTTTCAAACTATAACGAAAATTGAAATCAGTTATTGAATACCGCGGCGTGAATAAATAGTCCTTTTGCTTTCTTCGCTTCTCGCTTACTGTGCCCGTCGCCCTTTTGTTTCTCTTACTATCCCTGCCACAGAGTTCGTTGTTTCATCTATTCTATCATCAATCTTTTTTTTTTTATTCACGTCTAACGAAAAGCCGCAGAAATGGTGAAGGGCCTTTCCGAGGGACCGAAAAGCGAGAAGTCATTATCTTGGACTGTTAAAAATCTTGAAACTCGAGCGATCCACCAATTACGAATGGAAATAATGTCTCTGTAGAGAAGGATAGTTGAAAACATGATTTTGTTAAATTTTACCAAAAATACCCGATGGTTAATTTATTTTATTACCGAATTCGGAACCGTCAAAAGCATTTTTGTATTTATAACTTATTTACCAAAAGTATTCCTACCAAATGTAACACTACAATTTTGCGTAGTTTTATTTTTATTGTTTAATAAAATCATACACTCAGAGAAATTGTGAAAGTTCTGGTAACTAAAAGGTGACAGCTAACCATTTTTAATTCATGCAACATTTTTTTGTAGTTACTGTAACTAAAAAATTAGGCTAACCATATTTTTATAGTTACCAACAACAGAATTTTTTTCTAACTGTATAAAATTGAAATGGTTTTTTACACTACAATTTTTAAAACATTACATAAAGTCTTTACTTTAAAGTCGTGTTTGATTTAAATCATTACTGTTTCTAGAATAATCTCAATAATTCTCTACATTTTTCCTATCTTTCATTATGCATTTTTCAAAGTTTCATTTAATATATTTCAATCACGTCTTGTTTTATTTACGAGACTCAATATCTTTCACAGAATAAATTCTTAAGCGCAGAATTCTCTCAATATTTTCCAAGTGCCGTACCATCAGTATTTATACTCGTACTTGTGTATTTCTGTTTTTCTGTTATGTTAGAAAACACAGAGGTTGATCTTTGGATAGCTCAGACTCGGATGATCACATTCTACATCAGCTACATATCTCAGATTACTTCGATCAGCCAGTAATTCCTGAGAGTAATGAACAACGCACTCCGCATTGCGACGCAGCTTTGTTATTTATTAGCAATTGTAAAAATGATGCGCCTAAACAAATATCATTAGCGGCGCCGGGCTTGAAAACACCGATCAAGTCAGCGTTAGCTGGCGCCCATATAGCTATATCTATATGTGTAATATAGCTGAAGATATGAGTCCACTCTGAGCCCGTGTGGCCTCACAAGTTCTCGGGCTACGAGGTGAGCATGCTGTCATCTGTGAAAACAACGCATCTAATTGGCCCATGATATTTATTATAATTTCAAACACGTGAGCGAGCGGAATCCTCGCTAGTCGAGCCGTGATATTAGAAGATCGAGCAAGAACTCGGTCCGTAGGTATATATCGAGTCTGCACGCTCCGGTTCGCCGCATATGTGCGAAGGGATGTATAGGCTGTTGGAACTTCTCGCTCTTTTGCACCCGAGTCAAAAAGCAACAGCGACCACACTCTCTCGTTGGGAATTGCTTTACGACCTCGTTTTAACCAAGATTTATTCAAACTACTCGCTCACATCCCTTTCAACAAATATCCCTGTTGACGCCTCTACGCCTGCGCCAAAGGGATTCCTACTATTGGAGCTTGGAAATCTTGGAACGGTTGGATACATGTTTTTATTTTTTATTTTTTTGTCAATGGTTAATCCGAAAAACTTTTTTATTTTTGTAAATCTTGCAATTGATTATTCACTATCGAACGTTCAATCATTACTTTTAATTCTTATCTAAATATAAGGAAGGGCATATGAAGAATAAAAAATAATAATAATTGGTTTAGAAAATATACAATTAAAGAGTGAATAACGCATGTCACTTTTTTTCATTTTTTGTTATCATTTTTTAGACAAGTAAAAAAAATTATATAGATTATTTTTCCCATCCAAATTTCGACCAATGGAATTGCACCATTCGACGTCACGTGGGGCAAGCTACACGGTATTATACTGATAATTTTTTGATAATTTTGCGTGTTGGTTATATATATAAAACAAAAAATCATTTAGCCGCGACAACCATCTGTCAAACTGACAGATTGAATTTTATTGTGGCAGTCAAAGGATTTTTATTTGATATGAGTAGGTTTGGAGTTGAATCCTTACAAACTATTGATGAAAAAGTAAAGGGAAATGTCCCTGTTAATACGATTAAATCGAAAACCTCAGTCTGGAATCAATATACAAATGTCTATAACAATTGTGTATTTAACTGCAATACTTTAAACATGAATTAAAAGGTTTTTGTTCTGATTATGAAGTTTCCTTCTCAGAATGATAATTTTTGTCTCATGGTGCAATTCCATTTGTCGCAATTTGAATAGAAAAAATAATCCCCCGAATACCACTCGAGCTTCGAAATTAATCTGATATTTCCTTCCAGGTTCCCTGCAAACAAATAAACTCGTCAAGTTTTCCAGAAAAATTGACTCGTTCATTTGTTTGCAACGAACCTGTCAGGAAATATCCGATAATTTCAAAGCTCTTGTAATATTACAAGTGAAAATTACGTTTTGTCTAATACACATAAATTAACTAAATGTACATAGGATTTTTAACAATTCAAAATTGCTTTTGCACATGTTAGTTAACAATTAGAAATTATTATTAATTTTATGGAAAGCATTATTTTTTTTAAAAAATGAAAATCCTACAAATATTTTCAACTGACTAGTGTATTTAATCTGTCAGCTAAAAAATACATATTCCCATGAAATAATCGTGCTAACTGCAAAAGATAGTGTCAACATAACATATCCAACGAGGACAAAAATTGAGAAGCTCGATAAGACTGCGGAGGGTGATCGAGATTCACTCCCAGGCCCCAGTGCCTTGGCGTGGTTTATATTATCTGTGCTTACAAGCATGGTTGCTCATGTATCGCGAATTTATGGTCTTGAAGATTGTGCCGGAGTAACGAGGCATACGTGCTGGTCAGTGCGATGCAGTATTCATTCGCCTGCGACTGTTATGCATACGCGAGGAAATAATAATAATAACAAATAAAAGAAGAAAAAAAATTAAGTGAAATAAAAGTAACTTCAAGAGTTATTCTCGAGGGCGGCCAAGGCTCTGAATCGTTGCGTTGCTCCTGCTGGTAGACCGTCGGTGGTAATTAGAAATATTCGTATTCCGCATTTCGTATTCCAATTTAAATCAAGAGGCTGCGAAGAGTAGACAAGAAGGAAAAAGAAGAAGATGAAGGAGAGGAAGAAGAGAAAGAAGATGCAGTATTAGTAGTGAGCATAGGACTCTGGACGTCCTACATGCCCTGGCCAACAAACAGAGAACAGAGAATTCAAGCAGCTACAGAGATAGATCCTCGCAAACGAAAGAGGAAGAGAGAAAGAGATACCAAATGGAAGAGCTGTGTGAGATGCGCGTACGAGCATTTATACCTGAAGAGTTGAGTCTCGTAGAAGCCAGTACGTAGCAACGGCAACAGAAGTAGCAAGCAACAGCGGCAGCAGCAGAGGAGTAGCGAAAGCTGAGGCTCTGACAGAGCGAGACCCGCCCACAAAAGTAATCTCGACCTCGCGCTCTGTCTCAAGCGGAGAAAGAGCGAGAGAACCACACCTGATTCATCAGCGAGGAATAAATCGAATGAGCGTCCGAGACTTTAAAAAAACGACGAAAAAGAAGCAGTGAAATCGTCTCATTTCCGACGATGGAACCCCTCGCGCAACATCGTTTCTCTCAATCCAACTTATGGCTCGCCGAATCCACTGCAGTTACAAGATGCATACATGAGAATAATTAACCAGCACATTGGCAACAAACTGATTCACAGAGACACCAAACGAAACGATCGCTTCGTTCCCACCGATGATATATGCCTCAACCCATGAAATCAAAAGTTCTTGTTTTTCATTTATTCGACACAAATCATTTTATTTATTCCATCAATTATTGACAACGCATATTTGGTTTTCACTTGATTTCACGAGATCGATTCGCTGTTCAATTCTTGCGGATTGGTTTTTTGTTTTAAAAAATTGTGAAGTGCAATAACTATTTTTGTACTGTGGAATATCGACGTATAAAAAATAAGGTACTTTATGATCAAACATTTTTTAATTACACAGCGTTCATCAGAATTATTGTTAACCTCGATTAAGTTTATATCTTTTTAAATAAAATAATTAAAACCTTATCAATGTACTTTTATTATTACTATAGAGTTGTATATTATAGATTTTTTTAAATTAATTTTAACAATAAATCCATAAATGACGAACGTATTTATTTCCAAAGTTGTAAATCGATGATCTACACCCAATCGTGTATGATAAAAAATAATTGTTTTTAATCCCCTCGAGACAAATGATTTAATTTATTCTATCAATTATCGACGATGCATGTTTGGTTTTCATTTCTATTCACGATATCTGATCGTGCGCTCTGTGTATAAGGCACCCATCATAAGTCTACCTCTTCTCTTCCTTCTCTTCCTCTTCCGAGCTTTGAGATGCATCGTAAGATTTTCGTCTGTCTTTCTCCTTTGGGTCTCGATTCGTTCTAAGAGTTTCTTATATACGTGTCAGCACGGCCGGCTTCTTGTTTGCCCGAAGCGTGCACGGCCTCGTTCGATCGGGATCCTTGTAGCCGGCGAACTGGTCTATATGGCTATACAATATAACTATAGAATTGCCTGCATCTCTGATGTGACGTCGCCCTCGGAGACCTCACGGCTTCACCGTTTGTGGTGACTACTCCCTGTCGACGGCTTATTAATGAGAAACGAGAGAGACGCCGTTTCACAGCGTTGGAAGATGCAGCTACGCGATAGATCGATTCGGAAGCCGCGAAGAGGATGCAAGATCGAGACGTGGATCGGACAATTGGAATCAACACAATCAGAGTCGGGAGTATTCTCGATATAATTTGTGTAATTATACACAAATAAATGTAGGGAAGATGGGGGCAAAACGGGTAGGGGGGCTAAAACAGGCAGCTCCATTAAAAATCGGGATTGGGGGCAAAATTTTCATCTTCTCAACTTTCGTAAAAACGATTTGTCTCAGTTTTTTTTACGTTTCTTATTAATTTTCATCATATCAGCATTTTTTTAACCATCCGTTCAGCACTTTTTTTCGAAACTTTGTTGAGCAAATTACTTTTTCGAAAAGATTATAATCACACTAGTTTTCCAAAAAAAATGTAGTCAAATGAATTTTTTCAAAAAATTTATAATCAAATTAATTCTTAAAAGAAAAACGTCGGAATATCATGAAGAAATCAATTAGAACGCAATTATCTTTTTAAGTTTTGGCGCCAATTTTGCCCCCAATACTTATATTTAGCAGAGATGTCTGTTTTATTGATATCACCGACTATTTTCTGAAATTTTCAAGTGAGAAATGTTAGGAAATTGAAAAAAGTCGTTTTCGAAAAAGTTGAAACGACGCCCGTTTTGCCCCCAATTGCCATTTTCAGTCGTGATGCCCGTTTTGCCCCCCTGCCCGTTTTGCCCCCATCTCCCCTACACCCAGCAGAGTTGTAAATCGCCATTAATTCATAAGATATAGTTTGCAGTACAATTTGTTTTGTAATTATGATTTCATAATAATAATATGTAGTGATTATAAAATAGAGTGTAAAAATTTGAAAAGTGGAAAAAATGGAAGAAATAAGTAATGCATTACTTTCTTAATGCATTACTTATTTTTTTCCATTTTTTCATAAACGTTACCGTGAATTTTTATTGAAAAATAATAATTTTTGCAGCCATTCCAAAGTTTAATCATCGTATTACAATCGCTACATGGTATTATTATAAAATCATAATTATAGAGCTGATCGTATCATCATCATTATTTCTATAAGTATTAGGTATTTACAACTCGGACACCCAGAGACATCGGTCCCATGGGTTTATTTAAATCAAATATGGGATCTGTTTCAAATGCAATTTTATTCCAATCAAATAAATTTTATTAATAATTAATACGATTTATTTGTATGCAATAAATTCTATTCGATTAAAATAAAATATTATTAATATGATGTAGACCCCGAATTCAAATAAACCCATCCAACCGATTTACCTCAGCGTAAATATAGACTCTGGATAAAATTAATTTGTTGACAATGGTAGAAGTAATTGAAAATTTACATTACCAGTATTAGAAGTTTTTATTCATAAACTGGTGTTTTTATTCGAATATACAAGATAAATATAAAATTTAAGTTATTTTTTTTTACATTGCACACGACTTTTCAGCTTCTTTTTTTGTATGTTAATAAACTTCTCCTACTGGTACTGCAATTTTGTAGAATATTTTTTAAATAGTGAGTCTAAAAAAATGTTTTATGCTGAAGATACACATAGTAAAAAAGATACTATCACGGCAGTAATTATTATAACGACACTGACATAATTACTACAAGAACAAATCAAGCCTGGTACCAATACAGATCTGACAAAAATAATATTAGTGTATCTAAATGGGGAATTAAGCTGTTTGATTAACATGAAAAACTATTTTTTTACAAATCTGTGTTCTTATGGAAGCAAATCGAACGAGTTGGGAAATATTACTATCGTAACGAATCAATTTCGCTATCTCTATATTAGGATGAATTAGTTACGGTACTAAAAGAAAGGCTTAATTAAAAGAAGCACCGTTAAATCACGTAAAAATAATACACAAATACCTGAAATATCTGTACAACAGGACGTATGCTGAATACAAAATGGATTTACAAAAAATCTTTTGGGAAAAAAAGGCTGGATAAAATAGTAATAAATTGCTTTGGTGACAATCACGCAATTTTGTGGTCAAAGACGTGAATGGAAAAATGAAAGGATTAACAGGCTTTCACTCGGCATTCTGCCTGCGGTTGTTGAGAGAAAAGATGAAACGGACAAAAAGGGACAAAAAGAATAAGGGATGGAGATAAGACGAGATCCTTCAGACTCTCTTGCAGAGAAAAGAGAATGAAACTAACGAACGAAATACCAGTGCTAACAGGAACGACCCCTCTGCGCTTTCTGCTTCTTCCTACTATGTACCACTCGGACTTTGATTCTCTCTCTATCGCTCTTCTCCAACTATGCAACCGGCTCTCTCCGGATCTCTGACGGTCCGGAACACGTTCTCATAACCGGTCAACGAGCCACCCGCATTTGAGCGTCAAAGAAACGCGAGGGTGATCTCACAGATAAAACCTAGAGCAAATATGTAACTTGACTCGGAAATGGCATATACCCACCCCTTAAGCTACCTCAGTCTAATACGGTGAGTTTTATATCCTTCCGAATATGTGAGTTTGCTTGCCCAATCATTCAAATGATACGAATGCATCAATAATATTTCTCAATAAATTATGATCATTAATTTTGCAGAAATACAAAATTGCCATGAATGGTATGGATCTTTCGGAGGTTAAATAATATATAATTATTTAGACAAAAAGTATTAAAAATATAAATAAAAACAGGTAATGAAAAAAAAACTTTTCGTGGCTGTGACTAAGAATCTATTTAAAAGCTCGTCTCCGCCGAATTTGAATAGCTAATCTATTTCGCTAATAAAACAATAATAAAAACCAAACCATGTGTTGAATTGATAAGAAAAAAATGGTCGTGGATAGATCAATCATAGGTCTATTAACATAATCCATCTAAAAATACAACCAATGAAAAGTTTCTGGATCACATATCGAATTTCGAAATCCAGAAACTGTAGTTAAATACAGCACTAGTACATTACACTTTAGGTGTTTGATCTTTTGGATTTTCTGATCGTCTATAATGCAGCATCATTTCGTACACTTACAAATGATACATCAAGAAACATTTCCTTTTTTCGTCTGGTATAAATGTTTAATTTTTTTAAATTACATACAGCACAATATATTAGAATTTTGGAATTTTTGTACCACTGTAATGCAACGTCGTCTTGTAGACTCAAGTGAAAATCAAACTCTCTTATACACGGAAAAAAAAGATTAGTTGCCATAACCAAGAAATGAGTTGACACAACCAATCGATTATTATATTTCCCTAGCTACTCAAATGGTAATACCGACGATTCAAATGATAATACCGACGATTCGAATGGTAGTCCCAACGATTGGATTGTTTAACCTCACTAGTCTCGCGAGAACTAATCGTGAATTGTTGAGGTTATTATTCGCTATGGTCCCAACCATTCGAGTGGTAGTCCCAACAATTGGATTAGTTAACCTAACTAATCCAATCGAGAACTAATCGTGAATAGTTGAGGTTACTATTTGATATGGTTGAGGCAACTAATTTTTTAGACATTGTGTACAGCAAATCGAAAACGTAGTTGCCACAACCAAACATTTCTTTCCGTGTACGTTAAATGAAAATGTTAGTTTTTTTCTAATACCTGCAACTGTGTGATATTTTTATTCTTAGTCTGCTATCTCACACGGAGAAAAAAAAGTAGTTGGTCAAACCAATAAATGGGTTCCGACAACCATTCGAAAGAGTTGAAATAGCGTCATTACTCAGTGGTTTATGACAACTACTCAGTCGGTTATGACAACTACTTAGTGGGTTATGACAACTACTCAGTGGGTTATGGCAACTATTGTATTGGTGAAAACAGCACTGCGATTGGTTACAGGAGCGAGTTAGTTGCTGCAACTATTCAACGGTACAGCATATGCTGGAGATGGTTCTTCGAACTACTTTTTTCTTTCAGTGCAATGTGAAATTGTGTATAAAGGGTTTATCTATTAAGCCACGCCTCCTGGTGTCACTCGTACAGTCACGCGAATCCTACCGTTGTTACGAATCCTACCATTGGTTGTAAGCACCGCGGAATATAGTTACTCGTGCGCTTTTGAAGGAGCCAATCACGTGTACTCGATGAAACCTCCATATGATTTCCTCTTCTTTTTCTAAAAATAATTATGCTCTCGATTTGGTATTCACTGCTGAGGCCACAATATAAAAACGATCTTTGGTCTTTTGCTAATCATCCAACACAAGCGGTAAAAAAGAATGTGGCGTGATTCTGTTCGGCTCGTCGTCGCCTCGTCGAAGAATCGTCTCGCTCTGGCAACCCTTCGGCAACCCCGACACAGTGTGTTGCAAGTATATATAGCGTCCATCTCTGGCTTCGCCGACCACTTTGCACTCTCTCGCGCGTACCCCCGCGATTAATCATCGCCGACTACGGTTAACGGCCCAATTAAGGCCCGTTTTTGCAAGTCTGATTGTTCCTTCGTGCGGCTTTTGCGCCTGCAAGCCTCGCGCCGACTACCGTGTTGAGAGTTGGTACCTCGCGTCGTTATGTGTACTTAGTATCAGCAGCCCCTTCAGTTAGCCACCAACCAACCACCGAAGAAATATCGAGATGTGTAGGCAGTAGAGCAACTAGCACAGGTGCTGACAACCCCTTTTCCTCTTACTAACAAATTATTTCTATCGCGTTATCGCTGTAATAACGTGACAACATGATTTGTTTCAACATGTGGCCTATCGCCGGCAATCCATTTCCACACCATTTCTGCCAGGTGGTGTTCAAATTATTGGAACTTCTGTATTTTCACTCGAATACTTTGATACTTATGCAATCTATTTAAATGTTTATCAAGATTCAAAAATCTATAAAATTATTCCAAATCCTCTTGATTTAAATTGGCACAAACAGCAACAGAAGGATCATTTTCGTTCATCCCAAATTATTATAAATTCTGTGATTATGATTTTTGTTAAATGAGTTATGAGAATTTTTTTTAAGTACTCTTTGTTTTAAATGTTTATTGAAATTGATCTACAGCATTATTCCAGTTGTTCTGGTTCTAAGCAAAGGCAAACAGTGTTTTTTATTTTATTTTTTCAACTACACGTCAGAAGTAAAATGATGCGCTGCTTCTATTTCAACGTACATATCCTTTGTGCCATTTTCCTTCGGTACTCTATTCTTCCAAGTTCTTTCTCATAGGCATTACGTCTCGTGGACGTGGTAACAAGCGACGTTGATAAATAGCTGTTGGTTCTCTCATTCTCTCGAATAAGGGCGAGCAGCTATGCGGCTGTCCATAATAATTACATGCCGATGACTGTTCTACGATTGCTGGCCCGTAGTCCATATTCATAACCGCTTCGAGGTCCTGGAAACCTCACGACTGCAAGAGTAATATGTGGATTCACAATTTCACACGAAAGGAGACGGAGAATTCTATGCTCTTGATATGCCTTCACCATTATTGCACTCGATCGATGGCAATAAATCTTTGATAATCGAGAGATCGTATGATATTGCGATAATTGAGTGATCAGTAGATCACAAAATAATAAACTATCAGGAGATTAAAAGTGTATTTCGAGAAACCGCGAATGCCCCGACAAGTATTGAGTGATAACTATTAATTGCTACTATATGTGACTATTTTTATATGTTATTAATGAATAATTGTAAATTAATAGTTGCAGGACTATGACGATTCATCTGCACTGACATTTTTTTTTCACGGTACCGTAGTTCATTATTCTAGTCACTAGTTTACCGAACCTTCAATAATTAGCAGAAAATTGATGAAATTCAAAAAATAGTCTATTGTACTAATTATTAATACCTATTACTAAAGAATTATTAGTTCTCGTGCGATTTCTCTACACTGAGAGAAAAATCTGGTTATGGTGACTATAAATTGATTACAAAGGCTTAAATATATTATCCAAGTTACAACAGTTACCATAGTTACTTGTTTCCAATTGCTCTAACTATTCGATAGATCCAAGAAAAAAATTGTCGCATCATGTACAATTAATAGTTTGAAAAAATAAATTAAATAAATAAAAATAAAAAATAATAATCAATGAAAGAGATTATCTTTCATTGATTACTATTTTTTTCTTTGTTTTTAGAATAAACATTGCTTGACAGTATTAATATTACGTAGAGTTTAAAAGAGACTAAAAACTCTACGAGAGTTATGACAAATAAAATGGTCGAAATAATAATCAGTATTCGTATTCTCAGGATCACGATTTCAGGCATATCCAGTTTCAATTTCTATGGTTAGACAATTTTAGTTCTCTTACAATTATATAAGTAATTGACGCAGAAAAAAATATATATATAAAGAAATCAAACAGTAAACACATTTATCTTATGATATTCGCTCAACTCTTCCGTATATTGTGAATATTAATTCTTTACAGTAAATAAAATATAAATGTTCGGATACGCGGAAAGAAAGGCTCGGTTGAAACAACCAAGTGCTATGGTTATATATGCGCCAGACAATTAATTGGTTAGACCGACCAATTTCTTGGTTAGACTAACCAGGTGACTTGGTAAGCTAACCAAGTGACTTGGTTAGACCAACCAAGTGACTTGGTAAGCTAACCAAGTAACTTGGTAAGCTAATCAAGTAACTTGGTAAGCTAACCAAGTAACTTGGTAAGCTAATCAAGTAACTTGGTAAGCTAACCAAGTAACTTGGTTAGACCAACCAAGTAACTTGGTTAGACCAACCAAGAAATTGGTAGCCTAACAAATTACTTGGTTGGTCTAACCAAGAAATTGGTAACCTATCAAATTACTTGGTTGGTTTAACCAAGAAATTGGTAGCCTAAGCAAGAATTTCGATCTTGGTTGGTCTAACCGAGAAATTGGTAGCCTAACGTATTTAGCGTAAATAGTACAGCGGGCGGGGCCTAGTAAATCTTTGAATGTATCTGGAAAAAAAATGCCATGTTTCCACTTTGGATCCCGATTACTATACGAATCTGGGAATGAGTACTATATTTTTCTCTCGGTGTATTTAGCCAATTCTATAAACGCGCGAATCACTCGGAGAAAAATAATTGGTTGTCCTTAACAACTCACACGTCAAAATACGCTCTAAGCGACTAAGTTGATTGGGTTAACCAATTTCTTCGTAGGGCCGATAAATTAGTTGGTTGTGACACCCAATTAATTGGTTGCAATTAATTAATTGTCCCAACCAACTGATTTATTAACTAGCTTATTGGCTCAACCAATTTTATCGCTTGGGGTCTATTTAACCAAGTATTTTTTTCCAGTGCAGATTTAAATTTATGATCTGTACAAGTTGTCACTTAATAGTTACCACGGCAAAAAAAAACGATTTCTCTGAGTGTGAGTGTAGGAGATGGAACAACCTCGACGCCACTGGCCTACCACACGTATCTACCTCTGTATGTATCAATGTCAGGCCCTAATAACACCTCAGAGCGGCTGCGAGGGCACTTCTCTTTCTCGAAGAAGGAGCTCGCTGGCTGTGTTGAGAGTAGAGGGCCCCCCCGACGCGAGATCCGTAACGGAGCGAGAGCAGAGCAAAAGCAGAGAAAATCGAGCGGACGCGCTATACGGAGGCCGCCGGGTAATTTCAAACAATGATATAATTACATATTGTTCGCCATTATCTCGATTGCTCGAATTATACAAAGCGAGAGGAAGCGGGACCTCGGAATCACAGCCGTTCTGTACCCTGTCTGATTTATATACACGGACGCTTTACGTGTGCGCTTTCTTGAATAGGCGTAGGTATATAAGCTTGCAAGCATGTGGTTCCTATGAGTTTCTACGAGCCCGACTCAAGAAACGAGCGCGCATTCTCATTCTCACGCATTCATTCCACACACATACGTACGCATATAGCATCCCAGCAATCTCAATCATATAAGTATACCTATCTTAATTAATAGTCGCGGTTGCAGCTGGACGAATTCACGCGAGCATCACGAAGATACGTCGGTAAAGGTGTCGAAGACTTCCGCTTAAATTCATATATACTACGTGAACGCGTATTTATTTTTTTCTTATTAGACTTGAAAGTAGCGGCATGACCTTAGCTAAGTAAATGCGCCAACACAGTCGTGACATACTGTTAATAAATTTACATTAAAAATGTTACAGTTATATTGAAATGTAAATATTCAAAGCTTTTTTTTATTTATTGTATGGAAATCAAGTGCTCAAATTATTAATTACTCAAATGTACCAACTATGATGGCCTAGAAAAGAGTTTATTCAGATAATTCGTTGATTTTGACAGCCAATAAGATGGCTAGTCCAACTAATCTCCTAACTGTAACTATGAATTCATTTTAATTGGCCCAATCAGTGAACTGATAAAAATATTTCGTATAAACTCCAATTACGGATAAATGAAGCTCATTTGCATAATCTGGTATATTATACATTTGACATGCAAGTTAAATGTAAAATTACAGTATTTTCTATTAAATCCTACGAAAATTAGGATATTTAATATAAAAATTTGTATATTTTTATGTAAATTCGCAAACATTTTTAACAGTGTAACAACTATCGCAGCCTTTGAGTCAACCGAATAGTTGACTGATACACTCAGAGAAATCGTAATAGTACCGTCAACTATAAAGTGACAACTATTAATTTTTAGTCCATACAACTATTTTCATAGTTACGGTAATCATGAAAATAGTTATGGTAACTATTTGGTAGTTATAGTAATTATTTGATAGTTGTGGCAACTATTAAAAAATTGATCGTACGAACTAAAAATGAATAGTTGTCACTTTATAGTTACAAATACCATCATTTTCTCTCAGGGTACATAGAAATACTTAACAGCCTCACATATTTTGTTAATAATGCTTATTATGAAAATTATCGGGTTACAATCATTAAAACTAAAGACGAAGAAAATAATATTCGAATTATGAGATCGTCGTACTTTGTAAAATTGAAGTACCCCGATGACCAGGAACTCGTCAAAAAGGGCTGAGCGCCGTTTGGTGAGCTCACCCCTGTAGGCCAAAAACTTGTGGCACGAGGCGTGCCAGAGTACAGTTGCTCCGCTCCGAGAAACTCTTTCTCGAGAAAGAAAACATAAACGGGAAGAAGAGTGGAGAGAGAACGATTGTCATGTATTCTTTCACATATACATCCTTCTGCTTTGGGCTGACTGCAAACCTTCGGGCTTGCCACCAAACAATAAAACAGAGTCCACGGGTGTTTTTTGCTGCAGCAAGATCCTCTGCCAAGCCCGAAGATCGACACGGTCAGAGACCTCGATGCTCTGCTTCTCGGTGAGTGGCAGAAACGATCGAATCTCCTCCCATTTGTATTATTTACATGTTCGTTATGGTTGAAACGAGAAGAAACAGAAGAAGATTCTCTGAAGAAGAAAAAAAAAGAGAGTCCTGTGTACAATTTTCTAACGTCACCCTCTCGTTCTTTCCTTCCATTCTGTCTTTCACGGTTGCGATTCGGTACGCAGTCCAGCAAAAAAGCAAGAATTGAAGAACGTTCGAATCGTTTCGAGGCTGCCTTGCGAAAAGAATGAATCTGCGCGAATTCTTTTCGCCATCAACGGCGCAAGTGGGTATCGAGACCTCTTTCGAGGCAGAAGTGTAGCTTCGCTCGGCGCCTTCGGGCCTCTCTTCGTCCCTCTTCGATACCTTTTCTGTTCATCCTTCTTCGATATTTCTGACTCTCTCTTTATAGGTACAGCGTCGTGCTAATGGGAGACCAATTTTGGTCGGTGATCCAAGGTCGATCGAAATTATCGTCGACATTCACTACGTCTCGACCCTGCGATGCATTTTAGGATCCGTCACTCTAAAGGGTTCATTCGACATAGAAATAGATTTCTTCGAAAATATATATTTTGAATAATAAATAAACTGCTTCCAACATAATCGATGTATTTAAAAAATTGTATTTCTGAGAACAAAACTAAGCAGCTTCAACGAAATCCGTGGGCAAAAAAAAATCAATTACTAATCAGTTAAAATGTTAACAAACGGCTAAAATTCCGTCGCTTCAACTTAAATTTAAGTTAAACTTAACTTAAACTTAAATTTAAATCTGCACTGAAAAAAATACTTGGTTAAATAGGCTCCGAGCGATAAAATTGGTTGAGCCAATAAACTAGTTAATAAATCAGTTGGTTGGGACAATTAATTAATTGCAATCAATGAATTGGGTGTCACAACCAACTAGTTTATCGGCCCAACGAAGAAATTGGTTAACCCAGCTAACTTAGTCGCTTGGAGCATATTTTGACGTGTGAGTTGTTAAGCTAGGACAACCAATTATTTTTCTTCGATATTTCTGACTCTCTCTTTATAGGTACAGCGTCGTGCTAATGGGAGACCAATTTTGGTCGGTGATCCAAGGTCGATCGAAATTATCGTCGACATTCACTACGGCTCGACCCTGCGATGCATTTTAGAGTCCGTCACTCTAAAGGGTTCATTCGACATAGAAATAGATTTCTTCGAAAATATATATTTTGAATAATAAATAAAATGCTTCCAACATAATCGATGTATTTAAAGAATTGTATTTTTGAGGACAAAACTAAGCAGCTTCAACGAAATCCGTGGGCAAAAAAAAATCAATTACTAATCAGTTAAAATGTTAACAAACGGCAAAAATTCCATCGCTTCAACTTAAATTTAATTTGACCAACATATTTTTTGAGTGTACTAGAAATTCGTTCGTTTGAGAAGATGTATATTACACTCAGAGAAATCGTAATAGTACAGTCAACTATAATGTGACAACTATTAATTTTTAGTCAATGCAACTATTTTTATAGTTAAGGTAACTATTTGGTAATTAAAGTAATTATTCGATGGTTGTGGCAACGAAAAAAAAAATAGTTGGAGGAACTAAAAATGAATAATTGTCACTTTATAGTTACTAATACCATAATTTTCTGTCAGTGTATTGATTCGATAATTGTATTATATTGCAGAATATTGTAGAGTATTGATCATATTGATTCAATTTGTTTATGTATCTTTTATAAATAGATACTTCAGACCTGAAAAATATCGCGACTTCATATTAAATATTTCTTTTATTTTCCAGATTCCAGACGATCCTAATAAGTATTCTATATGACTAAACTCATAGCAATCGTGGTACCAAACTGCTTTACTAGCGATTAAATTTTGCCAGCTGGAGTGTTTTCCTCAACGTATCCCTCAGATTTCTTCAGATGAAAAGACTGTCAAGAAATTGTTTAGGTTTCAGAAAGGAATAACTCTCGTAACCAGAAAAATGATGATTTAATTCATACAGTCTTACGATTAATAGTTGCTACTTAATAATTGCCAGCACAACCATAATTTCCATTGGTATGCAAGTCATCGCTCTCGTTTATATTAGGGCACGTACACAAAATGCGTAACAAAATACAAGGATTAAGTAAAGTTGCTTGTACGTGCGCAATAACGCCTCGATGCGCAGCTCGCAGCTGCCGAAAAAGGATTCAGAAAAAAAAAGCGGGTGAGGGGCGGGAAGCTTGTACCCCCCTCGCCTTCTTCCCAAGAAGAAGTAAGAAAGATATGGAAGACGCTATGAAGAGTAAAGGTGAGAGAAGAGGCGAAGCATGCGGAGAAGGGGAAGGTGGTGGCACAAGTGAAATAAGCAGACGCTGAAGAAGGTGAAGAAGAATAAGTAGAGGCAGACAGGGGGGAAGAAGAGGACGAAGAAGAGGCGGTGGTGGGTATGGCATGCGTGCATCACGCGAACGGACCGCACGCGTGTAAAGATGGCTCGAAATGCGCCTACCAGCTCGATCGCTTTTCGCTGCTCGCCTGCCCGACGACTTTGCCAAAGAGCCTCTGACTTCGCATCACCGACATTTATATATATCTATGTATATATATGAATACATATATATGCATCATTGCTGTAGCATCACACTACAAAAGGAACAGTGGATATACGTACATCTAGTCATTACATGCATCCATGTGTTAGTAACACTATGCAGTGTAGCCCTAAGTACGGTAGAAGAGACCGGGGCATGTTGGATCACTCCAAACAAATTTGCAGTAGATGCAAATTTTTGACAGATGAATAACTTTGAAACGCAATTCTAATATCGGGAACGCAATAACTATCGATTTGTTAAAATCGCATTATGTTCAGAACTTTTTGTCATCGTATAACACAATCGGCTGATGAAACTTTGTGGCATTGGTGGCTATTTAGTACGTTAAGACAATTTCACCTTTTTTTTTTTTAAGTCAACACAACTAACTGTACACTATTAAAAATATTTTGAAAATTGATATATATATTGGAAATTCTTTTGCAGATACTGTATATTAAATGAAATTTAATATACAGTATCTGCAAAATTACTACATATCATCTACTTACTTCACTACTTACATCATATCTGTATATTAAATTTCATTTAATATACAGATATGATGTAAAATTTCAATAATTATATTATAAACACAACTTTTATGAAGTGTTTAGTTACTATACATTAATTTTACAACAATTTTTTTGTATATTAATAAATATCTGTATATTAAATTTAATATACGCGTATCCGCAAAAAAACTTTCAATACTTTATATTATTTTACATACAAAAAATTCTAACAGTGTATTATAACGAAGTAAAAATTTATGTGTAACTATAAAAATAATTCATATGGACCAAAAGCACTGCAAAAAAGTTGTAATTTTGACGAGACTGTATAAGTTTCATCCTAATTCATAACAATTTTACGAAATATTTGTAAATTAATAGTCCATTAATTTCAGATTATATTTTTAACGGTGAGTTAATGCTTGCCGCTTAAAATTGCCAGGTTTGCCATGATTTTTCTTTCAAAACTAAAAAGGCCGGAAGTTTATTTAATGGTCAGTGGCGAAAGGAAAACTTCTCGCGTTGTTTTGTATGGACTTTTGGAAATTAACTTGGCATCGTGTAAATTGTTGCAATAAGCCCCGGTTTACTCTGGGAGAGGATTATTGCCAGTTACCCTTCACGGAATATCAAGCTCTATCGGAAGAGCTGGGGCATCCGCGCATGTACGTACTAGCTACTATTAGCAAGTATGATATACGAGATCGAGGCGAGTCTCTCTCTCTCTCAACATCGAGTGTAGGGATCATTTACTCGAGAGTCTAAGGTGCAGGCGGCAGGAGCATGAGCGGTGGCCCGAAGGAGGCTCACTCGTCTTTGATTGACGCGCGACGTTCCGCCAAACTCTCGTGGCGCGTCCGCACGGCCCGGCACGCGAGCCAAACAAACCTCAGCTATACGCTCATCGTATATTGTGCGCACTGCCACCGACGTCGTCGTGAACTACGTTAAGTTACTTTCTCCATCTCACTCACTCGCTCTCTCTCTTTCTCTCTTTCTCTCTCTCTGCGGATGTTCTTCGAGGAGGGTCGATCTTGATGGTATTAGCAGTCGGCAAACAACGATTGCGAGACGACCACCACACCGGGTATGAAAACTGGGAAGAAGGTGTAGATTATTATAGACGAGTACAGTAGGACCTCAGTTAGCTCGGACGATAACGTGAGAATGATAATGCACTGAGAGAAAAAAATGGGATACACCGAATTATTTATTTGTAATATGTATAATTGATTCAGGTAGCTTGGTAATTGAAGCAACTATGGTATGGTTAAAATACTACACCGAGAGAAAAGATTTCATTGACGCCAAAGAAATGGGTGGATTGATTCTTTTTTTCATTGATTTCAATGAAATAGTGCATTTGAATTTCAAAGAGAACAATTCATTGCCTGTAAATAAAGATTTAGTTTGTGAGCATATAGTAAAGAAACAGTTTTATTGATTTAAAGAGAGGTTTTCATTGGTTCAAAGAAACGTTTTCATTGATCTCTCTCTCTCGCACCTAACCTCACTTTTTTGTTTTCCGGTTCTCCCGATCGAACGGCTTCGAGTTTCGAGGAGCCATAAGGTTAGCCTATTTCTGCCATACTTCCTTACATACTCATAAAATGTGAGCTTTATCTGCCGCGTACTTCAGGAAAAGATAGATTTCGAAATTTTGAGTTGGTAAGAAGAACAAAGAAAAGATAGTATTGAAATTCAAGTATTTCATTTCATTGGCAAAGACTTCCGTGAATCAATGAAAATTTTCTCTCGGTGTAATATATTGCGTTGAGTGAATTATGTAAAAGGTGTAGATTATTATAGACGAGTATTACAGTAGGACCTCAGTTAGCTGGGACGATAACGTGAGAATGCTGATGCACTGAGAGAAAAAAATCGGATACACCGAATTATTTATTTGTAATATGTATAATTGATTCAGGTAGCTTGGTAATTGAAGCAACTATGGTATGGTTGAAATACTACACCGAGAGAAAAGATTTCATTGACGCCAAAGAAATGAGTGGATTGATTTTTTTTTCATTGATTTCAATGAAATAGTGCATTTTTATTTCAAAGAGAACATTTCATTGCATGTAAATAAAGATTTACTTAGTGAGCATATAGTAAAGAAACAGTTTTATTGATTTAAAGAGAGGTTTTCATTGGTTCAAAGAAACGTTTTCATTGATCTCTCTCTCTCGCACCTAACCTCACTTTTTTGTTTTCCGGTTCTCCCGAACGAACGGCTTCGAGTTTCGAGGAGCCATAAGGTTAGCCTATTTCTGCCATACTTCCTTACATACTCACAAAATTTGAGCTTTATCTGCTGCGTACTTCAGGAAAAAATAGGTTTCGAAATTTTGAGCTGGTAAGAAAAACGTTTCATTGAATCAGAGACGATATCTTTGAAATCAATGAAAAAGGTTCATTGGTTTAAAGAAATGTTTCTTCGAATCAATGTCACTACTTTTCATTGAGTCGGAGATCATTCAAAAAAAAGATAGTATTGAAATTCAAGTATTTCATTTTATTTTCAAAGATTTCCGTGAATCAATGAAACTTTTTCTCTCGGTGTAATATATTGCATTGAGTGAATTATGTAAAAGAGCCGAATTATTTGAATCAAAAGAACCAGTGCAATTGAAGCAGCTATATATTTTGTTGAGTTGAATAACAAATGATTTTATGCATTTAATATATATATTTTAATTAATAGAACCGTTTAGTTAAACCTATATATATATATATGCGAAATAGTTTGCGTAGGTAAAGTCGGATTGATTCAATTATGCCTCATGTGAGCGAATTAAATGTGTAATTGCAACGGAAAAGTATTTCCTTGACTGAACTAAATAATATAATTTAAAACAACGGCTGAAGATCCAATTTATTTGAGTCAATGAAAATAGTACAATTAAAGCAGAATAATTCATTCAATTATTCGCTTAAAAATAAATCGGGTATATATTTCATTAAAAAATCTATTGAAATGAAACAATTGAATATTAACCAGGTTTAAACGAATATTGTACACATTAAAACAAATATTGTTTTGCTTCAACGATAAATTTAGTTGATAGGATTGAACATATAATATGAATATTGAATATTGTCTGACGTTTCCATAGTATTTAATTGAATCAACACAATATTTAGTCAAAAAGATTAAATGTTTTGTTGAGTCAATAAAATGTTGATCTCATTCAACAAAACAAGTAATTAAATATATAGTTGATCCAAATAAAGGGTTTATTCGAATAATTTCAAATAAATGGTTCATTTGAAAATTCAGTGTATCCAATTATATATTTCTCTTGGTGTGTAGATTGAAAGGAAAAATGTGGTATTGATAACTATAAATAGTAGATGGTAAAAAAGTCAAATGTATTTCAATGTTGCTATGAAAATAGTTGCATGGATGAAGAATTTATAGTAATCTCTTGTAGTGGCAAGGACTACCAAGATTTTTCTGTATGTAAAGACTATGTGAAGCATTAAACCATTTGTGGCCAACCTATGGAAATTGTACAGAAAATTTGTAGTACTCTTGGCTACTATTAATTGCAGTTTATATAACTATTTTGCATATTTATAGTAACTTTTGCACCTTTTAAATAGTTAACTAGTCATAAATTTCTATAATTACAGTAACTTTCCAAATATAGATGTAATCTTTTAACCTACTATATTTGGATTTAATGGCAGATTTTTCGCCCAGTGTGCGGTGTGACAGATTTTCAAAGTAATTCAAAGCGCATACCTATTTAATCTTCCAGAAGACGGAGAAAATTTTACTAGCATTTTTCATGAACTATTACATTATTACCATACACACCTTCAACTAGTTATTATTAATAATAAGTTTTAATATACTGAATTATTTTTTCAAATTGCAATGCAACTAAAAAGATCGTTGCCTGGACCGATAACTAATAGTCGTCAGAATTTATCCTTGTGAATGCTGATGCAAGCTAGGTTTAGGTAAGCTAAGTCAGCTTTTACTGTACAATAGTGTCTATATCTGTACTGCACTAGTTGGGCGTGCGATAACTAGACGAAGATCCAATATAACGTGGAAGCTATATTTCACACGAATCTGTTATTCAAGTGAAATTCTCTTCAGCAACGAATCACCGATATATTAGTGTGTGAAGTGTAGTATTTCCTATACTTTTCAGTCCGGAAGCAAATGGTTTTAACAACGGCATAAATGCCGACGTCAGGGCAGCTCTTTCTAGCTCCCATTGCACAAATATATATATATATACTCGTACACATATATGTACACTCGGGGAGGTCTCGTGCGTCGTTTAATTACCGTATGTAACGAGTTGGAGTGGCTGCTGGCTGGCTGCCGTGCGCACAGCACGAAAACAGAGCTCACTCGTGAAAGAGGTGTATGCAAGCCAGAATACAGGCTGTAGGTGGCAAGTAGGGCCGTGAAAGGGGGAATGAAGTTCTGGAAGTGTTACGAAGGTGAGGAAGTACGAGGGTGCGATATGCTCGATGATGCCGTCCACGAATCAATCGAAAATTGCTCGTTCACTTCAGACACAAATTCAAAATACACAGAAAAAAGTATCTGGAAAAGATGACCATATTAGTGGAAAAAATAACCATATTTTTCTGGAATTGAAGAACCAACGCCGGATTCGAAAAAAAAAACGGTTACCATAAATTCTAGTTTAAATTATTGTGTATATGATAGAGAGTATACTTTTTAAATTGGAAAAGAAAATTTTTAATGGCAGTTTCTAAAAAAAAAACAAAAGTCATTGTAAAAATGTCTGGTAATAAAATCCTACACATCGACGGTGGAAAAAATAACCATATTTTTCTGGAATTGAAGAACCAACGCCAAATTCGAAAAAAAAACGGTTACCATAAATTCTAGTTTAAATTATTGTGTATATGATAGAGTGTATACTTTTTAAATTGGAAAAGAAAATTTTTAATGGCAGTTTCTAAAAAAAAAACAAAAGTCATTGTAAAAATGTCTGGTAATAAAATCCTACACATCGACGGTGGAAAAAATAACCATATTTTTCTGGAATTGAAGAACCAACGCCGGATTCGAAAAAAAAAACGGTTACCATAAATTCTAGTTTAAATTCTTGTGTATATGATAGCGTGTATACTTTTTAAATTGAAAAAGAAAATGTTTAATAGCAGTTTCTAAAAAAAAAAAAACAAAAATCATTGTAAAAATGTCTGGTAATAAAATGCTACACATCGACGGTGGTTCTCGACTACTATGAATATGTGGAAGTATTTTCCACTGAAATTAGTGGTTTTTCATTAATTTGTCATATTGAAGCAGTCGCTTTTGAGATTTGGTAAGATTTTTAAATTTCTGAAATTTGGAAATGTTGTTGAGCTTCATGTGTAAAGTGTGATTCTATATATTATATGTAGTCTATGTATATGGATTCAAAAGCCTGGGAGAGCTGAAGATTGATCAAATAGGATACTAGCTGCAATCAACGGAACAAGCCACTTATTGGAAGCAAAATATAGCACGTTCGACGTGAGAATTGGCGATCTAAAGGAAGTAGTCGTTTTCTACCTTCACATAGTCTTCCAATCATCAGCAGCGAGATACTGAAAATTTATCATCGCCTAGAAGAAAATCATACTCCACAGCTACTTCACCAATGATTTCATTGAAATGTTCTATTTTGCATGAAATTGTTCTGAACCCTATGGGGATTTTATGAAGATGAGGGAAGAAGAGGGAAGAAGAGGCTTTGAGGCTATTCTCTGCTTGTGCGTAGGGAGATACGTTGTTACGCATCCTGCGAGGGTGAAGTAGCAGGGTTACCCTGCTCATCGTGCGATGCGCCAAGGGTGTTGCGAGACCAAAAGGGGAGTAAACGGACCCGGGCTTCTCGTAGCAACGGGAGCAATCGCTGGTGTCAGCTGTTTTAATGTGGGTCAGCGTGTGACGACCCTTTTTGCTGAAACAATCGATTTCTTTCCTCGCCAAGTTTCAGTCTTATCTTATTTAGTGCAAAGCTAAAAAAAGGGTTTTAGACAGCTCATGGTCGCGGATTCCAGTTCAATTAACAAATTTATTTTTCGAATCTCAATTTACCTCACAAATGTGAATAAACCGAAAAAGTACTCCTATAATTTAATTCTTTTTCTAAAATTTAAAAAAAATTAACAAAACGAACTTTTCGAAAATTCCATTTTTCTATTATGTTTAATCAGAAAAATGGTCCAATATTTTAAAAAATGTATCTCATACAACAAGGAACAGTTTTATCATTAAATGATTAATAAAATAAATATATATCACAAAACCCTCACTTTATGCTCACAGATATTATTATATGTGTATTATTGGTATTATAGCGGCGTTATTAACATTGTCGGTGGCTAAGTTGGACTCTATTTAACATCGTGTTTTGTCAGTAAAAGTAACACGGTCAGTAATAGGGCCATTTAGCTTACAGCTCGTCACTGATCGTTACTTTGTCACGATTTCGCGACTGTAATCTCGAGAAGCAAGAGCGAATGTACGACGACGAGGCGGTTTACGAGCTACTCTTGATATACCTCTTCGTCACGGAGGCCGCCCTGTGGGATTCGCGATAGCGTTATCGAGCACTCGCATATTTTTCTACCCCTGCTTTTTCACCCTCCCTCTTCTCATCGTGTTTCTTTTATATTTCTCACTGACAATCGCACTTTAAAATTCGCGATGACATAAATTGTCAGCAGAATAATTTGTCATGTAAACAAATAAACAAAACAAAAACATTTTTAAAACGCTTTACATGATTAACAAAAACAGAAAAATGAGAAACAGAGGAACAACTTGATGTGACATGCTGCTTAAATCTACAGCTTGTTATTACTCTAATTATGCAACAAAAAAAATCATCGCGATAAGCTTACAACAAGTGAATGCGAAGAAACGAGGGAGGGTGAAAGAAAAATACAGAAGAAAAGCGAGGAGGGTTAATTCTTCTTGTTTGTCTTTGCATTAATTATCTAGAATTAAGAACGCGAAGCTCGTGCGCGCACGGCCGTCGGATTACTGGCTTTATTATTACTTGTTGCGGATTATTAATTACCGGGAATTATGGGGAGGAAAAGGGAGAGACGAATAGGGCGTTTGTTCCTGAAGCAGCAACAGCATGAACAAGAATTCCGTTGGACCGTGGAAAGAAAAAAGAAGTGAACTCTTGCAGATTTGTGTTTTCAATTAATTTTCTCGAATTAAGAAATGATTGTGAAGAAGCATTAGAAGCGTAAAGGCAGAGAAGTATTTTTGCGTTTGAACACTGAGAAAAATCACAGTAGTTTAGATAACTATTAAGCCATAACTGTAGATTTTTAGTTTATGCAACAATTTAAATAGTTATTTTAACTGATTTATTGATTCAATTAACTACGTTATAGTTACTGCAACTAATACTATAGTTGGCTTAAAATAATGTCCTAGTTACTTTAACAGTAAACATAGTGAAATACAGCCTTAGCTATTTTTTAATAGTTAGAGGAACTTTATTATTATGCTTTCAATGACAATTTCAAAATTGTTAAATAATTTCTCAAAGACTACACAAATAGTCTCAATAGTCTATTTCAATACTCAATAGTCTCAAAGACTATGTTTGTGATTATGTTTTCTATGTATAGTACATCGCACCTATCGCTAAATTTGAAAAACAACATACTTTTTGTTGCGAAAACTATTATTAACAGTTGCATTGACTATAAATAATTAGTACAGATAACTTTTTGTAAATAGCTGAGGTTGTATTTCACTATAAATTTATAGTTACCAGTATATTTCTTTTCTCTCAGTGTAGTGCATCATATAGCTCTCTAAAAACCAAACTCAGAAAAATCGTGGTAAGCTATTTATAAAACAACTATCAATTATACATGCTACTGTTTTTCATATGGACTAATAATAAATTGTCGCCACTTAATAATTACCAGATCCTCAAATAGGTTTTCCTTTCTTTTTCAGATCAAGAAAAATAACCAACTATTTCTCGGACCATTTTTATAGAAATAATACTTTAATTTTGTCAATTGTTGCAATAATAATCGAAAGAATATCCGATGCAAAATTCTATATTGTATTCTATGATGTATTTGAAACCTATTGAATCCATCTTTTGCCACAACACTACCAGATAATGTTGTAAGCTGCCATTATTATTTGTTTATAAACATTTGTCGTACAATTGATTGCATGGTTATTATTCTGCTCCGATAATTCGCAGAAATAAAAAATAAAAATGTATTATCATTGCTAAGAAAAAAAATATTCATAACATGTCACGGAACTTTTCATGAAAGTTACTTCACACAGCGTATTACTTCACTATTTTTACAGTGATCCGTAAAATTTTGTTGTAAACGATGTTTTTTTTTTTCAAATTTATTAAAAAGCGTCAAAACCATTTCACAAGTACCGCAGCTTATAATAACGGAATAATAATGAACTAATTAAACCATAAATATTTCTTTCAAAAAGTGTCTATACGCGACAGAATCCATATATGCTTCTTTCTCCGTCCCAACTCTTTGTCTCAGCAAACTATCGGACCAGTGTTTAGCGTGGGCTTTAGAATTTCTATTAGAACGCTTAAAAGCCTAAGTCCTTAACGATTCCCGTTCAATAACAACGACGACGATGAGTCACTGCTACGTGTATATTATAATTATTATTAAGATAGAATTAGGCGTCCCCGATCATTGAGTACGTGTCCATTGTAATTTTACGTTGCACAGCTCGTCACATATCTTTTGTTAATGTCAGAATTGGGTATTATTATACCATATTAAAACACAACATGCAACAAAGATCTATGGGATGTACTTTGTGTATATATGCACATGTATATACATACATACATACACATATATAGTTACAGTGCATGCGCCACGCAGGATGTAACTGCGCGTGCTCTCAGCGCGGCATGAAGTGTGCTATGTGTATATATCTGTATGAAAAGAGAGAAGTAGCGAGTGCCAACAATGGGGGTCATGCGAGCCCTTGTAATATCATGCCCAGAAGCTTCTGGTCTCTTGCTCCCCGCGGGCTGCCTCATCGTAGAGGGAAGAATAAAAAAAAGAATCTCAGGCAGCTGCTATAAGGCTCATAACCGATACAATTGCATTGGATATTGTCTAGTTCTTCTACAAAGAGAAAACAGACGAGAATCTTACGTACATATGTATACTGATCCTCTCTGTGTGCACTAACACACATGGATCACGTTATTACACAAGTTTTTGACGTGCGACGTCATTCGTCGAGAAATTTCGTGAATTACGCTCCGTAATTCCAGGCATTGCCTAGTGAATAGATACATCGACCGCAATTCCTGCGTACCGTCACACAGAAAAGGTAAAAACACGATTTATATAACGACCTACCGAACCGGAAAAAGAATCGGATGCTTCGAATGATTCTTATATATTTTTGCATCGATAGGCAGAACAGCCGTTTGAATTTTTAGAAGCAAGAGATCCAAAGTTAAAGACCGATATAAATTTTATGAAATACACAAGCTTTTGTTTTGATGTCCATTTTGGGCAGAACTGCAGCTTTTGATTAATTGGATTATGTTCGAGATGATAATATTAATTTAAAAAAAAATTGAAACTACTACACTACGTATAATATTATTAGACAGAATCGTCGTGTGAAGGCAACATTAATTTTCATTTTTAACTTGGCGTCGAGTTCGAGGTCGAGTCGCTACCTCGACTCTTGATGATAATAATACTATCAATACCTGTTAATATTTTTATTTTTATTTTAAGCATAAGGAAATATACATATTTGTTAATTTCACAAGGAAAAAAAAACGACTAGCCACTTAGGAAGTAGCTGGTAATTAATAAATTGATTGATTAGTTCATGCAACAATTAGTTAACGCGACTAACTTTCTTCTTCTATGTGTGTTGTCGAGCATTAGACGTAAGACTTGACGGTCACGGTTAATAGCGATGTTTCGAAACGGTGACTGATGGGCGCTCGCACTTCGCACGGTATTAACATTGTATCGCACGATGTGTTTCAGGCGAGATGCCATTCACTAACGAAATCACTAAAGCACCTCGTATGAAATCAAGAACGAAATCATAACAATTCACCGGTAATCATTGATTTAGGTTTTCTTCGAAATTACATTGAAATCATATGAATTCGCGAAATGGAAATCATATCAATGCATGAAATCGAAATCAAATAAATTTAAACCAATATAAAATTACCAATAAAAGTTTAACCAATACACCGAGAGAAAAAGTTTCATTGATTCACGGAAATCTTTGCCATTGAAATGAAGTACTTGAATTTCAATACTATCTTTTCTTTGAATGATCTCCAACTCAATAAAAAGTAGTGACATTGTTTCGAAGAAACATTTCTTTAAACCAATGAACCTTTTTCATTGATTTCACTGATTCAATGAAACCTTCTTCTTACCACCTCAAAATTTCGAAACCTATTTTTTCCTGAAGTACGCGGCAGATAAAGCTCAAATTTTGTGAGTATGTAAGGAAGTACGGCAGAAATAGGCTAAGCTTCTGGCTCCTCGAAACTCGAAGTCGTTCGTTCGGGAGAACCGGAAAACAAAAAAGTGAGGTTAGGTGCGAGAGGGAGATCAGTGAAAACTTTTCTTTGAACCAATGAAAACGTCTCTTTAAAACAATGAAACTGTTTCTTTATTGTATGCTCACTAAGTAAATCTGTATTTACAGGCAATGAAATGTTCTCTTTGAAATTCAAATGCACTATTTCATTGAAATCAAAGAAATATTTCGTTGAAATCAATGAACAAAAATTCAATCCACCCATTTCTTTGGCGTCAATGAAATCTTTTCTCTCGGTGTACCTTCTCGTATATCTCGCTCATCATTTCGATTTATTAATCAATACCATATTATTATTTCTCTACCAGACGTAACGGCAAAAGGTTTATCTATAAATGATTTTATGTTTAAGAAAATAAAAAACTTTTTATAAGCTTCAAGTGTTTCTTTAAGACGCTATATTGAGTATCCCTCTGCAAAAGTAATTTTCTCTTGAATTTTACGAAAATGGAAGCGATTTCTTACTGATTTCCACGGGTTTGAAATCATAACTTCACTGTAAAAAAAATCTACTTGAAATTTAATGTAAAGTGTTGGAAGTTTTTATGCATAAGCTGGTATATTAAATTTAGTATGCAAGTGTAATGTAAAATGAATGTATGGTGCAGCAAATTCAATAATTTACTTTGATTTTACAGTAAAAGTACCTGAATTTTAATAATTTGCTTTAATTTTATCGCAAAAGTACATTAAATTTAGATGACAAGTTTATGCATAAAAACTTTCAGTCTTTTTTCTAACAGTGTTGGCAAATTTGAAATCTTGTAAGATCACCCGAAAATATCTGAATTCTGTTAAATCACGAAGTGTTTGAAATCACTGAAATCATACAGGAAGTCGCATGAAATCAGAACCTCATTGAAATCTTGTGTGCGTCTAAATGGGAAGTGAATGGCCCCTCGGTTTCACGGTCGCTCGCGGTGAGCACCCGGTTTCATCGTTATACTGGTGCTCGCTCATCATTGTCAGGCTGTGCAACTTGAGATTTCTCGCGAACGCGAATAAATGTACACATCTACACACGCACACACATACACACACTGCGTGTTTTAATATTAGCGGATTGCAGACGTTAAAGATCGAAGCACAGTAGCAGAGAGCACGCATCGTAGCACACAATATGTATAACAGTGCATGAAGAAAATAATCTAGTGAAAAATTACCATATAACGTGAGAAAAACGCCTAATAGCTACTAGTATTTGCGCTAGCGCCACCTGTCAACAAGTGCGAGATTTTGCGATAATTTTTACCATATTCATAAGAATTATTTCTTAGAATGATTTATCAATTGCAGACAAAATATTTTTATAACAAAAAAAAAAAATATAATCTCGACTTTACCTTCGAGCGCAATCGAAAATATTTACCGCTGTTTCGAAAAGATAGATGTCAATAAAATTCGATTAACTAAATACGAAAATTATAGGGAAAATTAATTTTTATTAATTACATTAATATTTTTTAAAAATTGTGTAAAGAAATATTTTACTTAATTACATTCGAAGGCTGGAATAGTAAACATATCACAGAAATTCTAGATACTACCAGAAGCTATTAGACATCAACATTAAAAATGAACAGTAACTTTGATACCTTAATAATACTGTGTTAATGATTGCAATAGTTTATTTTCTACATATATAGTAAAAGAAAAACAATGATTCTATCTTACACCTGTTGACAGATGGCAACATAGTCCCGTTCTACAGATAACTATAGCATTTTTTTTTTTTTTTCAAGTATGACAATTTTTACAAGATTCCTCTCTTCCTGTGCTCAAGACTATTATAATGGAGGCTCAGTACGAAGAACAGAAAGAGTCAAAGTAAAAAACAGTGAATCAAATAAAAAGGCTAAGAGACAAAAAAAAAGCGGTAAGATAGAAGCACAGCTAGGAAATAAATATTAATAACCGCACGGCAAAAGCTGAGCTCTCTCTGTATGTCTGCGCGCGCTCGTTCATTGTTGGGGAGGGCCATTACGCCCGAGCCAATTAATCTATGCACAATTTTATAATTAAACGGCTAATAACGCATAGAATTACAGTCCAGGGCCGAGTACTCCCACGTATAGGTGGCGAGCACACATCAGCAGCATAACCGGGTATAGCTTACCGCAACAATCAAAACGGTAGGCAGAAGAAATAGGAATTAGCGAGAGAAGTGTATGTAAGGAGGCTAAGAAGGAAAAACGCATCGTTGCTTCGACATATGTGTGTGTGTGTGTGTGTATGTGTGTATGCCAGCGCTTCTCATCTTACTATTTTTATTTTCATCCACTTTTTACCTTCCACGAACGTCGTTGATGGCCCTGTGATCGGGGATACGTGCTGTACAGCACCAATTAAAGACAGAGCCTACCGAACGATGGAACTTACGGACCTTGTACGCACACCATTTGTTCATTGTTCATTTAACTTGGTTAGGCAAATTAATTAATATAATTGACTCGACTCGTTAGCGTATGCGGGTATTATTATTATTAATATTATTATTATGTTTAGAAATATAAATTACTCATGCACGTATGTTGCACTTATCATAACTACCGGTAGACTGAATAGCTGTAGAATTCACCTAACAACTCGCCGATACTGCGTATATCTTTGCACACCTTAATAATATGCATCTATGGCACAGTCGCAATTATTTTTCGAACCGGTGATAATACCGAGGCAACACCAGCAATAATTTCACGCTGTTAATACAACGAAATCTTATCTGATTTCATGTCGAGTTTACTTCGAAGCGTCATATATTGGTGTAAGTGTCAAATTGCATTAGTAATCGGGAATTCGCGCAGTGAACTATGATGTTATCGAAACGATTGTGTCATGCTCGAGATTTTGTGTTTTAAAACATACAAATTTCTGTAATATTGCAATCCGTCGGTAACAGGATTTTCTTCTAAATATGTGAAGTTACAATATCTCTGGAATCGAATTGACAAGTAATTTACACATTTTACATACGGAAAATTAATAAATAAATTTTCAAATTTGCCACATGTATCTCAAAGAAATAATATGGTGGCATTGCTGTGTTACGTTTTGTAAGAATAATTAAATTTAATAAGTAACAAATCCGTTTGTTACTTATTAATTTTGTAGTCCAAAAAAATTGTTTATTATTAACTTTTTTATTGTAAAAACTTTTAAAAAACTAACAGAAGTAAATTTTAATCGTTGACCCACAACAATTTTTTAACAGGCAAAGGGAGCACAAAAATTGAATAACAAAACAATATTATGTTTTTTTTCTTCTATTTAACAGCTTCCAGCAGTTTTTATTTAAAAATAATTTTGTGGTCAACCGGAATATCCTGAGCAATTCCACAGCAGCAAGGAATATAAATATAAAGCAAAGAAACTAAACGACCAGTATCTCAAAACGTCGGAAAAATTACCCATCCAGGCAGTTATAGCAGACGGAGAAACATAAAGACTTCCTGCTACAATACTGCGTTTGAAGCAATAAGCCGTGTACCTTGCACAGTTGGAATTCGAAACAAGAGATGGATCGCATTATGCACTTGTCTGTCTGTTGCGGCTAGCTGCGGTGTAACATAACTTGTAAACCGCGAGATTTCATAGAACGCCGGAAACAAAATGCAAGAAAAAGTAGAGAGTTCAGTAAAATAACGTTCACGTTAATATTCAATTGGTTTGCAGGGATACACAAAGAGAATTTTATTGTACACTCAAATAATCATACTATTGCGACGACTATTCCTAGTCCACACGAAAAAAAAAAAGATTAGTTGCCATAACCAAGAAATGAGTTGACACAACCAATCGATTATTCTATTTATCTTACAACTCAAATGGTAATACCAACGATTCGAATGGTAATACCGACAATTCGAATGATAATACCGACGATTCGAATGGTAGTCCCAACTATTGGATTAGTTAACCTAACTTAATCTCGCGAGAACTAATCGTGAATAGTTGAGGTTACTTTTCGATATGGTTGACGCAACTAATTTTTTAGACATCGTGTACAACAAATCGAAAACATAGGTGCCACAACCAACCATTTCTTTCTGTGCACAGAACCATTTTTATAGTTACATTAACTATTTAATTATCACTTGTAATATGACAAGAGCTTTGAAATTATCGGATATTTCCTGACAGGTTCGTTGCAAACAAATGACCGAGTCAAGTTTTCCAGGTTAAAAAATCACGAGCGCGTAGCGCGAGTGATTTTTCTGGAAAACTTGACGAGTTTATTTGTTTGCAGGGAACCTGGAGGGAAATATCAGATTAATTTCGAAGCTCGAGTGGTATTCGGAGGATTATTTTTTCTATTCAAATTGCGACAAATGGAATTGCACCATAAGACAAAAATTATCGTTCTGACAAGGAAATTTCATAATCAGAACAAAAACCTTTTAATTCATGTTTAAAGTATTGCAGTTAAATACACAATTGTTACAAACATTTGTATATTGATTCCAGACTGAGGTTTTCGATTTAATCGTATTAACAGGGACATTTCCCTTTACTATTTCATCAATAGTTTGCAAGGATTCAACTCCAAACCTACTCATATCAAATAAATATCCTTTGACTGCCACAATAAAATTCAATCTGTCAGTTTGACAGATGGTTGACGCGGCTAAATGATTTTTTGTTTTATATATATAACCAACACGCAAAATTATCAAAAAATTATCAGTATAATACCGTGTAGCTTGCCCCACGTGACGTCGAATGGTGCAATTCCATTGGTCGAAATTTGGATGGGAAAAATAATTATTATAACTTACTTAAATTAGTTGAAATAACTATAAAAATAATCAAATGATGTACCAGTTACTACACTCACAGAAAATAAACTAGTATCGGTATCAACCGACAGCTATTAATTTCAAATCTATACAACTATTTTTTTGTATTCTTACGGTAACAATAAAATAGTTGCCATTACTATAAAAATATAATCTGAATTATATTTCATAGTTACCATAATAGTAAACATTTTTTAAATGAGTCAAATTATCTAAAAATTAATAGCTGTCACTTCATAGTTGCAAGGCTTGCCACGGTTTCTCAGTCTACAGTCTATGGCACACGATCGAACGATCGAAAAGCCTTGTCGATATTGGTACGTGACGCGGTGTGCGCAGCCGGCGCCATAAACCGCAATGAAAAAAAATCCACTTAATTATCGCTGTGGTTTCGGCTGTGCACGTTGTTCCACCGCGCTATCATACTCTTTAGCAAACGAGAGAGAAGAGATGCACAGAAGTGAGCGCCACAACAACAACAACAACTACACAACAACAGCAGCAAGGCGGATGCTATAGTTCACGAACGAGGGGTACGTTAGCCAGCTCGTGATGTCGCACCGATGAGGGTGGAAAACCGTTGCGGAGGATGCAGAACGGGTACCGAGCCACCCGGGTGTAGTATTTAGTAGTTGGAAGCAACACACTCGTGGCCAGCTCTCGCGCACTCTATGCACCTCATCGCGCCACCATGTATTATCGAAGTGTAACGATGCCAACGACGGGGAATATACACGCGATTGTCGCGCGGCCGCCGGACCCCACAACGGCCACTACCCCACGCCGCAGCCTCTTCATCATCCAATTTTTCGTGGTCAAACGTAGTACGTTGTACACACTATTTAGGTATATATATATATATATATCCAAGCTATGCGTTAAGGTAGTCCTTGCGCATTAACCTTTCTGAACTTTAAGACTTGACATTTTTTTATATAATAGTTGAACCCCTTCGAAATGTGATTGCAAAGTTTCAAGCTGGGTTATAGACTAAATTACCGAGAAAATAAATATTTAAAAAAAATTCTTATGCACGGGCTCTTATGGGAAACTAACCGATTTCGGACTTCGGAACGAAAATTAACATGTATAAACTGAACTTTTATACAATATTAAATGTGATATGGATTCCTTAGAATGTCACGATTCCGTATAAAATATAAAAAAGGGACGTTATCGAAGTGTTTGGGTGTTATTCCAACGTCAAACACATCATCGCCACTCAGAAGTTACGGATAAACGGATGTAGCGGACGATGATAGAAATCAACATAACCTCCAGTGTCAACCGGAGCCGTTTCAATCTTGGTTTCAGCGACCCGATTTTTCGTGGCGGTTGTAGTCGTGGCGCAAAAATTAGATTTTCTATCTACTTTTTTTTTGTTTTGTGTCACAAATTTACCTTTAAAACAACCAAATTTAGCTCTGACCGCGTGATGATACAATACCACTACGCGTTCAAGCGAGACTCTGATGAGATATTTTAGTTAATACAATTTAAGTTTTTTAAGTTTACGATGCATTTACAAATACGTTTTTATTCTCACTGTGATTAATTGAATGTGTAGATATATAAAAATGTTAGCATTAACAGAATTTTCGGAACAGTGCATCAATTGACTAGTATGGGTCGCAAGGACTACCTTAATTCTATGCACTGATGATAGTAGTCTCTAACTTTCGCACGCGTACACCCAGAGAAAACGGGTGTTTTGTTAAGGGTTTATTGGAATTAAATATGATGATGAAATAAATTAAATTTTATTTGGATGAAATAACTTTTATTTTAAATTAATACGATTTATTTGTATGTACACTGAAAAAAATTCTATTGCGGGCTGCCAAAAAGAAGTATTTTTAAATTAAAGGTCTTATTCGTTTAATTCCATTTAACATTAAAATAATAAAATATTAATTTGCTTATTTTAGAGTTATTGTTTCGATCTCGTATCGAATTGGAGGAATTAGAATTCAAATTAAGTTGATAACGCTTATTTTTGGCAGCCCGCAAACGATGGATTTATTGAACCAATGATTTTTTTTTGAGTGTACTAAATTCTATTTTATCGAAATAAAATCCTGTTCGGTCGGCAATTATATAAATATCTTCTTCAAATGTTAGCATAATAGAATTTTATTTCGATACAATATACTATATTTCATTCAAATAAATTATAATGATTTCATATAGGTTTAATTTTATCGATATATAATTTAATTCATTTCAAATAGACCCCGTATTTAATTCAAATAAATCTATCAGACCGATTTTTCTGGATGTGTGGAATGTGCAAGACATAAGTGACTGCTTTATATACAATTATTTTATTCTTTATTGATGGGAAAAATGAAGAAAAAGGGTTGTTTTATTAGACCAAAATGACAATAGTAACAATATATTATTATTGTGACATGTCACAGTAACAATGCAACGTAATTTTTTAGTAACCTCTGATTCTTACTATTTCATATGAGATTGAAAAAAAAAGAATGACATTTTAACAATTGAATGTAGATTTGAAAATAAAATATTAAAAAACCAAATATGTTGTTGTAGACTATTAATTATTTATTTTGTTTAAATTTTTTTTTTGGAAACTCGACATATCTTTCATTCTTGGTATTCGTGGTCGAATAATTTTTCTAAAAATTACTAATAGTAGTTTGACATATCATTCAGTTTACGACCATTACTTAAGACAACATAAAGCAATTGCTTTATGTTGTTCAATATGACACATTATATTAATATATTTTGTTCAATAATTATTGTGAAAGTATAATTGTTCAATATGACACATTATATTAATATAATGTGTCATATTGAACACCGAAGATTTTAAGAGAAATTACCAGTTTTCGATAGTTTGATAAATATTTAATTTCTGTCATCGGAAGACGATGAATAAATACAAATTGTCAGTTTTTCATAGTTTGACATATCTTTTATTTTCGGGCGATTGGATCAACGGTGATACAGCACAGAATTTACTATAGTCATCGATTCGATATCGGGGATAGACTCATCAATTCTAATTCCACTTCCTCGGATGAATATAAAAAAAAGATTGGACTCATTCTGTGGCATTTATCGCCTCAGCGAGAACAAGACCTTGCTGAGTCAATTTAGATAATAGATTCTTCGAATGTTAGGAGAAGTCGAGAATGAAGAATGCTTTTGTCGGAAAACTACAGCAGCTAAAACGCATTATGAATGAATGAATCACTTTTTGTTCTAGCGCTCACAGCATAGTTTTCCGTCTTACAAGCATATCGTATTGCAACGAATTAATAAAGAACCTGAAGAAATATTAATTTCTTAGTCGAATCCAATTTTTCACCTAACCTCCGTTACAAATTTATCATCACGCAAGCTAAAAAAACGTGTTATTCACAGCAAATCACAGATTATAACGTAATCCCCGATTGACAACTTTTTTTTATTATTAATGTGTTGTGATACGCTGCGATTTACGCGCTTTGCGTGACGACTTCCTGGTGAACAGAATTTCCTATGAATTGCTTCACTATGCGAATGATTTCGAACCATTGCATCCATATAATTGGAAATAAAGTTGAAAATAATGATTTGGGGTGAAGTAGAAAATTCAACATATTCTATGACAGAAGCGGAATTACATAATTACATAAAAACAGTATCCGCAACATAAAATGTAAATCATATGGTTTTTTGTGTATGTTTCTTAAAAATCTTTTGCTTCTGGCGTCTTTCAACAATTCTTAATTCTGTGTATAACTTTTTCTCATTTATCTACCAACCTAAGTAACACCTAAGCAAAAATGCCTGTGCATTTAAGATTTTGCAATGATTGAACAAACAAAAATGAACTTTCTTTTCCAGAAATAAGTAAGTTAAAAACGATAACAATATCATTCACGACTAATTGTATACACTAAAAAATAACAAACAAATGCGCATTTTACTTATGTTTAAAATAGTGGACATCAAATTTTTACATTGTTTTTTTTACGTGCTAACTTTTTTTCTACCGTGTATTAAAAATTGCGAATCAGTGGATAAGAGTGACATGTTAAACCAGAACATTCGAAAATCCTCGGAGAATTAAAAGACTTCGTATAGTATATTCTGTTGGCTACAGGAAGAAGCAGCAAATAAGGCGACAACACCGCGTGCCCAGCCGAGAGGGGATCCGCACGAGCCGACGGCTCATGGAGCTCTGTTCTGTGACTGCGTCTTCGGATTATTCGGATCCCTATCCCTACGGGGCTTTCTCCCTCGTAGCTCGTCGTCGCGTTCCCTCTCTCGCATTCCCAATCTCTCACTCTAAGCTATGTATATAATACATATATATATATATATATATAAACATCTATCTCGCTTTCTCTCGTCGCCGACTTGAATCCGTTTCCGTTGCTGCGAGTGCCACTGTGAGAGACTGTTTCCCACCGATTTACTATTGTCAAGATTTAACTGCAGGAAGACAGCAGTGAATTCCGAAAAAATTGGCATAAACTGTAAATGAACAGCGTTTAATGACTTGTAGAAGATGAATTACGACTCACAGCCGTTTAATCACTGAGTAAAAATCACGCCATTAAAAATGATGACAGAAATGAGGAATTTAATTCGAATGTCAGTAACAAGGATGTGACAAAATATTTGCGGGCGGAGCCGCGCGGCCCGCCGGCGAATCCCCTCGGTTCCGTTTACCATTCCGTTTCGTCTGCCGTCTATTTTACTCTCTCTCTCTTTCTCTCTCTCATTCTCGTGGGTGGGGTAAGCTCGTACTACACAGAGAGAGCCTCTACACCACTCTATCGCCACATCGACGTTGGGGACGACGATTCATTCAGAGAAACTGCCGTGAAAGGGACACCTGTTGGCGCTCCAACAACCAGCTAGCACTACCAACACGAGCTATATGCACACCGCGACAATCCTAGAAACAAGCTGGGCACGCGCCCTTCACTGCCACTCGACCTAACATCACGCCTCTGTGTACCCATACCACTTAGCCATGTGCAATTGTATTGTAACGACAGTTGACTCTTTGCCGCTGGCAATTTAACACTCGAGTGTCGTACTTACAAATGGCAACTTTGCTCTATTGCTGTCAGCGTTAGTTCGACGACTCGATTTATTTAAAACGCGTTAAATTCCAAAGTGTTAAAAAAAGTAGTAAAATTTTTCAATAACTGCACTCATTACAGTAAGCAATTGTTAGTTGCGATAACAATAGTAAGAGTTATTGCAAATATCACGTAATAGTCGCCAGGCCTATCTCTAAGTACAATTATTTATAGAAATTACGAATTTTCTAAAATAATATGTCATTAGATTTTCCTTACATTCTAACTAGAGAGAATTTTATTACAGAATACTCAAATAATCATGGATGTCCTGTCATGTGACAACTATTAACGTAGCAGCTAAGGATTAGTTAATGAAACTATAAAATGGTAGCAGGTACTCATTGATTGACAGTTGTAACAGTTATCACACTGAGACAAAAAAATGTTAGAATGAAGTAAAACGGCGTTCACCCTCGTTCAAATGAATTTTTAGTTGGTATAACAAATATATTTTAGTTAACTGATTCAAATAATTATTGAAGAAACTAAACATTTGTTTGTCCTAAACGAGAAATTCGTTTAAACGAGGGCAAACTCCGATTTAGTTAATTTCTACATTTTGTTTCTCATTTCAAATACGCATGTAAGTAACGATTCGCAATTTTGTGATAACAAAGCTTCCACCATATAGAATATTATAGTCCTAATATTAGGCACAAGCAGCATCTCAATAAAAAAAATATTTAAAATACTTTCGCAACTGATTCATTGTGGATACTTACAAAATATTATAATTCATTATAAAATAATAATTACTATAAGTTATCCATAATGCTGCGAAAGCGTGAAAACTTGTGTTGCTGAACTATAATTAATCATAATTATTTGTTTGAAAAATATTTTAGATGCTTTTTTCATTCAAATGATGGACATCAATGGACTGAAGTGATGAAAGGATAGAAAGTATCGCTTGGACATACCGCGTAATTGAGATTTTCAAGACCGCGTCTGAGACTCGTTCACCGGCGCGAAATTAAGCGAGAAAGAAACGAGCAATTAAAACATATGTTATTTGAGGTAGCTGGTGAAGCTAAACGGGAGTGTATATAAGAGTGAGTCGCACACGGGTTCCAGCCTGGATGGGGCGCCGAAGATGAACCGCTGCCCAGAGGGGACACCACGCGTTATTAATGTATGCGAGGATTTTAGCTTCCGTTCTGTGTGTGTTGGATACGCATACAGTGTATATAATATAATAAAAGAGGCATCAAATTGCTGGCGAGGATCACAGAGTAAGAAGAAAAATATAGTGGACTCGCTATAAGTGAGAAAGTCGCGTCTTATCGTCGGCACCGATTCTAATACTGCCTTAGCCAGCATATTATAAAATTATTATATCATACCTGAGCAATGTCTATGTTTAACTAGCCTACTTCATTAAGCGAATCGAATAGTACCTATTGATTATTTTCTACGCAATACAGAGAATAAACGAATTGATCTAAGGCAATTTACATATTCTCTCAGAATTTTATACAATTAACGTTAATTGTTAACGTAAATTAAAGTTGTGAATGCCACGATTTGTGTCGTACGTCCGGCACAATTTTATCCCTACCAATCACTAACTCGTCTACCTTCACGAAGAATAATCAACGTTAGTAAAATCAACTAAATTTGCAATTGGTTGGCAAACTACATATCTAATCAATTGCAGAAAATAAAAAATATTCAGTTCAGTCGATGAACTGATCATATTAGATTTTTATAAAAAATGAAATTTATACACATAAATCGTATCACTGATTTTGCAAAAAAAATGCCCTAACTCATAAAAATCCAAGAGAATTTAGCGGAATTTATAATTTGTATTTTATCATCCCGTAGCACACTTTTTGGGGTCACATGTTTGATTCGTACTGAATGAATCGACTTCTTACCTGGCAGTTGTGCAGTCCCTGTACAGTACGTCGAAGTCCTTGCAGCTGAGCAACTTGCATCGATTAACACCAGGCTGAATGGCACCGAGTCCACGTAGGATTCTGACCTGTTCGACGTTGCACACGAGTGGCACAATATCGAGTCTCTTCAGTTTGGTGTACACGGTGTGAAGACCACCAACGAGATGTTTCAAAAACAATTCGAAGGCTTGTGGCAAGCATAACATTGTGTTTTCGTTTATTATGAAAGCAGCGACTTTTTGTCCACGGTAATCAACGAGTTTGCATTCATTAGCTGTGGGATCGCTCGAGCTGATTGGTGGAGGACTGTTGTAAGATCTAGGCGGTAATACACCGTGATGAGCAGCCATGAGCTCGAGTGGCGAGCCATGATGACCACTTAGCATTCCACCGATCTGACCAAGAAGTCGCAAATCCGGTGGCGGAAGACCCGGCATTCTTGGTACCATTCCGGGAAGTCCACCAGGACCTCCTCCGGCTGATAATGGAGGTGGACTCAGGGGTAAAACCTGAGGTGGCGAGCCACGGGTTGGCGATCCAGGAGTTGGTACACCGCGGTGTTGTTGCTGGTGTTGAGCTTGTAACTCGCGAATTTGATCGCGTGGATGACTTTGTTGATGCGACGGTGGCGGCTGATGCTGTGAGCTATGATGTTGCTGCTGCTGTTGCTGTTGTTGTTGCTGTTGTTGCTGATGTTGATGACTGTGCTGCTGAGCCGATGGACTGTGAGGATGCTTGGGACTGCCTGTTACAGGACTCGCACGGCTGCTATGATCGGACGAACTATCCATCGCTCCGTGGTCCATCGAGTGTGCAAAACGCCTCAGGTCCAGCACCTCGAACCTCTCTAACAGGTCCGTGGCGTTTGTCAAAGTTTTACCGTCTTCTCGAGATTTTTCCCCGTGGCTTACGTTTCCTATAGATACCAGCGTGACAACGTGTTTTCTGACCGTGGCGGCGTTTAACGAATCACTCTAAAATCATAGTTCCACAAAAAAAGGGATCGATGTACACACAGTATATTCAACTTTGGCTGGAATATCTTATGATTTCAATATCGCGGAGATAACGGAGAATCAATTGATCGATTTATCACTTGCCATTGATTCCAAGAATAAAAAATATCGTCGAAGCAAAAACCCGAAGTGTCACTGTCACTGATATTCAACTGTCGATTCTTGTCACGCTTTTATACACACATATATATGTATATATATCTTCAACAACAAAATATAAACTTCACTTGTTCACGATTTTCTCGTCGCGAGTAACTGTCCATAATCGGTATACCGCGAGAACTGTCGTTAAGAAACACTAACCGATCGAGTGGTCCATCGCGGGCGCGCGGCGTTTGTCGTATCGGCGCGGAATGTCACGATTTTTGTTTTGTCGGAACAAAATTTGTGCAAGACGTAAGATCGTGCGACGGAACGATTTTATCCGGTCTGGCGAGTCAGTGGAAATCAAAAGCTAGACAGACACGCGCTGGATAATATGATAACACATTTGGGACATTGAGAACGTTTTCTGTCAAAGTGAGCCTCAACGTTACGATTATCACACTATGCTCCGAGACAACCGAATTTCCGCAACTGTGGCGTACCGACTGATATCACACTAAACCTCCCTCAAATAGCCATGAAGGGAGTTGGCAAAACGCACGCGGAACGCGAACGGTACACGGGTAACGTCTCGTGCGACAACGCCAAACGGAGTAAAACTACAGTGAGCGCGACGTGAGAGAGGGGTGACGGTTGATAGTGGTGGTAGTAACCAACAACGACGACGACGACGACGACGACGACGACGAAAACGGTGGTGGTAGTGGTGGTGGTGGTGGTGGACGAGACGTCCCGCGGCCACGGATAGTAGTAACGTAACACAACGCAGGAACGCGCGTCCCTCGTCCTCAAAGTGGCAAACGCTCTCGCCTCGGTCGAGTTGGGAGTATTTCCACTACCCAGTCACAGATGTAATAAATAAAAACATCAGTTGAGACTCCTGAAACGGGGATGAGGGGCGGAACGGTTGCGCGCGTTTATTCCTCCGATTGGCTGAGCCGGAAGCGTTTAGTGGTCTCCCATTGGTAGAGCAGGTTGCGAGGGCTACGCCCAATGTAACTTCCTCCACGTTGGACGAGTGGTGGGGGCATTGGTAGAGGCGCGATTCTCTTAAGAGCCCCCACTAGATTCCAAAAGCCGCAATCCTTCCACCGACGCACTCTCCCACACCCCTTCGTCCCACTCCAACGGCGGAGTCGGTACCTACACGAATATATACAAACGCAAAAGGCGGAGGCAGTACGACTGGCGAGCTTGGCTCGAGAGTGAGCGAGCGAAGCGAGGTTAGTTCTGCGCGGTCTCGTCGTGAAACCGAGTGGGGGATTTCTTCTTTTTCCTATCCGACTTCTCTTCGCTTCTCTTCTCTCGTCTCTTGGCCGCTGCCGCTCGCTTCTGCTTGGGTTCTCTTCTCTCACTGTTCTGGTCGTTCTGTCTCTGTCTTCGAAGTATAGAACAGCCCCGGTGAGCTGGAGTAGTCTATACGCGCCACGACGAAGAATGTCGCCGTTCCTCCCCCTCCCCCCCCCCTCCTGCCCCCCTCGACCCCTCACGGAGTACGAATCGATAGCGCTCTCGCGTACTCTTGCCTTCTCTCTCTCTTTCTCTCTCTCTATCTCTCTGTCTTTCACCCCCTTTCACCCTCCGCACCTATAGAACTCGCGAAGGAGCGAGAGGCAAAGAGGCTCTCCGCGTCGCGTCTCCGCTCTCCACTATTCGCCATCAGCATTACACGCGCGCACTTATTTCTTCTGTAGGTAACTCGCTCACTCCGCTTCTTCTCTGGCTGCATTTCGCTCTGTGAAACGCCTCCTCCCTCTTCCTTACACTCTTACCCCTTTCTCGCAAACCGCGCCAACCCTCTTTCCCGCTGCGACCCGAACCCCGCGAGCCCCGCCGCGCTCACCCGCGACTATAACCCCCCTTGCAGAGTCTGCAGCCACCCTGACATGCGACGTCGTTACCACTGCTGCACGAGCCGCTTCGCTTCAACATCCGCCAAGCACTTTTCTCTCCTCTCTCGACGGCATATGTCTATTTGGCTCTTGGGCAAAACATCGTTATGTCGCGTTTTAGAGGTTTCGTGATTCCGCACCGTAATGGCCATACGCATTTGACAAATCCGTAGATGGCTTATTTTACTATGGCTATTTTTAGCAATAGATGTTGTAAAAAAACGTCTTCTCCTGTAACTCTATGGTTACAGGCGGTATCAAGTCATACCAGGATTCACTTATCAACGCTGTTTTGGAAACGCCTAAGCAAAAATAACGTGAACTATTGATGAATGAACTGAAAAAAACAATTAGACGTTATCAAAAACTTTGATGAAATACCCTTTTGAGCAATGCGCTTCATTACACTGTCCTATCATTTTATTATGCAGCGGCATTCAATCATCAACCGATTTTCAGAACTTCGGACTCTGATGATAGATCTTTGGAAAAGAACAGCCTTGCACTTTTTCGGTACCTTTACAAGTCAACCAGTTATTATTTTCCCAAATCCAAACTCAACCATGAAAAGAATTCAACAAGATGACAACGTTACTCTGTGCAGCAGCAGCTCACAACAATTGAATCAGATGCCAACCCGGTCATTATACCTTTATCGAGTTGCAACTCTACCCGAACATAGGAAAGATGTTTTCGAGAACTTGCGTGATAGAAGAGTTGTGATATCGTGGAATTAAGACCTGCTAAATCGAATGGAGTTGCCAACTGATAGAGTTTCATAATAATTAGCTTGGGCTGATGTGATTTCGACTTCTAGATTGTTTACAACATATAACTGTAGATGATGCTTTTGTATTCTTGGACCCGTGGATAATAATTTACTACTAATTTGCTACCTTCATATACAAATCCTGTTGACTACTGTTATAATTATTTCACTCAATGTAAATATAAAAATAGTCATATTGGCTAATAGTTGTCACTTAATGGTTTCTACTCTATTATTACTCTAATTTCACTGATGATATCTTACTTCAGGAATTCAATCTGAACACACTGAACCCAGAGTCGGCACAAACCCAAATGAATTCCCGGACTTTCGAAGTCTCTTCCAGGTACACCTCAGGAAACTCCCACAAGATATTACAACTTGCCCATCACCAGCCGACGTCACTGACCCCGGTCAGTTCCCTCAGTTCCTACCGACGCCGAACATGTTACATGGTGCTCGGAAGGTGCGATTCGCCCCTTCGAATAGTAACTTTCAACTTGAGAACAGACGCATTTGGGAGCAGCGCCCTCCGCCCATGGCAGGTATATACAAGGTCTTGAGCTCAGCTGAGATGATTGAGAACTTGAAAAAGAAATTAGCTACCTTTAAGACGGCTGCATGGTAGCGAAGAAACACTGACAGAGAAAAAGGGTAGGCTTTCGAGAGCGGGTTGAAGAGAATCGAGCCTTCCAGGCTGAATGGAAGCGAGGAGAAATAAAAGCCCGCCGCGAATACAGAGAGGAGGGACCAGAACAGCAGCTACTCGCTCCGATACACGTTGCGATTATCTTGTCATAGACGTTTCGTCGGGACGGCGAAGGACGTACGGCAAGAGCGAGTTAGCCCCCGCAAAGCGAGTTTGTTGCGTCTCTCGCTCTTTCGGTTGGTCAACCCCTCGTCTATGCCATCGGATCGGCCCGGTGACCCACATCCAACAAGCCAAGAGGGACCCTCTCCTCGACTGCTCTGGGTATGGGTGCTGTCCGCGCCTATGGTAGTGCAGTATGTCATGTATATGCGATATAAACCATACTAGAGGACCGCAACGAATGAGGCTCAATACATCCAAGCTCCAATAGGGTTCTACGCAGCACTCAGCTGATCCCTTGACCTCGGGTAAACTGAAACTAACATAGAAAAGCGAGTTTCCTTAAATTAACAACAATTTTCTCCAAGTACATCAGGACAATTAATTTTATAAACTAATTTTTCAAACACAAGTAAGTAAGAAACGAAATGTACATTGTAAGGCAGAAGTCAAATTATACTTACCTTAAGGAGGGCGACTTACTGAATCTAGTGGCAAAATTACCGTCTGTTCACTGATGGCTATAAACCGATTAGTTAGAAAATTGTCAAGTTTCGAAAAATCGGTGTACAAATAAAGTTGGAGGGGATATATTCAGCCGATTTTGATTGTAGATGAGTTATTAAAGGTTGCTGATTTTATTGGAGCCTGATCGCCAGTCAATAGACTAGTCAATGCTAGAGCTTCCAAATGTAACCACATTGACGGGTCGCATGATTATTGTCGGTTTAGCTTATTTATCTGCAGTGTAAGTCACGGTATCTACATGGAATTCTGTAGTGGCGCTTTCCATGATCGCGGTGGAATTTTTACAATCTCATATGCACGAAGCGATTTCATTATCTGCCTCATCTAACCGCATATGGTATTCATTTTTTATTATCTTGTCGGGAAATTCATAGTTCCATAATATCTTTTGTTAAATTCTCGATTTTTTAAATGTTGATATTTGTTGTAGAAAATAAAGCGGTAAGTAGAGGTAAAATTTTATAATAGCTAATTTTGGCATTCACCCTATATTTCAAAATTTTAACTCAATCTAACTAGATACAGCTGATCGATCTCCCTAAATTGAATTGCAAATACCTCAAGTTAGTAACAAATCGAAAATAGTTCAAATTTCAATGTAAAAAATTTATCGTAATATGAAAAAGGATTGTATTTTTTTTATGCATTTCCATTTACCTATTACAAGGGACATGCCCTTTTTAAAAAAGTAGTTTTGCTATTGCATCTGTCAATATACTTAGACGTAACAATATGTGAATCATTGTTAAATGTACATGACCCTGGAGATCAAATAAAATTCCATCTTTCACTATACTCAAAAAATTCTTGTAGTCCTAGCGACTATTAGATCGAAATTATCAATGGATCCGTCAATTATTTTTATATTATGGTTATACTTTGGTTATAAATAGCTGTAAATTTTTTCATGTAACTACAAAAATAATTGCCAGAACAATCACAATTTTTCTGAGTGTTCTGATAATCCTCGTCATTACCAGCAATTGTGGGTAAAAATCAAGAGACAAATTTTGATAACGTTCCTGATGGTTATAGATCTAAGAAAGTATTAATAGTTGAAGAAAGTAATCGAGAGATGTGAAGGAATTAGTGAAGCGTATCGCCACAGAGCTGAGAGGGCCGAACGAAGAAGTCGCGACGGTCGACTTTCGGCTGAAGAGCAAACGATCAATCACGAAATCGATGTCCGTCTCACTCGTCAGCTGCTTGTGTATATTATGGTATAGGTAGGTAGTTGAGAACATATATATATATAGCTATGTCGTCGAACGGGCGCGAGCTGAGCTGGTGAGTCGAGTGACAGGAAGGGACCGATGTTTGCCTCGGTCCAAACCGCCCCCAATTAGTGGAATTAATATGGGGTCGACGGGGCTTTGGAGGGGAGTTAATGCGCGCCTCTGCACTCATATATACGTACATGCACGTATGTATACCCTGGCATAACCATTGATGCTGCTGTTGTTGTTGCACATATGCCCACACGTCACTATATATAACTGCACCTTCCTTGTGCCTAATGAACGACGTACGTAGCTGATGCTACTCTGTCGTTGCAGTTTTCATCGTAATCGCACACTAATTGTGTATAGTTAGTTATATTTATAGGATATTTATAGTGCACTGTAGAAGTCGGACCCCAGGCCAACGAACCTTTGACACACTCGCTCAGCACAAAACTTTTGTTGCTAGACAAGAATTTTTATATTCATAATCAGTTGACACCGTATCAAACCGCCACATTTCCATTTTGAAACGAAAACAATGTTTTGACCAATTTGCCATTAAACGAATAATCCTATATTTTTCGCAAAAAAAAACCATGTTGACGAGATTTTTATAATATCGCTTTTGAAACCCATACTATTGCGTACACCTGCACTTTCATTGAGCCTAATGAACGACGTAGGTCGCTGATGCTACTCTGTCGTTGCAGTTTTCATCGTAATGGCACACTAATTGTGTATAGTTAGTTATATTTATAGGATATTTTATAGTACGCTGTAGAAGTCGGACCCCAGGCCAACGAACCTTTGACACACTCGCTCAGCACAAAACTTTTGTTGCTAGACAAGAATTTTTATATTCATAATCAGTTGACACCGTATCAAACCGCCACATTTCCATTTTGAAACAAAAACAATGTTTTGACCAATTTGCCATTAAACGAATAATCCTATATTTTTCGCAAAAAAAAAACCATGTTGACGAGATTTTTATAAATATCGCTTTTGAAACCCATACTATTGCGTACACCTGCACTTTCATTGAGCCTAATGAACGACGTAGGTCGCTGATGCTACTCTGTCGTTGCAGTTTTCATCGTAATGGCACACTAATTGTGTATAGTTAGTTATATTTATAGGATATTTTATAGTACGCTGTAGAAGTCGGACCCCAGGCCAACGAACCTTTGACACACTCGCTCAGCACAAAACTTTTGTTGCTAGACAAGAATTTTTATATTCATAATCAGTTGACACCGTATCATACCGACACATTTTTCTTTTTGAAACGAAAACAATGTTTTTACCAATTTGCCATGAAATGAGTAATCCTACTTTTTTCGCAAAACAAAAATAACATGTTAACGAGATTTTTATAATATATCGTTTTTAAAACCCGTACTAAGGAACAATTTCTTTCCCAACCAATCAGATTTTGAAAGTAAGGAATGTTTAACCAAAAAAGGTTAAAAATTGACAAAATATTGATTCATTAGTATTAAGATTTTTGTTAGCGCCAAAATTAAGTAAGAATCTTAGAACACAGATATGATTGTCTTGTTTTAGTCGTGGTTAGTTCTCAGCCAAAAAACATTTGATGGAAATCAACTTTTTCATATATGCAAGATATTTTCTTCAATTTCAATGTGTACAAGCAAGCTGAAAATATTATTATACCTCTATAAACTTGCATCTGATCTCAACAATATGTGGCAATCCAGTTTTTCAATCACACTATTAATGTGCCAAATTGTATTTAGTCACTATCCCAGATAGACATTTGGTGGCACAGGAACAGCATAAACGCGTCACACAACGGCATGCTATATCGGAATTAACGCAGCGATGTACGTCTGAATTGAGCTATTATGTGACAGCATAACGTGTCATCTTTTCATGACGCCAAGGCAAAGCCATATTTGTGGTACTTAGAAATTATGGCGTGGTGCACTAGTGGCACTGCAATGTCGCCATTCTTCAGGTTCAGATCGTGTCTCTATGGTGCCATAATTGCTCCATGTCGTATCACTGAGTGTCTGAGGTGTGAACGTCATTCTGTTACTATGGAGCCATTTTTGCAGAATATTTGGGATGGTAATTGCAGCACGGTGACAGCATAATTGTGGCATACCATGCTGTGCTAAAAATCGTTATCGATCTTGACTGTCAGTTAGGAATCGTAAGCGTTTGATTTCTTTGTATCTGTTACTTGCATTATGTTTTAGTTTTTTTCCTTGTCTAACATTTCAAATCGCGAGTCAAAAGTGTAAGACAGAACAGAATTTTTTATCTTCTCCGATATTAAAGGGTTGGTACGCCCGAGAGGTTTGACACATTCGAAGAGTAGACCCTTCGTGTGTAGTCGAACTCAGGCAGCTTTGCATTCTTATATATACGCTCAGGCTTCAAAACACTTGCGAGAAACGCGTCGTCCGTTCGCCATCTAGTGGTATCATACGAAACACGGGTGCTTAATTCTCCGCTAGATGGCGAACGGACGGAGCGTTTCTCGCAAGTGTTTTGAAGCCTGAGCGTATATATAAGAATGCAAAGTTTTCCTGTGTTCGACTACACACGAGGGGTCTACTCTTTGAATGTGTCAAACCTCTTGGGTTTACCAACCCTTTAATATTGAAGAAGATAAAAGAATCTGTTCTGTCTTATAGTGATGCGGCTTGAAACGAGATTATCTTGAATCTCGCTCGTTTTTTCTTGCGTTTGTCATTTGTCTAAAGTTCTCGTCTCGAGCTTGCGGTATGAAAAAAAAATCATAGTCTCGCTCGATCTTGCTTAAAATAACAAGCGAGATCGAGCGAGATCTTGAAACTTATGACAGATAAACTGTCAACAAAATAGAGGCTATGTTATGGTGCTGAATGCGACAGCATCGCATGATACGATAGGATATGCCACCGACCATGAAAATGAAATTGTATGCCTAACAGCTTTCCAAAATGTCGGCATAGAAGTATGGTCAAAGAATATGGATGTACATAGAAGTGCAGATCCTATGCTCCTCCTGAAGCTGCGCAGAAACTGGAGTACCACGCATTTTCGTCATTTTTGGTGCGTACTCCAGGATCTGCACTTCTATGTACATCCATATTCTTTGGTATGGTGTAGGCTTCCAAGGGCTTTAAACGTTGATTGTCTAGTGTAAAAGGACTACACCGGGCGAAAAAGTTCCGTTGAATCACGGAAATCTTCACCAATGAAATTAAATACGTAAGAGAACGACGTTCTGATACGTATTTAATTTCATTGGCGAAGATACGGCGTCTCCTTGGGTTCCAAGGTTCAGGTCGAGTTTGAATACGACAACTACGTAAAAATGTATTTCAGTCACGAATTACACGAGGACTACGGATGACTTCGGATTGGACTGAAATTCTGGATATCATCGTAGACATCGTAGACATGGAATCGTCCTTGAAAACTGACTTAGACCTCAAAAGGTGTCCTGTACATGATGAGGTCTACCTAAAAACCGATCTAAACGTCTATCATCAAGAAACCATTATCCTGGAACCTCAAAAAGTTAGCGTAGTTCTACGAAGTGAAAAAACTTTCTTTAATATTGAACAAAAAACGTGACCTTCATCTTTAATGTAATGTAATGTGGATGTACTCCAATGATTTAATAATTTAATTGATTTAAGGCTAGAATAATAGCACCAGATATTTAATATAAATAATTTCACAATTTACTCTATTCTTCTCAGCGTTATCCATTTTCTGAAACATTAATATCATTGGAAATAATTTAAAAATAGAGAAGATAATAGGAAAATAAAGAAAAACAATATCCGGCTGTCAAGGCGAGATTTTGAGCGAAATTCAAGACAAGAACGAGAGAAAAATCTTGCTATGTCGATAATCTCGAATTGAAATGACAATCAAGTTGTCAAATTCCGAGTCTTAGTCTTGATCTCGACATTTTCTCGCTCATCTCGCTCGTCCGCATCACTACTGTCTTATTCTTTTGACTCGGAAATTGAAATGTTAGACAAGAAAAAAACTAAAACTAAAAATGTCTAGCTGACAATAAAAAAATATCCATAACGACTTTCGGCACAGCATAGCGTGCCACCATTATGCTGCCACCGTGCTGCATTTATCATTTTAAAAATTGTATAAAAATAACACCATAGTAACAGAATGACGTTCACACCTCAGACGTTCACACCACGACATGGACCAATTATGGCACCATGGAGACATGATCTGAGTTTACATCATGGCGACAGTGGAATGCCACTAAGCCTGCACGGCACGGTATGCCGTCACATAATAGCTCAATTCGGACGTACATCGCTACGTTAATTCCGACATAGCATGCCGTTGTGTGACGCGTTTATGCTGCCACAGTGACACGATAGGATACTTCCACGGCACGTTTGTCTATCTGGATATCAGACGTCGCGAAAAATTTCAACAACAACATAACCTGAATTTCACTGAAACTCACACAATATCTTGATAATAGAGTGCTGAAGAAATCATGTCTGAGAATGCATAACAGGTGTGCTGAACTTAGTTGAGTTATTACAAGCATTTTCCGAGAAATTCAAGGACAGCAAAAACTTCATTGCTGATGCAATCGAAACTCATACATATAGTCTGTCTTAGCAGACGGGAATTAAAAATGTATAACTTACGATTGTAGTAGATGGCCGTTTTGTAACCTTCGCTCGTTAGATCCATGCTACACAACAACGAATTTTTAAACAGGGTATGTCAGGCTCGTATTTTTGCACCGCAATGGCCTTCTCCATACGTATGTCGTTGATGTGCCTGGCGATGAAAGCAACACACAGAGCATCGCGCACGCTTGAACGAAGCGCTTTTTACAGGGATTTTGCGTGTTTCGCTTCTCTTTTGCGCCCCTTCGCGCTGGACGTGGGCCGCGCACGTCTGTGGCTAGAGAGCAGCAGCAGCAGCAGCAGCAACGACGACGAGAACGAAGTTTGGAACGAAGTGGAGCTTCCGCGCTGCGGGGAATACTGCTACACGTATATACATGAGGGCGCCAGGCATTTTCATGCAGGCTTCCGTGTGATACGCATTGTTCGCCCTGAACGGTCGCGGTTCTCTGGTAAAGCGCTAGAGCTCCGAGTGCTTCCACCGCGAGAGAGAGAGAAATCTCTCGCTCTTTTGCGGACCAGTGGAGAGCTGTTTGTTGCGAATATATAGCGTATAGACCCTCGGCATGTCGCACCATTGTTTGTCCGGCGTGTTGTATACTCGTTGTCGATGAGTGGCGAAGAGAGAAAACGTGAGGTGGTCAGTAGAGGAAGAGTATACGGGATATATATGAGTATGTATATATATCCATAGGAATACGCTGCTACGGTGGCAGAAGTATCAACATATAGAGCAGCAGCACTATACGCGGAGACAGGATAAGAGAGTGGACGCGAGCTACAACCGTTCGAGTCCAGAGGGCGAAAAAAACAAGATAGAGCCGTGCGTATAAAAATGCACACGCGAAAGAAGAGGGACAAAAAGTGAGACACAGATAGAGTCGATTTGCACGAGTAGGCAGCCTAGGCACAAACTCACCAAGCTTATACCGAACGGATCGCAATGGAAGAGCTCTGAAAAGGGAAAATCGCATTTCTTTTTTTTATTGTTGCCGTCGACGTCACGAGAGCATGCGTCAATCTTACGGACACGCGTCAGGGAAACGATGGTGTACTAGAAAAGAAGCAACTCGCAATGTATAACCTCCATCTCGTAACTTGAATGTATGACGTACGTATTATAACTATGTTGCAACAGGGCGCGTGAAAAATCGGACGTTGTTATCGACCTCGACTTTGAAGAGCCGCCAACCTCTCTCGACGATTAAAGTTTTCACACACGGTTTATACTGCATGTGCGCATTGTTTTCTTTCTCGTGTTCCTACCTATTCTTTATGCGGTTATATTCATACCTCTGTTGTTTCCCACGATCGGACAATTATTACTTTTATATCAGGATTTACAAAAATGCGAACATTTTTTTATTTTTTGTGCGAGAACAGTAGTAAACGTTCGTGTAGGTGGTTGTGATTTCCACCAGGCAAATCGTGCTGAAGCAGTGAACTGAGATTTAGAATAAGTTGCAGAAATATACACCGATACACTTTTCCGATTGCCAATTATTCTAGTGTAGACTAGTGACACATACAAACGCTTCTAAAATACCTTAATTTTTCCAATTACGGAAGTCTTGTGCGACTTTTGAAAATAGAGTAATGAATCGAAACCCACGACGACTTTTTTCGCATCGTCGAAACGCATTCAATGACGAGTTAGCAACGCACAAATAAAATAAGAAAAAAGATCGGTTTCTAATACTGCAATCAATATCAAATGAAAGCGCTAGAAGAAATTCTGAATATTTTCGAAGTGTCTGCCCGTCCGGTAAGCGGACAAATAATTAGCTGTTATTCAGTCGCCTATTGATTAAGAAATCTTTCTAGTGTGACGGCCCGAAAATTAGCCTATTTTCACGATTTTTTTTTTCGGACGGTTACTAAGTATACGCCGATCAATCTGAAATTTTTATGACATTAAGGTAATCATGAATGACAGAAAATCATTTTTTATAAGATGATTTTTATTGTTTAAATATATTTTTTTAATTGTTTAAAATAATGTTGATAAAAAAGATAGCCTCATGGTGAACATCCTAAGGATTATTACTTAGTATGCGATTGGCTATCGCGCTATGGAGGCTTTTTTAAAATCAAAATTGACAAAATGGCGGCGGTTTGAACAAAAAGTACCGATTTTAGGCGTTTTTTTTCGACAGTTTTTCTTTTAAAAAAATGCGTGAGGAATTTTCTCCTAAAATTTAAAAACGATCGCTTGAAAACTGTTCCCTGGAGAATGTACACCGTTTTGAAAAATGTCGTTTCGAGAAAAACACGTTTAAAATTTCGAGTGTAGAAATTTCTTAAGCCTAAATTGTGTACTTACGACTAATCGGCGATGCCAGGTCCATAAAGTATGCCAGCGAAGTATTTCGAATTTCGCTTTAAAAATTTGAAAGAATGTTTTTTACCGTATATACTTATAGATAAGACGAAAAAAAAATCGATTTTTTTTTCACACTGGAAAGATCCTTTAAATTCAATTCACATTTCTCATTTATCTCAGTTCCATCAAATCCATTTAATTTTCTTTACTTTTTGGAGGTTTGGGGCTCTCGCGCTGAAAAAACTATTTTTATTTATTTCGTATTATTTTATATTATTCATTTATATTTTTTATGTGAGTAATATAATATTATTGGTCCGGATATAACTTGTAAATATTACCACACGGAAAGAAATGTTTGGTTGTGGCAACTACGTTTTCGATTTGTTGTACACAATGTCTAAAAAATTAGTTGCTTCAACGATATCGAATAGTAACCTCAACTTTCACGATTAGTTGTCGATTGGATTAGTTAGGTTAACTAATTCAATCGTTGGGACTACCATTCGAATCGTCGGTATTATCACATGTAATACCACAAGAGCTTTGAAATTATCGGATATTTCCTGACAGGTTCATTGCAAACAAATGAACGAGTCAAGTTTTCCAGGTTAAAAAATCACGAGCGCGTAGCGCGAGTGATTTTTCTGGAAAACTTGACGAGTTTATTTGTTTGCAGGGAACCTGGAGGGAAATATCAGATTAATTTCGAAGCTCGAGTGGTATTCGGGGGATTATTTTTTCTATTCAAATTGCGACAAATGGAATTGCACCATGAGACAAAAATTATCGTTCTGCCAAGGAAATTTCATAATCAGAACAAAAACCTTTTAATTCACGTTTAAAGTATTGCAGTTAAATACACAATTGTTATAGACATTTGTATATTGATTCCAGACTGAGGTTTTCGATTTAATCGTATTAACAGGGACATTTCCCTTTACTTTTACATCAATAGTTTGCAAGGATTCAACTCCAAGCCTACTCATATCAAATAAAAATCCTTTGACTGCCACAATAAAATTCAATCTGTCAGTTTGACAGATGGTTGACGCGGCTAAATGATTTTTTGTTTTATATATATAACCAACACGCAAAATTATCAAAAAATTATCACTTGTAATACCACAAGAGCTTTGAAATTATCGGATATTTCCTGACAGGTTCGTTGCAAACAAATGAACGAGTCAAGTTTTCCAGGTTAAAAAATCACGAGCGCGTAGCGCGAGTGATTTTTCTGGAAAACTTGACGAGTTTATTTGTTTGCAGGGAACCTGGAGGGAAATATCAGATTAATTTCGAAGCTCGAGTGGTATTCGGGGGATTATTTTTTCTATTCAAATTGCGACAAATGGAATTGCACCATGAGACAAAAATTATCATTCTGACAAGGAAATTTCATAATCAGAACAAAAACCTATGTTGCATCCAACACATATTTTCTCTCTGCACAAAATGCAGTGAATTGCGCCCAAATCGATTTTTTACTCTTTTCTGTATTTGCCGGGACATTTTGTTTTATTTTTTTAGCGATGTTCTGAAGCGATTCATCACCAAATCGCTTTTTTGACTCACTCATATTGACGACCGTTAATAGTACCTTGACGTTTTAAAGATTCGCAGAGGTTACAAGTGTCAAAAAAATTATTGTTTATCGCTTAGCAACCGAGCCGGGAAATTTTCGAAAAATTATCGATATAATTTTACCCTAGCTGTACCACGTGATGTTGAATACCGCGCTCTGATTGGTCGAAATTGGAGTTGAAAAAATAATCAGTATAATACCGTGTAGCTTGCCCCACGTGACGTCGAATGGTGCAATTCCATTGGTCGAAATTTGGATGGGAAAAATAATCATTCGAATCTTCGGTATTACCATTCGAATCGTTGGTATTACCATTTGGGTTGCTAGGGAAATAGAATAATCGATTGGTTGTGTCAACTCATTTCTTGGTTATGGCAACTAATCTTTTTTTTTCCGTGCATAACGTGCCAGGACGAATAATCGTATATTATTCGTCCGGACACATGCTTGTATTGTGAGAATTATCTTAAGTTGCTTCCGAACGAATCACTGTATACTCTTCGTTCGGGAATGTAGGTGCAAACTTTGAAAGTTACATCCGGACGAACAACAACTACATATTATTCGCCCAAGTATTATCACATGTCTCACATGTTTTATCCGGCGGAATAAGTGAATATTGTTCGTCAGCGTACACTGAGAAAAAAATATAGTTGAATGGACTAATTTAGCACCCTCGTTCAAATGAATTTTTCGTTAGGACAACCAAATGTTTAGTTTCTTCAATAATCGTTAGATTCAGTTATCTGAAATTTATTTGCGGTAACCAAAATATTTGTTATAGCAACAAAAAATTAATTTGAACGAGGGTGTGCGCTAAATTAGTCCATTCAACTATATTTTTTTCTCAGTGTATATAATTCAACGTTTTGTAAGTTTTATTTACACTAGTTACTGTATTTTCTTCATCCAAGTATGATTCGGAAGATTATCCGGTCAAATAAATTTATGTAATTCATTCCATAATACTACCAAAGAGAGTCTGAATTTTAAGGAACAAATGAGTAACGTGGATTAATTTAAAAAGATGTTAGGAAGAATGTTACTTAAAAAACACAAAGAAAATGGATTTGGATGAATTTCCTCGAGAATAAAAAAGAAACTTTTGCCAAGTTTTGATGAAAACATAATTAAGTAAAAAAAATTGTGTGTATGTAGCGAATTGTCGCACTCAGAAAGAGGCTCGGTTAGAATTATCAAAAACGTGGTTAAATATGTTACCAAGAAAACTTGGTAGGCAAAACCAAGTTATTGGCTAACATAACCAAGGATTTGGTAAGACAACAAAGTATTTAGTACGCCTAACTAGTAACTTAGTTGCGCCTACCAAATTTTTCTTGGTAACATTTTCAACCAAGCCTTTTTCTCTGTGTGGACGCGCAGTCACAGTTTAATCTCTTGACGTCATATTTACAAACTTGGTTATTCAGAATGTTCCTTTTATTTGTAATTATATTAATTTGCATATTACGGCAATATGAATCCTTGAGATCTAATATGAATTTGTCTGAAAAGTCACGTTCAGATTTTCCCCGGTACTGTATTCTGGGTAACACAGACTTTCCATCTCTCTTCAGATAATGCCTCGCATCGCATATACGCATACGACCCGACAGCACTTGGAGCTCTTGGATCTCGTGTGCATCTCTCCTATCCATGTGCAGCAACCCTTCGCGTAGTTCGATTCTTCGACGGAGCAATCCCAGCATCGATAAGCATTGTGCGCGCATGGTGGGGTTGTGAGCGCACAATAGCCAAGATTTTATAGCCAACCCCCGCGCACGCTCTTATCCGCGAGAAGACTACTCTGGTACTCACCCTCACAAGTAATCCTCTATACCTCTCTGGCTCTACTCGGCTCGATCTAATCCAACAATCTCGATATTTCTCCCTCGCGGTCAGAAGGTACGAATTTATAATTTGCATCGCAAGACTACAAAGAGTGTCTAGCTTATAAATTTATCACACTGAAATAAATTATTAGTTGCCATAACCAAAAAATTAGTTGACACAACCAATCATTATTCTATTTCCCATGCAACTCAAATGGTACTGCCAACGATTCGAATAGTAATACCGACGATTCGAATGGTAATCCCAACGATTGGATTGGTTAACCTCACTAATCTCGCGAGAACTAATCGTGAATAGTTGAGGTTACTATTCGCTATGGTTGAGGCAACTTACTTTTGAGACATTGTGTACAGCAAATGGGAAATGTAGTTCAAACATCAAACATCAAACATCGTAATCAAACATTTCTTTCCGTGCATAGTATAATCCGAAACTTGCTTAAAATAACAAAATCATAATATTTTTTAATGTGTAAAGTTTCAAGATTAAATGCCAATATTAGTCATGCGTCAGATTTCCTGCATGGAAATTTAAGTATTTTAAATATATGTGAAAAATATATTGCTAATATATCAGGAATATATGTGGAATATATTTGGATCAACCAACATTTTTCCGCCGAAATATATCGGAAATATATGCTCAATATAATACATAAATATAATATATATGAAGCATTGAAATTCTATATATCAAATATATAAACGGGTTAAGGCGTACGTATATCGAGAATGTATTTTGCATATATTTAAACTACACTTATTTTCATAAACGAAATTATATAAAAATATCTATTATATTTTCATCCGAAATATATAATAGATCTATACAGTATGTCCCCGTTCCATTTAAATTAAATGGACCATTAAAGTGTTGGTTATAAACGAACAGTCAGTTTACATGAAATTTTACATTAAATGCGAATCGGTACTTTGAAAATGATTTTTATTGCGACATTGCAAATGAAACCACATGTATCGTGGAATTCCAGTAACATTTGAGAAATATCAAACTCGTATAAAACCCATATTGTGCGTACTTGTATGATATATCTCGAATATATAAGAAATATGCTCTGTATAGCATTTTATAACAGTAATGGAAAAAAAAGTATATGTTGGCTTGGTAAATGGTTTCAAGTATGCGATTATTATATAAAAATTTTATTCCGAATATATTTGAACATATACTACAAATATATCGAGCATTTATCCATCACATATATAATATACGTAGATTTTACATTAAATACTTATGATGTACATTTATTATACGTATAAAATATATTGATGACATACATCCAAGATCTATACCGGATATCGAAGATTTTGCCGAAATATATAAAATATATGCTACATATATTATTTTCGTATATATTCCGAATGGATTCATTTCTATGCGAGTTTAAACGTAATATTTTTATGTTCGTCAAGAGAAACGTGTTTTATGGTATCTTTTACACAAATTATATTGTGCAAATCTTTTAGTACTTCTAAAATTTTTAAAGTTTTTAGTTTCGTTAGCAGTGCTCTGAAACTTAAATATTCTTATAAAATGCTGTACATAATTTTTGTTTGGGCATTAGTTGTTAAACTAAATAAATTTTATCATGGATGATATTCATTTCTACGACGCATTCGAACGCACAAACTGCTTTAAGAGTTCTGAAAAGGTTTTATCACTCCAATCTTATCGAAAATGCATTTTTTTCAATAGTTATCGAAAGTCTTCCGAAAATGTAAACAAAATTTAAGTCTTTGACGGGTTATCCATTCGTAATAATGTAAAACTATTTTTTACATTGCCATTACCACGGCCTAATAATTTCCACCACAATTTACACAGTGATTATAATCCAATTCAATTTTTTTCCCTTTTCTAATCGCTTCTGTGGTTAAACATGTCGAGATTTATCGATCGATTAATTCGTTAGCACAATATGTATACGGTTATGATTTATATCCAATATAAAATCTTATTTTCAACAGCTATCATAAGTTTCACAAAAAAAAGTAGGGCTTGAATAGGTAACAACTGCAATATTCATGAACAATCAATTTCGCATTACTTGAATTAAGAACCATTCGAATAACAAGAATTGCAGTTTACATTGGACAGCAAAATAAACTATCACAATTCGTTCAATATGATTGTAATCGGGTACTTGATTTTTTTTTTCTTTTCTAGTTGTTTCTATCGTGTAAATATGACGAAATTTTCCGATAGAATAATTCTGTAGCACAATCTATATGGTTATCTATTTCGAACTGGGTTGTTACACACGGTCTCTCTCCCGGGAAATTAATGCTTAATTGGATATAATCATTGACCGAACGAGTTATAGTATATTGGCAGTTTTCAGGTATAGCTGTATACATGGCCTTGTTTGAATTTACATCCCGCCGCGGAGATAGATAGTCGAGTACCATTTTTCTGTGAGTCTCTCCGACACCCAGGACCGCTACAGTGCGCGTATTCCGCAGTTCGTTGTTTTCCACCGTTCGCTCGCTGGCTTACGAGCAACTAATTACCCATACGAACCGGCGTGTGTTATTATAAATAGCCAATCGTTACGGGCACACCCACGTTTGCGAGCTTTCTCTCTCGCTCTCTCTCTCTCTCTTTCTCTCTCATTCTATCTCGCGAACCCGCGATGCCCATAATGGCGTGTTATCGGATAAATAAAACGGATAGCCGTACGAGGGTTGGGTGGTAGAACTCGATTACGCGCAGACACCCCCACTCTCGATGCTATCCCTCCTAGTATCTATAGGATGCTCCACCACTGTTTAAAAAACGATATAAAACAATTGTTTCCAAAATTGAAACAACTGTATCAACAATAAGCAAAATTGTGCCTGCAAAGTTACCAATATATAAAATAAACATGAATTTTGTTTTTTGCGTTAGCACGAAACTAAATTCCCTGAGAAACTTGAAAAATCTTTGGCGTTATATCCACTGCAAATTGTGGACAGATAAGGTAAAGGAAAATATGGCGTTTAACACACTCTAAAAACCAAGCTATCTATTATACAGTGACAAGTTTTTACACACTTACAGGCGTGTTCTATTTCGATATAATTTACCATGTAAATGCCAACACGCTTGAAAGTGTGTAAAAACTCGTGACAATGTAAAAGATAGGAAACAACATACTTGCAATACGCTCAGTTTTTAGAGCGCAGTGCCTTACCGCCAGAGTTGTAAATCCCCATTTATTCATGAGATATAGTTTACAGTACAATTTGTTTTGTTATTATAATTTCATAGTAATAATATGTAGTGATTATAAAATAGAGTGTAAACTAGAGTGTAGCTGAAAAAAATACTAATTTTCGCTTTAATATTGCAAGAAATAGTGGAAAAAATGGAAGAAATACGTAATGCATTACTTTCTTAATGCATTACTTATTTTTTTCCATTTTTTCAAAAGGATTACCATGAACTTTTATTGAAAAATAATAATTTTTGCAGCCATTCCAAAGTTTAATCATCGTATTACAATCGCTACATGTTATTATTATAAAATCATAATTATAGAGCTGATCGTATCATCATCATTATTTCTATAAGTATTAGGCATTTACAACTCTGCTTAGCACAACCAGGTTTGCTGTGGATGTAAAGCTGCCGATTGTATTCGTGTTGTTAACACTGAAACTTGGAGCAGTTAAGAGTGATTCAGGAGAAAATGGCCGCAAAAAGCATAACTGGGCACATCTGGCCTCGGCAAAATTAAAACGGCTGAAGAAAAAATAGCCACTCGGTAAAAGAAAATAGAAACTAATTAGAAATCATAAGAACATTTTAGTTGTGACAAATTTCGATATTAAAACAGCGAGATGACATAGATTTACGATTGCCTCGTATTCATGTTATTGATTTCTACATATTAAAATAAAATTATGAAATATCTAATATACGGTCAACCAATGAACATTAATATATATTTTTTAATTTTCATTGTTTCTTAGAGAAGAAAAACAATTATTGATTTTAAGTCCGCCATAGAAAAAATACTCATATATCTATAATATTTTATTTATTTTTTATTTCAGTAAAGTTATGTGTGGGGACAGATGGATTTCTTTAGAGTTAAATTTTGCGCAAGTAAAAAACCGGTCTCATACATTTGACAATTTTTAAAAATATTCGACGGATTTTCTAATATAATTACAAAAGTTACAAAAAGATTGTGAGTTTACAAATATTTTTTTCAGCAGTTGGACGCGAAAAATAACTTGTAATCTTTACAAATCTATTAACAAATTGGAAATTATAAAAAATGTGTAATTTGCAATTTGTTTTAAATATCAAAATATATTTCGTAAAATGGAAATACAAAATTTTTATAAAAATGTTCTTATTTTTGTGAAAAGAAATTGACAAAAGCTATTTTGTTAAATTAGCACAAAGGATCTGTGTACATTGCTGGGCAAAACCAGTTTATTAAAAGTACAACAAAATGTATTTCGTACCGTGTAGTATAATACAATGGCAGTTAAAAACCAACGTTTCGTATTTAAGATTGAATTTACATAGAATCCTCATTAAGAGATTGAAGTTAAATAGAATCCTCAAATATTGTTATGAAAAAATTGTAAACCGTGATTTTGAGGGCACTTTTAAACCCATACGAACCGGCGTGTGTTATTATAAATATAAATAGAAATATAAATATATATTATAAATATAAATTTAAATAGAATCCTCAAATATTTTTATTAAAAAATTGTAAACCGTGATTTTGAGGGCACTTTTAAACCCTTCCCGATGCGAGCAAACGGAAAGAACCTCCGGCATTTTCTTAAATTTACTTTGCTGGCATATATACAACACACATCGAAGAGTTTCAAAGTTGGGGTGGCCGTGAAAATGCGTCTTTAACGAGACGCGACGAGAAACTGGGGTGCGTGTATAGTACGTGCGGCAGTGGAGAGGGTTTACGTCACGCGCCCATCAGTATTCCGGCTAAATACATTAGAAAATATATTCAAATATGCCACAACAATGGCAGACAATAGAGAGCGCGACCTTCGCATGCTTAGTTGACGTAGTTCTTGTGAAATTAATTCGTTGTGTTACATATAAACATAATTTTTTAAACATTTTTATGATGGATTTTGAAATGGCGATGCTCGCAAATAGAATTATTACGGTTTTAATAAATCCTTGTATATTACTTCTAATATGTAACATGCAACTTTTCCAAGTTTTCTACGAAAACATATCAGGATCTCGCGTTTTTCAAGCCCACGTGAAAATTAATTTCAACGTTCTTAAAAAGATGATTCGTTTTCGGAAAGATGAGAGAATTAATTTAATACACCTTTAAGAGGATGTGATTAGTTAGTCGCACGCATAAATCTGAAAAATCACGTTACTATTTAATTGTCAACGTAGTATATTTGCTACATGGGACAAAAAGCTGTTTTAAAAAAAAAATCTGTCAATTTGTATTTTTGAAATCCAAAATAATTCGTCGACGGTCGCAATTTCATAAAGAACACACATCACGCTTTTCATTTAATGGAAGACAACCATTTTTACATGTAAAAATCTTAAAAGTTAATTTTCCATTTTTCCACTATTTCCATTCAGAAAACTCAATAATCAATAACTTTTTTTACCGGGAAAAGATCTTGGATCTCAAAGGATTGAGACAACATCATAAAAAGTCATAATTCATACCGAAATTTGCTATACTTTTTGTGTAAAGAAATAACGTTTTAAAAATCTCCATCTTGTGCTACGCGGGAAATTCTGATCCTGTGAATAAAACGTTGTATGAATGTCTTGTTCGCAGGTAAAGCGATTCGTCATTGAATCGGATTGGTAACTTTTTTTTTAGCTGTTTCCTTGTCATTCCAAGAGAAATCCACTGCTGTTGTGATCATAATACGATACGTGACACGAAGGATCTTCCCAGCATTTTGCCAATACTTTTGCGCCCCGTCGCCCGAGGACCAGGAGGAGGAGGACGACGTCGACGACGACGACGACGGAAGACAATCACGTTGACACCGCGTGATGGATGTCCTTTCCCCCGCCTTCCCAAAACACCCCGTCGTTTCGCCCTTCCCCTCACTTTATCCCTTATATAGTTTTGCCCAAGCCGCGCCAATAAAGCCTATTGTAAATTCTAACTATTCGAAATATTAGAGCGTTGCCGCGGCACGATTACCGGCCGTTCAGTCATCGGCTTGACGCACCGTAATCCTTTCACTACTCTCGTATTTGCATCTCCATCACAGAGACTTCTCTCACCCTGTCTAGGGTCGTATGATACGCGACAGCAAAAAAAAACGGGTTACTCCACGTGGCCATCTTTTTTTAACGATTAGTGTCCTCTGGCTATAAAATCGTAGCCGCGATTGGACATCACGTTCCTTGGCATATTGACGTGCGATATCGATTGATATAATTACGATTTTTTAATGAGATAAAGATTACGAGATTTCTGCGTGAAATTATAATTAGACATCGAAATATCTACCGCAATTATTTAATATGTTAATATGTTATTCATTTAGATATTGAAATATCTACCGAATATTGATCAGGAAACCGTACGCGGCCCTTACTGGATGTATGTTCCGATTTTTTATTATTCATTTCACGAGTTTTTTTAATGTAACATTTCAATCGAGAAGTCGGAGCAATTTTGGTACACTTTAACTCAGCTTTCTGTGTTTCTCGTGAAATAATATGCAGTGAATATGGATCCCGAAGTAAAACGGCGAAAATTCAGGACGTATACGTGTACGCTGATGGCGAGCTGTGAATAAAGCTGTGGATACGAAAAATTCTAATTTGGATTTGGTAGCAGGCACATGCGTTTGCATACATTTTGATTGTAAGATCGAAAGGAAATGAGACGTGTGAAATATTTTTAGAAAAGAAAACAAAAATATAACACGCGTTTAATTAATTTATGAATTTTCGGCCGGGCCAGTTCCAGTTAAGAGCCTTACTCGAGCCTGATCACGGCTCGAACAGGTATCCTGATCGGGGCCTGAACAATTTCCCCGATTATGGCCTGAACAGTTCCCTGATCATGGCCGTATCAACCACAACGTTATGATTTGGCATCGGGCCCGGTCCGGTTTCCTTGACACTGCCTGATAAGGAACTACGGCCTACCTGATAACGCCCTTGTTGCGCCAGTATCATAATTTCTATTCGGGTATGTCAAGAATATATTTTTGCACGAAACATTATGTATGTTTTAATTTCATCTTTTTGTCGCCTCGGATAGCGATTGTCGATGGAATATCGCGACATTTTATTGAAAAACAAAAAAACAACGAACAGTTTTTACGTTCGTAAGTCATTTCAAGGTGCCATGAATGAAAATTAATGGAAAAAATTATGACCTACTATCTTCTCTATTCATGGAATTTGCATAGTTTTTTTTTAAGTGTATTTTCGCGAAAAATAATTGTTTTCAATAAAATATTTACATGAATCAGCTTTACATGTTGTGCCGTTCAATAACGATTGTGGAAAGTTTTGTACATCGCGACCGTCACCTTTTATATTTTAAACTTTGCGACGCAAAAGATCTGCTATATTTAGAATTTGTACGCCATTTGTAAATTCTCGATATTTCTCACGGTCCTGCAGCATACTGCAGTTTTTCTTCGCGATCAAAGACCATTGTTTACTAATACATAGTACTTCAAATTAGTCGTATCGACGTGCATGAAGCAAAAAAACAATAGAACCAATCTTATACACAATCCGTTGAATTCTTCGCGTGTTGTAGACGGTGACTAAATTAATTTTTTTCTACGTGGTATTTAATAATTCCTTAAATAAGCTGTATCTATTGCATATTGCAGATATCGTCACACAGTAAAAAATGTTTGCAAACTTACATTATCGGAAATTTAATTCACCACTTCATTTATTAAATTTAACACACGAGGGTAGTAAAATTACAAATGTTTATATTAAATTTTCTAATTTTCATAGGATTTAGTAAAAAGTAGTCATTTTTAATATCCCTTATATATAAAATTTAATTGGCCAGTTTCAATAAAAGTACTTCCTTTACCTGTAGTGGAAAATGACACTAAATATTTTTAATAGTGCATATAAAACATACAAAATCGAAAGACAGACGACGGTTTTTTTCCATATGCCCGGGATGAAATTATAATCCCCCGATAAATTTACACCGTCAGGTATCTTATCTAAAATGCAGCGGACCTTCGTCCAGCGCGTAGTTTCTAAATACTTTTGTGGACACTTAATCCATATCGATTGAAAATTTGCTTTTAAAATCAGGTGTCTATAATTTCTATTCTGTAACCGCGCGGATTCTCAGTCCCAATAAAGTTCTTCTTTGTAGCACTCTGAGGATTCTCGAAAGACGTTAAAAAGTTCCCGATAGAAATCTATTGAGAGACAATCTCATTTTATCTTGAGACTTCTGTTTTATTTTTTAAAGTGACAATTGATAATTATATAGTACCTAAATGAGATTAATATGACCGTAAGGACTGCCGCCCAATAGACATAAATAATTATTACAATTTTCCCGTGCACTGAAAAAAAACTTGGCTAGGACTACAAAAAAATTGGTTGAAAATGTTACTAAAAAGTCTTTATAGGCACAACCACGGTATGATTAACATAACCAAAGATTTGGTAAGTCAACCAAGTATTTAGTACGTCTAACCAATAACTTTATTGCACGTACCAAATTTTTCTTGGTAAAAATGTTTAACCAAGATTTTAATAGGCCCAACCAAGCCTTTTTCTCAGTGCTAGAAATAGAAACTTCAACGTTCCATTGTCAATTTACGCATTAATTCCGCGCTGCAAACTCCCCAGCCAGCTATAGCTACGTGAGATTTATATTATAACGTAAAATTTATTGTTTGAATTGGCCTTAATCTCCATTATAATCTCACGTTCGCACGCGTTCGTTGGGTTCGCGAGTCTCGCAAAAGGCACATAGGTGGTGAAGGTCTGAGAAGCTGAAGCCGTCCCAGCCGCAATTTCGAACTCGGATTGTCCAGGCGAATGATGGATCGGTCTTTTGTACGGTGCTGATGATACCTCGCAGATGTATCGTTCGCTGACGCCGGGCCGAGCGCAGTCACCCATTTTACCCCGAAACCACTTGCCTCTGCGATTATCGATTGAGCGCATGCAAGAGCAGCCACGACGATTTTTTTCATTCGTTTTTTTTTCAACTGTATATTTTCTTAGGTGCCACGCGTACAATCGCGATGAGTTCGCGATAGAACCCTCGCCTCAAATCCCTGTGTGTATTATCAGCGTGAGAGATGGAACGAGTTTTGAGTGTAAAAGAGAACAAAAACCAAGGGATTTTCAAAAGCCACTCCGAAGAGAGAGAGTCGAGAGCTACTGTTTCGCTGGCAAACATCGTGAGCCAGTGCACACAGAGACGCTCGTATCAATATACAGTGAGTGCTCGTTGGCCGAGAGTCCTGAAACACCTAAAAAACCAGAAGAGGTACAGAAATATATATCCGCTAACATATGTCGCCACTTGATAGATAATCCGAAGCTTTTACAGCAATCTAATCAGTATCATTAAATATCGAATACATTTAATAATCGATAACCGTGTCTTGGTTACGAATATATTGCGCAAATGGGAGGGTAACAAGGGGCAGAAATGGTGAGATAGATAACTCATCACGTGCCGCTACGCTGTTGACTCATAGGCGCCTTCACGACGATAGCAACGTCGCCTCAGTTGAGCTACCAAAAATTCTCTTTTAAACCTTTTTTGTCTTTTACTTTTTCTTTTTTTTTTAGACTTTGTTCGCCATACAGACTCGGACGGGGGCAGGTGCGGCTCAGGGGCTGTCGGAGAGAGCAGACTCACTCAGCCTAGCCGCTCGATACTCTAGTGCTCGCACAGTGTAAAGTCACACTCGGAAGTTAAGTCGCCTGAAGGAGGAACGCTGGTAGTTGGGCGCGGGTGCTGAAGTAGAGGCTCGTTCGGCTGGATAAATAATAAATTCGCACGCCGAGAGCAAATGCGCGACGTCGACGACGACGGAGATGGCTTGTAATAAAGAGCAAGCAGTAGGAGGCGAAGTGACGTCCTGTGTCGCACAGTCGTAAAACTGCAGGGCCTTCTCTTTCTCATTCTCTTTTTTTCTGTGGGTGCTCTTGCGGCCAGGACCTCCGGTCGCAAGCTTACACTCTTATTAAACCCTCGTCCTGCATATTGACGGTTATTGATCACCTATCGTAAGATACCCGCGGTTTTACGACCCAAGGACCGGGAGCCACCTTAAAGAATGTCGAATATCGAAGAGCTACCGAGAGAACCGTAAGCTACTATATGCGATGCTACGTTGAGTGCGGATGTGAAATTGGTCATTACATTTGTCTTTTGCAAATCGAAAATTACGTGTGTAATTACTGGTAGGAAATAATATTGTATAAATTATTTCGCTAGATCGTTAGCACAGTAGATTAACTTTATTTTCCGAGAAAGTTTAGTTCAATTCTGTATGTAAAAGATTTTCGGCAGAAAAGAATAGTGTACCGTCAAAGGATCCATCGAGATATGATTTCGTGATTTTCTGCTGTCGGTAAAAATGTCGGGACGGCTGCTTCTCGGCTACTAATAAAACAGTAAGAATGCTTCTCTGCTGTTGGTAGAAACCCCGAGGAGTATGTTTCGTGTTTGCAGTTTTTTTTAACCCTCCGAGTACTGTTCATCTGTTGGTAAAATCTGTTGGTAAAATCGTGAGAGAGTGGGTGAATCAGAGAGATTTTCTGCTGTCGGTAATAGCCATAGTTGCGGCTGTTTCTCTTCCGTCAGTAAACCATGCGGAACAGATAAACTGACCCTAGCAATCTTGACAACCGTCGGTTCCAGCTGATCCCCGTAAAAACTACCGTCAAACAACCGGGTGGTTTTTTTGCAAAAAATTAACCGGAATTCGGTTGTAACAACCGCGAAAACAACTGCCCTAACAATGTTTTTCGGTTTTCCATGGTAAACTGAAAAAAACAACCGCATGAAATTGTTTAGGGCAATCGTTTTCACGGTAAAACGATAGTTGTTGAGATTGCTAGGGGATCTACCATCGTTGTTGCAGGGCGATCTTTCAAAGGTTACTAATATTCCGTATACTGAAAGTTTCTTGGCCAAACGAACGTCTACACTGCCCTAAGAAGTACAAATGTTAAATTCAAGGATTCAGTTGCAATTTTATTTAAGTTACACAATCTTTGTTATTGATTTTGATTATAATCTTCCTGTAATTATTTCGATATTTGCGAAATATCTCGAACAACCAACTTTATAGAAGGAGATCTCAGTTATTGGAATTTGAAGAAAGCAACATTTTTCATTGCGATTTAAGTATATAACACTTTATTGAATCGAAATAATATTGGGTATTCCTTAGTACGTCAACAGGCTTTTACTATTCCTTTCTTTTATCCCCGTTTCTTCTTAGAAATCCCACAAGAGTTTAACCCACAGCCATTCTTTCCTAATGCACTGCATTTGCACAAGGGTATAGGGAAATTGCTGAAATCCCGGCCACTGGCAACTTTGGTGGTATAAGTATGTTAATAGATTTTGGCGTTCTCATAGAGAAAGTTTTATCAAAAACGAAAAATAATCAAGAAGCAATGTACAAGGTTCTACTTTGCATCCTTTTTTTTTGTTTAAAACCTTGATAAAAAGGCTTGTAACCGGTATTTTCTATGGTAGAATATACGACTTCTGGAATCAGAAACGGACAAAAGCCACTTTTTTTTAATCATTGTAAAAAAGCTTATAACGGGTACTTTTTGAGGGAGAATATGCGACTTAAGAACGATAGTGAAGACCAAAATTCGGTATCTTAAAGAAAAAAAAATTTAGAAAAGGAAAAAAGTCACTTTTTTTTAAAATAAATTTACCGATCACCACCAAAATTGACACGTAGCAGCGTTGTATGTTATTTTTAGTCTGTAGAGCATTTCAGTGGATTTGTTGAGATTCAACGTGATTTAGAGCAAACTTAATGTTTTTCGAAAAATACAAAACTCTATAAAATTAGAACCGCTTTACCGATTTCGTCGGAATTCAATAAGTACGAAACAACATCAAACATGTCTTCAGTTATGAATTTTACTGACATAAAAATCTCGAAAACAAAAAATTTCATGAAAACAAAGCTTCCTTTACGAGGAAGCAAAAAATAATAATAATAATAATATATATTTGCAATTCCCCCCCCTTTTTTTTTTACATGTGTTTTCTGTGTGTGTGTTTGTGTGTGAGCTGGGGTTTGCGAGGCCATCGACCGAGGTCTTTCAGCCTGTGTTGTGTTTGTGTTGTGTTGCGTGTTTTCTTTAAATATTTGAAATACATAGGTAAATACATAGTATGTAAATATTAGTGTAGATAGAGAGATCATCTGAAGTGGAGGATTCACTTTAGATTCGCCGGACATTGAGATTCGCTTTAGAGATCGTCGTTGTTCCTCAAATTTTGTAGCGATTGAAGTATTGTTTCTGTTGGGTGTTTAAAGTTTCTTCTTCTTCCTGATATTGGTAGGCTGAGTTGCGAGATAGTTTCAGTGTTTGCGTGGGAGAATCTTGTGTTTAGTTCCGTAATTCTTCTGCCGAGTTTATTGATTTTGGTTGCTGCATAGAGTGTTTCATTTCGGGGGTTGTGTAATTGGTTGTTTGGGTGGCGAATTCTTGTTATTTTTCTCAGGGCTGTGCGTTCTGCTACCTCCAGGATGGCTATTGTTGATGCTTTGGCGTTGGCGTATATCGGATGTCCATATTCCAGCACTGGCCGCAAAAAATATATAAAATAAAAAACTAAGTCAGTTTGACATGGCGAAGCTCACAATTTTGGTTTAGCAATGCGGAAATTCTCACGTTGAGTGGAAGAAGACAAGTCGATTTTGAATTGACTATGATACCATTACGACTACACCAATCAAAGAAATTCAGGTTGTGATTGATCTGAGGCTGACAAGTGCATGCCAAACTATGTCTCAGCGCTATGGTGTTTTTTATCAGAAGCGGCATTGCTGTTACGTGGCTTCCGTCTTCCTCTTCGTCTATCTATTTACCTGTGAATAGCCCTCGTGCTAACAACCGGCTATCCACGCCTGTTGTTTGTTAAATATCTCGACCATTGTCACCGAACACCACCGGAATGCATAATTTACCACAGGATTTAAACATACCTTTCAGAATATCCCGGACATTATTTTGCAGGTACCAAAACATCGGGTTGCAGACATTATTTGTTTTTATCTTTTAAGGTAGTTCTGTCGGTACGCCAGAGTCATAAATCTCAGAGTCTATATGACATTAAAAAATAATCATACGCATCACTTTGACTGCCTCAATAATAATATAAAAAATAACCGAGAATCCTCCGAAATTGTCGTAATCAAATTAAAACGATTATTTGTAAATAGTTGATATGTTTAGTGCGGATTTGACATCATTTTTACGATAATTAGGTTAGGAAACGTCATTTGGCCCGGTATCGTGTACTTTGACCTTGGTTCAATTAAACATTATTCCGGAGACTTCACCTTTTTTCATGATGCATCAATTCTTGAATGATTTGCGAATCCGTAGTACTTTTTATTTTTCCTCTATCTTTGATCTAAGTATGTTAATTTTCGATTTAAAGATCAATTTTTCCAGCCCTCCCGTTAGCGCCGTGTAAAAAGATCGATTTTCAAGTTTTAATTGTTTATTCAAATACTCGGTAAAAGCCTTCAAGATTTTGTGCAAGTAAAATTGAATAGCTAAATTACAACATGTCAAAAATTCATGCATATGAGTTTGGCTTGCCTTCGCGACAGAACTACCTTAACATTCAACTCTGTATAGTTAACAGATTTTTCCAGGGAAAATACGATTTCTTTTCGTTGAATAACACTGATTTTCTCGTATACTGAAAAACAAGCGGAAAATCGCAAGGAAAATTGTTACTTTTCCAAAAATTATGAAAAACTAGTTGGAAGAAGTCCTAGTGGATGAATCGAAGATTTGCGAACAAGAAAGTGTACCGAGCAAAAAAAAATGTACTGGGATTTGCGGAGAAATATTTTTACTCGGGGATCACAAAAAAATATCAATAGATATAGGAATTGTTACTCCATGTTCTAGTAAAATATACCAGAATCAACGACAGTTCACGAATTCCATAAGATATAGCTTTCCTAGCAAACGTGTCATTTTTTACCAGATCCTATTCTACGTTTAGCCTCTTAATAGTTTTATGTAAGATTTATTTTTCGTACAATGCGGCGCCTTTTATTTTAGTCGAAATATTACAGTATTTACACGACTATGAATAGAGTTCACAGAAAAATCGGCATTGTTGAATTGGAATTTTGAAGTATTCAAAAATATTTGCGCTTTTTCGTATCTTCAAATTATTTGTTCTCATAAACTGTTAAGGACAGAACCAATTTCAAGGAATTTTCCACAATGCAAGGGTGGTGAATTGTAGAGTGCCCAATTTGAATTTGCCATAAACACCCAAAACCGGTTATTTTTACTACACTACGTTTGGTTAGTTAGACTATTTTAAGTACACTGACATTAAAATCTCGTAAAAAAAATGGCATAAACAAAGCCTTACCCTATGAGGACGGAAAAGAGTGAAGTAGGGCGATACGGTGATATCAGGTACTCGCAGACTTAATTAGACGCAAGCCTGAAACTTCGTGAATGATTACAGCTAAGATATTGCTAGACCACCACTTGACAGTATTTCCGCATGTACGATAACAAAATTGAGATAAACCTTGAAAACTGGGGCACTGAAAGAGGAACCCAAGCTTGTTGTGATACTGCTCGGATTTATAAGGGACCTTCTTCACCCCGATGCGTTCAGTAATTCTATCAAATGTCGTTAGCTCCGGATCTATAATCGGAAGCTCAATATTCAATACACGGTTACTCAACCGTCTGATAATTCAGCTGGATATCTCTATCAATAGATTATAAAAAGTTAATACAATATGAAGTTCTCACGGTCCATATCAGCTTTAATTTTTCTACTAGTTTCTCTTGAAATCCACCAAGTGCTTGCTGGACTTCAGAGTGCCCTCAGAGATCAGTACGATGGATACGGCGAAGATTGGATCTTTATGCCCGATGGAAATGGAAAGCCTCAAGTCGCTATACTTAAGGGACACGGACCTGCGGGTCGTAACATCTTAGGCGACCAGTTGATCCAATATATATTGTATACAAAGTATGTAAAACGTGAGAAATATTTTTATGATTATCTGCATATGTTACATATCTGCCATGCATGAAGATGACGAATTTAAACCTCACACATTGCTTCTTTATTATTTCAAATCGCCATACAGATCCCAGAAGAATATATTCTTGAAATGAACGAAAATTAAAATCCTTCTTCCACCCAAGTAAGAATCCATTTTGTGCCTAATCTTCCTAATGTAAGAAGAAAAGAAAGCTTTGCTCTCGGTATTTCAAATTAATAATGAAGTAATGTCGAAGGTTCAACTTCGCAATCTCTTCTATCAATGTTTTTAAAAATCGCAGAGTCTTGAGTAACTATTTTTACTTCACCTAATATTGGAAATCGGAAAATTAAAGTTTATCAACACTTGCATCATCGATCGATTATCACATCATTTGAAAGCAATTATTTTTCAAAGTTAATGCATTTGGGTACATTTGTAACACTTATCAAAACATTCAAAAAGCCTCAAATTAACCTTTGAACCATCTAATTTTATACTAAAGCTTTCTAATTGATATTTGAAATTTTCACCAAACTGGAGTTCGGTATTAGAAAATTTTTCGGTGACGATTCAAACAATTTTGAAGAAAAGTTTCGTCTATGAGAAGTAAAAAAAAGTCGCAAACTAGGAACATACACATTGCTATCTCATTTGTCTAATCTCAGTCCAAGCAGCCTCATTTGCGAGAACGCAAAGCTATATATAGTATTGCATTTGTCTGTAAGATTAATAATAGCCGGCATCATTGATACCGATAAATCACGAGATGTTATCAAAAAAATGGTTTAACTGCACGATGACAATCACAAAGTTTATCTACGACCCGTAGACCAATCTCTGAAACAAATTGATCATCTAATGTGTAATAATCGATAATAACTTTGAAGATCTGGTCCGTCAAACGGAACCTCACTATCTGCAATCGATCCGGAGTCGTTGAAAAGGTCCGACTTTTCACCATCTCGTCAGACGAAATTTATAACTCACGGATGGAAGTCAAGCGCGAGCAGTTCCGGCCTAACCAATATGAAAAATGGTGAGATAAATTGATCATTCTAAAATGATCGGTTTATAAAAATCAATTATTATTATTTTTTGCAGCCTATCTGGAACACGGTGATTACAACGTTATTCTAGTAGATTGGGAGCCTTTAGCTTCCAATACATTCTATCTTGGCCCCATGCAAAATACCAGAAGAGTCGGAGCTGACGCCGGAAAATTTATCGATTTTTTGGTTCACGAAACAGGCTTGAAAACCGAAGACGTACATTTTATAGGTACGTAAATCAATGACCATAGCTTTAAGGGAACGAAACCACCAAAATGATATAATCAATTGAATCGGGATTTTAATTTGGTAGGTCACTCGCTTGGTGCACATGTAGCCGGCAATACTGGATCTTCAGTTAAAACTGGAACTTTAAGTCGAATAACTGGATTAGATCCGGCTTTGCCCGGATTTCATTTGCTTACTACAATAAACGGTCGACTCGATGATTCAGACGCCGATTTTGTAGACGTTATACATTCCTGCGGTGGAATTTTGGGATGGCTGCAACCTCTTGGTGACGCAGATTTTTATCCTAATGGGGGTACAGCAGTGCAACCGGGCTGTTGTTGCCTTCCGGAATTTACGGGTAAGACATAACGATTTTTAAGGATGTATCACATACAAATTAGAGTTTCTCACAATTTTTTTTTTGAATCCAATTAAAAAATGTCATTCCAGAAAAAAAGGAATTTCGTCTCCCACCCTTAAATATAGTTACTCAGCCTCTTCTTCCACAAAAAAACCGCTTGTGGTGGTAAACTTTAAGATGATCGGTAACAGAAACTTTTCAGTATCCCGTCGGAAAACTGCAATGTTCGCAATCGGCTAGCAAGCGAAAAGTGCACTTTTCCGGACGGAGGACTGAAAACCTTTTTTTTCCTGACTACGCTGAAAAGACTACATCCGTGCCTGCAACGCGGGTGGAAAGTAGTCGATTCTTTACCGGCGGGATGAAAAGTAACGTAGCGGGAGGGAAAGTTCTGGAGTGGGCGGAAAAGTGGTTGCAAACATGAAAATAAAGTATGTGCAAGATATATAAAAGATGTATCTTAGATGTACAAGATATATCTTTTCCGAAAACTCTGTATATCGGATATATCTTAGGATATATGTGAAATATGTGCAAGTGAAAAATATATCTGAGATACATCCAAAATAAATAAAATAGAATATTATGCCACAAGTGCGTAAAATACGATTTTACGAACGAGTAGCGATCGAGTGCACGAGTGGCCGGCGAAGCCGGACACGAGTGTTATACGATCGCTATGAGTACGAAAAACGTACGCACGTGTCGCATACGATATTTTTTTGACGCAGTATGCGTAAAATTCTTAAAAAAGTAATGTACGTCATCTAGACATTGAGCGGGAGTAGTAGGGCGGACGGAGCGGGTGCAGAGCCGCAGGCCCTGTTGGGGGGCCAGGGGGCGAATCCCCTGACAGGAGGGGATGGCGGGACGGACCACCCCCCCCCCCCCCCCCCCCCCCCCCCCCATTCAAGAATAGTATATTTCGATACAAGTGCGAACAAATTTTTTCTGGCGAGTGCGAGTTTGCAGTCCGAGCCGAAGGCGAGGGTTGCAACCACACGAGTTAGAAAAAGTGTTTCGCACGAGTGTCGAACGATATTTTATGTTACGATGTGAGAAAATGCCGTTTAACGCACGCGAAGCGTGCGTAAAATCGCATTTTACGCACAATGTGACATAAAATACTTTTTTAAATGACTCTATCTCGATTTATATTTCGATGACAATACTATATGATTTATGACAATACTTTCATAAATTAGATGAAACGAACAAATATTCGAAGTATTAATAGTAAATGTTCACAATATTAAAAGTGAATCCAAGTTCACAAAATTTTACAAAACAAAACAATACAAAAGAAATAGATAACAAACGCGTTACAACGTAATTGATTAATTCAATTTGACGATTGACGATACATTACTGTACGCCACAATTATTCACGTCAATAGTAACAGATTTTTCTCCATCTTTTTCCCCGTGTTTCCCCGTGTTCACTACTCATGTATACCGGAATATACCATAGGATGGTCACAGAACATATTTCCCCATCAAATATGACGATTTTGAACTTTTTTTAAAATTTTACGCATACTGGTGTGTGAATATTCATTTTACACACCAAAAACAGTGCGTAAAATCGAATTTTATGCATACTACGTCAAAAAATGTATTTTTATTATATTGGCGTCCGGAAAGTTCTATATGTGAGATATATCTCTCTATATTATAAAAAGATCTCGCCACCGCGGCCGCCGCCGTGTAGGATAGTCCCTCAAGGGCCCCCAAGCCCGAATTATTCTAAGTCCCTCAAGGGCCCCAAGGGTGGGGGACACCCTTCTTTTGGGGGAGATTGCGAGCGCGCGAGCCACAATAAAATCCTGGTTTATGTATATATTTCTTTTTCGTGGGGGGTAGCCCAGCACTGGCTATGCCTGTGGAACGAAATTGGAGGCTTCCCACCTAACACAGAATATAACAGTTACATAACTTTCGAATTGTAAAAAAACGTAACGTTGTTGCGTAACATTGACATAAGCATGATGTCTTGTTTTAATAACAATCGTATCTAGTTGTGACAGAAAATTCTGTTTAAATAATATGTAAACGTTATAGATAATTTATGTAACAAAAATAAGTAACATTTGTTATTGAGATTTATTAAAATGTGACGTAATAAACTTACTTGTTACATAAATGTTATGTAATGTAATATAAATGTTACGAAAATTTTTCCATATCCTGAGATCTTCTTGAGTGAGAAATAATGTATCACTGGTGCGTCCCTAGTGATGTTATTTTGACAGAACACGTTATTTCGTTAACGTAAATATTATATCAAAGTTACGAATCTGTGTTAGGTGGGTTAGGTCGCGTTCGGCACGACTAATTAATTGATCTAATAACTAACTAACTAACCAACTGCAAGTGTGTGCAAGTATGTGCCAGTCTGTGTGTGCAGGTGTGTACTAGCTTTATGCACTTCTGGCATAATATACTATTAGTCAAAAGAACCTAACTAACTAACCACTAAATAACTGGAAATAGAAAAATACGAATTAATCTACTACTCCTGTGCCGCGGCCCCAATTCCTCTTATCATTACGGCTATATTGTGCCGTTGTGCCGTTGCAGGCATAAAAATATGATCATTTTCAACATGTATCGTATGCCACCCGGTCGGAGCGGGTTTCCACCTCGTGTTCGTAACGCAAACCTCGCACTCGCTGAAAATCACGCACTTTCCGCCCTTGCATAATGTACAATTTTTTAATGAACAATATTTTTCAGCTAATTTATTGAAACCGCTTTTACATTATTATTATTATTGCAATATTCATATTTTTTGAATCTGCAAACGACGGGGATTATTTTTGCTTCCTCATAGACGAAGTTTTGTTATGATGAACTTGATTTTTGTTTCGAGTATTTCATAACAGTGGTCTTCAAAATGTGCCAAAAAATGTCCTGTGTGTGTATGGTGTGCGCGATTGCCGATAAAATTTAAAAGTTTATTACTCATGGAGGATCATGGAGGAGGCTTTGTAAATCACTAGGGAAATACGTAAGAAAGCTGTGTAAAGTTCTACTTTTTAATTGAAAACAAAAATCCTCTCGTCATAAAGTACAAAAGTTAAGATTGCTCAAACGATTGCTTTTTCTGGAACAGGCTGGCTCAACCCTATTTATCGTTTACTGATTCCAGAGGCTTGTAGCCACGGACGTTCCTACGTATATTTCACGGAGAGCATCAAGTCTGGCTCGGGAATTAAGGCTACACGTTGTGATAACTATGACGACTTTAACAGCAAAAAATGTTCTAATGGTGAGGTTGTATCGATGGGAGAACAAGTCGAGAGGACAGCGAGGGGCTCGTATTATCTTACAACCAAATCTGCGCCGCCTTACGCTTACATTGCATCAGTGAAATCCAGTTTAGATACAAATAACGAAAATGATTGTGATGAGCCCGGCGGTTGGGGAATTGACGATGAAGGCACACCTATGTGTGGCACAAACGCTGTTTAAGACGATATGCCCACATGTCTGTCTCTCTCAGATTGCTGTAAGTGTGACGAAGATTGCGAATTTTTCTATATCAAATTTCTTGGCTGCAGTTAATTTTTCATATAAGTCGAGAATGGTGAACTGCATTTTGCATTTCTAACGTTGATCATTCTCCTCTTTTATTCGAAAGATCAATAAACATGCCAGACAATATTTGCGATGGCCTGATTAGTTTTCTTTGTTTCACACCCATACATGGGTCGCATCACCTTAAACGAAAATATCTGATGAAAGGAAATCTTACAGTATTTTTTTCGGACTACCAAATTACTGATATTTCGAGAACGTTCTAGTCACGACCCGATCCACAAAGGGAATAACGCACGATGACGAACAGAAGCAAAAACAGTCTGCATCGTCAAAAATACCGAATAATTCAGAATGAATTCAACGTAGTTGAATTGTAAAATTCATAACAAATGTACTTGTCTCGAGCCGTTACCACGCCTCTTGATTCGTTAAATAATAAGTTAGGATTTGCAGTACTCATTCAATAAATAAAGTTTTAAGTATCATAACACAGTTCCTTAAGACGAAATCCATATCCCATCTCTTTTATTCTTATCAATAATAATTTCTCTTCTACAGCAAAGAAGCATTTTCTTGCATCCCTATTTAAAATATATATGTACATTTACAAAACCACTGAATTAGATAAAATATCGGCTGCAGCGAGTTCAGCACACGATTACGAAAATTAATAAATTAAATTGGTTTGTAAAGAAGCGTCGTGACGTATTTTTTGCGATAACGATGAGTCGCCGACAACACCATGACACTGTCTTTGATGCTCAAAGCGTAAAGGTGGTTCAACATTACGTGGTTCGGTTCGGGAAGCAGCGTTGGCTCGCACTGCAAGAATTACAATTTTATGAGATAACATGCATGCGTTACGTATTGATCAGAGTTAGACACCTTTTGCTGTTTTGGAATATGCACTTTTTGCTTGTTTAATCTATACTTTGACTATTCTTCATCATATTTAATAAAAGTGACCAGTACGAATACACTGAAAATTTATGTGAAGTTCTAAAAACTTTTTTTTTTTTTTGGAAAAGTGGTGACAGTAAAGTAGTAAAGTATTTATTGCAGAAAATGTCGTGCTGGTCACTTTTATTGAATACTTAACAAAACATAACTAATGCGTAAACTAGAAATGGCATTCTTAAAAGTATCTCTGATACTGAACGATATTCTTAACTCACAGATAAAGGCGTGTCTTTGTTAAGAATAACTTGTAACAAGTGTGGCGGCAAAATTGGCGGTCCGGCTACTTTTTCCCATGGTTTTTGTGGTGGTATTTCCTGACCGTACTCCGCTTGTGCACTGCTAATAACTCCCTCGCTATCCTTAGCCAGTGCTTGAAATACTTCGAAGTCAGATTTCTTTACTGAAACCATATTATTCTTGGCTCCAAGACCGTTGTCGACGATTTTCTGCATAACAAATAATATTTTTCTCAGTACTGACGGTATAACGAATAATACAAATATAAGTATTCCAGTTAAATTATTTTAAAAAAAACTTCCATATTTTCAAATAGTTTGAATAACCCAGTTGTTATATTTTATAAATACTTCAAACCCATTTTTAATGATTTCCGTAACATCACACGAAAGTCAAAAGAACAAGTTTAACCGCTATTCATTTATTTTTATCCAAATTTACGTTATCTTTTTTTAATGTCTCCAAAGTTACTCAATTTTTAAGGATTTTGTAAGGGTATGGAATCTGTAAAATCTAGTGTTGAAAAGAATGTTAATACATTTTAAAACAATTATTATTTTTAAAAAATTCTTGATTATTTTATTATGAATTTCAGAAAAAAACATCTCAGTCATCAACATAATAAATATCTTCATTGAAGCTGATAATGAACTTTTTTTATAATGATTTTATCAACAATTAGCAAACGATGATGTTTACCAGGCCTGGATCGTGCCTCCATTCCCCATCAACATAAAATTTGTACTGATGCTCTCCTTCCGGCAAATCTATTATAGTCACAAAGTCTCCGTGACTTTTGACCATTGGCAATGTTTTCCAGCCAGAGAATGTTCCGCTGATGTAAACTTGCTTTCCACCACCTTCCCATTTGAAAACTGTCGGTAAAACCTTGCTGTCCGAGACTTTAGTGCCCTCTGATACGGTATTGGAGCGAGGGCGCTGAGGGCCAAAGTTATCCCCGTCCTATACATTACTCGCAACATTTTTTTAATTCTCCATTCAACGTTGAATTAAGGAAATTAGAGCACTTCGCCGTAGTGAAATCAGTGGTAAATGTTTGTAATCGTTTCTGTAAGGTTGTATGCGTGACATAAAGCTAGTTGTGAGTAGATTTGTATTACAGAATGTGTACTTAATCTAAATGATTACGAATAATTGTGGATTAGTATAAACATTAACTGATTGACATAGATACTTTTTTGTTGAATATTTTCCAAAGGTAATCCGCAATTTTCTGTCAATTTTCACTCGAAATAGCTTATTCTTTCTCAAAAAACGATCTGCAAATTAATCATCCAGATATTTCATTACCATTAAGTGTTTACGATTTTGTTGCATAGTCGTAAATTGAAAAATTCTCTATAAGCAGATGCATATGCATATTAAACAGTTAGCAGTATTGAATATTTAGATGATCAATAGATACAATATTTTTTAAGGAATGGAATAAGTTGGAGAAAAGTGTGGATTATATATGGAAGAAATCAAACAAAAAATGTGCCTCAGAAATTGTCAAAAATCAATTAATATTCGTGTAAAAAAAATATTTAACACTGATTTTACTAATGTGGAATGCTGACCTTCTCAAACCTCAAATCGAGAATAAATAGCGATGAAGAAGAAAAACCTTAGCATAGTAGGGCTCTTCCTCCTCGTGAGAAGATTGAAAGACGAGTTTCTGACTAGGCTTTTTGTCAAAAACAAACGCTTGACCCTCCTTGCTTGGTGAGGGTGGAGGATGATCTTTGCTATGTCGATGACTGTCCCTGGCTACTGTGCTGCCATGATGATGATTGACCGGCTGATTGCTGCCAGCATTTCCCATTTTTCAGCTGTAACTTCTCCAGCACTGTATCTTGATAAACTAATTTGCAAACGACATTCAGTTACAGCAATTTCAATACTGGAATATTATACATAAAGGAAGGTGTGGAGATAGCAGATATGCAATTTTATGATGAAAGATAGCAGAGAAAAATGACATGTTTTCATAAGTGACACTTTTGTTCATTGCTCAGTTCACTAGTTCAATTTTTGTTTCCCCGTAAGAGGAGCTTTGTTTTCGTAATCAACATTTTTTTCCAGATTTTAATCTCAGGATGCTCAAAAGGCTCTAAAACGTTGAGAAAAATTATTTGTACAAAATGTCTGTATGTGTGTGTGTATATTCGGATTCTTGTTACTACGATAGCGTACGCAATTTTCAAGATATCGCTCTGGAATTTGGTACACATACATAGTGTGGGTAGACCAAGGCTAAGTTCAAATTTGGCACGAATCCGTTGAGTGGTTTCAAAATTATTACAATTTGAATTTTTTAATAAAATCACATCACGCTCTTACTTTCACATTTTTAAAGATACTTGAACTTGATACCACTCGCTCGAAATTCTATGGCCAATTTGATTTTAAAACAAATTGTAGTTTCCAAAATTATGATTTTTTTTTTAATTTTAATTTTGTTTTTGAAATATTGAAATTTTGAAATTTTTTGATATTTTGAAGTCTTGTAATGCTTTGAAATTTTGTAATATTTTGAAACTTTGAAGTCTTGTAATTTTTTGAAATTTTTTAAATTTTCAAATTTTTTAAATTTTCAAATTTTTTAAATTTTCAAATTTTTTAAATTTTCAAATTTTTTAAATTAATTTTTTTTTTTTTCAAATTTTTTGAAGTTTTGTTAATTTTTTTAAAATGTGAATGAATGAATGAAGAATGAAAAATGAAAATGAAAAATGTTAAATTCTTTTTTACTTGCTACACCAAAAATCTTCAATCTGTGCCCAAAAATAAAAAATCCACACACTGATTTCCTGTCACGAGACTCAATGTTTTAGTATAAACCTGGATTTTGTATACTGGAACATGGATTCTTTATTCTTACGGGGACGCCAAACATAATAATAAAAAATAAGAAAAATAGAATGTTCAGGAAAGCTATAGAAATGAGCGGGGAAGCAACGTGAGAATTTTTTTTCTTTTACATATGGTCATGGCTCAGATTGCACCAATGCATCAAACTGACTTATAAGGGATCCATTATTTATATAAGAAGACTGTGTGTTCAGAACACAAAGTGTATTGAAAAATGTTAGTATTACATCTTCTGTTTATATACAATATAATGGTGCTATATAAAAACACTTCTTGAGTCCATTGAATATTGAACTCAAACAAATACCTAGTTCAGCAAAGCTGATTAGGATTTCTGATATATTTACATTGGTCGAACTTTAATCCATCCAAATAGCTAGACATTTATTTTGTTTTCTCTGTGCTGTACAGTTATGGCATTTTCTCCCAACTGTTCTAAGCCTTGGCGGTAAAATCATTTTACTAATAGAAAATACTCTTGGAACCTTGTGTAATGGAATTTCTATTTGATGTTCTTACACAGGAGGTATCAAAACATTCAAATAAATAACACATTGCATAGAGACAAAATTAAAACAAAAACAGATACACCTTCTATAAATGTAGAAATTTTAATGACACTTCATATACTTAAGAACAGAATGATCTTACAAAGAGAATGAGATTGTACAAGGCCAATTTAGATGGTTGGAGCTATCTGAAAAGTTCAAAATAGAAAAAGAATTTGGACCAATGAGATGACCGAAAAAGAACCTCTGACTTATGAAAATGTTTTATTTTTATGCGTATGAGTGGTTTTTTAAAATCAAGTTGCAACATTTCATATATGCAATTGCTGCACAATTTTATTTTCATGATTTTCGGATGACTGTCTCCTTGATAAATCTACATTTGTTAATAATAACATTCATTAATTTGCAGTTTACACTGATATATATTGTTTTGGTCGATGAATTTATGAGATGTATCAAAATATAAAGGTAAAGTACAATTTTGTACTAATTTCTAAGATATCAGCCGCCATTGTTTTGACTAATGCCAGGGAACGTATTGTTTACATGAAAGAAAAAAATTGCTTACTTGCCAAGTGTCCGGAAAGTTATACTTACTAAGATTTTATATCAGTTCCAAGTTTAAATTAATATCGAGTTCTCTGATCCATTCGTCTCTCACGCTTAGTTGAGGTGTGTCAGCAGAAAATAATAATATTATTCAGAGTTCTAGGAGGAACAGCTGATTACTCGATGAACATGAAGTGACGCCTTTCGTGCGTGGTCTTTATCAGTAAGTAGAGACACGAGCGCGATGGTCGAACTCTGCAGTTCCTTGAGAATTGCGCGGCAATCTGAGAAAAACATGAGAGAGGAACGTCGACTATAAGTAACAATGTTTAAAGGGAAGTTTCATTACCGACTCGCAGATCATAATGTCAAAACCCGCAATTGCGAAACAGCCGCAGAAACACACATAAAATACTTTTATCTGTTGCCTGGATTTTCTGCCAAATCTTGGAATTATGGGCTTCATTTGATACCGCATTCAGGCAACGAATCCCATTATTGCGAATTAACTAAAAAAAATTTGCATTCGTGAAAAGTGTGTTAAAGATTTGAAACGAAGTATCGGCATCGACCGTCTCAGTCGATAATAATAACTGTAATACAAATTTCTGTCTACCACGGTGATAGATAAGTGACGAAAATGATAAAATTCCTCACAATATAAGCGTTTTTTAAATTGTTTTCGTTTTTTTCAAGCGATGAATCATGTCACAAAAATATTTGTTTTAGCGTTTTTGTTACCGACCGAGGGATAGATAATACATTGTTTTATTAGTCGGTATCAAAAACTGTAATACAAAATTTCCGCTGGTGCAGCTGATCTCCCGAATAGATAACGGGAATAAGATTACTAATTCGTGAATAAAGAACTTATTGTTATATAATAATTTGATCACAATCTGCTTTACCGGCCTTAGTGGCGCTGTGTGTGTATATAAACCTGCATTATCGACGCATCAAATCAGTGCAAAGTCATGTCGAACTTACGCTACTTGCCGCACCCAAAACCAGCGCATTGTACTTCTGTCTACTAATTTCTGATACTTCTATGTTCTTTACCCTCACATTTTGACCAATCCGAACCAAGTTAAAGACTAACCGTTTGATTGGTGCACCAAACCAACTTTTCCTAATGTTCTAACGGGACGCTTTAACGATTGGCTTAACAGAGCCGACTACTTTCCAAGTTTCAAAAATCGACATTCAAAGGACATAAGTAGGAATTTGACTTGGTAAAAGAATTGGCTGTAAAATAATTCCGAATACCTGATGGCAAGACATGGAATTCTTCATAATTTTTTCTACTCAATCTTATATCGTAATTCATTTACGGTTTACATTTCCAATTAAATGTTTGACTTGATAAGAATTTCAGAGCTTTGCTACAAGAATAAAGAACTGAACAACATTAACGTTATTGAAGATACGGCGAAGATACCCTAGCAGCTTTGCGCATCGAAAAAATATTCGAAAAGCATTCAGTACTTTTAGAATATTTTTTCGGTGCTTTTTCAAAATACAAATTTCTTGGACAATTGTTGAGAATTTTCGAACATTTTCGAATTTTTCGATTTTCAGACTTCTCAAGATTGTTTATTTCTTAACTGCTCGTTTAATAATCCTGAAACATTTTTTATGTAATATGGAATCTTTCTATAAAAAAAAAAAAAAAACATAACGATCGTTGGAAATTTTATTATTAAATGTATTCGGAAAACCAAAGAAATCAACCAGTAAAAAAAAGGCGCTACCTCAAAGGATTCTGCTGTTGTAAGTAACAGAGTTTATTGAATCTAAGTTAACACCCAACAAAAATACATTGTTGTTCTTTTGCTGTGCACCAACGAGAAGCTGAAGAAGCTAACAATTTCTCGTCCATATGAATGGAGGAGGATTAAGTAAATGAAAAAATGTTGGCTTTGTTTTTTTGCTTATAAATATAGTTTATCAGCATCCGAAGTATTAAATCGAAATTCGAAGTTTAAGCACACCTAAAGGATCGAGAGCTAGCATGCGTTCAGTATACCTCCATAGTTTGTGCCAAGCAGAAATGCTATATACTGATATTTTTTTACGAAAAATTTATTTCAATTAGTTCAAATGCTAAGTAATAACATATTCTTTCTTGTAAAATAATAAACTTTTTGTTTTTCAAGAAAAATTCGACCAAAAAACGACCGTTTACTTGATCCCACCCCTTAAGCAATCAAGAACTGGTTCATCTAGGATCGCTAAATATTATTTATGCCATACCCGTACGCGAAGAACGATTTCGCGCACGCTCCGCTTCGCGTCGTGTGTGCGAAATCGCACTTCGCACACTGGTAGCATAAAATTTTGTTCGGAACTCGTGCGAGAAACTTTTTCTCAACTCGTGTGAAACGGGACAAAACAACACACTCGTTAAAAAAATGTTTCGTCGCACTCGTATCGAAATAGTACATTACGATACGAGTGCGAAAAAAAATTTTCTGACGAGTGTGAATTTGCAGCATGAGCCGAAGGCGAGTGTTACAATCACACGAGTTAAGAAAATGTTTTTCGCATGAGTATCGTACAAAATTTTATTTCACGAGGTGTGTAAACGATGTTTGACGCACGCGAAGCGTGCGTAAAACTGCGTTCTACGCACTGAGTGAAATAAACTACTATTTGGTTACGTTGAAAATTTGATCTTAGTATCTCAAAGTTCGCGAAAGTTAATATAAAAACATCGATTTTTCGAAAAATTAACAGCTCGATAAAATTGGAACTACCGATTTTAGCCATATTCAAAACCTAACAACATTGAGTGCACCTGCGCTTATCGGCAATAGATAAAATTTTACGAAAGTTAGGTCGACCACGCACGTTTTTAAAAAAGGTCAAAAAGACAAAACCTACATTGATGCATAAGGTAAATGTCCCCATTCCCGTACCCTATAAGGCCAACCAGACAACTGTATGGCTTTTTTCGTTGCGACAAATGTAAATTTGAAGATTTTTTTTGCACCACTGTAAAATTCAGTTAATTCTCTTTCTAAAAATGGTTTATTCAATCGATTCCGCCAATTATTTCGCCAGATAGAGGCTGATTAATTCATGCTTATTAGTGTCCCCTCTGCCGACACAGCTGTGCCCAATCCCGACCAGCGATGACCCCATTTTCGACCACTAGGGAAACGGAGATTCCGAAGAGTAATAAAATAAATAAAAAATAAATAAACATGATCCGGGATTGTACTATTAATATTTTTATTGCATGATTATAAAAAACTTCGTTTTTCGGAACTTATGTTACATTTCCGTCTCCACATACACTTTTTTTTTGCGATGCTGTAAAAATTGAGATATATCAAAATTTTGATCAGTGAGGGAAAAAAGTCCAAGTCCTTCGCAGCGATCCTGTAAGAATTGAATTATATCAATCTTTTTTATCACTGAGAAAGTAAACCTTGTAATAAAGAAATTTTTTTGACTGCCTAAATAACGTTTGCAGTAATGGGGGCAGCCAGGCATTTCGTTGTGCCTAACTTCGACCACCGTAAAAAAAATGAAAAATAAATTATTTGTAACTTTTTTTTTGCTGGATCAGTAATTGAACTCATAAACTATCGTTTGCACTAAAAATTATTCGATTTTTACAAATTCCGGATGCAGTACGGATTATTGAAGCGGTCAACGCAACTTAACCTCACTGTTAAGAATACGATGGGTTCGCGACAAGCGTTTGGAAATACGAACAAAACTTGGATTGTGTTATTGTATTTACTCTTTCCGTTGCAATACTCTCACACATAGGGTCCTCGGAATATTGTACTATGCTCAATTGTTGTTATTTTTGCGCAGCACTCGTGTAAATAATTATTTCCGTCGAAGTGGTCGGCAGAGGGAGCATGGACGGGAATGGGGACATTTACCTTACACTTCGTAAAAATTACCACAATCAGGGAAGTTTGCTCTTTCACTTGCGTGCCAAATTTCAGCTCGATCGATGAAATGGTTCTCAAGTTATATGTGATGAATTTCCGAAGACGGGGAATACACACACACCTATATACATTCATGCGGACATTTCTTTCCACTACTTTTCTCGACGTTTTGGACTATTGTGAATACTCAGATATAAAAATCCCAATTTTTTCAATAAAAACAAAGTTTCCTTTTCGAGGAAGCAAAAAGGCACAATAGTGGTTGGTACATGTTATTTTCGGGATGTGTACGTAATTTATTGTGTTACGTCGAACCTTTTGGATTAATAATCATTATAATTGTACTAAGCGTCCTTATAGCTCGGACGCCCTTGCACTGCAAATGCCTCTGTGTTTTTATCATTGACGTTTGGGGGACTCAAAATAATCGGAAGATGTGAGGGTAACCTAGAGGGGGAACTCTGAAAACTTTGTAAGAGCGCAGCAGCGCAAAAAATTTTTAAGGCACACGCGCCAGCGCGTGTGATTAGCCTAACCCCTCTTCAAAAAATCAGTGGGTAAAATATGTCGCATATTCGATATAAGTATTGTTGTCATTTTATTCGTTCCGTAAATGGCTGTCGTACCAGCGTGAAGTTGATATTCGTCGATCAACAGCTTCAGACATGTTGTTCATTTTCACAGTTCTAATATTGACGCATCGCGAGATTGTGATTTGTATTAACCTTCGCGGACTTAGCCAACCCTAATCAGTGGTTGATTTTTTGTTGGTTTATGGTTGGAAGTCAATAAATGGTTGATTCAAGGTTGAATTTAGGTTGATTTATTTCGATTCAACCCAAAACCAACCGATGGTTGGTGCATTATTCCAACTGAAAAACCAACAGAAATTATTCGGTTGTTTTATGGTTGGTTTACAAAAAAACCAACCGCAAATCAACCTTTAATCTTCATTTTACGACAGTTGGAAGATGGTTTGTTTCCTCAAAACAAACCGTAAAACAACCTTCGATATTTATTCTATGACAGTTGGAAAATTATTGGTTTACGAAAAACCAACCATAAATCAACCTTTCATATATGTTCTATGACAGTTGGAATAGGGTTGGTTTACAAAAAACCAACCATAAATCAACCTTCGATGATCCTTCTAAAACAGTTGGAATAGGCTGGATTTACGAAAAACCAACCATAAATCAACCTTCGATGTTCCTTCTGAAACAGTTAGAATTGGGTTGGTTTACGAAAAACCAACCGTAAATCAACCTTCGATGTTCCTTCTAAAACAGTTGGAATAGGGTTGGTTTACGAAAAACCAACTATATGTCAACCATCCCCTAGCGGATCTGAAGAACCGCAAAATAACCGAAGAGTGACCGGTCGTTATGGAACAAAAAATCACTCCAGAATAACCCAGAAGGAACCTACTGACCGGCGGGTAACCGTAAAGTGACCCGTAATGAACTCAATGTTCCGTTTCGGGTCTTATATGAAGATCTTTGAAATAACCGAAACAACAACTTTTAACAAACTGTCGGTTACTTCTGCGTTACTTTAAAGTTTGTTTTTGGTTAAAACATTGGTCGCAGTGCAGTTGCAATCGGGTTCTTTTTTGTTCCAAAATAACGGTCGCTTTGTCGGTTACATTACAGTTGTTTTACGGTAAAACAACTGGAAATGAACCTCATAATGACGGTTACTTGTATGTGACCGTAAAGCAACCACAAAATGACGGTTGCTCGGATCCGCTAGGGTCATAGCGTTATGTATAATGGTTGAAACATGCCCACGGCACGGCACGGCGTGTCGGTACCGTGCAGTTATGTGCGACCGAATGTAACGTTACGGTGACGGCACAACTGGCTAAAAACCGGCACGGTGTCACCACCGTTCCAGCACATCGTGCAGTCCCTCTATACTGCACGCCGTGCTACAATGGTGTAGGCACAGTGCCGGCTTCAGCACGCTGTGCCGACACAGTGTCGTTACATTCGGTCGCACGTAACTCATTTCTGACGGCACGCAGTTCCAGCCGACACGGCACTTTTTTCTTACTGGGTGGTTAGGAGATGATATTCCATTTGTAAATTGATCTAAAATTGTCGGGTTAGGGTTGACATAATGTACCAACCAACCGTTGGTTTTCGGTCGGTCGAGGTTGGGTGGGTTGGGTGAGAGAAATTATAATTAGAGATGGAGGAGAATAGTGACAGTGGTGGTAAGATATTCCAGATAGATTCCACAACAAAAAATGACAAAAACGTCGACGGTTTTTCCGGGCACTCCAAACGGTTGATGCCACGGGAGCCTCTTTGGTTGGTTATCACGACTAGCACGATTCTAAAATTCGCACCATAGGTTTCAAGGTTTGTTGTTTAAAGGAGTGGGCTTCGAATTATCAACTCCGTTTCATAAGTATGAATTGTAATGCCAATTCATCACTGCAAGTTACAGATTAAATATGATATTGTAATGATAGTATAATTTCTAAGCATGCACAACATCTAATAGCAATTCACGAAACTAATAAAATGGCACGAGTTCTTATATCGAAAATGCAAGTTATTTCATCCACGATAATCTGTAAAAATCATAGTACGGTAATAAAAATTTTGATACCGAGGGTTGATGATTAGCCCACGAAGCGCGCATCCACTGCTAGTAAATTAAAAATACAATAGATATGAATGCATTCTCGCCGTTCGCATCTTACATATCTATCATCACTAAAAATTAGCATAGCGCAAACGACCTCACCGTGTTATCGCGATAAATCCCTCAGTTATGTCATAAATGCGACAATTCTGAGTGAACAAAAAAATCGATCATGAACATCTGTCGTGCGTGCGAGAGGGTGATGAAATGATCGGCAAATCTTGCAAAGAGAATATACCATACAAGCTATTAATAAATCTTCGCATTGAGATAAACACCACTGAAATATATGCTCTAGAGTATTATTGAGAACGCGGCCGTTCACATGCATTTTCCCTTTCGGTCCATTCTTTCGTGCAGCTCATATTATAATATTTATTGCATTAATCCTTTTAAACTGTCTCGGCAAAACCTGAGTCAGAGGTGTATATATAAAAAGCTTTTCGTTCTGTCTCGGTTAGTTCGTCTGTATCATACGACAGATAATAAAAAATATTTACAAAATAAATGTAAACACTGGTGAAGCTAATTTTTCATTCGTAACGTTTTATCTCTGCAAAAGTCGAATAACAATTCTAAAGTGTGCGGGAATGAAACCCTCTGGTGAAAAATAATAGGATGGCGCCTCGTTCGTAAACGTACTGCATACAAAATATCCAGTCAAAAGACAAGATAATAATAAAAGTTGCATATTAGAACCTCGCACGTTGTTTCCTCACTGTTATGTTCCGTCTTCCTGAATGGCCTTTATCGTCTATGGGAATGGACGTTGCTTAATTATGGGTTTGTCGCAATGTGCAAGGTTCTAATATGCAATGAGATATACTACAGGGCTATATTTTAGATATAAACTCATTATATAATATGTATATGAGCCATTCTCTGTCAGTTCAGCCACTTATTTTTCCGACCCTCTCAAATCTATCCCATAATTGGACACATTTCAGTACCACTTGAAAGCACTCTTTGTGAATTTTTTCAGATTTTTAAAACAATCCATTTGTGAGTAAGTCTGACAAAAAAAATACATATTCAAAAAAATGTTGTTTTTCCACTCAACTTTGTAATACAGTAGGTCTCATATTTTTATTCGTATTGCCAAAGCGATATTCAGCAAAAAAAAATGTTAAACAATTTTTTTCATTCATTCGGACACCTTCGATATTACTTTCAATTTTTTATAAGCTGTAGGGACATGTATAGAACCTACAAAAAATTGGTATAGTGGGCATCGACTACTTGAAGGATTAAAAAACGAAAGAAAATTAATTAAATCTATTTAATTGTTTTTTTATTTTTATATATTTTTTTTATTTCACTTATTTTTTGTTATTCCTTCAAATAATCGATCCACTGAGCTACTTGACGCGTAACGACGACACGGCCTTCAGGGTTTACATCAAGAGTCGCGGTAGCGACTCGACGCCAAGTTAAAAAAGAAATTAATGTTGCCTTCACACTACGATTTGTCTGTCTGATACAGTTATTCGTGCGAATAGCCATTTATTGGATCGAAAATTTTGGAAAATATTTTTTTTCTCCTTCAAATAGTCGATGCTCACTATGCCAATTGTTTGTTATGTTTTTGACATATCCCTGTAGCTTGTATAAAATTGGCAGTGATATCGAAGGTGTCCGAATGAGTAAAAAAAATTGTTTAACATTTTTTTTGCTGTAAATAGCTTTTGCAACACGAATAAAAATATGAGACATATTGCAATACAAAATTACGTGAAAAACAACATTTTTTTGTATAGGTGATTTTTTTGTCAGATTTACTCCATCGAAGTTATAAGAATACCAAAAAAAATATACATTTCTTAAATGGAGGAATTCAAAAATCTGAAAAAATTCACAAAGAGTGCTTTTAAGTGGTACTAAAATGTGGCCAATTATGGGATAGATCTGAGAGGATCGAAAAAAAAAGTGGCTGAATTTTTTATTTTAATTTAATTATAATACAGAGAGAAATGTGAACACTTTTATATCTTTTATATACTTTCGAGATATATAGTCCGGCCAAATGTTCGCTATCTTTGATATATAATGGATATATAAAACATATCTCGTATATATCCTTTATATATTTTTAGTAAATCTAAAAATATATTCGCGAGTATACTTTTTCCATGGGGTGTATGATAGTTTTCTGGTAGTTTTAAGCCATTTTGAGTATACATGTATGATCATTTCGAATTATTTTTTCAAAAAACAAAACAGCTTCTAAAAGCAATAAAAACAAAATACAAATCCAAAAACTGTTGACATAAACATCCTACAACGATATCGCAGATCCTCCTTTAAAACGTTGGTGGCTCGAGATATCTCGAAAATATCGCAGTCATTGTCATCGTTTTATTCGTGTTGTCATTGTCACAGGTGTCGTGTCAGTCAGTCACACTGCGATCGGGATCAATATCAAGCACTCATTTTTTTTGTTTATGTCACATGTCAAAACTTATATAAAGAGATTATATTATATATCCGCTTATACTTATATAAGCGGACTCAGGCTTAAGCGCTCGAGTCCGCTTAACCCTGGTATCATTAAAAAATTAATTTTCAATAATAATAAACATAATGGGAATCAATTATCGATGAACTATTTATAAAAAAATTAACCAATGAATTTTTATTCCCTTCTCTTCATTCGTTTGGCATATTTTTTATTGCAATCCCAAGTGACATTTGTACGATATAATAACAAACATATACCAAAGGTGCATAAACGTCTTTATATATCATGTTCATTAATACGTGGAAAATTTTTAAAAAAAATATTTAAACTGCGTTTTTGACGATAAACTACCATAAAAAACACATATTTATATATTTAAATTCATTTTCTTATACGAGACGTCGCGACGTCACCGCATTTCTTCTCAATATTGCTACAACCCAATGGCAGGGCAGTTGTAAGAGTCTCGTATATGTGAGAAACTGTGTCAATTTAAAAAAAAACAGTTTCCGCGTTCTACGTCGCATCTACGTATGTATCTTCGACCCGCATCACTCGGCAGTACGCAGAACGCATAAAATGTACTCAATTTGAAGTTCAATTGCCTTGGTGACTGTCCCCCAACCACACAACCGTTATCTCGCGCGGTACTCAGTAGAGACTTGTCGTATTACACGGAGAATTTGTTTTTATCGTCGCCGCTACATGTTTCGATATCTTGGAACACGCACTACGCATTGATTATACACTGTAGTTCGGGATGTATGCATATATATATATATATATGTATATTTACATGTATATAGGCATTCTCGTTGCAGGTGTATTATATATTTATGTGATCGATCGAGCTCGTGCCTCGGAAAACGCTCTGAGATAATTAGTAGAGATTTTATCAAGATCTGAATCGTGCATATAGATATACTAATTGCATAACTAGAAATGTTGAATGATGGTTCGGAGAAGTTGTTGTGCGATTTGATGTAAAGCTTGCTCGTGAGTCAGCAAGATTCACTATAATAGTATGGGGTTGAGGGGTATTGGAAAGGCTTGGAGATCGGGGCTTGATAGATCAGGTAAAAATTTAGCAGAATCAACAAATTGATATGATACTACCTAGTCGATAATCGAAACAATAATTCATATTTCTCTAGCGCGATTGATCTTTGGATAACAGACGACGGTAAGGTAAACGTACCAATGACGGGACGTTTAAGGCGGTGTCTGTTTTGTATGCCAATTTCCGCATGCATATATTAATTATTTTGCAAATGGTGGTAACGAATTGCAAGATTAGAGTTTCTAGTTTCCAAAAACTATACAATAAAAATATTTCTGATTGTTTGATAAATAGTTATTGATTAAAACGCTGAAAGGTGCAGACGTACCAGTGCCGGGACGGGTATTTTTGTGCATGTCCCGCTGCCGGGACACCAAATGTGCGTATCGGTGGACATCTACAAATTTTAATGCATCTGATTGAAAAGAAATGCCAAAAAATGTGCGGTACACATATATACACCTATGATGCAATAAATAAAACATATATGTTTATAAAAAACATATATATATATTTTAGTAAATTATCAATGAAGTTTTTGCTACCGCATAACCCAACATCCGCGTCAAAATGTCAATCGTGCGATTGTGTCCCGGCTCTGGGTCGCAGCGAGATTGCTTACTACTTGCCCCAGTCGCGGAACATACGTTGGACAGTGGTGCCAACGTATATTCGGTCAGCTTCAATAACGGGACACAAAAATTACGAGTTTTAAGATATTGTACGTAACATTTGACAGTGTAATCTTAAACTTTAAGAATTTCTGAATTTGAAATACCTATGGAAAGTCTCGAACGAACTATAATCTCCGGGGTATCATATTAATGATTATTCGGCTCTCCTTAGCTAATTGGTTTAGGGATTTGCTGAAAAGCTCGAACACCATAGATCCGCTAATATACTTATTATTTACATTTTCAATTTACGATGAAAAACATGAAATTTTTTCACGTATGTTAATTATATATAACAGATACAATTGGAAGATTTATTTTTTAATATTTTATCCATTAAACTCTTAGTATCTACAAATATCCCTTTAGTGTCCCTCAGTTGGGACCTGTCCCACCATTGGTACGTTTACCTTAGCCTCCGTCCAACTATTTTGCAGGACTGAATTTGTAGGAAAAAGGAAAGAATTATTTGAAACAGTATGAAGAGTGAAAAGTCTATGAGGCATTCCACCTGATTTTGACCTGGGTCTCATCCTTGACCGTTCCGATTGGATCCGCAATTTTTTATATGATTAACATAACTCCAAAAAGTACAAATTAATTTCATTGATTTTTTTTTACATTTTGAATTATCTACGATTCGTTTAAACTAATTATTTAAAGACACATTTAAAAAATCTGAAATACCTTTTTTAAAAAATAAACATTTTTGGGTACCAAGCCGAAGTGGGCCGACGATACCACCGATTTTTTTCGGCCTTTGCGCAACAACAAAGAAATTGAAAAATTAGAAAAAATAGTAACTTCACGATAAGCAGCAGCTAGAAAATCATGTGTGTATATATATATATGGGGCATTCCATCCCGATTCGACCTTCGGCCTCCCCGATTTGGCTCGTAATTTTTTGTAGTAATGGTTAAAACCTCAAATGCAGCAGATTTTATTTTTTTAAATTTTTTCTATGCAAATTCTTTTAAAATATTTTTTTAAAGTGACATATCGAATGCCCCAATTTAAAAATCTAAAAAAATTCTGCAAAATGCTATGTTGAATATCAAAATTTTCTAGCTTATAGTCAAAGTAGGCAAAATTTTTCTTCTTACAGTTTTTAAGCTTTTTGTATTTAAAAAAAATTATAAAAAAATAGAAAAAAAATTTAATCTACTACAAGCGATTGGTCAAACGTTTATTTATGTGAACTCGGATTTTTTAGAATTTTTACAGATTATTAGGAATTTGTTTAATTTTTCTGAACTAGGACCAGACTTTGATTTTTCTAGCACCATATATGCCATATTCTAGCACCAGCATGTCATAATTAAAAAATCTGAAAAAATTCTGAAAAATAATTTATTGAATATCAAAATTTTCTAGCTTAGAGCCACAGTGTGGAAGATTTTTCTTCACATGGTTTACAAACTTGTGTAATTAAAAAGATTATAAAAAAAATAGAAAAAAAAATCAAACTACTGTGGACGACTTGTCAAACATTTCTGTATATGAAACTGTATTTTTCAGAATTTTTTCAGATTTGAAAATAGAATGCTAGAATGTAGCGTGTATGGTGCTGGAATAGTCTTAGTTCAGAAAAATTTGACAAATTCCTAAAAATCTGGAAAAATTCCAAAAAAATCCGAGTTTACATAAATAAACGTTTGACCAATCACTTGTAGTGGATTAATTTTTTTTTCTATTTTTTCATAATTTTTTTAAATAAGAAAAACTTAAAAACTATAAAAAGAAAAATTTTTACCCACTTTGGCTATAAGCTAGAAAATTTTGATATTCAACAAAGTATTGTTCAGAATTTTTTCAGATTTTTAAATTAGGGCATTCGATATATCGTTTAAAAAAAATATTTAAAAAAAAATTTGCATAAAAAAAATAAAAAAATAAAATCTGGTGCATTTGAGGGTCTAACCAATCCTACAAAAAATTACGAGCCAAATCAAGGAGGTCGAGGGTCAGATCCAGCTCGAATCGGGATGGAATGCCTCATATATGTATACATTGACAAAAGTCTGAAAAAAATCGAAGTCATGTGTTGCATGCAAAACTTCCTAATTGCTACCCATCGTAAAGTTATCATATCCTCGATGTTTTTCAATTTTGTATTCCTGTAAAAAAAGCTGGAAAAATAGAAGCAATCGCCGGCCCACTCCAGTTTGACTACCAAAAATCTTTATTCTCTAAAGATGGTTTTTTAGATTCTTTATTCAGAAGATTAAAACTGTTGAGCGATCGCTCCAGGCAACTAAAACTATGGATCGATCGACCTGGACAACTAAAACTATGGAGATATCGCCCCACACAACAAAACCAATGGAGTTATTAGCAATGGACTTCGGCGTCCAGGTTTTCGGCAACCACGGAGATATGGATCTGGATCCTGAAAACTAATAAAACCGTGTAATTACTATTATGAAGTCCAATAGATTATACTTAAAACTTTCTACTTTTGATACTGTTCTAATACTTTTCTTTTTGCGCGAATATTCCCAACTTTTATCCTACAGATCAGTCTTGACGGAAATATTTCGATTACAGTTTTCGTTATCGACTGGTTCCAGAAAAGGCCTCGAGAGAAGGGTGTGTCGCTTCATATCTTAAGTGACGTTTGCCGGATGAAAAGTACTAACAGAAACCAATACAAGTGGACAAAAACGACATAAATGCAGATAGGATTCTTATCGATATAGACAAAAGAACGCATAGATCCTGATACAGGATCTATGCGTTCTTTTGTCTATATCGATAAGTTTCTATCAGTACTTTTTAAACTTTGTGAACAGCGCACTCTCTTAAAGATGCTAAAAGTGTAAAGGAGATAGCTGAATCTGCAAGAACGAAGTCTCGGCGGCATAATTGATCGTTTGTGCAATATATGCACTGAGAAAAAAACCAATCAAATGTGCGGTTGCGGGTGGCGAAAGAAATATTTTGTTCCGTGAACGAAATAATAGTTATTGTGAATTAAGGAAAGTTGATTCAACTATGCGTTGCTTCGTTCGACCAAATATACATGTCCAATTAACCAAATGTTTATTTCGCCACCCGCAACCGCACATTCGGTTGATCTTACCAATTTTTTTCTCGGCGTGAGTACGATGGCCTGCAAAATTCTGAGTTATCGCCCCCGTTCTCGTCTTTTACTTGAAAGATCAACTGTGAAAGAGAAATTTCCGTTACAATTTATGTTGTCAGCCAAGAGGAGTAGCACATCATCTTACCGTAATGTGTCACCAATTATTACGATGACCGGTAGCCCTATATGTCAGTCGAACGCATGGCGCCTCAGTCGGTGAAGGACAGAATCTTAAGGGGATGCTGAAGTAGATGTTTTTACCGACATTGGTTGGTAAAAAATCACTTACACTAAGAAAAAGAATGTAAAAATTAACTAAATCGGCGTTTGCCCTCGTTCAAACGAATTTCTAGTTTAGGACAACCATATGTGTAGTTTCTTCAATAATTATTTGATTCAGTTGACTGAAATATATTTGCGGTATCCAAAATATTTGTTATACCAACTAAAAATTCATTTGAACGAGGGTGAACGACGATTTAGTTCATTCTAAGATTTTTTTTCTCAGTGTACAAGTGACTGTCATTATCAAGTTCCATTTTAGTCACTTTTCGGTTGCTTTGCCGTAAAAGAACCTTCAAAGAACCATAAAATGAGTGACAAGATATCGTCATCATTATACAAAAAAAAACCGTTTGTAACCACTACAAAGCGACAATGTTTTCAACCAAAACAAACTTCAAGATAACGCAGAAGCAAGCGATAGTTCGTTAGAAGTTTGGGAGTTCTTTTATTTAAGGTAGTATGAGCGGAGTACCTAGTCAATAGAAAGTCCGTATTTTTTATTATGGGGAAAAAGCGAAGTATCACACATTTCGCTATTTTAAAAATCACAATATAAAGAGAGAAAAATTATGAAGTGTGTGTGATGATAAGGTCTGTATATTTATAAAACGGTAGTAGTTTTAATAAGAGTATCATTTGACTCAGATTGTCCAGCCGGCCGCCATTTGGCCAATCAAGGAACGCGTGGCTACGCTATAGTCAACTGTTTTCCGGCAGTTTGATGCCGGTTCGCGAAAACTCGTCAATTTAATCGATGATATCTATTCGAAATATTCGGTAACATATATTTTTAAGGGACGTACGTGTTCGTAACAGTTTTCTGGGTATTTCGAGCTTTTATTTACGGAGGTGTCTGAATTTGAAGATCAAGATGAATATCAAGTTCCATTTTAGTCACTTTTCGGTTGCTTTGCCGTAAAGGAACCTTAAAAGAACCATAAAATGAGTGACAAGAGATCGTCATTATTATACAAAAAAAAACTGTTTGTAACCACTACAAAGCGACAATGTTTTCAACCAAAACAAACTTCAAGATAACGCAGAAGCAAGCGATAGTTCGTTAGAAGTTTGGGAATTCTTTTATTTAAGGTAGTATGAGCGGAGTACCTAGTCAATAGAAAGTCCGTATTTTTTATTATGGGGAAAAAGCGAAGTATCACACATTTCGCTATTTTAAAAATCACAATATAAAGAGAGAAAAATTATGAAGTGTGTGTGATGATAAGGTCTGTATATTTATAAAACGGTAGTAGTTTTAATAAGAGTATCATTTGACTCAGATTGTCCAGCCGGCCGCCATTTGGCCAATCGAGGAACGCGTGGCTACGCTATAGTCAACTGTTTTCCGGCAGTTTGATGCCGGTTCGCGAAAACTCGTCAATTTAATCGATGATATCTATTCGAAATATTCGGTAACATATATTTTTAAGGGACGTACGTGTTCGTAGCAGTTTTCTCGGTATTTCGAGCTTTTATTTACGGAGGTGTCTGAATTTGAAGAATGGTTATTTCCGTCTCAAAGCGTTATCAGGGCAATTTCCGTATATAACATGTACTAAATTTCCCAATTTTGCACATTAACTATTATTGTAAATGGTCGGTAAAATGTTTTGAAATTTTACAGACAGCATCCTCTGAACCTATTCTATAGCATATTAAAAAATCACTTTTCTCTCTGATCGTGAGGTTTGTGTTCATACTACCTTAACAGTGAATGGTGGTCGCTCTTCGGCTATTTTTCGGCGCTACTTCAGATCCACTGGGGACATTTTCGAAAAACGTCAATGATTTGGTATCCGGTCTGATTTAACGCATCTCAGTTCCAGAAACGATTATATCTTACCCAATTAGCCCCGGTCTCCCTCAATGATCTTTAATGGAATCAATGGCTTCTTATTAAACACTAGTTAGAAGGACGAGGGAGGCATTTAGTGTCAGCAAATTATGTGTTATCATTTTATGAATTCTGCCAGTATAGCATAATTCATTCATATACGCACGAGTTATGAAACTCGGGTAATGCACGTTAATCGTCATAGACACGAGATTTCTCCACTGCACTTAGGACCTATCTATATGTAATGATCTAATGATCTAAAAGCATCAAGTGCGTGAATCTGCACGGCTTCAATGAATATCTATTCGACCGATTATTTTGCAAAAAGAAGGTTTATTTAAATCAAATATCGGATCTACTTCAAATAAATTTTATTAAAAATTAATACGATTTATATGTATGCAATAAATTCTATTTGATCGAAATAAAATCCTATGGCGAAGCAAGGGTGGCAATCACAGTGAGAAGTTTCGTTTTGGAGTTTTATTTGTCTTTTATTTTCAATACTCCTTTTGTTCATCATGAAGATGACATTGAGATAAGCGAACGTCTTTACCTCGCAAACAGCTTAATTATCTTTGCACATGGTGCCAATCACGTAAATGTTGTCAATCACACAACCAATCTCATAAAATGTGAGAATCCAGCAGTTCGCGTACGCTACGAAATTCCGATAAAACGAACTTCGCACTTAGGTGTTTAAAAAATGATACTAGAATACTATAATCGTTCCAAATTATTATTTTTTGTTTTTACTTCAATGGATTAAACGTTCATTTTATTTTATCCTTAAGCATGCTAATGATTGCTTCTAAAAAAGCTTATTTATATGCAGTTTACGGGCATTTTGAAATCTGGGTTAACTACTTATTTACTTACGCTCATATAAATAATTAACGGATACAAATAATATTCTGTGAGCTGAAGAAAAATTATTTGCTAAAAACAAATATTGTTCATCTTGAAAACAATGTAATCAAAATCAGTTAATCAAAAGATACTGAGTATAATGTACGTCTTAATTCGCACAAATTAACGCTCCTTTAGCCTTACATTCAACGGCGTATAAGTATCAACGGCGTTACTTAACATCTATCACATTTTAAGTGAAGCATTGTACATTGGGGCTCCATAAATTGCGACCAAGTTAATCACAGTGATTCTAGTCACATGACGAACGAATAAATCGATTCAAAAATAATCATACTAGATATAAGCAGGTGATAAAAAATTCCAGACAATCAAGATACGTGGCAGCGACGTTAAGTAAGCAACAAAAAAAGGTGTTGCTGGCAACGACGCCAAATAATAAAAATGGGGAAAAAGAAGATGAGTAAAGTTAGATGAAAACAATAAGAGCCTCATATACTGTTTAAGAAAATGCTTATTTACTAAATAGCTAAAAAAATTTTCGAAAATTACAAGTTTAATATGCAAAGGCATATGAAATTTACAAACTGAATATAACAAATTACAATTCATGTGTCATTGATAATTGGATGCTTCAGTCGTGAATTCAATATCTGTAGGTATATTGAATTTGGTGTAATTGACAGCACGATATTTAAGAGATGCGTATACTAAAATAATTTATTACGCAAGGGTGAAAAAATAAATTTATATATCTTTCTTTTTTTTTGTTTTTTTTTTTAATTTAATTAAAATTTTATGAAGGACAAGCATCTATATGCTATTATTTTCGAAACTCCCAATTTTACTATACGACTACAACATTTATATTTAATTTGCAAATCGTGTATTGAAATGTGCATTTGAAATAGGATGCATTAAAATATTAATGTCTTGAATTAAATCTTATTCATAAATTACAAAATCTACATAAATATATACATATAGATTTCATGTACTAGTTTATAACCCTTCAACTGTCAATGTAGCATATATGTTTGGTACATTAGAGAAATAGCTATCATTAAAGTACTTTTAAATTACCATCCTAAAATTCTGGTATAATCTATCAAACAGTGAAGTTCTATTAAAGTTTAAACTATTACTAGTTTGAAGATTATAATACTAAGACAATTTTGTAATAAGTCCCACACTGAAAAATAAAATAAAACTACAATATCATTAGAGTATATCCTACATTTAAATTTTATGGAAGAAAAATAGCTTTCCACGTCAATATTGAAAACATGAATGTATTACTTGTGTTACTCATCCTTATATATAATAATTTTTGCATACTTGTAAATGAAAATTCATGTATGCTGCATTTCATATAACCTCAGCCACATAATTTCTTCAAATGACTTCTAATATTTACGTTACATAATTTCTACAGGATCGCCAAGTGTGATATTTCTAAATAAAAAATTAGTAGATTTTTTAACTACGTAATTGTTTTAATAAATCACTGATATCTCGGAAACGGTCTACTGTATCTAAAATTCACGGAAATATAAATATGATAAGGACACGGAAATATGCTATTATTTTATGGATTAGAAGGAGAAAATTTGTTCACTTTAAATTAATTATTTTAAAACCACATATTACTGAGGAATGATTCGAAAAATATTTTTTAAGGGTAAAAACACCAAGCATTACCACCGACTTGATATTCCCAAAATCTAAAAATAAAAGAAAAAACGAATTGTTAGTATAATTTTTTGAATGATATTCACCGTTCGAATGTGTGAGCAGTTATGATTCATTTGAATAATTAACATGCGATTTACAAAGATTTAATTGACATTTTTTTCTAAATTATGAAAAATGCAATTGTCATATAAATATATGTATCTTACGCAAAACGGCTATATCTTTCCGCCGATTACGTTTTCTATGAATATAAGTACTGTTTGTATACAGACAATGAAAAAACAAATGGCTGTTACTTTTAAGTCATATTCAAACACCTGAAAAAGATTATACAGGAAATTTGGTTTTCATGAATAGAATTTGAAAACTTATTAAGTTGGCGCCGATATCCGATGATTATCATCTAAAAAAAAAATGTTTTTTAACCTTTTACCATAAAATGTTGTTTTTAATTATTCAATTAAATCTGAATGAATTTCATTCTTAAAGGACATGAAAAACCGCATGTTTTTGTGTTTGAAAATATATACCTTCTAAACTTGTTTCCAAATTATTTAAAAAATTAGTGATATGATATGAAATGCCTCATATGCTGTACACTGATTTTAAAAAATCGTTAGAACCAACAAAACGTGCGTTTGCGGGTGGCGAAAAGAATATTCTTTTGATCGAATGAAATATGTAATTCATCAAAGCAATAGCTGATAGAATCCACAAATGATTCATTACCATTACCAAATATTTTGTCAATTTTTGCCTCATATGCTGTATAAGCTTCAAACTTCATATACAATTTATGAATTTTCAAGCAGAAGTTATTGACAGGGTATAAACAAATGTTGTTTTAAATTACTTAATTAAATCTGAATGAAATTTATTCTTAAAGGACATGAAAGACCGCAAATTTTTGCGCTTGAAAAAATATACCTTCTAAACTTGTTTCTAAATTATTAAAAAAATTAGTGTATTTGTTGGGATTTCATAACAAAGAAATCTTTTTTTGTGTATGTCGAACCAATATGAAATGTCTCATATGCTGTACACTGATTAAAAAAATCGTTGGAACCAACAAAACATGTGTTTGGGGGCGGCGAAAAGAATATTCTTTTGATCGAATGAAATATGCAATTGATCAAAGCAATAGCCACCCAATAGAATCCACAAATGATTCGATTATCGTTGCCAAATATTTTGTCAATTTTTGCCTCATATGCTGTATAAACTTCAAACTTCATATACAGTTTATGAATTTTCAAGCAGAAGTTATTGACAAATGTTGTGTTAGTGTATGAACAAATGTTGTTTTAAATTACTTAATTAAATCTGAATGAAATTTATTCTTAAAGGACATGAAAGTCCGCAAATGTTTTTGTTTCAAAAAATATACCTTCTAAACTTGTTTCTAAATTATTAAAAAACTTAGTGTACTTGTTGGGATTACATAACAAAGAAAATCTTTTTTTATGCATGTCGAACTGATATGGAATGACTTATATGCTGCATAAACGCCAAACTTTATATACAGTTTATGAATTTTCAAGCAGAAGTTATTGACAGTGTATGAACAAATGTTGTTCTAAATTACTTAATTAAATCTGAATAAAATGTATTCTTAAAGGACATGAAAGACCGCAAATTTTTGCGCTTGAAAAAATATACCTTCTAAACTTGTTTTTAAATTATTAAAAAAATTAGTGTATTTGTTGGGATTTCATAACAAAGAAATCTTTTTTGGGTATGTCGAACCAATATGAAATGCCTCATATGCTGTACACTGATAAAAAAAATCGTTGGAACCAACAAAACATGCGTTTGCGGGCGGCGAAAAGAATATTCTTTTGATCGAATGAAATATGCAATTGATCAAAGCAATAGCCACCCAATAGAATCCACAAATGATTCGATTATCGTTGCCAAATATTTTGTCAATTTTTGCATCATATGCTGTATAAACTTCAAACTTCATATACAGTTTATGAATTTTCAAGCAGAAGTTATTGACAAATGTTGTGTTAGTGTATGAACAAATGTTGTTTTAAATTATTTAATTAAATCTGAATGAAATTTATTCTTAAAGAACATGAAAGACCGCAAATGTTTTTGTTTAAAAAAATATACCTTCTAAACTTGTTTCTAAATTATTAAAAAAATTAGTGTACTTGTTGGGATTACATAACAAAGAAAATCTTTGTTTATGCATGTCGAACTGATATGGAATGACTCATATGCTGCATAAACGCCAAACTTTATATACAGTTTATGAATTTTCAAGCAGAAGTTATTGACAGTGTATGAACAAATGTTGTTTTAAATTACTTAATTAAATCTGAATAAAATGTATTCTTAAAGGACATGGAAGACCGCAAATTTTTGCGCTTGAAAAAATATACCTTCTAAACTTGTTTCTAAATTATTAAAAAAATTAGTGTATTTGTTGGGATTTCATAACAAAGAAATCTTTTTTTGTGTATGTCGAACCAATATGAAATGTCTCATATGCTGTACACTGATAAAAAAAATCGTTGGAACCAACAAAACATGCGTTTGCGGGCGGCGAAAAGAATATTCTTTTGATCGAATGAAATATGCAATTGATCAAAGCAATAGCCACCCAATAGAATCCACAAATGATTCGATTATCGTTGCCAAATATTTTGTCAATTTTTGCCTCATATGCTGTATAAACTTCAAACTTCATATACAGTTTATGAATTTTCAAGCAGAAGTTATTGACAAATGTTGTGTTAGTGTATGAACAAATGTTGTTTTAAATTACTTAATTAAATCTGAATGAAATTTATTCTTAAAGGACATGAAAGTCCGTAAATGTTTTTGTTTTAAAAAATATACCTTCTAAACTTGTTTCTAAATTATTAAAAAACTTAGTGTACTTGTTGGGATTACATAACAAAGAAAATCTTTGTTTATGCATGTCGAACTGATATGGAATGACTCATATGCTGCATAAACGCCAAACTTTATATACAGTTTATGAATTTTCAAGCAGAAGTTATTGACAGTGTATGAACAAATGTTGTTTTAAATTACTTAATTAAATCTGAATAAAATGTATTCTTAAAGGACATGAAAGAGCGCAAATTTTTGCGCTTGAAAAAATATACCTTCTAAACTTGTTTCTAAATTATTAAAAAACTTAGTGTATTTGTTGGGATTTCATAACAAAGAAATCTTTTTTTGTGTATGTCGAACCAATATGAAATGCCTCATATGCTGTACACTGATAAAAAAAATCGTTGGAACCAACAAAACATGCGTTTGCGGGCGGCGAAAAGAATATTCTTTTGATCGAATGAAATATGCAATTGATCAAAGCAATAGCCACCCAATAGAATCCACAAATGATTCGATTATCGTTGCCAAATATTTTGTCAATTTTTGCCTCATATGCTGTATAAACTTCAAACTTCATATACAGTTTATGAATTTTCAAGCAGAAGTTATTGACAAATGTTGTGTTAGTGTATGAACAAATGTTGTTTTAAATTACTTAATTAAATCTGAATGAAATTTATTCTTAAAGGACATGAAAGTCCGCAAATGTTTTTGTTTTAAAAAATATACCTTCTAAACTTGTTTCTAAATTATTAAAAAACTTAGTGTACTTGTTGGGATTACATAACAAAGAAAATCTTTGTTTATGCATGTCGAACTGATATGGAATAACTCATATGCTGCATAAACGCCAAACTTTATATACAGTTTATGAATTTTCAAGCAGAAGTTATTGACAGTGTATGAACAAATGTTGTTTTAAATTACTTAATTAAATCTGAATAAAATGTATTCTTAAAGGACATGAATGACCGCAAATTTTTGCGCTTGAAAAAATATACCTTCTAAACTTGTTTCTAAATTATTAAAAAAATTAGTGTATTTGTTGGGATTTCATAACAAAGAAATCTTTTTTTGTGTATGTCGAACCAATATGAAATGCCTCATATGCTGTACACTGATAAAAAAAATCGTTGGAACCAACAAAACATGCGTTTGCGGGCGGCGAAAAGAATATTCTTTTGATCGAATGAAATATGCAATTGATCAAAGCAATAGCCACCCAATAGAATCCACAAATGATTCGATTATCGTTGCCAAATATTTTGTCAATTTTTGCCTCATATGCTGTATAAACTTCAAACTTCATATACAGTTTATGAATTTTCAAGCAGAAGTTATTGACAAATGTTGTGTTAGTGTATGAACAAATGTTGTTTTAAATTACTTAATTAAATCTGAATGAAATTTATTTTTAAAGAACATGAAAGTCCGCAAATGTTTTTGTTTTAAAAAATATACCTTCTAAACTTGTTTCTAAATTATTAAAAAACTTAGTGTATTTGTTGGGATTTCATAACAAAGAAATCTTTTTTTGTGTATGTCGAACCAATATGAAATGTCTCATATGCTGTACACTGATAAAAAAAATCGTTGGAACCAACAAAACATGCGTTTGCGGGCGGCGAAAAGAATATTCTTTTGATCGAATGAAATATGCAATTGATCAAAGCAATCGCCGCCCAATAGAATCCACAAATGATTCGATTATCGTTGCCAAATATTTTGTCAATTTTTGCCTCATATGCTGTATAAACTTCAAACTTCATATACAGTTTATGAATTTTCAAGCAGAAGTTATTGACAAATGTTGTATTAGTGTATGAACAAATGTTGTTTTAAATTACTTAATTAAATCTGAATGAAATTTATTCTTAAAGGACATGAAAGTCCGCAAATGTTTTTGTTTTAAAAAATATACCTTCTAAGCTTGTTTCTAAATTATTAAAAAAATTAGTGTATTTGTTGGGATTTCATAACAAAGAAATCTTTTTTTGTGTATGTCGAACCAATATGAAATGCCTCATATGCTGTACACTGATAAAAAAAATCGTTGGAACCAACAAAACATGCGTTTGCGGGCGGCGAAAAGAATATTCTTTTGATCGAATGAAATATGCAATTGATCAAAGCAATAGCCACCCAATAGAATCCACAAATGATTCGATTATCGTTGCCAAATATTTTGTCAATTTTTGCCTCATATGCTGTATAAACTTCAAGCTTCATATACAGTTTATGAATTTTCAAGCAGAAGTTATTGACAAATGTTGTGTTAGTGTATGAACAAATGTTGTTTTAAATTACTTAATTAAATCTGAATGAAATTTATTCTTAAAGGACATGAAAGTCCGCAAATGTTTTTGTTTTAAAAAATATACCTTCTAAACTTGTTTCTAAATTATTAAAAAACTTAGTGTACTTGTTGGGATTACATAACAAAGAAAATCTTTGTTTATGCATGTCGAACTGATATGGAATGACTCATATGCTGCATAAACGCCAAACTTTATATACAGTTTATGAATTTTCAAGCACAAGTTATTGACAGCGTATGGACAAACCTATATATGCAGCTTTGCATACGACGGAAAGTGCTCCGCAACACTCACGTGCCCGCATGGCTCGCTCGTTACTTATATAACGAATGCATGCATAGCAGTTCAACCGCTAAAACAGTGGCCAGTGCCGTCGATGCAGTTTGCCGGCTTTGATATCAAAGCTACTAGCGAGTAGCGACGCGAGGCGCCGTGCGCTTCCCGCCCCAAGGCCCAGCGACGTTGCCGCCACGCGTCGCGCCTCGCCCGCGCGCCTTTTCGTACCACAACCGTCCGAGGAAATCGCAGTCATGAATGAAACCTACGAAAAGTCGGTCGACGTAAGCCTAAGCCACTACATCACTGCATCGTCAAACGAGTTTGTTAAGAATGTCGGAAAACTTTGGTACCTTATCAACCCCTATGAGACAACCTTCGAATTTACTCACCAGGTGCCGGATTACCAACAGCAGGTATATTCAACTTTATTAACTCATGATTTAAACGTTTTGATTTAATGAATCTATAAAAAAAGGGTGTCCACCAATTTAATTAAAAATTACATACTTTTTTTTTGTTATCGGTTGAAAAATCGTACCGATAATTCGATGAGACTGATTATTCGTAAGTAAGTGTTTTGTGTAAAAAAAAAAACACTCAGGGTTTTGAAAAATTAAACTGATACGATCGAATGTGTGAGATTTATCATATGATCGTATATGATCATAATTTTACCCCCACCCCCTTAAGTTAGCTATGATATTTGTTAATAATCAAATGAGTACTAAGTTTATTAATGTGTTAATTGATAACGTGATCAATTCCTAGTGAAATGTACTAAACACATCTTCAAACATCAATCTATCACCAACTTATAAAAAAAAACCATAAATAATAAAAATACATTTTTAAAAGCATTTAAAATGTTTTAATTTTACGAATGGTGGAATAGTCGATAATTTTGCAGATGATTTCCAATTTCATGAAAACAAAAAACTGTAAGTGTTTCTCGAAAAACAAAATTTAAAAAATTCAAATAATTTGTATAAAAATTGCTTTGCATTATTATTTGAAGCAATCTATTGATAACTTCTTGTCTCTATCATTAAAAAATTATTTTTTTTCGTGTAACCAATGTCATTGTGTGTTAAAAAATGTTAATTTGTGGCAACGTACTCAAAGTCTAACACAATCAACTTTTAGATATTAGTATATACGGGCATAATGTTATTCACCTGAACCTACTGTACGTTCCTTATCGAATATTTGTGTCAGTCTCCACATGTTCAACACTATCTCTTATCAGACAGTTCCTTTCCTGGCAGTGATTCTCCCCAAGTAAAAAAATTATATATAGAGTATATAAAAAATATATATAGTTTTAAACATAGAATTGGGCATATATAGTTTTTATAAAATCTATATAAAATTTGTATACAATTTATACATAAACCCAACTTTACAGGTGATCTTATCTATAAATTGCATATAGATTGTATATAGAGTTTATACAGACTATATATGCCCAATTCCATATGTCGGACTATATATAATTTTTTTACTTGGGTCAATACAATTGTTTTTATTGACAATTGTCTGTGAAGAAAATAAACATCACGGTCGTCCATAAAACTTCCAGCAACTTAGCAAAGGTATTGCAATAAAGTTGCACAAAAGACTGCCCATATATTTACGTGCTTTTCTGTCAGCAGTCTCGTTGAATTTATTGCAAAGTCGATTATGAAACACAAAATAACAAAGAATATCGTATTAGTTATGAAAGCAATTAAATATTGTAGAAAAATAATGTATTGCGCCATATAGTATTCACTGTTTACAGAAGAATATTGTGGCAAAGAGGATATCAGAAATATCGATTATATGTCGCTTTTGACGCTAAGAAATTGTTCCAAACAATCGGAGTCTATTAAAAATATTCAATGAAGGATTTTCAACGTTTTATATAATTTTTAAAATGTATAACTTTTTAAATGTATACGTATATTTTTTTTTAATTCAATGTAATTGCAAACAAATCTTCTTATTAAAAATGAATTTTAAAAAATTTAAAGTACAAATATCCGATTTTTATTGAGACGTAAAAGCTTGTTTTGTGAAAAAATACATTGCAAACGGCGAACATATGAAAGTATTAATATTTCGGAAAAGATTTGTGTACATCCAGTTGAATAAGGCAAAAAAAAAGTTTAGCGTTGAACTTTAGTGCGGGCGCGGTAACATATGTAAAATTTCGAAATTACGCACTCAAACAGTAATTAGCTCGAGCAAAACATAACAGCGAGGCTATAACGATAAGACGATTGATGATATTTCTCGGGTCTTCGTTTGTCGGACAAACACAGTGCATAACGCTTGTGATGCTCGTGTTATAACACAATACACAATACAACACTGAATAATGATCGGGGCTATCTTATGTTGATACCGCAGGTATGGCTGTCGTTCTTCGTTTTGATAGTACTGGAAAACGTGATACTCTACGCAAAAAAAGAGAACTCATTTCGTCTGAATGACCACGTTTCTTCTCTTTCCCATTGGATATTTCAAGAATCTGGCCGGTAAGCGTAGGTAACGCTTTGCAATTCAATTGATTATACGTACTATATATAGTATTACTATTTATATAAGAAAAACCATCGTAATCGATTGGTCTTGGTTCTCTCTTTTATATTCACAGCATCATCTCGTACACTTGTACTAGAATTATATGACGGTCGTGCGTAACTGCATTCTGCATGATAAGTCTATCGCCAACGTTGAGCGCGAACCGTGCTATTAAAGTACTCCAGAAAAATAGAACAATAATAAAAATCAAGCTATTGATTTGAGAGCAATCATTAATGATCGCTTTACATTCATTACTACACTTGTCGTATATATAGAATATGTAGAATCCTCAACAAGACCAAATTACCCAAAGAAGGTAATGATCTAACATATTTTATTAATTGTATTCTAATGAAGTATTACAGAAAAATGAATCAAATCAAACAATTGATATGAGAGCAACAGTTAATGATCGCTATAAACTCATCCCTTTTGTGACTGTATTTATAACTGCATACAAAAACAAAAAAATATTTATCAAATTCTTATGAGGATCGAATTGCACTAAAAGAGAAAGAGAAAATATATGTTATTAATTATACGCTATCAAAGTAATAACAGAAAATTTATTGTTGCTACATTTAACGTGTCTTAAGAGGACCAAGTTACCTGAAAAGGGAATAAATCATTTCTTTTTGTTCATTATATTAATACTTAAAAAAATAATTAATTAGTGTTACCGTTAAACACTGTTAAGTCTGCATTTTTTACATCCGTCCGGTGTACCAAAGTGCTGCAAAAAGAAATATTAATTTTATTAATTCGTTGTAAAATAACAAGATTCATCTGTAAGTTGTTGAATTCAAACTGTAAATTAATTTTAGATGTACCCGTATAATCTTCCAGAGTACTTTTCCGTGGTGCTGAGTACTACGCTTACATTCTACTCTACGAGAAATACCGGCTATGGAGTCTCCCATGGGATTCCCTATGGACGTGGTACGTCACGGCTATTGGTGTGGACTTCTGTTACTACTGGGTCCATCGGGCAAATCACGGTACCAAAATAGCAGAACATCTTTATATCTTCTTTTTCCCCGTTTCATGTATCCGGTTTAAGATGATGTAAAACATAGATGGGCGCGAGAGGAATAGAACAAATTTTTCTACTCCATATTTCTCTGTCACGCTGGATTATTTGCTGGATAAAAAGCGAAATCGGCATTCTGAAGAATTTTCAAACACAGAGCATCAGTTTTCGACTTGTATCTGACAGATGAACCGTGTGAAAGAAATACGGATTACAGTTTTTTTTTATCGGCATTATGTCAATTTACCGATCAACCTAAATCGCGAGACGTAAAAAAATTCTAACACATTTATTCGCGGCCACAGATTTTCTGGAAAATATTAGCGTTTTGGGATCCACTCTGTGCCACATATATGGAGTAAGTCCTATAAAGCCAACAAAAATTTTGTTACAAATGTAGTAAAAGTTTTGAAGTGAAGTGTCGGTATAGAGCTTCTCCAAAAGATAACGTGCAGTCATCTCGCACGGTAATGAAAGCTGTAAAATAAATTTCATTGTCTTTAATTTAAAAAGATGAACCGAGGCGACAAAAACTGCATTAGCGCAATTTCAAATTGATATTTGTTTTTTTTCTTGGTGATTGTATATTATATATAAAAAGTTTCAGGATCATTGAAAAAAAGGATTCATAAAATGGCATATTAAAATGCTTTGAAATTAGATATTTTTAAATTGTTGGTAAATTCCTAGAATTAAAAAAATATGGCCAGAGAAATTAGAGAATGCATTTCATATAAAAAAAACAACTTTATATCGAAATCGGTATATGTTTTACTTTATGAACAACTATTTGACATTAACGTTATGCGAACATAGTATATCTTCAGAGGGATTCTTAGAATTTCCAATGAAATCGATTTGTACTGAAATTTTCAACGAATCGAAGTTTTGGCTGCAATACACCCTTAATATTTTAGAAGGAAGTGAATATTGTTCAGGTGCATTTATAGTCATCATGCACGGACTTAATTGATTTTTGTTCGATATCAAGAGTTGTCTTCATTTGAATTTTCTTTGAGAAAATGTGCAAGAAATATACTCACCGATATACTCACGGAACCTTAAATAAGATAGTTCTGTCATTACGTCAGATGTAGTCGGTAACAAAAACTGTAATACATTTTATATTAAGACTGTACACATTTTAGGAAAGAGCGAATTTTTATCGCACGCGTCTGACAAATCCGTGCGTGGCACTAATTTACTTTTTCTGCAAATGTGTATGGCCTCCAAATTACATTTGTTGCACCCTGGTAAAAATAAATGGTAGAAAACAATTTTTAAAAATCCTATCAATATCCTATAATATTATTATAAATAACATAATTTTTGTATTAAATTTAATAATAAAAATATACGATCGTAGGAGTAATATTAATAATATTACATTTTTCATAAAACAAGTTTCATCCACAAATCTTTGGATTCAAATATTTATCATATTCAAGATTCACTACGATAGACTTCCTGTAGCTGTGAAACGATGAGAAGAGAAATGAGTCAATCAGCATAAAATTATTGTATAAATGATAGAAAACTGTTTCATTTATATTAGGGTTTTACGATAGATTATGAGGATTCTTTCAGTCCAAACACATACGATTTATTCTTATATACTTTCTATAATTGTGAGATGATAGAAAATGATAGGATCACTCTATTGATGCCTCTTTGATTGCAACCGATTAATGTTGAATCATATATTTACTATATAACGACGATTCGTAAAGTCAATATAAAATATTATAAATCATATTTAACTCATAGAAAACTATAAGAAACTAATAACGACGATTTAATTTGTATAAATTAATCAAAGTCCGAATAGACAGAGATGATAACATACGATTAAATCCCATTTAATTTCTATCGATCTGTATCATTCTCTATAATTTATGTTTACCAGGGCAGTTTTTATTGCCGAATATGTTTCGGTCCGTGTGATGGACTTTGATGATACCTAGTCTTGTTTTCATTCATATACACAATCCTATTCAAAATCATCATAACAAGAGACGGGATAGCATCGCGACTCCAAGTAGTAAAAAAATAATAACAAAAAATGCTCCACTCAAAGGTGCCATAATTTCTTACGCTTTATTTACAGAGGTACATTTTTTGTGGGCTCACCATCAAGTTCATCACAGCAGCGAGGAATTCAATCTTGTGGTTGGTCTGCGGCAGTCTGTGTTGCAACACTGGTGCAGCTTCGTGAGTCTCTTTATATACTCGTATTACGTGTCGTTGCACGATGTTGACTCTAACTGTATATAATGCATTCTCTGTCAATTAATCCAGTTTTTTTTCCTGATTCTCTCAGATATTTTTTATAATTAGTTCTTTAGTGAACTTGTAAAAAGTGAATAGAATGTTCACTTTTTCAGATTTAATCCCATGAATTGGGATTTAGATTTTTTTAAGAATGCATATCCTAGGAGTAAAAACGATACAAAAATAATATAAAAATTTACACCCTGTATTAAATCCATAAATGCAATAGTATGTTGATTTTTACTATTATTTTGCATTTAAAAATAATAAAAGTAAAAGTGTAACTACTATTGAAAAGTTCACACAAAATGTACATTTTTCATCTTCTGTCATGTTGTACATCTAATTAAGATATATGCAGTTTGAAAAAGCAACACTTAAGATGTTAATTAAAAAATCTAAAAAAAGAATCACAGAAAGTACTCTAAAAAAAGTAAAATTGAGCTGGTAATATCTAAGAGGGTCCGTAAAAAGTGACTGAATTGACAGAAAATTCCTCATATGCATTTCGAACGAGGAGCGCTCAATGATCTAATCATTTCGTATTCCTTCACGTACACAAGTCTTCTTGATTCATGCGATAAATTGTCACGTCGGACTTTGGATAACAATACCGACGCATAGCCGAGCGCTTGAAATTTAGGTTGCTCGAGCGGACAACACTTAGCGAGCTATTATTACGACGCTGACACGCATATTATCGAGAAGAAAACATCACTGAGATCTCAAGTGTGTCGCGAGCTGTAGCGCCAATTTTGCCTCTCGCAGCACGACTTTTGATGAGATCTTTAATTCTTATTCGCAGAATCAACAAAAAAATCTTTTCTTTTTTCAGGCCTTTTATTTGCCTTTGGCATTCTTCATCCCACCCTCGCACTATATTGCTCATCATCAATTTAATTTGATTTATCAATTATGGATACACACCACTGTTATCGATGATTTGGGACCACTCGAGTGGATATTTAATACTCCGAAACACCACCGAGTTCATCATGGCGAGTAAAACTATATTTGCCTCTTTAAAGATCAATTTTTTGGGTCAGTACTTTGGATTTTTAGTTATTTGTATTTGAATTGCATTATTCTTTTCTTATTCACCTTTGTAGTTATTGTAGAAAATTGTGGATTTATTCGTAATTTAAACAATTGGTCCAGCCAGATTTTTTATATCTAGCGGGACGAATTATAGCAAATTTTCAATATTTTCAGATAATTAATTTCAGATATATTGCATAGATTCCGGCGTCAAGTTTATCAATATGTAATGTAAAAAAATAAGTATTTATATTACAAGGTGTTGTACGCCAAAATTCACAATATCAGTCTATGCATTAAAAACGCGGTTTTATCGAATAATTCCAAGTTTGCGATAAACTGTATATCAAATTGATGCGTGAAATCGTCGCAAAAATCGCTACACAAGATAAGATTTAATATCTGTCAAGGATAGTGAAATGTTTTTTTATTGAATTTATAGCATGTGAAAAAATCGTGTACTAAGAGTCAATAATATGCCCAAAGTTCTTTATTTTTTGATAACATCAATTTCACATAGTCGAAGATTGAATGTTAGATACCGTATGACAAAAATACGAGTAAGTAATAAACAGTTATAAATATTTTTGCAGGATGCAATTTGTATTGCCTCGATAAGAATTATGGAGGCGTGCTCATAATATGGGACCGAATATTCGGGACTTTTATGGAACAAAGACCGCAGGAGGATATCATATATGGTCTGGTCGTTAGTCCCCAGACATACAATCCTCTTTACTTGCAAGTCAGTCTTATCATAGTTTCTTATTATTATCATATCAAGTGGAGACAAAATACCATCAAAAACACATTTTTGATTGTACTACATGCGAAAAAAATATTCTCAAGAAGATAATAATGCTAATAACTGATATTTTTATAAATTCTAATGAAATCTATTAACTTTAAAAGGAGCAAGTCGCCTAAAGAAGTGATACTATTGCTCTAATAAAACTTGTATTCAACTTATAAAAAGGAGGACATGGAGTTTTGTGAATCTGCAATTAAATCCTAATGCACTATTTTTATTAAATGTCAGTTTTTGTATTTTCTGTGAAAATTCTTTATCTCTTATTAAAATTTTAACTTTTCTTATTATTTCCAACGGATAGGAATCTTATTTTTTTGTCCACTTAACTATCTATAGTTATCATATTTAAGTAGTTGAATCTTGGTACAATAATGTTAAAATAATGGAAGTGGTTGCATTCTTGCAGATATTTTACGCAAAAGCGATGGTAGAACGAAGTCTGACAATGTCTTCCCTCCGGGACAAGTTAGCAGTCATTTGGAAAGGTCCTAGCTGGTTTCCAGGAGCACCACGTCTTGGCCTTGATGAATTTAAAGTGAACGTAAGTACCGTAAATGCAAATACGAAGATATGCAGTTATATGTTTATCAATTAAATATAATTAAGCCTCAAGAGTCCTAGGAAACCGTCCTACATGCACGGAAATGGCTTCATTACATCTCGAGAATGGAATTTAAAATCGCAACTTTCCAGCCGTTCGGTATTATATCAAATAAACAATTATTATCATCATTTATTTTTTTAGCGAAATGCTGTCTTAACCGACGGAAACCACGTCTTTGCCAATTTTTAATTACTAATAAAATTTTCTATTGGAAAAAAGTGGCGCATGGTTCGATCATTTGAGAATTTTTTTTTCATTTATTATCTTTTATCAATTCATAATTGAAAAATCGATCAATGATCTTATGTGTGATGAGGAAATTTAGGGCAGTTTATTGAAAGTTCGCGATAAACCGATTATAATATGTAGGAGATAAAAGTCGTTCGTAGGAGTTGGTATTAAGGGAGGAGACGAACCATTGCTTGTGGTTATTAAATATCTCAATAAATAATTACGTGTTTTGATTAATGTACTTGTACACTTACGTAATTCTATATGAATCTTAAATACAAGCGAACATACAGTTGTAGTGGTCATGGAAGTAGTAGCAGCTGGTTTCGATATCCATGTATTTAAATAGTAAACCGGTTTTCAGTTATAGTATACTTGAGAAGGAGGGCTTTTAGCATGACTATAATTGAGTACCTAATAAAAAAGAGTAGCGATCGCTTACATCGCTTCTGCATTTTAGGTAACTACTCTGCTTCACATTATTGTTAAATGAGTGCTTAATTTATTATAATTATTTACACAAACGATATTACATAATTTTTCAAATAATTTTAATGCACCGTTACCGTTTCTTAAAAGTTGAACTAACTCCCCATGAAAATTATTTGTAGTGGTGACTGTTTCATAACAGCATTTATACGTATTATCATTTTTAAATATCTACGTGGTATATTAGTAGAACAGCTTTCGAGAAATAAAATAAACTGTGGCTCATTAAAACCCGTAAAAAAATTAAGGATTAGTTTCAGTTTTATCTAAGGAAAATGTTTTATGGAAAGTTGCATTTATCAGTTGATTTTTTGTGTCGATCAGTTGTGCATTAACCGTGTAAAAAATAAAGCGCTCATTTTATTAGTTTCGGAGTAGCTACCTTAAGAAATTACTTATATAATTCTTACAAAGACCTTTATTAATCTCGAAAATGTTTTCTGACCCTTAGGTTACTTCACGAACCAAGTACAACCCCTATTTACCAACATGGCAGAGTTTCTACATAACTCTACACTTTTGCATTGTTTTCTACACGCATTTTAACATTTATGACGAGAAACGGGTGAGTTCGATTTTTCTGCTTCAAGACTGATGGAAACGATTTAAAACTGCACTAACAAGTAGTTATTTTGCGAAAAATCGGTAAAAAAAATTCACAGTCAACGCTTTAAACAGTGCGAATCGACATTTAACGACGATTTTGTAGTCTCAAGTTTAGAAAGACTGACTTGCCCTAAGAAAGTCATGAGAATATATTTTTCATTGATGATACTGTTACTTTTTTTTTCCAACTGCATAAAAGGCATTGCATTTTTGGTTAAAGATCGATTTAGCTCCGTTTGCTTTTCAAATTTTGGTACAATTTTTCAATTACTGAATGATTATGGATTATTCAATGTCTCTTAAATATTGGAATCCGTTGTAAATAATAATTCATTTTAATTATTCTCAATAATGTATTGAAAAAATGTAATAATTGTAAATTTTCTATATCGATTAATCACAGTTATTAATTTTTTTCAATTTAAAAATGCATATTCTTTGAATGCATATACTTTGGCATTGGTCTTAAATTGTTTTTATCCCACTTTTTATGCTATCGTCCCCTTTCTTTAATGTCTTTGTGTAATTGTTGCATACTTTTTCAGGACTTTTTAAGCAGCAGTTCACTAGTCTTAAACAATGTGTTCACTCTGACGGCGATCGGTCTGTTGTTCGACAAGTATGAGTACGCAAACATCGTGGAACTCGTTCGATGTGCCATGCACCTGGCTTTCTTCAGAGGCGAGCGGGACGGCAATTGCGGATTGGCAAATCAAATGATATACTACGTCTATCTCGCGTCTTGGTGCATATGGACAGTGTATTTTTTGCGAAAGATTAAATTAAACATTAAGTTTTAGCAATCGTTCGCCCCCCTCCCGCCCCACTTAAGTCCAGCCCCGTCCCAGTGTTGTATCACCCCGTGAAGCCTTCGCAATTCGATGAGCATGCTTTGTAACGCAGCTCGCTGTGTGTTCTTCGCGCTTTCTTCATATAATGCACACTCGGTACGTATCTGTAGCATATATACCGATACATATACTACTGGCTGCTAAGAAACAGCACAGTTTTCACTTTTGTTGCGCATGAAATCAGATATTATTATTTCATAATGTTTTAGAAGGATTCCCCCCCAACCCCCGCAAGATTGAAGATATTTAAGACGAGAAATCGTACAAGTTGCAAAAACCACGCCAACCGCGGTCTACGCTAACCACTCGGGTGTTACAGATGACACCAAACGATCCGCTCTACTTATTACTACTATCTGTACACTAATATCTTGTTGATTAGTATATAGCGTGTGTGACTTGGAGAATTTAAGATTTATATGAATATATTTATACTCGGAAATAAATAATTTTGAAATAAGCGAAAGTACGTGCGCAATTAATTATTTCTAATCTTTTTTTAAAAATTCTATAACAATAATATGTACTACTGGAATAGAGATTTGTCTTTGGCATGCACTTTGAGAATTTATTTTCTTTATAGACATTTAAAATCAGAATATTTTTTTAATAAACTAAAATGCCCCAAGTATGAATAAAAAAGCCTGCAAAGTCGAACCTTGCAAATTGCTTCCTCAGTATTTTACACTTTTAGCAAAGCTACCTCTATGAGGAAGAATGTTGATCAATTTTGGCTTCCTCATAGAGGAAGCTTTGCTAAAAGTGTAAAATACTGAGGAAGCAATTTGCAAGGTTCGACTTTGCAGGCTTGTTTTTTATACCTTGTGTCTCTTTTGCAGAGGTGTTTTATACAGCTATAAATCACCTCTGCAAACACCGTTACATCTAATTTTGATTAGATACAAATTTTTGTCGTACTTTCTCAACTTTTCCGGAAGTTATAGCGAAAATCTACATTTTTTTAAAATGAAAAATGGTGTAAAATCCGAACGACTTTACCGATCATCACCAAATTTGGTACATGGCATTTCTGAATGTTATTTTTCGTCTGTACAAAATTTCTGTTCATTTGTTGAAATTCGACGTAATTTAGAGCAAAATCTATTTTTTTCGAAAAATTCAAAATTCTATAAAATCCGAACCGCTTTACCGATTTCGTCGAAATTCAATACCATACAACATTGAACGTATCTTCAGTTATGAAGAACTATTTAGCCAAATCGGCGAACTTTTACGAAAGTTAGAGCGACCACGCCCTTTTTTCAACAAATTAAAATCAACATAAAATCTTAATGACTTCACATATTTTGGCAAAAATCACAACATTCAAAGAGGGGCAGCTACTCTACTTGCGTGCCAAATTTGAGCCGGATCGCTCGAACGGTTACCGAGTGAGAGGAGATTGAATTTTCGAAGCCCAGCACACACACACACACACACACACACACACACACACACACACACATACATACATACGGACATTTTTTCTAAACCACTTTTCTCGACGTTTTAGGTGATTCTAAGCATACTGACATGAAAATCTCGAAAAAAAAAAATTTCATGAAAACAAAGCTTCCTCTATGAGGAAGCAAAAATTGCGTGTCTTTATAAAGTAGTTGAAAAATTTGAAACTCACATAAACACGTTTTGCTGTCAATAATATTTTCAAAAATATTATGTTTAATAAAGTTTCGCAATATAATGCATTACTAAATGAACTTTCTACTTAACATTTCAACAACAACAAAAAATTCGGTATCTATTTATTTTTCTTCTGAATTTGGAATTCTTTGAATTAATGTGGACATATTTGTATATAAAATAAAATGTTTTTTAATAAAAATCGTACAAATGGAGCGCTTTATCTTCGCGCTGCACTTTCAACCTCCCGCAACGCATTGCCGACAAGAATATTGACGTAATCGCGCTGACACTAAAGGTCGTGTCTGATAGCATAGCAAAATAAATATTATGCGAAGAACGTATTTTTATTATAATATATTGTATTGCGGGAAATACAGTAGAACCCCGATTATCCGCGGTTAGTTTGACCGGAGAGCTGTTAAATCGTGCATCTAATTTTCTTGACGTGTTTTCTTCAGAAACTGCGGCCTCGTATTCTGTAAATTTGAACGATTATTTGTTTAGAAAATTTTAATCTCATTAAACTATAAATTTATTATCGATTATCGATAAAAGTCGGCGATTGCTCAAAACGACGTTTTTTTTGCGGTCGATCTTAATAGTTCGTTACAAATAAAGTAATATTAAAGGGCGACTGGTATTGAATTTTAGGTAAACCTATAAAAGCGGTTCGAATATTATAGGATTTTCAATTTTTCGAATAATTGACGTCGCGTCGATTTCGACACGAGTTAAGGCAAAATCTCGACAGAACCCTAGCGGATCTGAAGAACCGCAAAATAACCGAAGAGTGACCGGTCGTTATGGAACAAAAAATCACTCCAGAATAACCGAGAAGGAACCTAGTGACCGGCGGGTAACCGTAAAGTGAACCGTAAAGTGACCCGTAATGAACTCAATGTTCCGTTTCGGGTTACTATTCGGTTATATGAAGATCTTTCAAATAACCGAAAAACAACTTTTAACAAACTGTCGGTTACTTCTGCGTTACTTTAAAGTTTGATTTTGGTTAAAACATTGGTCGCTTTGCAGTTGCAATCGGGTTCTTTTTTGTTCGAAAATAACGGTCGCTTTGTCGGTTACATTACAGTTGTTTTACGGTAAAACAACTGAAAATGAACCTCATAATGACGGTTACTTGTATGTGACCGTAAAGCAACCACAAAATGACGGTTGCTCGGATCCGCTAGGGAAACGAACTAGTACTCATCGGTGCAAGGTATTACAATTTTTTGAAAGTTAATTACAGGGATTTAATAGCAATTTGAAGTTATTATGTTTAAGTCGCTTCTATTTTTGAAACATCTGACGACACAGGTTAAATCTTTAGACCTAGGTAACGCTATAATATTCTAGAATAATTGGTAACCATATGTTATGAACGTCGACATAGTTGTTCGAATTTCATAGAACATTGAATTACCAAAACTTGCAGAGTTTGTTTAGAAATGAGTTTGGCCCGAATCGATAGTAGTATTCAAAAGTTATGGATTTTATTATTTGAAAAAAAAGTACGATGTCGGGTCTTACACATTGCTTCCCTATGTTTGGCCCTTCTAAAAGTTTCCTCTATGAGAAAGTCAAAAGCCGCCCCTTGGAGCACGTTTTTATCACATTTTTTTGTAAAAAAAAATTGACCATTGTCTGTTGTCGTTATTATTCATAGATACTAAATTAGTATTAGTATCCCCCTAAAAGTAGAAAATTGAAACGTCATTATAGCCTCCCCATAATCGGGGTTTTACTGCAAAAGATAATTGTGGGTTGGAACGAAGTATATCTTTTGCTAGTTGCCAGTCACAATTAATCAAGGAGCAGCACATCGCATTCAGATAATATTCAACTTTTATTATCAGATGTACAAAATTAATATATACTGCCTGAAAATCGTAGATAAGACTGCTATCGAATGACCTGATTTCCCTGAGAATTCTATAAACGAAAAATCTACCAATCGGCTTGTACAGCACGAATTATGCTAGCCAAACGTGCAAAAACAAAAAATGGGAACAACAAGAGGATAAAATTGACTCTGCAATTTTCTTTACGACTGATCTAAGTTTTTGCTTTACTAGTTATACTTTGGTTGTAAAAAAACAAAAAACTTATCGATATCGGAATGTTTACAAAACATGCCACTTTAATACCGCACTATGTTATATTTATAATACAAATTGAACATATTAATATCGCGTTTTAAAATATAAATATACAAATGCAACGTAATAATGCTTGGTAAAAAGTGTAAAACAATTAAGCAAGACAATTGCGACGAATATTCCTATTATAAACACACCAAATATTTGTTATATCTATTAATATTATATATAATATAATATATATAATACCAGAATAGGATATAATGCTTAGACGAGCCACTTTCATTCCACCTAAACTCACTTGCGCAACAATTTTTATATTCTCAATTTTCGTAACTATCGTGATTTGCTTCAAGCACATAGTAAATATATTATTATTACGAGGATTCGCCACGGCGACACGGCACCGCGATAAAAAGTAAACGATAAATTATACTAATTTACGAGTTTTCAATAATAAAAATTCCTAGCTTCTTTTCTTTTCTTCTTCTTCTTTTTCCACGATGCACAAGCTCTGCTCCAGTACCAACGTCGTATAAAAGCTTTGCTTCACACACATAAAAGCTGCAGATGCTTCCCGAATTATTATACCACACAATAGCTTCTCAGAGTAGTCGTAGATCCCGTCACTGATGTGCAAATCCTGAAATACGAATTGTTGTAATAAAAGAAAATATTTCTATGGTTTCGGGACATATACACCTTTAAAAAAACGAAGTTTTGCCATATCTTTGTTATAAAAACTGTCGCATTTTATGGAAAGGATATCGCAGAAAAATTAAAAAATAAGATCTGTTTAAGAAATGTTTTACAGATTTTATATGCAAAATAATATCTATAATTGCATTTCGCTTTCGCAATAATTGTTCCTCATTCTAATAGATATCCGACGGCAAAATGGATATTTATTTCATTTTCAAGTACAAACCCTTTGAAAAAAATCTATTTCATTTCCATCTTCAATTTTTATTTAAAAAATTTCAAAATGCTAATGGGCGAATGTCTTTTACTGGACTGGCATGCAAATAAAATATTCCGTCCCTAAATGTGGAATGATCTACAAATAAAAATAATCAAGCGACGCACAAACTTTTTTTGTTTACTAGAGCCTTGATGATCACTTTTATGCAAACAAAGAATTCGTAGATGCAACGAAGGGTGAATAAAAAAAATTGAGGTCAGTGTATTCTTACTTTAAGGAGAGAGAGTCGGGTCAAAATCAATTATATAAGTTATATCGATGTCTTCGGCTACGGTTATTTTACAAAAAATATCTAATGTCTACGAAAAGTACACACTGTGTACTGTAACGCGTTCATGCTAAAGTTTCCCGATGTCGTACTGGAAAATTTCATTCAACAGCAGAGAGAAAAATTTTTCCTACCGAGACAAGCTATGTCATCGAAGTTTGAACCGCAAAGAACTGACGTTAACCAACCTTTTAACTGAAAAAGATAAGTCTCGAATTGTCCCCTGTGTAACCAACTTTAACAAATTAAAAAAGGAATCGCTATAAATTTCAGTTACAATCAAGCGGTAACCATACAAAATTGATATAAATAATTCGGTTAAAATGTCGTTGAAAATCGATTTATTCACCAGTAAAAATTACTTCCAAAACTAAAATTCCGGTTAAACTCGGTGATACAAGGGCTAATCGAGATTCAGTTGAAAAAATCGGTTAAAAATTCGATTACCGAACTTGCCAGAGTAGTGTTAAAAGTCGCTCACTCACGATAGTAGCCATGATTTAATGTAATAAATAATTATAGCATAATTGCCTTTACACGTCTTGCCGCTTCACGAAATTCTTCTTGAAAAAATGGTAAAATAGTCTTAATGCACTTTAAAACAAATGAAAAGTCATAACCCTCCATTTTTATCATAATTTTTCATGAAACTTGATGCAAATTTAATTTTCATTGAAGTTATTAAAAAGTTTAAACATCTTTTTCAGAACTCTGCTGGTTATTATTATGAAACATATTTTATTATAAATTGGAATTTAAAAAATTATAGGGTTTTTAATCTCTATGTCACTATACCAACGGGGCTAGTTTGTCAACGAATATTACTGATTTAGATCTGACACCCTTCCTCGAATAAACATATTAGAAAACACAAAACAAATTTAAGAACTTCAAGGGTTGTATATCTACTTTTTAAAAAATCCAGTCAATGTCGTACCTATTATATTTTACGTATCGCTGGTCGAGGGTGACCTAGTCTTGCCATTGTTCGTAATTTTCGTGTCAGTCGAAGTCTGTTCGACGGAGTCATCGAAAGATCCCTTAACATGAGAACTCCCATGACTTCCTGAGCTTTTATCGTGCGAGTCAGGATCCTGTTGTTCCACCAGAGGCATTTCCAGCGAATCCGACGAGATTCGTCTGCCGCTGTTGAACAAATCCGTCGTCGTGTCTACCGGGGCTTCCCTGGGATCCCTCACGTTGTTCAGCGAATCCGAACTCAACGACGGAAAATCAATGGTCGTCTTCATTTCAAGTGAGTCAGAGCTTCTGCACAGTGGATTATATTTCTTATCAGTATTCTCCTCGAGTTCCAGTGAATCCGTACTAGTTTCCATGACATTAGTGTCTCTGAGACCCTGCTGAGCATCGTCGGTTTCCACCGGTACAGCAGGAACGACAGCAACAGGTTCAATCTTTTCCGCTTCGGCGGTTATCTCAATCTGCGAAATATCTTCAGTCGTATCGTCTTGCCTATCGAATTTTTCGACATTAGCTTGTGCAATACGTATTATTTCATCAATCTCCATAATTCTCTTCTCATAATCATCAGAACCTGAGGTGCTGGGATTGAAAGAGCCAGCTGCGCTCACCGGCTCGGTTGGCTTGGGTCTAGGTAAATTTTCTAGCTTATATCTATTCTCCGGACTCTCATGATCCAACAGATCTTCCTCTTCTCTCGCTCGCAGTTCTATCAAGTGTGCCTCGCGGCAGGCTTTCTCCAGACCTTCGAAGTCCTTCAGAGAAGACAAGGAAACGTCGTCGCCATGTCCCGACCGACTGGCAATGTAACGTCTGGGAAGACTGCCGTTATTCACGGAATCCTGTGAGCCACACTGAAATTTCTTAGAATTCTCCAGTGCTACAGCGCTCTCAAGATGCTCGAACTCCTGAAGGGAGCTGAGCGAAACATTGTCATGTTCCGCTGGTTTGGAGAAGCATTTTTTTCCAGCGAGAACATCGTATTCGGTTGTGCTACCGAAACTGCCACGCATGCTTCCAACGCTACCTATAGAACCTTTATGGCTTCCAAGACTGCCAAATCTACTGCTGCCAGCCTCAAAGTCTGTTATCTCTTCCTCCTTAATGTCTTCGAGTCTTCCGCGGTCGTATTCCATGTCATAGCCTCTTGGATCGTTTTGGAACTGCATTTCCATCCACTTCTTGCTTCCCTCGAAATTTTCGTCGTCGGAAAGCGATTGGGAGTACTGATCATCATTGGAAGCCATCGGAGGACTTTCCTCCGACTCGAAATCGAACAATTCATTATTCCTGGCGACGACTTGACTCGTAGACACTTGTTCTTCTTTATTCTCGGTTATAAGATTCTCCAGATCTCTATCGTACTTTTTTATGCTGGTGTAAGACATGGCTCCGATACTTATGCTCTTACCCTCCGAATCAAACTCCTCAGCCTCTCTTCCGACCTCCTCGATGACGACAAAGTCATCGATTATATCAGGTTTGTCGACCAGTTCGAATGAATCACTGTCGGGTGAATGACGATCGATTTTCGGATCTTTCTCAATGACAGTCTCGAAGGACATGGCGCCTGAAGTTGAAGAAGTGGTACTTGCTTGGTGAAGAAGCGTACCCATAGAGGTTTGCATGGCCGCAGTTTCATCGACGCTGCTCTCAACTGTCGGCTTAGTTTCCGACAAATCTGCCTCTTCATCAGCCTCTAAATGAGTGTCCAAAAGTGGTAAATCGCTTTGAATATCACCTTCAATCTGTCCCTCCGGTACATCGGTTTTCGACTCCATAGAAGAAAGACTTTTATCGTAAGCCTCGCTAGTAAGATCTGTACTCATGAATATAGAATCCGTCCTGAAGGCTTCTTCGTCCTCAGCGACAGTGTCGCTGGGCAATTGTTCAGTTGTGCACTCGTCGAATCTCGTTTCTTCCTCCGGACCAGCTTCTTCATCCATGCCAGCCTCTTCCGCAGCAGCTTCGTCGATTATCTGCTGGAATATCATTTCTGAAGAGCGTTTCATTCTACAGGGTAGATCGTCATCGGTTTTGTCGAAAGCATCTTCCATGGGAATCTCGCTGCCTGAAGAATCGGAGCCTTTGGCAGCTTGATGATCATCGTCGAGGATGCATTCGAGATTCTCGTCAATTTGATCTTTGTCATCATCTTCCTCGGCTTCGGATGCTACGAGGGTTTCCGATAGCTCACCAGTGCTGTCAATGCTACCGAGATGACCAGAACTCAGTGAATTTAGGGATTTCATCGATTCTCTGGAGCTCAAAGTACTCACAGCGCTTTGATAGTCTTGGGAAGTCGGTCTGGAGGCGGATGAATGTTCGATGGACATTAAAGCTGACTCGTATTCGGAAACTGTGCCAGACGGAAGCGTCGACTGCAAGGCTTCGATATCGGACGAGCTTGGTCTGCTTCCACTACCAATATCATAGTCGCAGGACTGATAATTGCTGCTATCGCCAGAACTGGACCCAGCGTCGCTTTCAGAGGTCACTTTTCTTGAAGCTCTCGCAGGTTTTTGACGCCTTCTAGGCGCTGGTTGAGGAGCTAACAAAGAGGGAGTTTCGTCTTTGCTCTCAGCATCCGAGCTCGTCCTGCTCGCTGGAATGGGTGTCGGTTGCGACCAGGTTTCCTCGGCGCTAGCATCACCACTGGCCTCTCTCTGGACGGTGATTTTAGTCTTTTTCTCAGACTCCTCAGTTTCGATTTGTACGGTTTTCGCGATTGAATCGCTGGGCTCGGACTTGATGGGGATTTTTTCAGGTTTCTCGTCTTCTTTGTCGGTGCTGGTTGTTGGAGCTACTTTAGATTCGGTTTCCGAAGATATTTTTATGTCTTCTTTGGCATCTGCGTGCTTTCTGGGCTTCGCGATTGGAGACCCTTCAGCTGAGGGCTGAACTTCCTGTTCTATTGAAGGCGCTTTGTAGAGAAAGGGGAGATCGTTGGGAATCGTTTCTGGCTCCAGCTTGAATTGAAACTCTGACGGAGAATCCTTTATCTGAAAAACTGTCTCACTGTTCTCGCTTAGTTCTTCTATAAGATCCTGCTTGGCTGCTTCCAAAGATTCCTTAACTTCAGCTATTTCCTTCTTCACCACCTGATCTAACACCGTTATCGCGTAACGGGCGCTGAGATCGACGCTCTGCAGATCTTCCTTCTTCAGTTTAAAGGCACTGGGATCTCCTGATTTCTCGCGAATCTCCGACTCCTGCTTCTTTGAGTCGTCGAGCGACGATTTTGTCGACTTGCTTGGAGACGTTTGCTTCAAACCCTTCAAACTTACGTCAGTCTTTGCCTCGTCTAATTTTGTACCACCTTTCACGCTTTCCACCACGAGCTTCCCCTCATGAACTAAATCTTTGGCTTTTGTCTCACTTTTTGATTCCTGAGTAGTCTTCGAAACTTCTTTGATCACTTGTGGTTCAGCTTCTAATTTTTCAGGAACAGTTGCTGAAGAATCTTTCAACTTTTCGCCCTTTGTCTCCTCTGCAGTTTTCGAAACATCTTTCACTATTTCTGCTTCAGCTACTAATTTTTCTGAAATAACGGTTGACGAATCTTTTAAATCTTCGCTTTTCTTCGCGTCTGCCATTTTTGAAGCGTCTTTGGTTATTTCTTGAGCTACCATTTTATCTCCAGCAGCAACCTTTGAAGACTCTTCGAAATTTTCAGTTTTTATCTCATCTGGAATTTTCATAACTACTTTCACTATTTCTGCCTCAGCTACTAATTTTTCTGGAATAATCCCTGAAGGATCTTTGAACTTTTCGCTTTTGGTCTCATCTGGAATTTTTGAAACATCTTTTACAACATCTACTTCAGCAACAATTTTGTCTAGAACGATCGACGTCGAATCTTTGTGCTTTTCGGTGATTGCCCCGTCCAGAATTTTTGAGGCTTCTTCTACCGTTTCTTTAACTACAAATTCATCTCCGGAGACAATCATCGAATCTTCAATCCTTTCGCTTTCCGCCTCTGCTATTTCCAAGGCAATTTTAACAGCTCCATCCCCAACTGTTCGCTTCTCATCCAAAAGAATTGCCGAAGATTTTTCACGTTTCCCATCCTGCGGCTGCGAAGTCTTCAAAATTATTTCTTCAACTTCAGGAAAATCGTGCATTTTCTTGCTAGTGACCTTCTCCTCGTCTTCCTTATCTTTTCCGGGTAAAATCGGAACCTCTATGGACAAGTCCCCAGCTGTCCCAATTACGACATCGGCTGTTCCGGAGGAATCCAGAAGCGGTTCGGTGTGCACCGAAAAATCGGTACTTTTCCTAGTTTTTTCTGTTTTGCCTGCCAATCCAGAACTTTCCGTATCGAAGGTATATCTGGTGCCTTCAAACTCTCGACCTTCCGTTGGCGTTTTCGCCTCATATTCTCTCTGCAAAGTATCCACCAACTCCTGACAGCTAATATCCAGTCTATTCTCTACTAATTCACTCTCAAAATCGGGTTCATTCACCGGTACAACCGTAAATTTTGATGGTTTTGTAGAGGGTGTTGTGTGTGAGTCTTGCACAAAGGTTTCCTTGACCGAATCGATGGCGCTAACATCTTCTGACGATCTAGTGCCAGATTCTTGCTCAAAATCGGCGGATCCTTCGCGGGACAGCGTTTGGCTCTTTTGTGATATTATGTTCGTCTGAAATTCCTCAAGATCTTTGTCAAAACCTTGAGCGAATCGGGGAGGCTCTGAAACTTGAATCTTTTCAACAATCGTACCGGGTTCTTGCTCAAAGTCTGCAGAACCTTCTCGCGATAGCGTTTGACTCTTTTGCCTCATTATGGTCGTCTGATATTCCTCAAGTTCTTTATCAAAGGCTTGAGAAGGCTGCAGAGGCTCAGAAACTTCTATTTTCTCATCTCCGATCATCCAATTTACTGGTTTTATCTGTAATTCTGTGGGCTTTAGTCTGGGCGAGATAACAGAAGGACCTTCGATCTCCTCCGCGTCCGGACTCCCTACGATGAATTTTGCAAGCTTTTCTCTACCATCCATTTTTTTCTCTACATGATCCTGCACTAGAGAAAAGTCTATATTTGTATCCTCTGAAACAGTGCTCGGGCTTACAGTTATATCGCGATCCAAGCAAATTTTGTCCAACGATTCAATCGCAGGACTCTCGTGAATCGACGAGAACTCTGCAGGTTCCCTAGAATAACGTTCGAAAGATGACGACGAATTATCGATGAATTCCTGCTGCCCGAAGCTTCGCGGATCGTCGATTTCCAAGGAAGGTACGTCTATAGAATCCTGACGCGACTGATAGTCTAACTCCGGCTCGAGTATCTCCACACTTCGCTTCTCTCGAAACGCTTCTTCGGCGTCCGAGCCGTTTAACGATTTTATAAGTTTAAAGTCATCCAAAGAACGCTTCTCGATTCCATGCTTCAACGGTTCGACATTTACAGATTTTTCTGACTCCATAGACACTTCCATGTCTATCTGATCTGAAATGCTGCTGGGACTAACTGTTATATCACGATCTATAAGCTTGTGATGCTCCGAAGATGAAGGGAAACTTTCTTCTTTATCGTGAGGCGTAGATTCTTCGTCTTTAGTCAAATCTTCGCTGATACTTATGCTGCCACGATTAGAGATTTTTTCAAGGTTATCTTCGTGAGAAGCTACGATCGATTTTAGACGCTCTGGTAACATGTCGTTCTCGTCCATGACTTGTGAGTGACTTCGAGATCTTTTGTCCATCATGCCCTCGAATTTCTTCGTCAGATCATCAGCGATCTGATCATGAAAGACTTCGGACTCTTTGGTGTCCATGTCGAGAATATTCTCGGAGTATTCCTTGCTGTCGCTGTCCGAAGTGTCCAGCTGTTTAATGCCCTCGAGACTTGCCGATCTTTTAGCAATTTCTGTCTGTATTGACTCGATTATCGTTTCCGCAATGTTACGAGCTTCCACCTCTTTCACCATTTGCTCTTCCCGCTCCTGCAGAGTCTGCGGATGAAAAGTGCTACCGATTTTTTCATCAACTTTCGATGCCGATTCTGCCAATATTGGTTCGGAAAGAAAACCCGTTTCCGCATCTTTGACTATCTGCTCTTGTGGTTCATTAACAGACTGTGAAACGAAAGTTTTGTCGATTTTTTCACCGATTTTCGATACCGATTTTTCAGGTTTCAGTTCCGAAGGAAAAACGCTTTGTACTTCGGACATCACAGTCTCTTCAAACTTTCTTTCTTTTATAGCAGCATTTTTCATCTCATCCTCAAGATTAATCGGCTCTTCCTTTTCGATTTTAAGCGCAGCTTCCATTTCTCGTTCTTTAATTGATTTCTCTTCGCTGGCTTTTATAGAAGTTCCAAGTTCGTCGGTAAGTGACTGCATGGCTTGTGCCTCTTTTTCCATTTTATTCAACTGCGACGCCCTAGCATTCACAGCTTCCTTGTTGTCCTTAAAAACCATAGAAATTTCTTGAGCGGCAGACAATTGTGATATCAGCGATTCTGAGTGTTTTTCCTGAAGAATTTCCTGCGGCGTAGCTTTCATTAGATTCGACTCCGAAAGCTTCTCCTTCTGTTTGTGCTCTGTCTCCTCGTGCTTGACAGTTTTCTCAGGAAGTTTCTTAGGATCCGAGGTCGAAACTTCCATGATTTCTGTGGATGCTCTGTGATCAGTTTTCGATGTAACAATCGACGAATCCTTCTCAATCTCTTCAAACTTACTTCCCTCATCTTTCGTATGACCTGCGAAGCTTTTGCTTACCGTTTTCGTCTTTATTTCCGACGTGTGCTTTTGATAATGCTGCGATGAAAGTTTCTCAGTTGTTTTCGTTTCGTTCACCGACTCTGTTATCTTTTCTACGTCTTTTTTCTCCTGCGTTGGTTTGGACAACGCGGTGCGTTTTGGAATTCTAGATTCGAACTCCTTTTTCGGAGAAGTCAGGTCCTCCTTTGGTGAAGTAGGTTTCGACTCTTTCGGCGAAGATACTTCCGAATCATGTGACGAAGTCACCTCTTCGCTGGAGAAACGGCTCTCTACCTTCGTGAGCGACTTTTCAGCCGGCGAGACAGGACTTTTGCTCGGGATATCATCTTTTGCCTTCAGTGTCTTTTCTTTCTCAGCCTTTGCTGCAGAAATCGGTATTCGCGATTCTTTCTTCATCATTTTTGCCTCTTCCTGCATTTTTAGAGTCACCTTTTCAGACGGGCTCGTAGATTCCTTGTCCACTGGCGTTACTTCACGTTCTGTTTCAAATGTTTCCGCTGTGAGACCCACCAATGGCTCCAATGGCTCCTGTTTGACTTTTGCTACGTCAGAAGGCACTTTTTTCGTTTCTTTAGCGGATATTTCAGGTTTTACCTTACGAGGGATCATGGAGGGAGGAAAATCGTCTTTTAGTGCTTTTGTTGCTTCTTCAGGTGGAGAAGGAATCGCTGAAGCGGTAATTATTGATGTTTTCACTGAATGCTGTTTCTTCTCGAGGGAATCGTCGGGTTTCTCAGCTTCAGCGACGATTTTCTCCACTTCTATTAAATCCTTTCCGCTTGCATGCGGTTTTTGTGCGTAAATGCTCTCCAATTCCGTGTGACTGAATTTCGTCTCGTGGTGCAAGAAGTCGGTGCATATTTTCCGATGAGAGTCGAATTCGGGAGGTGAGGGTTTCTTAAATTCCGGAATTTTCGAAGGGATTTTCGACTTCTCAGGCTTTTTCTTCGCTTCTTCGGGCACGGACTCCTTCTTGACGATCGTCGGCTCAGCTTCCTCGAGTTTTTTATCCAATTTTTCGGTCGTTTCTTCAGATTTTAATTGTGACGACTCGATTTCAGTTTTGAGCTCCTTCTGCACAGCTTTCGTTGTTTCAACGAAAACTTTCTCAGATATCTCTGTTGTGTATTCAGTTCGAGAATCTGTTGTTTGTTTAATCGTCGTTACTTCCGATTTTTTAACTTCACGACTCTCAATCGCAGACACTTCCTTGGGCAATTTTTCGTCGCCGATGGTCGAAGTTTTTTCCGATCGCAATTTTTCATCACTATGTGGTACGCTTTTTGCATCAATGATGATTGATATTTTTTCTTTTGGTAATTCATCATCGCTGAGAGTAGATATTGTTTCCTTATGCATTATTTCGCCGCTTATAGTCGACATTTTTTCCTTTGGAAATTTGTCATCAGCTATGATCGACACCTTTTCATCACTAAATGTCGAAACTTTTTCTTTCTGCAGTGTCTCGTCACTAACGATCGAAATCTTTTCCTTCTTCATGGACTCCGCGAGGTTCCAGTCCTGTTTATCGCCCTTTGGATCCTCCTCGTCCTGCTGATCTTTTTCAGGTTTTTCGGTGGAAAGTTCAGACGCAATTTTGCTTGGTATTTTAGCAATAAGATCTTTATCCTTCAGCGATTCTTGAGTAATTAATTTAGAAGTGGGTCTGGATGTGGATAATTCCTTTTGAATCTGTTCCTCGAAGTAGTGAGCTTTTTCGGCGACAGAACATTCGGAAATATCAGGAATATTTAAGTCTTCCATTGTTTCTGATCTCCCGGGTACAGCTTCCGCGGTTTCTTCTTCGGAAACGATGTTCTGTATGCAACATTCACTGTCGCTCTCGTTAACCGTCAATTGCGAAGTTCTCGAAAGTTCAGATTCGGAGCGTTGATAGTTTTCTCTCTTCCTCGTAATATCCTCCCAGAATTTCCGTTTTTCCGTGTAAGTTTGCTTCTCGATCTCCGGCGACAGCTCGTCCTGGACGCTTACGTTACTGGGATAACTAGCATCTACAGATTCTAGGGGACAAGCCGCTTTTTGTGCAAAGGATTCGTGGATAGTAGCGGCATCTAGAACAACCAAGAATTATGCTCATATTATTTTTTATTAGGACGTAATGTAGTAATACATTTTGTTACAATTAATATAGTAATTTGTAGTTCTCGTTAATTAGATTTAGTTTTATTTTTTAAATGGACTCTTAGCTCTCGTTTAATATCAAGAAAATTCTCAACGTCAATAAAATATATAGCACATTAATTAGAATTAACACAATTCGATAAATATATTTATATATATCGTATCTTTTTGATTTGTACACAACGGATATTGGCGTTCCAAGCGTGAATACAGTCAAAACAATTCTCACATCTCGATGCTCATTCTTTAATTAAAAACAGCTTTAAAATCTTTAGATATAACGTGTGGGTGTATATTATTTAGTTTTTATTGTTTATTATTGTTTTCATCGATTAATATCCCATTTGGTTGTCTATGATAATGTTGAGGACGGCATTTCTGTCTGCAAGTAACATTAAGAAAGTTGTGATAAATCTCATTTCGTATACAAAATGGAAAAACACGATAAGGGGCCTCCACTTATTTCAACCAATTTAAGCGTACGGTATGTTTTTACGGGTAGTAAAAATTGTAACAATCCCATGTGATTCACCGTTCGTAACAGTATTCTCATTATGTAATTTAAAAAATCTCGCAGCCAGATATAACGAATTCCAGAAACTTCACTTTTCTTTTTATCTTGACCATTTGTTATTTAGGCTTAACATTTTTTTGTACATTACTAAAACCATGTTACAAACAATAAATAGTCTGGGATTTTAGTACAATCTTTTTTTACCGTCACAATGAATAAACTTCGCTCTTTTCCTCATTCGGTAGAGTCCCCTTACAACAATAATAATCGCTTTCAAATTTAAAAAAGAATTCAATGCTTGAATGTCGATTATTTTGACGTGGAATGGTAAATGTCAAATTTCCATGGCTTTTTATAAAATTGATTTTTTTTTTTTTTGCGAAAGTACATTTGTTTTTGTTCTTTAAATTCACACGACAATGAACGTACAAATTTTCGTCAAAAAGGACGCCAACGATATAACAAGCAATTCAGCACAATTATTTGAGAACTTTTTTTTCACGAGTCATAGGCTTACAGACCGGGAAAGTAGTCTGCGGCGAGACGAATCGTGGTTTAGTGCACAAAGAAAGCTTGAACGTGATTTTTCGAGTGGTTCGATGAGGACTTCGTATTTAGATTGCATTGCTTGCCAGGATCCTTCTATCTTTTCACAGAATAGTACATTTTTTATCGACATTTCGAGGATTTAAAAAAACTTGTAGCATTTTGAAAATACAAATATTGCGAAATCCAGCAAAGTTAAAATTCTTTGTAATGACTAATGCTTTTTCCTCAAAATATGAAGACGGTAAGATCCTTTTTATAATATTACGAACTGAGTGTTTATTCGATTTAAATACGTGTATTCCGCGATATTGAGAATGTATGTCAAGTAGCATCTTTAAAACGAAATCTTCGAATATTCGATTATTTGACTACTACAGTCAAATAATTGCTCGATTTTTATCGAAGATTTTATATGTCTGATATTGTGAAGTTATAAAATCAGAGTTGTAAGCTCCCATCTCTCTATACAACAAACGTGTATTGTATTATTAATTTTATTATTAATATTTTATAATAATAAACTGCAGTGTTTGTAAAAAGATGTTAAAACGTTTAAATAGCGTAGAAATTAAATTTTTTATGCAATTTAACAAGACAAGATGGAGGGTTGTAATCCTCTTTATTTATCAATGCATGAAGTATATGTTCTTTTTTTTCGAGAAAATTTTGTTTACCTTTTATGAATCTTTTTTTTTTAAGTTTTCATAGCTTTAACATCGTTTTACAAAAAAATAGCAGATAATTCTTGCAAAATAATAATTATGAAATTAATTATACGAAAAATGTTTATCAAATAAAATGATGGAGATTTATTATTAAAGAGACTGCACTAAATAAACTAGATTATCAACAAATCGTTCGAATATTCGAATAATCAAATATTTTTATCCCACAATCGGAGCAAGACATCGAAAAAAGATTTAAAAACCAATCATACTGTATTCATGTTGTACAAAAACTTGAATAATATTGCACTCAACATACCACCAAGTGTCCTCGCTTAACCATTTTAAAGTTCCCCAAAACGTCAATTTTTCTATATTTTCCTTACAATATTTTGATTTATATAGAAGAATCTCTGTTAAACAACATTATCAACCGACAAAGTCCTCCGAGCCGCCCAAGTATTTATCTAAAATTCGCGTGTATGAATCGCACATAAAAGATCGCAAAAAACTTTCATATCACTCTAATTATTCGACGTCTTCGATATCGGTGTGGCTGTCGCTAATATCATTGTCGGAGATGTCTTTAACGCTGAGTGAATTCTCCATTTTGTTGATATTCTTCATAACGATTTGTGAGGCTGCAAGTAAGTCAAAATCTTCTAGCATCTCTCGTTGTCCACAAGCGCCTTCCTGCTGATCCTCCTCGTCTGACGCGTCCATGTCCTCGCTGTCGGTCGTCGGCATAATAACGATATCCGGCGCTTCGGTGAATTCTTTCGCGTCGTTTCCCAGATCGAAGGACATTTGATTTCGTACCTCGATGGAAAACGGCCCGTCTCCCTCTTTCGTCGTAATGGTACCTCCAGTAAAATCGTAGAGAATGTCAGTCCTGGGTAGAACGTAAATAGGGCTGGGTTCGTCTCCTTCGTCGTTCGAAAGATCCTCATAATCTGTTTCTCCTTGATAAGTGTTATCCACAACGACCAATGACTTCTGATCGCTTTTATTAACATCAATTTCAGGATCGCTCGTATAAATCTCATCAACGTCCGTTAAATTCTCAACAAAACTGTTGCGTCTGGAAGGCGTTCGAATTTCGCCAAAACCCTGCCACTGTAAATCTTCAGTTTTATTGTTTCCATCCTCTTCCAAGGTAACCGAAATTATAGGATTTGTGCTGGCATTTTCCGGCGGTACTATTTTTCGGCAACTCTTGTTAGGACTCAGATTCCGAACTTGAGAGTTTATGAGGGTGAGCTCGCCCTCAGAATCCGTGTCGGAGAAATGAAGTGACGAGTTGTTCATCATCGCGTTGAGACGTCTTCGTGTTGAACGCGATTTGCGCTTCGTTTTCGTTCCCGTAGAGCCGTCATTTCGCGTTCTCGAAGGGCTGTTGGCCTCGTGCTTTGGACTCTTAGACTCTTCCGAAACTGCGTCCACTTGGCAGTTGATCTGCTTTAGAGAATCCAGCTTTTCGACGTTTTCTACGATTTCTTCGATTTTCGCGTCTTGATTTTCCATTTTCTTTTCTTTTCTTTTTTTTGTGAAGATTAGTGATTTGTCGACTACCGGCTTTTATCTATCTTTTAAGCTCGTAGATTATAAGGGTCGACTAAGAAAAAAGGGAACTAAAAAAAAGACCTGCAATGAAAAAATCGAAGAAATGATACTTTGGTTCGAAGCCTAAGGCTTCGAGAGTATTTAAAATGAAAGAAAAATAATTGTTTCGCTCGTCACTCACGTTCTAAGAGCTCCGACAGTTAGCTGAGAAATATAGTTGCGATATTACGCATTCACGGGATATAACGCGACTGCTCGAACAACGTTTTACGTCTGACTGAGGAGACGCTCGCGACCCTCTGAGAATTTGTTGATGCTGTTACCTATAATCGAGTTATAAGGAAGCCACATTTAATCTGCATAATCGGATTTCCTTTCCCCTTGAATAAAAAGTAGCACTCGGAGGCGGTCGCGCGCGATAAATGTACGAAACATTTTTTTTATTTTGATTTGTCTGCTAGGAGCACTTATTAAATCAAATTACAATACGCACATTTCGAGACTCTTTTTGCACCTTTCAACCACTTTTCGTCATTCGCCGATGAAATTTCACTTATTTAAATTCTTAATTATGTAGCATTTTAGAATGTCATTTAACGTACCTGTCTGTTCTTTTTGTAATATATCGGTTATGAATTTAGATTCCGACGGTGACGAGGGTTTCGGTTTATCACCCTTTTCGCCCTCGTCCTTCGTGTACGATTTTATACGATCTTCTTTTCGTCCTTTTAGATTAGAATCTTCGTATTCTGACAAAGAAAAAGTACAAAATTAATACGTACAAATATTTTTTAATTCATGTTTCATACCCGAGCGAATACTTTATACATTAATCCGCCATTTAAAGTATCAAACCAAAAGAGTAGTGATCCTTAGGTCAAAATCTGTGATATTCATTATGGTTATCTTATTTATTTGGCTGCTGGTATTAGATGGAAAAATGTGTTGTAAAGATGATGTTCTCAGTCGGTAAAAAAAACTATGAAGTGTTTTCCTCGGTCACAATCGATTTTTCAATCAAAATAAGAGAAACGTTAACTGGATCTGAAAATTCTGCAATGAACGCTACTAGTTTTTTATCCGAAAAATCACTATCTAAATTCATAATATTTCCTCAGTTTTAGTTCTATGTTAAATAGTTAAACTTATGGCGAAATCTGCAGAGTGTACAAACAAACAAAATAATTGTGGGTGATTCACAATAGCGAGATGGTTTTGTCCCCTGCAAAGAAAATTTTTGTTTAAGGGATCAACAGAAAAATGTTTTTGTGTATCTCCAGTAGTCAAATAGCTAAAATAGGCATCAATGAACATCACTGATTTACATTTGGGTCCTCTCCTGGCTCACATAGACATCAACGTGCAAAAAAGATTCTTATTCCTTCAAAACTGACTTAACTATAGGCTATGTTTGATCTAACTTCCACTGTGTACCGAACAGGCTATATAATAGCATGTAATCGGATCTAAACGCAATTTTTCTCAAACAAACTGAGATTTCGAGAACTAAAATCCGTTCGCAGGTTTCACCAGAAAGTCTGCCCAGTAAAAAATCTTAAACTCTTTGAATAGCTCTACCAAACTCTTTTATGAACAAAATTGCTATCATCGATTGCACCAAATATTCGCTCGATATTCGATGTTTTACAGCGAAAAGGCTCACCCTTCATCTTTTTCTCAGAGTCGCTCAGGGCAGTGGTATCAGGAAGAACGATGTTGAGAATGCAAATTGGTTGTTGTGATGGTTCGCCTTTAGCGACCTTAGGATCTCTCATGAACATCATTCTAGCAACAGGATCGAGCAGAGGATCGCGTACTTTAACGTGGAACGAAAGTCTGTTCTGGCGGAAAGCTTTAAAAGTAAATTTAAGCTGAACGCCTGATTTAGTAACGGGAACTAAGTTGCCGCTGAACTCAATGTAGAGATCTTTGCCGTCCAATGCCTGAGAATAAAGACGTTTAAAATATTATTACTAGAAATAAGGTCAAGCTTAAAAGCTACTTAAAGCAAGCCGGGACAAGGACTCTCTATGATCTCGTGACTGTAAAATGGTTGTAATATTTCGGAAGTTTACCTCAACGTCGCGACTCTTAACTATCTCCATGAATTCCTCCTGTCGCTCCAGCGTGTGGATGCCCTCTTTGCCATCGGTCATGCATAAAATTCGTAGAGTAGCTTCCAAGACATCTAGCCTCTTAGTATAAATAACAAAGCTGCAAGAAAAAATATATTATATCCATTAAAAGACATATATTACTTAAGAAGACTCGAAAAATATGATACGAGAATAATATGCAAAATGGCTTTGGGAGCCCTAGCAGATCGAACAACCCAAAAAAAACCGTATTTCCAACCCGGTCGAATTGAGCCACAAATCCAACCGATAATTCTTGTCAATCCAACCGAAAAACCAACCGTGCTTGCAAAAGCTCGCAGCTTGCGAATAGGTTGGTCCTCGGGTAGTTGAGACACAAGTCCAACCGGAATACCAACCGTCGCAAGAAGCATCGCTCGGTTGGTCTCAGGGTTGTGCAAGGTTTTGCCAACCCGAAAAACCTGCGCAAAAAGCAGCTACCGGTTGTTCCCTGGGTTTGCACAACCCAGGTCCAACCGGATTTGTTAGTAGTTCAAGCCACACTTAGAATTCACGGTCCTGAAATTCATCGTGCCATGATTTCTTTCAGTAATCGTGGGTAAAATCACGATCCTGCTGGGAATTTTCTTGTACCCTAGCGTATATTCTACGCTACGGTATAAACAACAGTAAAAACGACCCACGTCGATAAATGGGTGAACGACGTTTTACGATAGCTTGTACTTATACATGGAACGACGAACAATCACTTGCGAGAAACGTTTCGGGTCATTCGCCATCTAGCGGAGCTAAGCCGGGTTTCCGCGTGAGAAAAGGAAGGGGGTCCACCTCTTCACCATCGCCGACGCACGTGCACCCGAAATTAGACCGCTAGATGGCGAATGAGCCAAAAAGTTTCTCGCAAGTGATTGTTTGCCGTTCCATGTATAAGTACAGGCTATCGTAAATCACCTTACGCCCATATACCGACGTGGATCATTTTTATTGTCGGTTATACCCTAGCCTACAACATACGTTAGGGTATAGAAACACTCCCAGCAGGACCGTGATTTCGACAATGATAATTAAAAGATATCACGCCACGACGAATTTCAGGACCGCGAATTCTAAGTGTGGCTTGAACTGCTAGAATACCAGGTTAGACCTGGGTTTGCACAACCCAGAGACCAACCAGTCGATGCTACTTGTCACAATTGCAATTCGGTGGTCGGTGGTGGTTGCGACAGTTGGAATTCCGGTTGGACCTGAGTTTTCACAACCCAGAGACCAACCGGTCGCTGCTTCTTGCGCCGGTTGGTATTCTGGTTGGCAAAACCCTGCACAACCCTAAGACAAACCGAGTGATGCTTCTTGCGACGGTTGGAATTCCGGTTGGACTTGAGTCTCAACAACCCGTGGACCAACCTATTCACAAGCTGCGAGCTTTTGAAAGCTCGGTTGGTTTTTCGGTTGGATTGACAAGAATTATCGGTTGGTTTTGTGGCTCATTCCGACCGGGTTAGAAACACGGTTTTTTTTGGGTTTTCGCGGTTGTTTTCACGGTTGTTCGATCTGCTAGGGAGAATATTCTTTTCAAATAAAAAAATGAAATCTTCGTTAATTTTGTGTTAACATTATGATACAATGGACTAAATGGTAAATTGCAAGAATATAAATGAAACATAAAAATATTGTTTGCAAATATTTATCATTTTATTTCACTCGGTGCGAGAAAAGCGGTTTTACGCATATGCATGTATCCCCTTTTTTACACCTTGTGAAATAAAATTTCATACGATACTCGTGTGATAAACGTTTTCTGAACTCGTGTGATTGCAACCTTTGGCTCACGCTGCAAACGCACACTTGTGAGAAAAAGTTTTATCGCACTAGTGGCATAATAGTATATTACGATACGAGTGCGATCAAACTTTTTCTGACGAGTGTGGTTTGATACACGAGCCGAAGGTGAGTGTTGCAATCACATGAGTTCAGAAAAAGTTCCTCGCACTAGTTTCGTATACAACTTTATGCCACTCCGTGCGAGAAATGCGTACTTCTCACACGCTTCGTTTCGCGTGCAAGAAATCGCACTTCTGGCACTAGTGGCATAAAGTTGTATACGAAACTCGTGCGAGAAACTTTTTCTGACGAGTGTGAGTTTGCTACACGAGCCGAAGGCGAGTGTTGTAATCACACGAGTTCAGAAAAAGTTTGATCGCACTCGTATCGTAATATACTATTATGCCACTAGTGCGAGAAGTACGCATTTCTCGCACGAAGTGGCATAATAGTAGATTGGATACTAGTGCGAGAAAGCGGCCGTTACGCGCGGAGGTTAGGAAGCGGCGCACTCGCCAAATCGAGTGCTACAACGACACGAGGCGAAGCCGAGTTTTGTTTGTAGTACGAGAGGAAGCGAGTGCACCGCATCCTAACCTCCGCGGGACGGCCGCTTTGTCGCACAAGTATAACATACTATTTTTTGTAACGAATGTCAACGTGATGTCGCACATATCCGTGCCTGCAAAGCATTGCGTAAAATTATCTTGTAGATAGTTTCACACACGCCAATGTGTGCGTGAAGTTATCTACAGAAATCTAGATAACTTCATGCACGAGATGGCGTACGTGAAATTATCTAGGTTTACGGGAGTATAATACGCGATCTCACGCACGCTTTGCAGGCACGAAATGTGCGACATTACGTGCATGAGTCACAAAAAGTACTATTATTAAACATTTTGAAGCAAATGTGTATAAATATGTGAAAATATATTTCATCCACTCACTTCGTAATGAATGGAACAAAGAGTGACTCTTTGTACAGTTCCGTAGCCATTTTCGGTACTTCGCTTATGTTGCGGCAGTCCATGAGCCAGAATCTCGCGGAAACTGTCGTGGTGAAGGAAACTCGATCGTTCATAAATGTCAAAGGTGTGGAGCCGGTGACATCCTCCCATTGTGCTTCACTCGTGCCTCCTTAATAACAAATTTATTAGTTTTCCGATATATTGATAAAAACATATAACGTGTAATTTTTCCGATCTATTCATACAATGAAAAATTCACGAAGCTTCTAACTTGAACAAAATTCTAAGTAAAGGGTAAAGGTTTTTGTGACACAACTTAAGGGACGGTGACAACTCAAAATTAGTGGTTTTTGTATTCAAATAGTTTAGTTTTTTGGCTGTAGATATACAAAAATGATCGCTGATACCTTTTACTTTTTTGTTTTAATTTCATTTGCCATTTTTATTTATATTTTATGAATCTTGAATATGATAAATATTTCAATCCAAAGAGGAACGATTTGTGGATGAAACTTTTTTTAAATGAAAAATGTTATATTATTAATAGCACACATACGATAGTATGTTTTTATTATCAAATTTAATACAAAAATTATATTACTTATAATAATTATATAGGATATAGAAGAAAAATATAGGATTTCGATCGTAAATTTAAGATAATACTTCGTAAATTCACGAACTAAATTCCGTATTCGGGACGACAGGATTTAAAAAAATCGTTCTCTATAATTTATTTTGACCAGGGACACTTTTAGTTCTTGAATAATCAATTTCACCGACAAAGCATCAAATGATACGATAAAAGACATATAAGTTACCTGCGATGCTGCAGAGAAGACGAAGTGTCGGAGTTTCGCCTCCGTAATGATTGATCATTCCCTTGTTCGCAGCTTGTGGTACGGGGATCGTCAGAGTTATAGGTTTATGAAACTTGCGACGTCTCGGCTCGATAGTAATCACCGGCGACACCGCAACACAATTACCGAGAAGCTTAGCCGTAAGTTCCGCAGGAATAACGTGTGCCTAAAAAAAGAATAGCCTCATAATCCAAAGTCCTGAAGTCACAACCCTGGCAATCACGATAACTTTCCTTTATTCGTAAAAACAACTGTCAAAATAACCAAAAAAATAACGCTAAGTAGAAGTTGTTTTTTGCATGGAAAAAACTTTCGGAAATTGTCAAAATGTCTTTCGAAATAACCAAACAAAAATAAATCTGACAGTTGTTTCTCCGTCGTCGAACCAAAGAGTCACTGTCAAAACAACCCATGTAAATGTCGATGAAAAAAATGGTTTTTTCGTTTAATTTAACAGGTTATCTCGCTGTTTTAATTGTACATTATTTGTATGGATTATTAATTTTCGACCCAGGGGCATTTTTATGTAGTTTTAGACACAATTACACAATTGCAAAAACTCATAACATGATTAGACTTTTTTTGTATTAAAAATAGACAATCGAAACGTATATTCCTAAAGGCGCGAATAGTCCAGTGGTCTAAGGCGCATGGCAACAATCACAAGGTCCCAGGTTCGAGTCCTACCAGTGACAAAAAATTTACATTCTTTGTCCATGTTCAAACACGTATCAAATTGTTGAACAAAGTCGAATATGCAGTAAAAGGGCAAAATAACTGGTTTAATTAAAAACAATTTTTTTAATGTTTTTTCAAAATCTTCATGTGTTGTTTTTACAGTGACCATCAAGTCGAAACAACTTTCCCGGAGTTAGCGGGACGGTTGTTTTGACGGTCATTCGACGGTCTCGAGTAGTGATGCGGACGAGCGAGATGAGCGAGAAAATGTCGAGATCAAGACTAAGACTCGGAATTTGACAGCTTGATTGTCATTTCAATTCGAGACTATCGACATAGTAAGATTTTTCTCTCGTTCTCGTCTTGAATTTCACTCGAAATCTCGTCTTGACAGCTGGATATTGTTTTTCTTTATTTCCCTATTATCTTCTCTAGTTTTAAATTATTTCCAATGATATTAATGTTTCAGAAAATGGATAACGCTGAGAAGAATAGAGTAAACTGTGAAATTATTTATATTAAATATCTGGTGCTGTTATTCTAGCCTTAAATCAATTAAATTATTAAATCATTGGAGTACATCCACCGCTACATTAAAGATGAAGGTCACGTTTTTTGTTCAATATTAAAGAAAGTTTTTTCACTTCGTAGAACTACGCTAACTTTTTGAGGTTCCAGGATGATGTTTTCTTAATGATAGATGTTTAGATCGGTTTTTAGGTAGACCTCATCATGTACAGGACACCTTTTGAGGTTTAAGTCAGTTTTCAAGGACGATTCCATGTCTACGATGTCTACGATGATATCCAGAATTTCAAAACAATCCGAAGTCACCCGTAGTCCTCGTATAATTCGAGACTGAAATCCATTTTTACGTAGTTGTCGTATTCAAACTCGACCTGAACCTTGGAATCTAAGGAGACGACGTATCAGAACGTCGTTCTGATACGTATCTTCGCCAATGAAATTAAATACGTATCAGAACGTCGTTCTCATACGTATTTAATTTCATTGGTGAAGGTTTCCGTGATTCAACGGAACTTTTTCGCTCGGTGTAGTCCGTTTACACTAGACAATCAACGTTTAAAGCCCTTGAAGCCTACACCATACCAAAGAATATATATGTACATAGAAGTGCAGATCCTATGCTTCGCCTGAAGCTGAGCAGAAACTGGAGTACGCACCAAAAATGACGAAAATGCGTGGTACTCCAGTTTCTGCGCAGCTTCAGGAGGAGCATAGGATCTGCACTTCTATCTACATCCATATTCTTTGACCATACTTCTATGCTGACATTTTGGAAAGCTGTTAGGCACACAATTTCATTTTCGTGGTCGGTGTTAGAGCCTAACGGAGCATATCCTATCGTATCGTGCGATGCTGTCGCATTCAGAACCATAACATAGCCTCTATTTTGTTGACAGTTTATCTGTCATAAGTTTCAAGATCTCGCTCGATCTCGCTTGTTATTTTAAGCAAGATCGAGCGAGACTATGATTTTTTTTTCATACTGCAAGCTCGAGACGAGAACTTCAGACAAATGACAAACGCAAGAAAAAATGAGCGAGATTCAAGATAATCTCGTCTCAAGCCGCATCACTAGTCTCGAGCAACCCGAAAAGCAACCCTCCCGATGTCTACGCGAAGGTTGTTTTGACGGTCGCTCATTGGTTCCAGCGACGCAAAAATAACTCAGATTTTTTCGTTTGGTTGTTTTGAAAGTCATTTTGACCATTACCGAAAGTTTGTTTTGTGCAGAAAACAACTTCTACCACCGTTATTTTTTCGGTCACTTTGACAGTTGTCGTGATTGCTAGGGAAATCTAAACAAACCCATTGGATAGATCCAAGAGAGATATACAATTTATTGTCACTTTATTCACAAGTCCTCATCACGATTACTTTAATATCTATTGATTTTCTCCTAAAAACTAAAATTAGAGTGAATCTAGCATAGCATTTTCACTTGTCCAAGAATATTCAGATACTAATTGCAATCGAAGCATTCGTTACTTTATTTTGGAATTTAAATAGTATCCAAATATGCTTCATAAATATTAAGCAAAACCAGAAACTCGTCAAGACGCTTAATGGGAGGAAGTCAGGTCAAAAAAATTGATTTTGGAAATTCAATATCATCCAAATCCTATTGCATATAAAAATGTCGAATGCACTATATTGTTGGTACTCGATTAAAGGATTTTTTACTGTCGTCTGACTTGCATATACTTTTAAATATTATCTTAAGCAAAGATCTTAGGTTTTCCATTCTGCGCATGATTCAGATCAAACTACTAGGCAGATTGGAATGGTTGACGTCTCATTTTCTTCTTCATGAAAAGATACACCGGCTAAATGGAGCAAATGTTAATAAAATGTAATATTTTTTAAGTAACATAATTATTAATAAATAAATTTTATGCTATTTTCTAAATCAGTGATTAACTTTGCTTTCAGAATGAAAAAAAATAGTTTGCTCCATTTAGCCGGTGTATCTTTTCATGAAGAAGAAAATGAGACGTCAATGATTCCAATCTGCCTAGTAGTTTGATCTGAATCATGCGCAGAATGGAAAACCTAAGAACTTTGCTTAAGATAATATTGAAAAGCATATGCAAGACAGACGACAGTAAAAAATTCTTTCATCGAGCACCAACAATATAGTGCATTGGGCATTTTTATATGCAATAGGATTTGGATGATATTGAATTTCCAAAATCAATTTTTATTGGCCTGACTCCCTCCCCTTAAACAACATGAAATGTTCTTTAACGCTTACATTTCGCTTTATTTTTTATTTTATTGAGTTTTCCCTTTACAAAGCGCACAAAACGGCATTAGTTTTTTAATAATTTTCCAATGCAACAATTCGCTAGGAAAATGAAACACGATTCATATTTTATAGCTTACCTGTAAGCCGACTTTAATCTTTTTCGTTAAAGCACCGGGCGGAAAAACGGCTTGTACGTGATTTGCAACGCTCGATATAAGTATTCCGCCATCTGCACCGATCACATGAACTTCTTGCTTTATTCGCGTCACAATCGCAAAATATTGTGGAAATTCCGTAGTTAGTATTCTCGTTATTCTTCCAGAATGAGAAGCGCTCATTTGAGTATCTAAAAGAAGAATAAATAGTCGATTTTTGGAATCCAAGATAAACTGACAGCTGGAGAAGCTTGCATAGCATTTTATACATAAATAAGCACATAGATGCAACGCACTCATATAACGTTTACTACCATGAGGAGTATTGAAGAGAGTATCGTCATTATCCGGCGAATTATCGTGCTCTTTCCACGTTTCACCATTTTCGCTACGAAGAATAATTATCTCTCTTTCTTTGCCTTGTACTGAGGCAAAGTGAGGAACGTCTATTAAAACGGGCCTAAAGTAATGAAATTGTGATTAATTTCCTGTAAAATTTATTTAATCATGCAATTGACGCGGGAAACAATTTTTACCCCAAGAAACTGGAGCCCACCGGACCCATTTCTATTATTCGAGTCGCCAGAGCTTCACCCTCCATGAGGGAAGGTGGATTAGCTACTTTGCTTGGCTTTATTAATCTGCAAGTTACGCGTATTGGCATAGTTGCTCTTCGGGGTGGAACGATAATGCGTATACCGCTGTGCCTGCAGCCTTTCATAGCACCGCCGCGAGCATCGACCAAGAAGCTCACTAAAAATCTAATCATTTTTTTGATTATTATAAATTATAGCGCCCTTTATGAAATTTTTTAGTATATTGTTATCATTATAAAGGTTTTATACTTACGACCTAAAGTGAAGCCTTCTAAAAGTGGCATAAAATATTTTATAAATTAATTACTCATTCTTTTCATTTCACAGGTTCACTTTCTCCGCTCTAACTTGTAAAAATATTGATCTGTGTGGCCAAACATTTTTACAAAATTAAGTTAAGTATAAAAGACCTTTAAATTTGTAAAAAAATCGTCAAAAAGATTTGGAACTTAAGAGGATTGCTTTTTTTCTTTCAGGGTAACAATTCTCCAGATACTTTCAGGATTTTTTTGTAGAAATAATTATTTCCCTATTCTTTGATAAATTCTGCGGGGTTTTTCAGATGGTTTTTCAGCATCCCTAATTTTTTATTGTATTACAGAATTTAATGTATTACGTGTTCTAAGCATGACACACAAGCTTATAATAATTGTTGTTTTTTCTTTTTAAATATTCAAACACTCCGTAGCAAACGCTGAATCATTTCTGATGAGAGGATGACGAATATAAATTTAACTTCAATTTCAATTTCAATTTCAATGTACCACATTGAAAATAATCGTCCAACGAATACGATTTTTTTCCATATTCAACATACCGAAATTTGTCAAAGTCAGCATTTTTTCTAAGTCTGCTGGCATTGATAATATTGTCCATATAAAATAAGTTCATAACGCTGTTGAATCGCGTCGAGTTTTTCGAGCGACTTAAGATCTTCCATGGAGTATCGTCGCGGAACGCTCGGCCCTAATAATAAGTAAATACATGCTTTCAACAGCTGGCAAACATAAGTTCTACAAGTGGCAAGAGGCAAAGAAATATTGACGCATTTGACGCAAAGAAATCCGGCATCGAGAGGACAACAATGAGCATTCACATGCACTGAGAGAAGAGTTTTATAACAGTTAACAAATCTTGTTTAAATATGGCGAAATGAACGATTTAATTATTCTTATTGAATCTCACTTGTGCCAAATAAGATTTGTTAACTATTAACAAATGTCAGCGAACTTCATTTGCGACAAGCAAATTTTATTTAGCTCAAGTGAGATTTAATAATGAGGTTTAAGATTTCTGCATATTCAAAATAAAACTTTGGCAAGCTATATCTTTCAAATTACGATATCAAGAAAAAAAACTAAAAAGTAGAAAATGTTCGTTTTCGTATTCTCTGGTGGACGATTTTTTTATTTTTTTTTTAAGACCAAAATTAAGGGAGTTGTACTTGATTCAGTACTTTGGTAAGCTATATCTTTCGAACTATAATATCGAGAAAAAAACTAAAAAGTAGAAAATGTTCGTTTTCGTATTCTCTGGTGGACGATTTTTTTATTTTTTTTTAAGTCCAAAATTAAGGGAGTTGTTCTTGATCCAGTACTTTGGCAAGCTATATCTTTCGAACTATAATATCGAGAAAAAAACTAAAAAGTAGAAAATGTTCGTTTTCGTATTCTCTGGGGGACAATTTTTTTATTTCTTTTTAAGTCCAGAATTAAGGAAGTTGTTTTTGATTTAGTATTTTGGCAAGCTACAACTCTAAAAGCTCCGCGGAAAAAACTGAATAGTAGTAAATGTTCGTTGTCGTATTCTCTAACAGACGATTAAATTTTTTTTTGTCCAAAATTAAGGGTGTTGTTGTGGTTTTTATATTTTAGCAAGCTATAACTTTTAAGTTAAAGCTCCGCGGAAGAAACTGAAAAGAATATGTTTGTTGTCGGATTCTCTGATGGACGATTTATAAAAAATTAAGTCCAAAATTAAGGGAGTTTTTTATCCGCGAAGTAAATTACTTCGAATGAAAAAATCGTCCACTAGAGAATACGAAAACGAACATTTTCTACTTTTTAGTTTTTTTCTCGATATCATAGCTCGAAAGATATGGCTTGCCAAAGTACTAAATCAAGAACAACTCCCTCACTTTTGGGCTTAAAAAAAATGAAAAAATTGTCCACCAGACAATACGAAAACGAACATTTCCTACTTTTTAGTCTTTTTCTCGATATCATAGTTGGAAAGATATAGCTTGCCAAAGTACTAAATCAAGAACAACTCCCGTAATTTTATATTTAAAAAAAAATGAAAAAATCGTCCATCAGAGAATACGAAAACGAACATTTTCTACTTTTTAGGTTTTTTCTTGATATCATAGTTCGAAAGATATAGCTTGCCAAAGTACTAAATCAAGAGCAACTCCCTTAATTTTGGACTTAAAAAAAAATTTTAAAAATCGTCCACCAGAGAATACGGAAACGAACATTTTCTACTTTTTAGTATTTTTCTTGATATCGTAATTCGAAAGATATAGCTTGCCAAAATTTTATTATGAATATGCAGAAATCTTAAACCTCATGATTTAATAAGAATAACTAAATGGTTCATTTCGCCATATTTAACCAAGAATTGTTAACTGTTAACGAATGTTAACAACCTTTTCTTTCAGTGTGGAGAGCGAAAGCCTCCCTTCATAACAGAACTACGAACAGACCCAAGAATTTAATCTCAGTAATGAAACGCCATCGACAGAGCTATAAACAACATCGTCGTCGTGTAAGTTGAGTCATAATTAAACGACTTAAGAGAAAGAAGGAAGCAAATATGCAGATACCAGGTCTGTGAACTGGGAACATGAGGCCTCTCAGACGCCTGGCAAGGCCTTGGGGGTCTTTGTCAATACAGCAGAAAAAAGGCCCGCAGTCGAAGCCGGCTGGCAGACCCTATTTTGCTAAAGTATTTTAAGCATCTTCGAGAACGTATACGCGAAGATTCAGAGTTTAAGAAGATCATGCCGATGTATATGGGACAATCCATCGGTTATCGACAGAGCTGCGACACTCATATTTGTTTTTTTTCTTTTGAGATGTTGTAGAGCAATATAAAAAAACACTCTAGAATTTTTTTAGATTTTTTTAACAATTTGTGTTTTTTTAATTACCTACAATTTGATTTTCTCAAAAACTACGTCGACAATTTTTTTTACAGTTAATTCTGTGTCCAAATTAAATCACGATGAAATTAGCAGTACATTTAACGTAATTACAAAAACAAATTTTCAATTATGTAAAAAAAAATATAAACGTGAATATTTTTGTAAACGTATTTATATCTGAATGTTAAAATTATGTGGTACGATTGTTGTGTTCACTTAAATTTTTCGTATTGTCAACATTAGTGATTTTGTTACTTAATTTGTTATTCTTGCTTTTCTAATTTACCTAACTCTGGTGAATATTTACTATTCGTTAATTAAATATTTATTATTAGCAATAAAGGCTTCAAGAAAATATAAAAATCTAAACGGTAGAAGTGAACCTGTTAACGTTTTTGTCAAATTTGTGGGACATGGAGAGAAGAATACTTACGCCAAGCTCGCGCTGTCGTTAGTGTCGAAATTCTCAGCAAGACAGTAATTGTTACTCTGAACGAATTCTTGTTTCTCTTCCTTCGAAACTAAAAAAATATTTTGAAGCTTGATATCGATTGGAAAATAATGAACGTATTGTAAACGTTATCAAATAAATAAATAAATAAATGTTATACCTTGACGATGTATCGGATCGTCTCGTGTAACATCGATCGGTAAAGAATCGTCTCGCAAGCTTTTCATTAAATCTGCGGTGAGATATCGGTACGGTTGCTCGTTGATCAATCCGTCTGAACCTGTCGCAATTACAGTTATTATTTGTTTTAATTTTTTAAGCCACGATTTATATTTTTTCTTAAAGTATTATTATTCTGTTGACAATTGATTACCTCCTTCGTCGTCCGAATCGGACATAAAACTAGTCTCTTGGAGACTTTCCGGTGCGATAACTTTGTACTTTTCTTCCCAAGTTCTGTTATCAGGTGTCAACGTATCGTACGACAAACCCTTAAGAACTTCCATAACGGATATGTATCCTAATTTTTGAGCTACGTTTAACGCGGTTAAACCGTCCTGCAAAGAAATCCCATTTTACAATTTTTTATCGCAATAAAAGCAGCGTTTGAAATACATTTTTTATAGTTATATTATTGCTAGCTTATTTCGGCGTTTCATGATAGTAAAAATGACTCGGTTAAAAATAGGAAGGAATCAAAAAGAAATGGACTGTAAAAATCACGATTCTACTTTTCACAAATTATTCGTCTTCCGATTCGCAAAGTATATTGCCTACCAGAGTTGTAAATGCCTAATACTTATTGAAATAATGATGATACGATCAGCTCTATAATTATGACTTTATAATAATAACATGTAGCGATTGTAATACGATGATTAAATTTTATAATGGTGGCAAAAATTATTATTTTTCAATAAAAATTCACGGTAATCCTTTTGAAAAAATGGAAAAAAATAAGTAATGCATTAAGAAAGTAATGCATTACTTATTTCTTCCATTTTTTCCACTATTTCTTGCAATATTAAAGCGAAAATTAGTATTTTTTTCAGCTAATCAAATGTTTACACTCTATTTTATAATCACGACATATTATTATTTTGAAATCATTATTACAAAACAAATTGTACTATAAACTATATCTCATGAATTAATGGGGATTTACAACTCTGTTGCCGACATATTGATTCAAACCTTGTTCCCGGGTCAGAAACTTCTTACTATATAGTTTGAAGTAAAACTTACGGTAGTTCGAGCGTTGTGAGAGGCATTTCCCTCCAACAGCGCAGATACTATGTGGGCATGGCCCTGTTGTGCAGCTTGATGCAGCGGAGTATAATTCTGATTAGTTCTGACGTCAATTTGAGCATTGTGCTTAAGCAAGAAACGTATCATCGACAAATTGCCAAAGTGAGCAGCAACGTGTATAGGTCTGTATCCCGTTTCCGTCTCGCTCTCGACATTGGCACCATTCTTCACTAAGATCGATGCTACACGTATAAAATCCTCCTGGGCGCATAGGTGCAATGCTGTCAGGCCATTCTGTGAACATAGACAATGGCGAAAATGTCAAAGGGTTTATCAGAAAATCAATACAGCCGAATTATATTAAAGTCTCTTTGAAACCACAATTTAAAAACTACGATTTCTCGAAAGTACAATAATCAATTTTTCAAGTACACCAAATGAATTTAAGTTGGAAAATAAATTGAAACAAGATTTTAAAAACCATTCATTACAAAGATTTTTTTTTTAAATCGGTGATTTTCTTAGACAATGGCGAAAATGTTAAAGGGCTTAGCAGAAAATCTATATAGCCGAATTATATTAAAGTCTCTTTCAAACTACAATTTAAAAACTACGATCTCTCGAAAGTACAATAATCAATTTTTCAAGTACACCAAATGAATTTAAGTTGGAAAATAAATTGAAACAAGATTTTAAAAACCAGTGATTACGAAGAATTTTTTTTTAAATCGGTGATTTTCTTAGACAATGGCGAAAATGCTAAAGGGTTTATCAGAAAATCAATACAGCCGAATTATATTAAAGTCTCTTTGAAACCACAATTTAAAAACTACGATTTCTCGAAAGTACAATAATCAATTTTTCAAGTACACCAAATGAATTTAAGTTTGAAAATAAATTGAAACAAGATTTTAAAAAGCAGTCATTACACAGAATTTTTTTTTAAATCGGTGATTTTCTTAGACAATGGCGAAAATGTTAAAGGGTTTATCAGAAAATCAATACAGCCGATTTATATTAAAGTCTCTTTGAAACGAGAATTTAAAAACTACGATTTCTCGAAAGGACAATAATCAATTTTTCAAGTACACCAAATGAATTTAAGTTGGAAAATAAATTGAAACAAGATTTTTAAAACCAGTCATTACACAGAATTTTTTTTTAAATCGGTGATTTTCTTAGACAATGGCGAAAATGCTAAAGGGTTTATCAGAAAATCAATACAGCCGAATTATATTAAAGTCTCTTTGAAACCACAATTTAAAAACTACGATTTCTCGAAAGTACAATAATCAATTTTTCAAGTACACCAAATGAATTTAAGTTGGAAAATAAATTGAAACAAGATTTTAAAAACCAGTCATTACACAGAATTTTTTTTTAAATCGGTGATTTTCTTAGACAATGGCGAAAATGTTAAAGGGTTTATCAGAAATTCAATACAGCCGAATTATATTAAAGTCTCTTTGAAACCACAATTTAAAAACTACGATTTCTCGAAAGTACAATAATCAATTTTTCAAGTACACCAAATGAATTTAAGTTGGAAAATAAATTGAAACAAGATTTTAAAAACCAGTCATTACACAGAATTTTTTTTTAAATCGGTGATTTTCTTAGACAATGGCGAAAATGTTAAAGGGTTTATCAGAAATTCAATACAGCCGAATTATATTAAAGTCTCTTTCAAACTACAATTTAAAAACTACAATTTCTCGAAAGAACAATAATCAATTTTTCAAGTCCATTAAATGAATTTAAGTTGGAAAATAAATTGAAACAAGATTTTAAAAACCAGTCATTACGAAGAATTTTTTTTTAAATCGGTGATTTTCTTAGACAATGGCGAAAATGTTAAAGGGTTTATCAGAAATTCAATACAGCCGAATTATATTAAAGTCTCTTTCAAACTACAATTTAAAAACTACAATTTCTCGAAAGAACAATAATCAATTTTTCAAGTCCATTAAATGAATTTAAGTTGGAAAATAAATTGAAACAAGATTTTTAAAACCAGTCATTACACAGAATTTTTTTTTAAATCGGTGATTTTCTTAGACAATGGCGAAAATGTTAAAGGGCTTAGCAGAAAATCTATATAGCCGAATTATATTAAAGTCTCTTTCAAACTACAATTTAAAAACTACGATTTCTCGAAAGTACAATAATCAATTTTTCAAGTACACCAAATGAATTTAAGTTGGAAAATAAATTGAAACAAGATTTTAAAAAACACTCATTACAAAGATTTTTTTTTTAAATCGGTGATTTTCTTAGACAATGGCGAAAATGTTAAAGGGTTTATCAGAAATTCAATACAGCCGAATTATATTAAAGTCTCTTTCAAACTACAATTTAAAAACTACAATTTCTCGAAAGAACAATAATCAATTTTTCAAGTCCATTAAATGAATTTAAGTTGGAAAATAAATTGAAACAAGATTTTTAAAACCAGTCATTACACAGAATTTTTTTTTAAATCGGTGATTTTCTTAGACAATGGCGAAAATGTTAAAGGGCTTAGCAGAAAATCTATATAGCCGAATTATATTAAAGTCTCTTTCAAACTACAATTTAAAAACTACGATCTCTCGAAAGTACAATAATCAATTTTTCAAGTACACCAAATGAATTTAAGTTTGAAAATAAATTGAAACAAGATTTTAAAAACCAGTCATTATAGAGAATTTTTTTTTTTTATCGGTGATTTTCTTAGACAATGGCGAAAATGCTAAAGGGTTTATCAGAAATTCAATGCAGCCGAATTATATTAAAGTCTCTTTCAAACTACAATTTAAAAACTACAATTTCTCGAAAGAACAATAATCAATTTTTCAAGTCCATTAAATGAATTTAAGTTGGAAAATAAATTGAAACAAGATTTTTAAAACCAGTCATTACACAGAATTTTTTTTTAAATCGGTGATTTTCTTAGACAATGGCGAAAATGCTAAAGGGTTTATCAGAAAATCAATACAGCCGAATTATATTAAAGTCTCTTTGAAACCACAATTTAAAAACTACGATTTCTCGAAAGTACAATAATCAATTTTTCAAGTACACCAAATGAATTTAAGTTTGAAAATAAATTGAAACAAGATTTTAAAAACCAGTCATTATAGAGAATTTTTTGTTTTTTTATCGTTGATTTTCTTATCAAGCATGTAGTTTCGTTCAGTTCGTTTAAATTTCTTTATACGTACTCCAAACTTCCGTTATATGCAAAAGTTAATGGAATTTGTTACGTGGTAATAAAAAACGGGCATTTCGGGGTGGAAATGGTGCATACTGCGACAAAGGTAGTTTAAAAAAATGTTTTGTGAAGTACAGCTTCGTGATATATTTGCTGTGCAGATATTGTTTCTTCGTTTCAAAAAGATTTTTTTTTAGGTATAAACAGAATAATAATCATATGTTGTTCGTTAGCGCATTTTTTAAATCGATTTTTTTATCTTCCCGAACGAATAATGGTATGTTATTCAACAATTTTTCGGTTTACAACCAAGCGGACTTTTTATATTTTACTATTATTTTATTTTAAACTCCGCCACTTACTTAATATCGATTGCTTATCAAAATTTCATGCAAAACATTTTTATAATTATTGAATAAATAAATAAATAAATAAGTAATAAAAATATAATTAATTTTCAATGAAACAATTTTGACAGAACATTCTTCAGTATAAAGTGACTAAATTTCTGTAATTGGAAGTGAATTCAATTTAGAAATAAATAGCAACTTCGACAATTAAACTAAAGAATATCCAGAAAATGATGAACTAAAATTTCGAACGTACCTTCGCCTTATGATTTGGATCTGCACCGTGCTCGATCAACAAATTTGTCATATCGTAGTGTCCCTTCTGAGCGCTCAGCTGCAGCGGCGTGAAACCAGCCTTCGATTGAACGTTTGGATCTGCGCCGTGTTCAAGCAGTGTTGAAGCTATATCCATCTGTGCAAGAGATTAGTAATTTTATTTTCATATTTCTCGTTAAGAAAAAAAAAATTATAGACTCTTGCCTGGTTCTTGCGTGCGGCGATGTGCAGAGGCGTATGTCCATTCTGTGAAGCGAGATGCGGCGACGCGCCCTTCTCCAAAATCATATTAGCCACATTCGAGTGATCGTAATGACAAGCTAAATGCAACGGCGTTATATCGTTCTTCCCTTGGGCGTCGAGTTTGCTGTCCTTTTGCAAAAGAATTTTCGCCACATTCATATTTCCATACTTGGCCGCTATGTGGAGAGGCGTGAAGCCATTCTTCGTCGCGGCTTTCACTGAAGCGTGATTTTCTACGAGTATTGCTGCTACCTAAATGGCAAAAATAATCGTATATGCATTTTTCTTCCCAATCTTATTGTCTATTAACATTTTACACTCGTACTAGTGCTTTAAAAGAAATGAATCTACCAAACGAAAATAAAATGAGGATTAAAATAGTGAAATAAATTTTCAAATAAATTATCACAAGCTTACCTTGCAAACATAGCAGCATATTCACAGCAAAAACAAAAGTAAAACCAAGTAAACGAAAAAACTGTGAAAAAAAAAACAAGTAGCCGAAGAGAATTCTTCGATAACTCACGATGCTATAAATAAAAACACATACACTAGTAAAACATTAACATGAAGATGATAGAGATTTTATTAACAGGCTATAAAACAATAAGAATTGTACAGAAACAAAAGTATACACGAATGATAACAAATCGAAATAATAAATACATTAAAATCATAACAAATATCTATAGAGGAGGAGGGGAAATTATATTAAATATTCCTGATGTCGAGTCCAAAACAAATATATCGTATTTTGTGTGTTGATGTAGTCAGCTATTCTGGCGATCTCTTTGTACGTTACCTCCTCTTGGCCCTCCTTAGCGGCAATATGAAGAGCCGTGTACATGTCCTTCGTTGTCGTATCAACGGCTGCCCCATGTTGCAACAACAACATTACGATATCAACGTTGCCCAAACGCGATGCAATGTGCAACGGAGTTTGCTCCTCCTATGAATAAGACGAACAAAGCTGTTTTTCAGAACTCTACTGGCATCTTCTGCGACTACAAGTGCATTACTTTTTATTTTATGCCATGCCTTTTCAACTGTTAGCCGCTGTTACTCGCACTGTGAACTTTTGTCGAACGCTTATCATTTTTTCTCAGGCATTAAACTTATCAAGCGTAAAATACATTAATAAATTTAAAGAATTATAAACATTAGCCTCACGTATTCCATTTTTCTGTGGTGTGACGATTTTTAACAATTATTTATAACGAGATGAGCATTGAATATACATCTGGGCTTGATCGATAAATGTTTGGAGGACGCACAAATAAAAATTTTGTTAGCTATTTAAATTAAAAGTACAAACACCTTTTCTTTAATTGTGAATAACTTTTTCAATTTTGTAGCTACGGAGGTTTTGAAAGTCTCATTTCAAAGGGTACGAAATGAACTTTAAAATCCATTTCATAAAAAAAAGAAAAAATGTAGCCCCATCTTCAATTTTGAATCCCTCCACCAATTTTAATGTGGAGATGGATTTTTAAAGGACAACTTTGAAGAATATCGAACAAGCCTTGTATGTTATTTTACAGTATTTTGCTGAAGAGGTCGCGAAAATATGTTTTTAAAGAAAATTAGAAAACTGGCGAGTAGCAGCAGATCAACGCATTTCCATGTCAACTTTGACTCGTCGTTGTATTTACAAAAGCCAAAAGATGAGCAAAAATATCTAAATAACATCGATACGTAAGTATCATTAAGGGTTTTCGTTTACCGAGCATTAGAGACTGGTTAATGGTTCATGCATTCTACGCACATTATTTTCATTCTCAAAATTCGAGGTAGGGTCTTCAATCAACACATGAAGAAGAATTAACGTTTCACGATTATCAATAACGTGAATGAATAATCTTCTATGATATCTCAGATTAGAATTACAAGTACTGAGGAATATATATACCTAATAAATTTAAAAAATAACATTTACGTTATCGCATTACAACTTCTTAATCTTTAGTCACCGACTTCATTGTTGGGATTTCATTACATGTTTCATGTATATAGATAAATATACTTTTTTACCATACCTGCGCGGAAAATTCGACTTCCCGCCCTACGGGCTTTACGTAATTCCGAACTTTCCGTTGCAGATATGGTGAAAACTAGTCTACTTTCCCTCCCTAGTGGCGTAATATACTATAATAGTATATTGTGCAACAAGGGCCGAAAGTTGTCGATTGCGACGAGTGCGAGGTTTGCCGCCCGAGCGAAGCGCGATGACATGAGTCGCAAACGCCAATTTTGGCCCGTGTTGCACACCATACTTTTTGTAACGCATGCACGAAAAGTACCAGGTTGTGTATGAGCCGGCTGTGACAGAAGATGGCGCTTTTCGAGAAGGCGTATCGAAAATACGCTAACCGTATCGAAAATACGATAACCGTATCGAAAATACGATAACCGTGTCGAAAATACGATAACCGTATCGAAAATACTGTGCGCGCATGCGCACATCGGTTCTTTTCCTTCGTGTCACGGCCGGCCATACATAACCTGGCACTTCGTGCATTTGTTACAAAAAGTAGTATGCGATACTTGTACGTAAAAGCGGACTTTCGGCGAAGGTTGGAAAGTGGCTGCACGAGTCGAACCGAGTGCTACAACGGCACGAGGCGAAGCCGAGTGTTGTTTGTAGCGCGAGGGAAGACGAGTGCGGACACTTTACAACCTTCGCCGAAAGTCCGCTTTTACGCACTAGTATCGCAAAGTACTATTTTGTAACAAGCGCATGAATAGTGGTGCTTCGAATGGTAGTTTTGCGGGACGAACAGTGAAAAGTGAGGTTACCAACTTTCCACCCTAGGGTCGAAAGTGAAGGAATCGCGAAGTGCGCATGCGCCAACCTATCGTTTCAACACTGCTATGAAACTAGCCACTTTCAGCCCGCAAAACTGCCAGGAAAAGCGCCGCTGTTCATGCACGCGTTACAAAATAGTATATTACGCCACCAGGGAGGGAAAGTAAACTATGTCCAACCGCGTGTAAGATTACCACCCGAGCCGAAGGCGAGGGTAGTAAACACGCGGTTGGGGATAGTCTACTTTCACTCCCCAGTGGAGTATACTATTTTTCACCATATCTGCAGCGGAAAGTTCGAATTACGTAAAGCCCGTAGGGCGGGAAGTCAAACTTTCCGCGCAGGTATGGTGAAAAAAAATTATATCAGATGAAATAACAATTTAAATAGCATTTAGCATTCTTCATAGCTTCCCTAGTAAAAATAAATTATAGAGACTAATACAGATCGATAGAATTTGAATAGGGTTTAATCGTATGTTATCATCTCTATCTATTCGGACTTTGATCAATTTATACTAATTAAATCGTTGTTATTCGTTTCCTGTAGTTTTCTTTTTCTATGAGTTAAATACGATAGATATACTATTGTTATGTACGATACACCATTGGATTCATAATATTTTATATTGAATTTACGTTTCGTCGATTGTACATTTTTATCCGTTTGTGGTGTATCGCGTTAAGTATATCGTAAATATATGATTCAACATTAATCGTTCGCAATCAAAGAGGCATCAATAAAGTGATCCTATCATTTGTTATCGTCCCACAATTATAGAAAGTATATCGGAATAAATCGTACGTGTATAGACTGAAAAAATTATCATAATCTATCGTAAAACCCTGGTATAAATCGAACAGTTTTCTATCATTTATACAATAATTTTGTGCTGATTTACTCGTTTCTCTTCTCATCGTTTCATAGCTATAGGAAGTCTATCACAATGAAACTTAAATGTGATGAATATTTGAAAACAAAGATTTGTCGATGAATCTTTTTTTTTAAATGAAAAATGTAACATTACTACTATTTTACCTACGATCGTATATTTTTATTATTGAATTTAATAGAAAAATAATATTATTTATAATAATATTATAGAATATGGAAGAAAAATATAGGATTTCCATCGTAAATTTATGATAGTATGTACTTCGTAAATTCGCGAACCAAAGTCCGTATTCGGACCAATAGGATTTTTTAAAATAATTTTTTATCATTTATTTTTACCAGGATCAATAGCTTTGGATGGCAAATCGATTTGAATAAAGTCATTTAACGATTTAAAAAAATACCCAATTAGCTACTTCATCAAGTTGACGTAAATAACTTAATTGAAATTCAGACTGCATGCACCTATTTGAATTCTGTTGTCTCAAACTCAATTCGGTTAGGACCATTTAAATAGTTTCAGTACATTGTATCTTGTCGCGTAACAACTGAGTAGAAAATTGTAATGCAACCGGAACATAAATGTTACTTTGTGTGAACTGGGTAATTACGGAAAATCTTAAATAACAAATAACACGCTGTCGTGGATACGATATACACACTCTCTACTTACCCTTGCGCGAGCGTCTACTTTGGCTCCGTTTCTTAATAATATCCGAATAATATCAGTTTGATTAGCTCTAGCAGCTAGATGCAAAGGTGTTTCACCTCTTACAGTTGGCACGTCAGGATTGGCTTCATGCTGCAGTAGGAATATGACAATATTCATACATCCCATAAAACTGGCCACGTGCAATGGCGTCAGTCCCGACTGTAAAATACAACATCAACATTTTTTTTCTTTCGAATGAAAACTTATCAAATGCATTTCAAAGCTCTCTGAAACAATTGTCGGCTGTTTTTTGGAGATTTTAGTCGATGAACTGTGGATTATTGGCGACGTTTTTATCCTCGCACGAGCCTTTAACCAGTCTTTCAAGCGAAATTATTATAAATCTCTGTTCAACAGCTCTGCCTGATTAACGATTCATTATTATGCAATTATCCGGCTAACGATCGGCGATAGAAACTGCTGTGCAATGTAGCTCAATTATAAAAGATCGTAAACTATACTCAACGGCGATATGATCAATAAATTTCGTGCATTATATGCATGTTGCGTTTTATATTATGTATATACAGTGACAAAAAATTAATTTGAGGTAGTCAGCTGAATTTATTTCAGTTTTAATTGAATTCAATTTGCTCAAAGTCAATTAAGGATGCTTTACGTATTTACGTTTAAGCTCAAAAGTGAGATACGATAAAATTATTCTTCAATTTGCAATACTATAAGAAAATTGAAAGAAAATCAACGAGACTGAACATACTAAAAACTTAAACATTTATGTTATGAGAATAAAAATTAAGTAAATCTGAAAACATAAACTCTTTTTTTGTAAATTTTGTTATTGATATGTTTTTGGCATTAGTATAATAAAAAAAATAATATTCCTTTTGAATTAACAAATTAACAGCTAATGACAATATTTTACATTCAAAATTAATCAAGGAAAGGTAGAGTAACATTCAAAAAGTAAAACTACCTCAAGTTTTCACTGTTTTGAGTGTTATTTTTTTATACATTTAGAATAAAATGTAAAAAATATATTTTTTTTGTTTTATGCAAAAAATATATTTTTCCCCAAAATCGGAAGTCGATTATTTTCATTTTTGGAAAAAAATAAAAGCAGCCTTGACCGTTATAAATAATATACATAATATCGTTTTAACAGAAAAAAAAATATTCAAGGAAACATATCTGCTTAAAAGTTCTACTGTCATCCCAGCATAGAAATTGTAAACGAATCGAATTATTGTTGTATATGTAATCGGTCCTTCATATAGTTGACACAACTTTGAATAAGGGTCGATATGGTGAGACTTAAGGTGAACTTGAGCGAATTACACACTTAAGTGAGCGGACTAAGCGTAGCTTAGTTCAACTGAATTCAATTGACGCAAAATAAATTCAGGTGTTTTCCTTCAAAATAATTTGTCTCCCAGTGTGTACTCGGTATAATTACCTCGGTGGTGGACTCTATCGAGGCGCCGTGCTTCAACAAAAGTTCTACAACTTTGATGCGGTTCTTCTTGCACGCAATATGAAGCGGCGTGAAGCCATTAAGGGCACGGGCATTTGGGTCAGCTTTTCTGTCGAGCAACAGCTTCGCCACTCTAACATGCCCGCAATGTGCCGCGACGTGAAGAGACGTCAAATAATCGATCGTTACTTCGTCTACAGGTGCACGATGGTACAGCAATACTCTCGCCGCGTCTACGTGATCTCCCTGTGATGCCATGTGTAGCGGTGCTAGTCCATTCTATGGGATTGAAACGTTTATTTAAAAAATGTCACATATGTGTTTGTCACGCCAACCTGAATGGCCATGAATAATCATAAATTTAAGATTATTTTCTTTCATCACGCAACTAATATATAATTAAAATAGTAAGAAGATATAGTAAAGCAAACAAATATAGCATAATAAAAAAAGTCACATTCAAAATCCTATATTTGATGAGAAAACTTTTTTTTTTTTGTACTATATGTATGTCGTTTTCAATATATACAGCGAATCGAAGAAAAAAAACGCGATAGAAGAAAATCGGTGTTTCATTCTTGGTGAAGAAAAATTAAATTAGATTAAAAATTTGTAAATAATTTGTTTATATCCTTGACATTCTAAACATCTTCCAGAACACAGACACTGTCCATAGAATGCTTCATATCTCTTATAATTTCCTATTACTTGGAGATTTGCAGAGTTGTAAATGCCTAATACTTATAGAAATAATGATGATGATACAATCAGCTCCATAATTATGATTTTATAATAATAACATGTAGCGATTGTAATACGATGATTAAACTTTGGAATGGCTGCATAAATTATTATTTTTCAATAAAAATTCACGGTAATCGTTTTGAAAAAATGGAAAAAAATAAGTAATGCATTAGTTTTGATGTTCCTTTCTACCGTGTTAATTACGCTTTCCACAGTTGGCTTCCACGTTGCTGCAGATTAGGTAATATTTATTCTGTCCGCGTTCCTCTCTTCGGGGGCTCATTATTCGCATTTAAAAAAAACCTTATTGCAACATTTCCATATGATTAATAATTAAGTATAGTTAGGTTAGGCAAGAATTTATTTTTGTGTTATTTTTTAATTTTGATTTTTTGTAATTTGTAATTGTAATTTTGTAATTGTTATACTTAATTGTGCGTCCGGTCAGAGTCACACATAATTGTATCGGTTGATGGGGTCTCCCATCCACATGTAATTGGGCTATGCCCGTTAATATCAAATAAATAAATTAGGAAAGTAATGCATTACTTATTTCTTCCATTTTTTCCACTATTTCTTGCAATATTAAAGCAAAATTTACTATTTTTTCAACTATTCAAATGTTTACACTCTATTTTATAATCCCTACATATTATTATTACGAAATCATAATTCCAAAATAAATTGTACTGTAAACTATATCTCATGAATTAATGGGGATTTACAACTCTGGAGATTAGCAGGGTATGCCAAATTTTTAGTTTCATACAAAAATATACAGCGGCTTCAGTGGTGTCAAACGAAAATTAAGAAAAATTAGTGTTAATAAAAAAATTCTCTACTTGCGATAAGTCGATTTTGCTTTAATTTTCATCACGTTATAATCGCTTCAAAAATCGCTTATGAAAAAAAATTATGGTTTTGAATACTTTGTCGAGTGGTTAACAAAATTCCGGATTTTTTTACTAACCGATGACCAATATATTATATTAACACGCAATGCCAGTTAGATACGCAATGCCAGTCTCAAAAATAAATTATTTCTATGTAATGTTTGCGTGGGATTTTAAGAAATCCTAAAATCTTGGCGATTTTGAGGCAGTGGAAGCGAACTTCTTCGTTCTTGATTAACTGATTATCATTTTCTGTCACGTTGAATGGATTTTTGTTTAGGTTCGAAATTTTACTGTAAAAGAAAAAAAGAAAACATACTTTTGTTCGTGCGCTAATGGGAGCCTCGTGTTCGAGAAGCGTGGACACAACTTCCTCGTGTCCGGAGCGGGCGGCGCAGTGAAGTGGCGTCAAACCGTCTCGAGTCTTAGCGTCGATCATCGCTGAATTTTCCAGTAATATTTTCACCATGTTGTTCTTTCCCCACTTGGCCGCAACGTGTAACGGACTAATATTGTGCTACGAGTGATAAAATACAACAAATTGAGATTTAAAATCATATAGCATTATCGCGATTCCCAAAGATTCAATAAAAACGAGGACGCTCGCCCACCTTGGCTAAATAATTTACGTCGGCGCCGCGTTTTATAAGCAAACGCGCTATCTCTTCGTTTCCATAATGAGCTGCTATGTGAAGTGGTGTAAAACCACTTTTCGACGTGACGTCCGGTTTGTGATCATTCTGAAATGTATTTCAAATTTTATCTGAATTATTCAGACTTTGAATTCTCGTCTTACGTAGAAAATGTAATAATTCTTTATTTCCAAGTTTAAAACAATGTCTTGTAAAAAGGAACCGTTCAATGGAGTTTTGAGCGTAAATTTGGCCCTAATCGGCAATCTAATAAAATTTTATTAGATCTGACAATGATAACGAACCAAAAATCCACTTCATGATCGCAAAATCTTAATGTTATTATTTTTTATGCTAAAGGAATAATTTGTATATCAAAAATTCACGCGTTGGCCGAAGCATTAAAAAACATGTGTCTATTTAATTAAACCTGATTTTATTATCCTCTAACTGCATTGAAAGCCAGTTATTTGCTCTGTCATTCTGTATTCCATAACGACTGGTAGGAAGCAAAAGGATTTATGTGCAAATTGCTCACAAGCAACTATGTATTTACCGTTAATGAAAAAATACGATATGCGATGATTCGACGCTCATAAATCGACATCTCGTTTACATCAATATTGTGTCTTTTTATTTATGGACATATAATTACAATAAATCTGATATACCTGTAGTAGCAAATCAGCGGCTTTGCAGTCGTCCTTCTTAGCAGCAATGTGCAAGGCTGGTAGTCGGACTTTTCCTTTCGAATCGTTTTCAAGCAGCACACTTACTACTTTTTCATGTCCTTGTTGCATTGCCACCGCTAGGGGAGTGAAGCCGTCCTGGAGAAATTCCAATGTATGCAATATAGGCGTAAACGTCGCACGATTTCTTTTTTTTATTTGTGCAAATTATCGAATTAATACTTTCGCAAAATTTAACAAACCTCGGTTGCCAAACTTTGATTGGCTCCGTTGGACAGCAGTAATTTAACAACTTGATCGTGATTTTCTTGGGCCGCCATGTACAACGGCGTAAAACCGTTTTGGGACTGGATGTTGGCCGCAGCTCCATATTGTATCAGGATATTTACTATTTCCACCTGCCCCGCTGTTATTATACCGCAAAAATGTGAAGTACAATTCGTATAATATAGAACATAATATAACCGATCTCTCAATTTTTTTTATCGGTAAGAAAGTAGTTATTTGTTCCGAAAAATTAAGTAGCATTCATGAACATTGAGGTGGTTTAAAAAAAATGCTTAATTGTTTATTTTTGGTAAAAATGGTTTAATGAACTTGACCTGAATTGTTAAATAAATTTATATCGAAACTAAAAAACATATTTTTTAAAAATCTTTTTATCGAAAACAAAAAATAGAAACTACACATTAAATATCTTGAAACCGTCGAATGAACGGCAAATTATTTACGCTTTTGTTCTCTTTTGCTTGAATATTGCAGATAAATCATTATTAAAGTAAAAATGAACAAGATTGAGGATGAATAATCGTATATTTAACGGTTCAAAGGCTTTTAATGTAACATTTCTACTACTTTGTTCAAATGGATTAAAAAAATAAACATAAACATGTCTTCATAATAAAATGTCTGGCATTCCACATTTTGCAAAAATAAGAAAAACTATATTATTTTTTAATTAGAATAATGTACTCGGCAAGATTTTAAAAAATCATATACTTTTATCACAAAGAATAAAAATCTCGATGAGCACCTCAACAAAAACAAATAGTTTTTTTTTAAATTGTCACAATGAAATAATACTCAGTGAAATTCAAATATAACTTTAATTAGCTAGTATTGAATAGTATGAATGAAAAGTTGTTATTAGAAAAATAAATTTTCAATTTAGAGATCTATTAAGAACGTATTATTAAATACAAACGTATGTCAAATAAATATAGAAGTTGGCAAGTGCGTAACAGCAAAATGTTGGAACAGTTATGTCACGAATATTGCATCATTCATAGCTACTAACTATTCAGGAAATGATTAAAAATACGATTTGAATAAACGAAGTGACGTATGAGGGTAAATCTGTATCCATTAATTTCCAGCTACATTAATTTACCTAATGAGGCTATATGAAGTGCGGTGTTTCCTTTCTTCGTAGCTGCGTCAACTTTGGCTCCTCTCTTTAACAGTTCGGTCACGATTTCAACGTGGCCATCCTTCGACGCTAAATGCAATGCATTTAAACCGTTCTAGAATGCAAATACGTTCGATCGTTACAAAGACTAATCTTATCATTAATAATATTTTTTATTAAATTAGTATTGTAAATGGGAGAAAGTGTGTGTGTGTGTCTAAAATTCGGTGGGGAGTCAGTTTATTATATTCTTACCGAGTTGGCCGTATTGATATCTAGATCCGTGTCGAGGTACTCGATCACTTTCTCGAGATTTCCAGACCGAGCAGCCCGAAGAAATGCCGTCGTGTCGTCCGTCTGTGATACAGATAATTTAATACCAACAATACATCGACATACTTTTTCTTTGAACAAACTTCGACCATATCACAATTTTTACAAGAGATTTTATGGCATTTTATGTTACGATTAAAAAAATCCGCAAAACAATACATTAAAAACGTTGAAAATCATTATCGATTACTCGTTGATATAAATTCAACAAAAATTCCCTTTCATAGAAATGAACATTCGACTATTTCTCTAAGTTTAAAACACATACAAAATTGCCATTCACTAATTAATACAATGAACTTGACACAAACAAAGTTATGAAATTAATTAACGATTTTCTTTCAGAGACTTATATTCTATAGCTGAGTTTAACTAGCCTCAATATTACAATCTACGTCATGATATCGTTTTGCGTCTCTCAGTCGCTTATACAGACACGCTTTTGTAGTAGCTCCAAGAGAGTAAAAGGAAAATAGTTAAGAAAGAAAGCCACAAGACAAAACCCTGTAATCGTCCAACAAAATATTTCATGACACACGCCTTAAGGCTGTGTTCACATTTTGGCGAATTTCACCTATACAGCATCCGCCCTTTTCTCTCGCACCCTTCTTTATATGCTTTACTCCACCACTTCTGTAGCACCTGCCCATATAAAAGCTCTCTATATATATACGACACGCAGTCTCGCCGGTGAGTGGGTATATCCTGTATATAGGAAGGAAATCACAACTTCACTACAGCTATAGTACTGCGAAACGACACTCGCACACACACACATACATACACACAGCCTATGTGACAGTGACTACCCCCTCATTATTCCAGAGTTTCTGACTAATTCCGTGACAACTACCCGGCTTCACAATGTGCACCACATCAGCCCTCTCATTCCGACACACACAATGAAAGTTGTGACACAAGGTTGTATCCAGATGAATCAGTATAATCCAAACTTCTCAATGGAATAGTATAAGCGTGAAAAAGGCTTCCGCCCCAGCGCGTCAGTTCGAAGCTCGCACCCTTCTCTCAACCCCTTAGAGCCTCGCGTACCAGTAATTGACCAGTTCATAGAAGTGTAAATTGCAGTAAAGAAAATTTTATGCAAAGGCAATTTATTGTTTGAATTCACCTTTTAACTACACTGTTAGAAAAGATTGGAAGTTTTTATTCATAAACTCATCATCGAAATTTAATATACAATTGTGGTATAAAATTCATGTACTTTTCCAGTAAAATTAAAGCATATTATTAAAATTCAAGTACTTTTACTGTAAAATTCAAGTAAATTATTGAATGTGCTGTACCATACATTAATTGCACATTACACTTGAATACTGAATTTAATATACTAGTTTACGAATAAAAACTTCCAGTAAAAGTACACTAAATTTCAAGTAGATTTTTTTTACAGTGTGCCTATATAACATATTTTCTACCTGTTGTAAGTCCCTATTATGTTAAGAAATAAAATTTGCAATACAGCTTGTTTTGTTGTTATAAATTCGCAATAATAACGTGCAGTTGTTATAAAATTATCTGCGTACTTTTTGAATAGCTCCAAAAAAAATGTTGGTTTCAATTAAATGTTAGGATAAATAGTGAAGAAAATTAATGTATTAATTGTATTCCGCGATTTTTTTTTCAAAAAGATTACCATGAGACTGTATTTAAGATTAATGTTTTTTGTAGTTATTCAAAAGTTTACACATCATATTATCATCGCTACGTTTTATTATTATAGAAACCATTCATAAAACCAACATCATCAACTGCATTTAAATCCAAAAATTTGGATTTACAAATATATTTGCTACATTGGAGGAATAGATATTTTTTTAGTACCTATTTTTATTTTGGCCTAAATATTCTAGAAAACATTGAAAAATAGTGAAATTCCAGTATGAATGCACACTTCATTCAAGTTTTATGAAAGAACAATGTATTTACACGTAAAAGTTGCAAAGGTGAATTTTTCAAAAGTGCTGTTTTTATACTATTTTGATACGAAAAAATGTTCGAACATTAAAGGACAATCATTAATAAGTTTCGTAAATTATTACCCCAAGGGGCAAGAATTCTAACTATTAAAGAATTAACGAATTGATATCGTTACTGAAAACCAAATGTCCTATTTGTATTTGCGTTTTTTGTCTTAAGAAAGCCAAATGTACCATTTATTGACCAGCGCGAGGTAGTTTAATTGCGGAAAGCAGATTGGAATTAAACAAATGGTAATATTTAATTGTATGAACCAATATTTTTATTCAAAATAAGATGCACTTTTTCAGTTTGTGTTAAAAAGGGAAAATGTACTAGTTATTGACCCACTAAAGTTATTTCTTTTTTAAGTTTTATCATTTGTTAGGAATTAGAGCTGAGTATACTTTTAGTTGTCAAATGTACTAGTTATTGACCCACTAAAGTTATTGCTTGTTTAATTTTTATCATTTGTTAGGAATTATTGCTATGTACACTTTTAGATAAGATTACATATAATAGTAGTCTCAACACTTTAAAAAAAACTGTAATTTGATATTTTAAATGATAATATAACGCCGCAACGTGACTAGCAGTATATGTGCTAAGCAATAACTAATTTACTTTAAAGGCTGCAAAATATTGATAACGTTGAGTCTTTAAAGAAAACTAATAATCATTTGTTAAATAATTAAATAATAGATACGACGCGAAATTAAAAAAATCGTAATCTAAAATGTATCATGCTTTTAATTATGGCATGTATAAATGCGATAATTAAAAAAACATTAGGGTTTGATGCGCAGCAGACTATCCAACGGTAGAATTATTTTTTAAATACTATCATCTATATCAATTTCTGGCGCGGAGAATTACTAAAACATTCACCACGTTTCAGCTATTTCTAATAGCCGGCGAACGCACTTCGTCACAATAACATTCAAATTGTCTCCATATTCGATTCCACATATTTATACCATCTCAAGCAATATACAAAGCTAACGCATACCCAACATATAATCGATATATTATATGGTAGCAGGAATTCTGCGCGAAATTAGCGAACAAAAATTTCAAAATAACAATATCTGAGTCAACGACACCCCAGAGTTAAAATTACACCAACAATTAATTCTCATCACACAAACCCCTATATATCAGTTATTTTCGATAACCGGTATACTTCATCCAAATCACCAATATATTTACTTGCATCAACTTTTACGATCTTAAGCAGCATGCAAAACTAACGGAGAACCGAATATGAGTCCTTACACTCAGAATAAAATCATTTTAAGTCCATGTGACTATTTTTTTATCGTTACGATATCCATAAAATAGTCGTCACAGTTATAACAATATGTTTAGAAGAATTTTTTAGTTACCAAAACTATAAAAAAATGTTCCATTTATAAAAAATGAATAGCTGTCACTTTGTAGTTGCCAGGACTTTCATAATTCCTCTGAGTTTATCTAATATCGTTACAGTTATTCCACATAGAATTGATTATCTATAACCAAATTGACTAAAAATTTCCAAATGCACAAATCTCAATCATCGATCCCCCAAACTATAAATGCCGCGACAAATCAATCTCAGCATATTGGTGTTAATTTCTAAACGACCGACTACTACACTGTAAAAAAAATTTACTTGAAATTTAATGTACTTTTACTGGAAGTTTTTATGCATAAATTAGTGTATTAAATTTAATATACAAGTGTAATGTAAAATTAATGTATGGTACAGCACATTCAATAATTTACTTTAATTTTACAGTAAATGTACTTGAATTTTTATAATTTACTTTAATTTTACTGGAAAAGTATATTAATTTTATACCACAATTGTATATTAAATTTCGATTACGAGTTTATGCATAATAATTTTCAGTCTTTTCTAACAGTGTAGGATATCTCCTGTATTTCGATGCTTTCGATAATCAGCTAGGGCTCTTAGTCTAAATCACATTCAAATCACCAATATATTTAATTCCCCATACTTTTACGACAATATAAAAATCGTCGCAGCTATGTCGAATAAGATACATTAACAAAAATTCCCAAATACAAAAATCTCAGTCATCGATCCGGCAAACTGCAAATGCAACGACAAATAATTCTCAGCACATCGGTATTAATTCATAGACGGTCAACTACTAGGCCATCCCCTATATTTCGACGATTTTCGATACCCTGCTATTTCACTTCGTCTAAATCACATCCAAATCATCAATAAATTCAATTCGCCTTGCGTTCACGATCTCAAACAGCACACGATGCTAACACAGAGCCAAATAATATGGAATATTGTCGCAGCTATTTCGCACAAAACTGATTGTAAAAAATGCTAAAATGCAAAAATCTGACTCTTCGATCCCCCTAAAAATTACAAATACGGCGACAAACAATTCTCAGCACATCGATGTGAATTCCTACTCGGGCATTTCCTATATTTCGGCGATTTTCGATAGCCGGCTATGGCACTTGCTTTAAATCACTTAAAAATTCTTAATACACCGAATCCTTTTACGCCCTTACGAAGCTTAGTCTCTTAATACACAACGAAATGTATCGTAAAATTCTTGGAGAAAATACCTGACTGGTACTATCCGTAACCATCGTGATATCCGGCGGGGGTTGATAGGCCCTGCTGGAGATCGACGGTGCAAGGACCGCAAAGCCCGAGTGTGTTTGTTATCCCTTTGCTATTTATATGTAATGTTGAACCTGTCGTTGTCGTTCTAGCTGATAATCGCCACCACTCGCAACTCCGCCCGACACAGTATAAGTTTACAATAAAGCGCGACACAGGGAGTACGAAAAAAACGAGAGACCATTCACGCACCGGCACACAGCACACACAGCGCGGTGTGTCAGAGGGGATGGCGAGAGGGGGCGAGAGGCAGGAGCCGCCCCGTGTTGTGTGCAAACGTGCTGTTCCAAGTTCCACTCGCTAGCTGGTGGCTCTGACGAAATTGTTAGGGGTGGGTTAAAGGCAAAGCCGCGCAGACTCGGCAGCCGCAACGATTACACGTAACACAGAAGGGGTGGTGGTTCGAGCTTTAAAGCTTCGCCACCGCGCACCCTCGTCACCACGATCATACCCTTCGCACACACGTTTTTTTTACCCGGATACCCGAAAACTGCTCTTTACACTTTTTCATTAATTGTTATTATTTTTGTTAAAACGACTGGGTAAAAAAAATTTTATCACGATTTTTGGCATTTCGTGGCTCTCCTGCATATCCGGCGGCGAACACTGGTAAGGTTGCTTTGGGGTGAAGACGAAAGAAGGCACGGGGCGCGATATTACTTCCGCCGAAACGTTACTGGCACAGAGCGCGCGCGCGTGCCATCTCTTTCGTGTCGTGGCGCTGCTGCTACAGTCGATACTCCCTAAAAAGTCGCGCTGTCATTTCGCCTACTACTCCCTCTTTTTTAGACTGTTTCTGCGAGAAGGGTATTATTTCCGAACTCTTCCGGGTTTTCGCCGTCGTTTAAGGACGTATAATAGGTACAGTCCCCTCAAACGTGAATTTCAGAAAAACTTTCGAACACTTTCCGCTGGAATAAAAATTGGAAAGAATTATCAAGCATGTAAACGGTACTGAAAAGATCGATTTTGCATACTAATAATTCCAAAATGTTATTAACAAACTGATGAATAAAAAAATTGTTGAACAAATCAACCGATAACCTAAAGTTTTTTTCGAAGGATAATTATTTATCAATTTTTATGAATACATATAAATATTTTCAGAATTTTTTCTTTATTTCGAATTTTTATTTTTCATTTTGAAAAGAGCCCGGAAAATAACGTATTTTGGGTATGCTTCTGGCCTAAAACAATTCATTACACTCAAGATTTTGTTGTTGTCATATCCAAAATTCGTTATTTTTCGCACATTTCAAAAAATTCAAAAGAAAGAGAAAATTCTGGAAAAGTTCTTATGTATTCGAAAAAATGTACAAATAATTTTAATTCGAAAAAAAAACGTTAGGTTGTCAGGTTCATTTGTTGAACAATTTTTTTTATTCATCAATTTGTTATAAACATTTTGAAATCATTATTATGCAAAATCGATCTTTTCAGCACCTTTTAGATGCTTGATTTTTTTCCGATTTTTATTCCATTGGGAAGTGTTCGAAATTTTCTCTGAAACTCACACTTGGCGGGACTGTATCTATCATACATCCTTAAAGACCTGCATTTCGTACACTCGGAGAAATTGGTAGTGGCCCTCGCAGCTATGAAACTATACATTTTTCGTCCATGTTACTATTTTTATAATTGCAATTTGTCGAATTATTTAATTTTTAAGGTAACAATTAACATGAAATCGTAACTGATAAAGTCTTGACTATATTTTTCAGTAACGATTACCAGCTTTCGCAACTATTCAATAGGCGGAAATAGTACATTTCAACACTAGGGAGAAAACATTTTTCTTTTTCTCGTATATTGGACGAAACTTTTCATGTGCGGGTGTGGCCGTCACTCAAAATTCAAACTTACATATCTCAAAAACGGCTATAACAATCAGGCCGATATTTAGCAAACATGCGAAGTAGCTTGACCCCTTTGTTTGTGGTAATTTTCAAAAAAATTCAAAAATATGTTCAAATTTTATTTAACATTGCAATTTTCGAAAAATGCCTGTACGCTCTCTAGCATTCGCAAATTTTCAGCTATTGAGCTAAATAATTTTCGATGAATAAAGCTATGTTAAAGGAGGATCGGTATTGAATTTGGAATGAATCTGTAAAAAAGTTCAATTGTTACGGTATTTTAAATTTTTCAAAACCATACTCGTTTTGCTCTAACTCACGTCATATCTTACCAAATCAACTAAAATTTACTACAGATAAAAAATAACATTCAGCGCTGCCTACCTACCAAATTTGGTCGTTTTTTTTCAAGAACTATATAGGTAACGAAATAAGTTGCAGAGTAGAACTTGGGTGGGTGTCAAAATAGCGAATGATCAAAATGGCGAATGGCTAAAATAGCGTATTTCAAAATCAGGAACATCTGAATCTAGAATGGTGATCATTATGAAATTCGCTATTTTAGCTATTCGCCATTTTGATCATTCGCTATTTTGACCTCCAGTCTTATTAAAATGCAATCAAAATAGCGAATGGTAAAAATAGCGAATGACTAAAATAGCGAATTTCATAATATTGGTGATTCTATATTTAGACGTTCCTTATTTTGAAATTCGCTATTTTAGCCATTCGCTATTTTGGTCATCCGCTATTTTGACCCCCACCCTAGAACTTTGCACATCGTTTCCTTATTCATTTTCGTTTTTTCCTAAATTTCCTCTATGAGGAAGCCAAAATTAACAAATGAGCTTACTCACTTTGCAACTTTCTACTTTGCAACTTTTTTAATCATGTCTTTGGTAGTTCTAATCAAGCCTTTGTCTGAGTAAAGAGCCGGTCCGGAAGTGTTGGATGCGAAAGCCTATATAGCGCGATTCCCGGGTCTCTATTTTATGGAGAGTTGACTGTATAAAAAGGGGTGGGTGGCTGGATACTAGTATAAGAAGGGGTGGGTGGTGGTCGTGGTGGTGGCTGGATGCGAGTGTAAGAAGGGGTGGGGTGGTGGTGGTGGTGGTTGTTGGATGCGACTGCGTTACCATCCAGCTCGATCAATAAAATACTCGAGACGCGAGCGCGCGGGTCTCTCCAGGCCGAAGCTGAAGGAAACATCGTATAGGCGCGCTAACCATGATCGTCGTCGACGACGAGCAAAGTCGTAAGCTCGCGTACCACCCTACAGCGAAGTTGGTTTGATGTCCGAACGTTATCGCTGCTATAGTGCCTTCGCATATATCCCCACTCGGTATTCCCTCTCGGTAGCACGCTGACCTTGTACCCCTCGGTCGTTTCTTCGTGTACGATCGAGCACACACCCTTAATTGCCATCCGGAGCGAGAGGGGGTCACATACGTGGTGCTCTAACTCGGAAAAGCATGATATAGGTAGCCTTAACCTTTTTTTTCCGTCCTGTTCCCTCCCTTCCGGCGTAAGAGAATCTCCGGTCAAGCGTTACGTTATTACTCATTCTCGCGCGGCATAAACCTCGATCGTACGTTTTTTTGCCGCAACGATTATCCATTTAGGACATATTTATTCGCGAACTTTGATATACTTCTTTGTTTCATGCCAGAACGGCAATAACTCACTCGAAAACAGGAATGCAATTTTTAGCGATTTTCGTTAACACACGTTTTGTTATGTATATAGATTAATTGTTTTTAGAGTCATAATAATTGTTTGGGGAACACTCAGCTATATTATGTAAAATAAACCCAGGAACTGAAATGGTATCCATTTTTTTTTTAATTTTCCATTTCGTTGAAATGTTTAATTTACATGAAAATAAATTTGTAATTATTTTTTTATTTTTCTCTGCGATTATTAATTCCAATATTTAATGGACTGCGAACTCGAAATCAGCGACCTTGAAAAACGCAGGATCACTGAGAAAAAAAATGTTTAAATGAACTAAATCGACGTACACCATCGTTCAAATGTAGTTTTTAAGTTGGTATCCCGCGTATAAATAATTATGTCAAATTGAGATAACAAGTCGACATATGTCAAAAAGGGCCATTTTTTAGATGCGTTAACACAAAATACAATTTAATATCAGCAAACGTCATATGCACAATTGAATTGATCTTTCAAATGTACAATTGAATTTTAGCGCAATTGTAGCGTTCAAATTAGTTTTAAAAACTTGGTATCAAATCGAGCTCAAAATCGCTTTGAACTTTTCTAAGATTTTTTGTCTTAACGCGTCTCAAAAATGGCACTTTTTAAGATGTGTCAATTTTTTATCACAATTTGACATAATTTTTTTTCCGCGGGATAAAAAATATTTCGTTTACCGTAAATATATTCTAGACAACTGAATCGAATAATTGTTGAAGAAACTAAACATTTGTTTGGCCTAACAAAAAAAATCATTTGAACGAGCGTGTACGCTGATTTAGTTCATTCAAACATTTGTTTTTCTCTCAGTGTAGAATTTATCAAATTAAAATCTATTTGTGTGATGTTACATGGATAGATAAGCTGTCTCTGTCATTCTGAATTATTGGCTAAATAATATGCTGATTCAAGTCGAGTGTCATAGCAGAAACCTGCAATGATTCACGCAAATTGATTGACGCGCTTAACGATAATCGCATTACAAACAAATCGGAGGGTATGTCAAATGGTGTTCAAATGTTATTACTGTTATTTATAAGTATTACTACTCATGTATAATTGTCGTTACTAAAGCAATGTTTTAATTTATTTCGCAATAAATAAAAAAATTATATACGCTATATTTTTGTTTTTGTCACATTATATTTATTGTGACCAAAATCCAGTAAAATTACTAGTACTTCTCGGTATTTACAAAACATACACGTAACTTTAATCATAAGAGGCTAATTTTTTTTTTTTACATTATAGAATTTTACCAATCAAGCACCCCTCATTTTTGTATAATTATTTTTAATTGATGATAATGTAATAATGACAATGAAAGTAATAGTTACCTCCATTCGTAGATCCTGATTGGTTTTGTAAAAATTTTAATCATATCCATTTTTTTTTTTTTTTTTTTTTTTTTTTTCAAATGATAAAGTGCAAGGTGATAAAACAGGGTTCCTACCTTACCTATATCTAGCACAGCTCAACAGGTAAAATCGATCATAGTATATTATAGGCAGCGACCGTGTATTGTTAATATTAATTTTTCATCGTATGCGACTATTCTTGGTCAATATTTTTTAATGATAGAATTTTTGCGAAGCACATCTCGGGTCTGTGACAGCCCACCTAACACAGAATGTAACAGTTACATAACTTTCGAATTGTAAAAAAACATTATTGTGTAACATTGACATAAGCATGATGTCTTGTTTTAATAATAATTGTATCTAGTTGTGACACAAAATTCTGTTTAAATAATATGTAAACGTTATAGATTATTTACGTAACAAAAATAAGTAACATTTGTCATCGAGATTTTATTAAAATGTGACGTAATAAACTTACTTGTTATTTAAATGTTATGTAGCGTAATATAAATGTTACGAAAATTTTTCTATATCCTGAGACCTTCTTGAGTGAGAAATAATGTATCACTGGTGTGTCACTAGTGATGTTATTTTGACAGAACACGTTATTTCGTTAACGTAAATATTATATCAAAGTTACGAATCTGCGTTAGGTGGGAGTGATCGCTAGATTCAAAGCGCGCGCAATCGAAGCTCAATTCAAATTTCACTAATGCGAATCTTTTACAAATAATTGGTAACACACCAGGCTAAAATTCTGGGTGTTCCCGGTTCGAACCCGGGTCGTGGCGGAATTTTTTCACAATTTTTTTCAGATTACAATTTGTCGATTGTGGCTGCTTGATGAATTAATTAAATTTATTAAGTGCCCAGGCAGCACAATTCAAGAAGTTATCCAAAAGTCGCCTAAATGGGTAAAGAATGTCTGAAAGTTAACTTTCGGACATAGGATACTTTTGTGTTACCAATTATTTGTAAAAGATTCGCATTAGTGAACTTTGAATTGGGTTTCGGTTTTGCGCGCTTTGGATCTAGCGATCACTGACTCAGACCCGAGATGTGCTTCGCAAAAATTCCATCATTAAAAAATATTTACCGAGAATAGTCGCATACGATGAAAAAAAGCCTGCAAAGTAGAACCTTGCAAATTGCTTCCTCATTATTTTACACCTTTAACGAAGCTGCCTCTATGAGGATGTACGTTGATCGATTTTGGCTTCCTCATAGAGGAAGCTTCGTTAAAGGTGTAAAATAATGAGGAAGCAATTTGCAAGGTTCTACTTTGCAGGCTTGTTTCAGCTTGAAAGACTATTCAGAAAAATGCTGAGGAAGCAATTTGCAAGGTTCTACTTTGCAGACTTTTTTATACCTTGTGTCTCTTTTGCAGAGGTGTTTTATACAGCTATAAATCACCTCTGCAAACACCGTTACATCTAATTTTGATTAGATACAAATTTTTGTCGTACTTTCTCAACTTTTCCGGAAGTTATAGCGAAAATCTACATTTTTTTAAAATGAAAAATGGTGTAAAATCCGAACGACTTTACCGATCATCACCAAATTTGGTACATGGCATTTCTGAATGTTATTTTTCGTCTGTACAAAATTTCTGTTCATTTGTTGAAATTCGACGTAATTTAGATCAAAATCTATTTTTTTCGAAAAATTCAAAATTCTATAAAATCCGAACCGCTTTACCGATTTCGTCGAAATTCAATACCATACAACATTGAACGTATCTTCAGTTATGAAGAACTATTTAGCCAAATCGGCGAACTTTTACGAAAGTTAGAGCGACCACGCCCTTTTTTCAACAAATTAAAATCAACATAAAATCTTAATGACTTCACATATTTTGGCAAAAATCACAACATTCAAAGAGGGGCAGCTACTCTACTTGCGTGCCAAATTTGAGCCGGATCGCTCGAACGGTTACCGAGTGAGAGGAGATTGAATTTTCGAAGCCCAGCACACACACACACACACACACACACACACATACATACATACGGACATTTTTTCTAAACCACTTTTCTCGACGTTTTAGGTGATTCTAAGCATACTGACATGAAAATCTCGAAAAAAAAAAATTTCATGAAAACAAAGCTTCCTCTATGAGGAAACAATAATAAGGTGAAATCGATCTTTCGAAATTAAGATTTCCTCTACACTGAGAGAAATTGAAATGATCCTGGTAACTATTCAGTGATAATTATATTTTATTAGTCCAGGTGACTATTTTCATAGTTACATTAACTCTCTTCACTGTTAATGTAACTGCGTTACTGTTAATGTAACTACAAATATAGTCACCTGGACGAATAAAATATAATTATCACTGAATAGTTACCAGGACCATCTCAATTTCTCTCAGTGTAAATTCTCATTTATTCTTCCAGCAAAACAAGCTACTATTTATTGGAAAATATGGAACGATGTTGTCATGCAATGAAATAGAAGGATATGTCAAACGAGTTAAAACACAGCCCTTTCAGCTAAGGGCATTTAAAAATTATGGGCCATCGATTGACTAATTGCTAGTTCATGGAGAATCGAATAACGTAGGAATGTGTTAATAGACTCTTTGTTCTGTGGACACGTGGTATAATACTTCAGAAGCTAACCTGAGCTATTAACATATTTTGTAATCAATTCTGTAATCTATATGTGTTACACTACATTATTCATATATCCACCTGCAATATTCCGTACAATACAATTGTGCAATAATTATTATTATTTATTTTATTTATATTATTTTCAATCGATTATCGTTATTATTAAATGTCATAATAATAATGAAAATCTAACTAAGAGTGTCCTGTATTCATGAATTTTTTAAGCATTTTGTAAAATTTTTAATCATATCTCATATTATCTATAAAAAAATAATAAATCAGAGGATGGCAAACCAGAATTCATACCTTGTCTACGTCTAGCACATCTCGATAGGTAAATTTTATCTTACGATTATTTTTGCCAAATGCCTATTTTCCCTTCCATTGAAATAAATTACAATTTATTTTTAAATATCCAACATGATGATGCATTAATGCGAACGAATAAATAATCTAATAAAAAAATTTAAAAATCTATCTGTTACACTAATACATTATCTTTCAATCGCTGCACTATAGTATTATTTGTATACATTCAAAGAATACAAATTGTACTATACAAAATTATATACTATAATTACAAATTATATACTATAATTACAAATTATAGTATATAATTTGTAATTATTACAAATTATAGTATATAATTTGTAATTATTACAAATTATAGTATATAATTTGTAATTATTGTATACAATAATACAATAATTACAATTGTTGTAATTATTGTAATTACAACAATATATATTACAATTGTACTTTGTAATTATATATTACAAAGTACAATTTGTAATTATATATTACAAAGTACAATTTGTAATTATATATTACAAAGTACAATTTGTAATTATATATTACAACTTGTACTAAGTTTTACAACTTTTTTTTGTATATATTACAAAAAAAATGTAATATATACAAACAGTGCATATATTTTTTTGCTTTTCATAATCATGAAAAGCAAATCGCTGCACTTTTTTTTGCATAATCATTTTCAATCGATTATCATTATCGTACATGTCACAATTGGCAATCAAACTGAAAGTTCTCTACATTCATGGATGTTGAGGCCGTTTGTATCACTTTTCACTCTTTTGCAAAGAAAAAATAAATAGAACGCAAGATGGTAATACAGAGTTCGTACCTTACCTACATCTAACAAACCTCAACAGGTAAAATCTATCTTACAACCATTTCCCCCAAAATCCTATTCGTTCTTCCCTCAAAACGATCTGTCATTTACTTAAAAATCTGCATCGCGGCGATGCAGTAACGGATTATTTATTTCCCCGAAATAGATCGCAGCTTCCCCAGCAGAGGGGTCGCCAATAATAAACTGACGTGTATGTATATAAATATACACGTACTGCAAGGTGTGCGCTTTCGACGCTGAGCGTTGCATCGAAAGGGATCGAGTTCTCGCGAACGTCACTTCATCATCCGTTAGATACTACCAAACAATAATTAGAAACAAACTTACACATATAATCCATCACTTATACAATAAATTAATGTTATTATTGCGAAACAATATAAATCGCGAACGGGTGCAATGATTTTTCGTTTAAAAAAACGAATTTTCTGCAGTTACGTAATGAAAATGGAGCTTTTGAATTGCATCTGGATGGCGAAAGCAATCGAGTACAAGTGTATATTGACATTAGGCGAAAAACCGAGTCAGCTTGACGTCGATATGTGTCGATTCAAAACCCGACGAAATTTATCATTCAGTCGTGACTGTTGAATTTATTTCAACAGTGAAAATCGCAGTGCAACAGTCAGGTGTACACTCGTGATAGTAAATATGATATATATATATATATGTATAAGTTATAATGTAATATGTCATGATTTTTTTATTTACCTCGAGCGATATGATCGGAGGAAATGCGGCCTCTGTCGTCATTACTAAATATTATACTGGAATACCGTTTGATAGCTTCTATGCATATACGTGTGACGCTACCGCTCTACGCTCAAGACGTGGGTCCACGTTTATTTTTAGAAATATACATTATATTGCAACGCTCCCTCCTCGTCGCAGTTTCTATCGCTCCGAGGAATATCAATTATTTTCAAAAAGGAGGCTTCCCGCCACTAGCGTCCAACTGTAATGATTTTTTTCAACGACACATTGATATTTCCATTTTCTTCCCCAGTCACCCTACCGTGTTATATGTTCACTTTTTTTTGTCTTAGAGTGATAATGTTGGATAACCAAGCGTTTCGGAACAGTCAAATCTATCGTATGGGCAATAAAGCGACTTCTATATACATAGATAAATTCCTTCCTTCTTGGATAAGGGAAGGAATTTGCTGTTTCTCCGCTTCGGCAACGACATCCAATCTGCACACTCAGAAGGTGGATTTTAAGGGAGCGTAATAGCCGAAACTTTATAATTTGAATAAGGGCAATTTATGTCTGCGCACCCTCCAAATCCATCTTCTGAGTGTACCGATTGGACGTCGTTACCAAAGCCGAGAAATAGCTCTTTTTGCTTCCTCATAGAGGAAGCTTTGTTTTCATGAAAATTTTTTTTTTCGAGATTTTCATGTCAGTACACTCAGAATGGGCCAAAACGTCGAGAAAAGTGATTTAGAAAAAATGTCTGTATGTGTGTGTGTGTGTGTGTATGTTACACGATCGAAAAATGTAAAGCTTTATAACTTGGGAATGCCTTGAGATATCACGCTGAAATTTGGACCATAGATAGAGGGATCAAGCCTCATCGTTCATACAGATTTTTGTTAAAATCCACTTCATCGTTAAATTGTTACACGTTTTTTAATTTTTTGAAAAATGTCTGTTTACGCGATAACTCTTTCAATTTTCGAGATATTGATCTTAAAATTGGTATGAATTTGAGCTTTCATACGCTGGTGATCGCTATTGAATTTGGTTAAGATCGGTTGAACCGTAAAAATTTTATGATGTTTTGAATTTTTCAAAAAATTGACATTATCGCTCTATTGTATCTTTTCCAAAACTTAAGATAGCGAGCTCAAATTTTGTATATAAACGAAACAATGTTCAGCCATTATATATGTATAATTTAGTGACGAACGGTATGAAATTTTTGAATTTATGGAATGTTGAATTATTTTTAAAAATATACATTATCACATTCACTTTCGGAAACGCTCTAATAATCACGAAATAACGTAAATAACGAAATAGAAAAAGCGAATCCACAACATGTATATTTATCTAATTAAAGCAAGGATGCAAAGTAGAACCTTGCACATTGCTTCCTCATTATTTTTCGCGTTTTACAAAGCTTCCTCTAAGAGGAAGCCAAAAATTGAATAACATACTTCCTCATGGAGGTAGCTTTGTAAGAAGCGAAAAATAATGAGGAAGCAATGTGCAAGGTTCTACTTTGCATCCTTTTTAAAATTGAAAAAACCATTTTTTAAAAACATACAAACGGCTAATTTTTTTGACATGAAATCGGCTATTTTTTTTCAAACGGTTTTAATGTAATAGTCATTTTCTGCAATTTATGGAAAAAACTGTATAACTATTTGAAGGTATAAAAACCGATATATATATATGAAAATCTATTTTGACAGCAGGGAAGGCGCGGTCCATGTGTGGCTTCTGCGGTCCCCCGACACAGAGAAAAAGGCTTAGTTAGATCAACCAAGGCGCTTGGTTATATATGCTCCAACTAAGTTATTGGTTAGACCAACCAAGTTATTGGTTAGACCAACCAAGTTATTGGTTAGACCAACCAAGTTATTGGTTACACCAACTAAATCATCTTGGTTAGTCAATCAATAACTTGGTTAGTTAACGAATAACTTGATTGGACTAACCAATAACTTAGTTGGAACATATATAATTAAGTAGTTGTTCTAACCAAGCCTTGTTTGTGTGGAGTTAAGGTGATGTGAAACATGTTGGGAAACTTCATCATTGTCTGTTGTCTAGTATGAAAAACTGTAATCAAGTCTACTCAGAGATATTTAATATTCTAGACAAAAGCAAGTTAGTTTCCATTCCGTCATAGATTGACGAAGTGGAAACTAATTTGCTTCCATTCCGTCATAGATAGACGAAGTGAAAACTAATTTGCTACCATTCCGTCATAGATAGACGAAGTGGAAACTAATTTGCTTTTGTCTAGAATATCAACTATCTCTGAGTAGACTTGATTACAGTTTTTGATATCGATTGAGACCGGGTTAGTCGGGGTGGAAGGAATTTCACGTACCCTTTAGGTCATGTGGTATACCGTGGTCAATAACAAAAACTGTAATCCATTTTTTTTCAGGGTGCCAAATATTTCCTTAACATGTTATGGGACCGCTGCTTTTTAGAAGAAATAACCGAAAAACGTGACAAAACAACGATACGTACGTTGGATAATAAAACGGACCGCAAAAAACAGCAAAACCAACTGGTCTTTTCTGTTAATGCCTAAGGTCTTTTTCTGTAGACTAAAAAAGTAAAAAAAAGGGCCGAACTGTTTTTAGCGGAAAAATTATTGTCAGTGCTGAATTTAACTAAACGGTAGTATTTAATTCTTTCAATTGCATATTCAAACTTATTCATCAGTTTAGTACTAAAATTAAAACATGAAATAATTATAGACATTTATATGATTGCGTCTAAAATTATAAGAATGACATTATGTTCAGTGGATTTTCACGGTAATCGATTATTTTCAGTAGTAATATCCCAAGACCTCCAAAATTATCGGAATATTTCCCGATTGTTCTGTTGCTGAGCAACGAGAGGAAAAAGTATTTTATGCGAAACTTATCCCCATCATTGCTAAGCAGGGATTATTTTTCGGCTAAGCACAGAGCAGTATTCGAGGAAACATTAACCCAATTTTTGACAGACAAAAATGTCAATCCGAATGTTACATTGGTTGAAAACAATTGAAGAGCTACTGTGGAATATCCGGGTGAAATTTCCGATGAAATTTTTAACAAATGAACTCGATTACCGAGAATACTGCTCTGTGATTTATTTTAATAATTTATTGTATTTATTTTAATTGGTATTTATTTTAATAATTTTAGACGAAGTTATACAACAGTAGAAAGTTATACCATGTTTAGACTTTCCTTGTTCTTCTAACAGACGATCAAAATAGATACTTACAAAGGTGTGAATAGCCGAATGATCTAAGGCGCAGATTTATTTCTTCGTAGTTTTTCCACAGTTTTGCGTTTTTACAAACCATTAGTACGCCATAGTACAATTTCCTGCAATATCAGTAGACAACAATAATTATTTTAAAAATAATAGAAAATAGTGAAACCGTATGTTACCGTCTGAGTCTGTAGCACATGCCCTTAAGGGGGAGCGGGTGAAACATGTACCACATGACATATGAGTGCAAAAGAGATAACTCCAATTTTTCGAACACCGCCATATTTTTTTCTATTGTTATTTTTTAAAGAAAAAAACCAATATATCACTGGACGGAGGATTAAATTGCGCTTCTGATGACATTTCTTTTTCTCAAATTGTCTACGGTGTCTCCATACTTTTGTTTACAGTTTGTTATCGACTGTAGGTTTCGCCTCGCCTTTCAGTAATATGCTACACTGCAACATAAGAAGCACTTAATGTGGTGTAATTACATCTATGATACTGAAAAAAATAGATTCAGTTCTCATTTCAGAGTGGCTTAACTCTGTTATGGGTTCTATCTGAACGAATTAACGAATTATCGGATTGTCTCTTGGATATTCGAAAAGCACTTTAAAAAATTAATTTCCATGTAAGTTGTTTACAGGATGACGCATGTATAATTGGTGCTTTATACAAACCCAGTAGTACTCTTTTGAAATTGTTTTTCTAGAAAAACGAAAAGATCACCGACAGCAGTGGATGCGCGGTCGGTGTGTGGTTTCGGCGGTCCCCAGAGTTAAGCAGCATTATTTGCGGTCATAACTTGGATGGGTGACCGCTTAGCCTTGCACTGGTTTGCGCGCCAACTGCTGAGCGGGAGGCAGTTTTTCTGAGTTTCTAATGTATTCTCATACAGTAGAAACTCAGTAAAATTCAAGCCGACTGTATCGGCCAGGTTTTCCGCAGTTTCCCTGTGCCCTCGTGCAAATGCGATACAGTAGTGCATTAGGATGAGTGGCTGCGGACAACACTCTAGAGGGGTCTCTATGAAGGAACGTGGAAAAAGGGGAGAGGGGGGAAACGTAAAAAGCCTGAAGAAGGCATACGAAAGAAACCAATAGTTAGTAAGAAAAACGAAAAGATCATGAAATTTTTTAATTTGGTCCATATATTAGCACATTATTTCTATATGTAGTATAGTCATTTTCGAAACTTTACTCCATTACCATTATACGGGTGTTTGTATGACATGTCCTTAAGGTGATGTGCTATACCGACTGAGCTGCCACGAGTGCGAGAGAAAACGCCATTGATGGTCACAGAGGAGCGAAGGAGAACGACAAAAACGTGTACCACATCACGTTAATCATTTTCAAAGAAATGACGGCAGCGGAATTTTAACCCTTAATCTACCGATGCTTTGCTTTAGAGGAGACTGCGCAATATACTAGACCAAAGAAAAATAACCAGTGTGAAAACGCTGTCATTTTTGCCTTTCGTTGTTCTTTTTTTGCACCTCCTTAGTAAAAATAAATGATAGAAACGATTTTTTTTAATCCTATCGTTCCGTATATGGACTTTGGTTCGCGAATTTACGAAGTACTATCATAAATTAACGATGGAAATCCTATATGTTTCTTCCATATCCTATAATATTATTATAAATAATAAAATTATGTTATTATAAATAATATAATTTGTATATTAAATTTAACAATAAAAATATACGATCGTAGGAGTAATATTAATAATATTACATTTTTCATTTAAAAAAAGTTTCGTCCACAAATCTTTGGATTTGAATACTTATCATACTGGCAGCGCATGCGCGCTTCGCGCTATAGGGTAGACGTACCGTTTGTGGCCACTCTCTGTTTTAATGCTAAATATTAAAATTATCTGTGTTCAGATCATAATTGTAAGGGTACCAAAGTGAAACAGAATTATATGGGCAGCACTTTTTGCTGCTTGCGACTCATTTCATAGCGACGCACCGGATTACACCCCGAAAAATTTAGCGTCTCGGAGATTCTGGCTAAATCTTACAGAAAACGTTAAGCGACCGGTTGGTAAGTAACCCTTTGATATTCACTTATTAAGGCTAATTCTGAACACGATCATGCATAAATCACACGAAACATTTTGTTTACTCGATTAAAATCAAAATTCTTGAAAAATAACCTAAAATATGCTGTAAATACAAGGTGGCCACAAATAGGGCAGCGAAAGCATCGTTGTGCTATTTGTGGCCACATATGGCGCCCGCCATTTCCATTTGTGGCCACTTTTGTCCCAACTGTTAGTTTTTGATTGAATATTATTCAACATTATTGTAATAGCTATATTATTATGAAACTTATAAGAATTGAATTACATAGTAATATGTTGCTATATATTTTTTTCTAAGGTATTTATTACTCTTATAGGTGGGTATGGGCGGAATGGAAAAAAATTCAAAGGGGAAACGAGATGCCGAGAAAGACGAAAAGTTCAAAAGAAAATTTTTCAAATATCGTGAAGAAAGTGTTGGAAAAGCACTGAAGGCTGTACGAGATGGAATGGCGGTTGCCACGGCGAGCAAAATGTATGAAGTTCCTCGGACTACATTGCGTAATAAACTATCCGGAAGAGCACCGGAAACATCGGGACGAATTGGGCGAGAAGCTGTGCTTGGACACGATACTGAAGAGAGATTGGCACAGTGGCTCTTGCAGACGAGTAAAATGGGATTCCCTATAAATAAGGACTCGCTGTTGTATTCGGTGAAGAAGCTCCTAGAGACGGAACACCTGCCTAATCCCTTCAAAGACAACCTGCCTGGACGGAAATGGTTCGAAGCTTTCCTCCGACGCCATCCACAAGTTTCGCAAAAAAAAGCGGAGCGTCTCTGCAAAGCTCGAGCTATTCTTACCGAAGAACGTATTCGACTTTGGTTCGCGGATATAAAAAATCAGCTCGGGGAAAAAGTTGAAATACTTCAAGATCCTCGACGAGTGTTCAATATGGACGAAACAGCGGTTTACCTTTCGCCAAAGGGTGGTCTCGTGCTAGCGGAAAAAGACAAATCGGTGTACGACGTTGCTACTAACGACAAAGAAAATATCACGACGCTGTTCACTGTCAATGCTGCTGGAGAATTCGCGCCGCCGCTAACGGTCTTCAAATATACACGTCTCCCGAAAGCCTGTATCGAGGCGGCACCTCCAAATTGGAAAATCGGGAAAACTGAGAACGGCTGGATGACAACTGAATCCTTCTATGAATACTTCACCAATGTTTTTCATCCTTTTCTGGTTGAAAGTGATATTCCATTGCCCATCGTAGTATTCTTAGACAGTCATGTTTCCCACTTGTCTCTGCAGCTCAGTGTGTTCTGCAAGGAAAATCAGATCGAAATCGGCTGTTTTCCATCTCATGCAACCCATATTCTGCAGCCGCTGGATCTCGCTGTTTTCTTTCCGCTTAAACGAAAGTGGAAGACACTCGTAAGAAGTTGGCGAAACGAGCATGATGGGGGAGACCTCCAAAAACATCAAGTACCTCCATTATTGGCGCGCGTAATCAATGAACATGATTTTACTGACACCATAAAGAGTGGCTTCAAGACGTGCGGGTTGTACCCGTTTGATGATAATGCAGTCAATTACACAAAATGCATTCAGGAAAACAAAGAACAACCCGGCGATAACAACGTAGAAACGGAAAGGGTTCTATCGGAGCGACCTAATCTCACGCATCGCAATTATGTAGAAAGTAAAATCGATCCTGAATTACTGCGACAATTTGAGAAAAAGAAAGCCTTTAATAAGACTTGGGATGCTGACGACAGGAACGCTGCACTGTACGAATTCTGGTTGAAGGTAATCGGCGATGAAAAGAAAGAGGGAGAGAGTGTGATCGTGAACCTCGAAGCACCTGACACCACTCGAAGGAATCTCTGTTGACAACGTTCTGGAGATTCCGTTCCCCGAGTTTCCGTTGTTCCATATACAGTCTAGTAAGTAGGTTCAAGAAAAAGGAATGAAAACATATTTTTGCTAACAGAAACTGGAGGTCTGTCAAATATGACAGAACTCCGGTTAAACCGGTTAAATCTGTAAACTTTAATTGCACTATGCAATTAAGGTTTACAGATTTCCCGATATTGCTCGTGCAATAATGAAATTTATACATCTTTTTTACAAATGTATACACTTTTCTATCACACGAATGTTATTCTTTATAAGGAATTTTTTCTTCTCTTTCAGTTATTGCGATTTTTAAAATCTTTCTGTTATTATTATTCTGGTTTTTAAATTTATTTAAAATAATGTCAAAGACCATTGCTTAGCATTTTCAGCGCTAATTATTTTGTTGCTTACATTCCTTTTTTTCTTTGACAATTATGTTTTCAACAATATTCTAAATTATAATTTAACATGTTATTGGATTTTTCGGTATGATAGGCGAGCACCCTCCTGAAATCATGGAATTCGATAATCTCGAAGGATTTTCCGATATCCCTGTGATTCCTGTATACAATGATACTGCATCCAATTCCTATACCCTGATCCAAAATGAGACATAGAAGAGTGGAAAAGTGTTTCTAACGATTAAGGGGAGGGAGTCAGGTAAAAAAAATTGATTTTGGAAATTCAATATCATCCAAATCCTATTGCATATAAAAATGCCCAATGCACTACATTGTTGGTACTCGATGAAAGGATTTTTTACTGTCGTCTGACTTGCATTTGCTTTTCAATATTATCTTAAGCAAAGTTCTTAGGTTTTCCATTCTGCGCATGATTCAGATCAAACTACCAGGCAGATTGGAATGGTTGACGTCTCATTTTCTTCTTCATGAAAAGATACACCGGCTAAATGGAGCAAATGTTAATAAAAGCTAATATTTTTTAAGTGACACAATTATTAATAAATAAATTTTATGCTATTTTCTAAATCAGTGATTAACTTTGCTTTCAGAATGAAAAAAAATAGTTTGCTCCATTTAGCCGGTGTATCTTTTCGTGAAGAAGAAAATGAGATGTCAACCATTCCAATCTGCCCAGTAGTTTGATCTGAATTATGCGCAGAATGGAAAACCTAAGAACTTTGCTTAAGATAATATTGAAAAGCATATGCAAGTCAGATGACAGTAAAAAATTCTTTCATCGAGCACCAACAATATAGTGCATTGGGCATTTTTATATGCAATAGGATTTGGATGATATTGAATTTCCAAAATCAATTTTTTTTTACCTGACTCCCTCCCCTTAACGAGATCTTGAATTAAACAAGACAGACCGAAAACGTTAATACTTCTAGCATAAAAGTCTACGCAAAACCGCTTCCTGGATTGAGTGTCGTCCCTGATTCGGTTTCGCCAAATATTGTGATTTGCGACAAATCGTTGGACGAAGTTTTGGGCACGGTACTTACTTCTTTGAAAGAAGAAGCAAACTATGAAGTCAAAAAAATCAAAACCAGATCAACCAAACGAGCATGCGCCTTCGGTAACGTTGAATAAATGAATCGAGATAATGCAGGCCTAGGAGAGAGCAAAAAATGACGTAGAGGAGAGAAAACGAATTAGAACAGAAGAAAGAGTAGCGAAAATGGAATTAAACAAGAAGATTAAAATCGAGAAATTGGGGGAAAGATAACGAAAAAAAGCAGAAAACACAGGAAAAAAATCAATCAAAAGAGAAAGTGAACGCGACTTATCATCAACGTTACAATATTTTCTATAACAGTATATTGTTTGTTACATAAAATGTATTTATGATTCGAATAAAAGATGATTAATAGAATTTTAATAGAATATCAATTATTTTCGTTTCAAGTGGCCACAAATAGCACTATGACTGGCCAAAAACGGTGCATTAGTGGCCACTTTCGGTAAAATGAGGAGTTCGTTGATTATTTATCGTTTTCTCGATGAACTATGAAGAAAATAAACTCTCATTCATTGCCTTTACCCTTCGGATGGCATTGATCAACTTTTTGCGTGATCACAGGGATTTATATTAATCTTTTCTTCAAATGAATAGTAGGATATCGCTTAAAGTGGCCACAAATGGTACATCTATTCTTCCCAACCATCGAACCTCGGTATTAAAGATTTTATTAGTGTACTGTGACTTTTACAGATTATCGTGGCTGTAATAACTTGCATTTTCGATATAAGGACTCGTGCCATTTTATTAGTTTCGTGAATTCTGAAATCAGCAACGGAAAAAACGCTCAATTTTTCAAATCATGGTAAAAAGGCATATATAACCAGCATTTTCTGGGGTAGAATATGCGACTTAAGAACGGTAGTGACGGTCAAAATTCGATATCTTGAAGAAAAAACATGTCGGTTAGATTTTCCGACCGAACTCGGACCAGTGAATTCTGAAATCAAAGACGGAAAAAATCACGATTTTTTAAACCATTTACAACTGTCAAAATGAACAACATGTCTGAAGTTGTTCGCCGACGAGTATCAACTTCACGCTGGTTCGAGCCATTTACGGAACGAATAAAATGACAACAATAGTTATATCGAAAATGCGAGATATTTCATCCGATTTTTTGAAGAGGGATTCAAGATTTATTATGATAGACTTCCTATAGCTGTGAAACGATAAGAAGGAAATCGAATCAATCAGCATGAAATTTTTGTATAAATAATTTTAAAAACTGTTTCATTCGTGTTAAATTTTTCGATAGGTTATGATAATTCTTTCAGTCTAAACACATACGATTTATTTCGATATACATCGCTACGAAAAAAGTGTGATAAAAACCGATAGGAATGGACAAAAACCGCATGGATACAGATAGAATCCTATCCGTTTCTATGCGGGATTTGTTCATTTCTATCGTTATCTAATGGACTTTTTCAATAGGATTACTATAATTGTGAGACAATACCCTAGCGGATCCGAGCAACCGTCATTTTGTGGTTGCTTTACGGTCACATACAAGTAACCGTCATTATGAGGTTCATTTCCAGTTGTTTTACCGTAAAACAACTGTAATGTAACCGACAAAGCGACCGTTATTTTGGAACAAAAAACCCGATTGCAACTGCACTGCGACCAATGTTTTAACCAAAAACAAACGTTAAAGTAACGCAGAAGTAACCGACAGTTTGTTAAAAGTTGTTTTTCGGTTATTTGAAAGATCTTCATATAAGACCCGAAACGGAACATTGGGTTCATTACGGGTCACTTTTTAACCAAAAACAAACTTTAAAGTAACGCAGAAGTAACCGACAGTTTGTTAAAAGTTGTTTTTCGGTTATTTGAAAGATCTTCATATAAGACCCGAAACGGAACATTGGGTTCATTACGGGTCACTTTACGGTTACCCGCCGGTCACTAGGTTCCTTCTGGGTTATTCTGGAGTGATTTTTTGTTCCATAACGACCGGTCACGGAAAATGGGATCACTCTATTGATTCTCTTTTATTGTGAATTATTAATGTTGAATCATATATTTACGATATAACACGATGAACAAACGAATAAAAAGTGATGAAACGTAAATTCAATATAAAATATTATAAATCGGTTGGTGTACCATACATACTGATAACGTATCTATCGTATTCAACCCACAGAAAACGAAAACTGTAGAAAAGTAATAACAACGATACACTTTGTATAACTTGATCAAAGTCCGAATAGATAGAGATCATCTCTATCTACGGCGAACATACGATTAAATTTCATTAAAATTTTATCGATCTGTATCAGTCTCTATAATTTATTTTTACCAGGACCTTTGTACGTATTTATGTTTTGTAATGAAGATACTCGAAAATACAAAAATGTATATATATCTTTTTTTAACAACCGTTGCGTTCATATTTTACTAAGCTGTCTGTATAAGTAGCCGCCGAGTGCTCGTTGCACGCTGAACGTGTAAACAGCGCGGCTTTTACGATCGCACGACCGATAGGGCATTATTTTCTCTCCTTTACGAATTAGGGACAAAGGAATATAGTGCACAAGGTACATTTGGTGCTGTAAATTCGCTTTAAAGTGCATCGATTCCGAGACTGGTAATTTCTTCGTATTATCTTCGTTCTCATCGAGAACATTGACACATTTTCTCTTTTACTCGATTGCAACAATGCAACTAATATATTTAGATTTTTATCCAGTATTTTCGAAAACGTTTGACGTGTGTAAGCCCTGGTAAAAAGTTCGATATTATATGATAGGAGACAAAGGATTTCAGAATCAAAGTCACGGCAATTATCGTGATTTTGGTCTATTTATTCACTAGACTGGTTGGAGATACATGGTGGCCGTTTTTTTTCCGGAAGAAATTCCCTGATTTTTCCCTGACTAATTTATCAATTTCCCTGACCGAAATTTTAAGGACATCTACTAAAAAATTTATAACGCGAATTTAAAAAAAAGTATTAGAAACAGATACGTATTTTTGATAAGTTATTTATTTCTCGATCAACAACGAATAGTACTTTTGAAGATATATTTTCTCTTTCAAAACATAAACGTTCTTTGGAATTATAATGCTTTAAATCCGATTAAATACTGATGTGAAGTGTAATACTTATTTTCGTAATATATAACACTTTTTAAACTTTTTTGTTGCGTGCTTCGATTTGTTAGAATAGATTTATGTTGTAATGTTTATATAAATTTTTATTTGGTTTTTTTTTTCTTTTCAAATATTTTTCGGTTGTTTTTTCTTCCACGTCTTTCTTTTATGGATTTTTTTTCAGTTATAGAAACTTTGGCAACAATCTACTTTTTCCCTGACTAATTTCGATATTCCCTGACTTTTCCCTGATTCCCTGATCAATTTTTTATTTCCCTGACTTTTCCCGGTTTTCCCGGTTATCCTTGACCGCGGCCACCATGAGATATTGATCGCTCATTTTACAAATTGAGACTGACTAAAAATATGAAAATTGCACTCTTAAATACTATTGCAATTAACTTCTTTTGCGCAGTGTTAGGAGGGGGCAGTTCTTTTAGAATGTAATTGGTCGGAAAAGCTCACACCCCTGCTTCCCAACTAGCCCCAGCTACCACTCCTACGTAACTAAACCAATTTTTACTTTCTCATCACATACAAAGTATGTCCAATATAATGCAAAAAAATACTTTTAATACTTTTTCGCTGACTAATTTCGATATTCCCTGACTTTTCCCTGATTCCCTGATCAATTTTTTATTTCCCTGACTTTTCCCGGTTTTCCCGGTTATCCTTGACCGCGGCCACCATGAGATATTGATCGCTCATTTTACAAATTGAGACTGACTAAAAATATGAAAATTGCACTCTTAAATACTATTGCAATTAACTTCTTTTGCGCAGTGTTAGGAGGGGGCAGTTCTTTTAGAAAGTAATTGGTCGGAAAAGCTCACACCCCTGCTTCCCAACTAGCCCCAGCTACCACTCCTACGTAACTAAACCAATTTTTACTTTCTCATCACATACAAAGTATGTCCAATATAATGCAAAAAAATACTTTTAATACTTTTTCGCTGACTAATTTCGATATTCCCTGACTTTTCCCTGATTCCCTGATCAATTTTTTATTTCCCTGACTTTTCCCGGTATTCCCGGTTATCCTTGACCGCGGCCACCATGAGATATTGATCTCTCATTTTACAAATTGAGACTGACTAAAAATATGAAAATTGCACTCTTAAATACTATTGCAATTAACTTCTTTTGCGCAGTGTTAGGAGGGGGCAGTTCTTTTAGAATGTAATTGGTCGGAAAAGCTCACACCCCTGCTTCCCAACTAGCCCCAGCTACCACTCCTACGTAACTAAACCAATTTTTACTGTCTCATCACATACAAAGTATGTCCAATATAATGCAAAAAAATACTTTTAATACTTTTTCGCTGACTAATTTCGATATTCCCTGACTTTTCCCTGATTCCCTGATCAATTTTTTATTTCCCTGACTTTTCCCGGTTTTCCCGGTTATCCTTGACCGCGGCCACCATGAGATATTGATCGCTCATTTTACAAATTGAGACTGACTAAAAATATGAAAATTGCACTCTTAAATACTATTGCAATTAACTTCTTTTGCGCAGTGTTAGGAGGGGGCAGTTCTTTTAGAATGTAATTGGTTGGAAAAGCTTACACCCCTGCTTCCCAACTAGCCCCAGCTACCACTCCTACGTAACTAAACCAATTTTTACTTTCTCATCACATACAAAGTATGTCCAATATAATGCAAAAAAATACTTTTAATACTTTTTCGCTGACTAATTTCGATATTCCCTGACTTTTCCCTGATTCCCTGATCAATTTTTTATTTCCCTGACTTTTCCCGGTTTTCCCGGTTATCCTTGACCGCGGCCACCATGAGATATTGATCTCTCATTTTACAAATTGAGACTGACTAAAAATATGAAAATTGCACTCTTAAGGGGAGGGAGTCAGGTAAAAAAAAATTGTTTTTGGAAATTCAAAATCATCCAAATCCTATTGCATATAAAAATGCACAATGCACTATATCGTTGGTGTTCGATGAAAGAATTTTTTACTGTCGTCTGACTTGCATATGCTTTTCCAAATTATCTTAAGCAAAGTCCTTAGGTTTTTCATTCTGCGCATGATTCAGATCAAACTACTAGGCAGATTGGAATGGTTGATGTCTCATTTTCTTCTTCATGAAAAGATACACCGGCTAAATGGAGCAAACTATTTTTTTTTCATTCTGAAAGCAAAGTTAATCACTGATTTAGAAAATAGTATAACATTTATTTATTAATAATTATGCTACTTAAAAAATGTTACATTTTATTAATATTTGCTCCATTTAGCCGGTGTATCTGTTCATGAAGAAGAAAATGAGACGTCAACCATTCCAATCTGCCTAGTAGTTTGATCTGAATCATGCGCAGAATGGAAAACCTAAGATCTTTGCTTAAGATAATATTTAAAAGCATATGCAAGTCAGACAACACTAAAAAAATCCTTTAATCGTGTACCAACAATATAGTGCGTTGGGCATTTTTATAAGCAATAGGATTTGGATGATATTGAATTTCCAAAATCAATTTTTTTTAGCTGACTCCCTCCCCTTAAATACTATTGCAATTAACTTCTTTTGCGCAGTGTTAGGAGGGGGCAGTTCTTTTAGAATGTAATTGGTCGGAAAAGCTCACACCCCTGCTTCCCAACTAGCCCCAGCTACCACTCCTACGTAACAAAACCAATTTTTACTTTCTCATCACATACAAAGTATGTCCAATATAATGCAAAAAAAATTCGACTCTCAGATTTTGATGAAAATACATATTCTTTTTACCGACTACCGACAGCAGGTCCCTTTTCCAGAGCATGCAGCAGTGCGCTGAGGGTTGCATTTTATTGAGCGCCAAATTTTTAGGGATGTTACAGCACATACGATTTTTTCACACGCCTGTCACGGAAAGTTCGTTCACGGATTCTGAAACAGAGGGCGCGTAGCGCCCAAGGAAACTAAGACCTATAGCGTAAGAGGAAAATTTGAGCTTAATGGGAACGACGAACTCCCAAAGCTCACCCTGTATATTTTTCTATCTCAATAAAAAATAAAATAAAAAAAGACCTATAGCAGTGTGAGCGTGAAGTCAGGGGGGCGCAAGAGCCAGGGGGTACGGGTTTAAATTGAAAAAATTGATTTTTGAATTTTTAAACACCCGTGTATATTAATTTATTTTCTGAGGATATGGTAAGTCGGCAATACGTCGTTTCTACAGAATCCGATTCTACACATCACCGATTCAACACCACCGACTCTACACAACGGCAATTCGACACATGCCTCGATTCAACACAACAGCAACTGTAAACATCACCAACTCGACACGTCACCAACTCCACACATGCCTCAATTCGACACAACCCCAATTGTACACAGCCCCGATTCTACACAGTCACAACTGTCACGAGCCAAATGCACAACGGCAACACTCTACACAGTCCCGATTCTACACAGGCGCAAATGTCACGAGCTAAATTCACAACGGCAATACTCTACACAGCCCGGATTCTACACAGGCAAAACTGTCACGTGCTGAATTCACCAAAGTCCCGATTCAACACATCACCGATTCTACACCGTCACCAACTCACATCCAATCATAGTGCGCCGATGAGTTGGAATGCTTGAACGACATACGCTGATTGGATGTGAGTTGGTGACGGTGTAGAATCGGTGATGTGTTGAATCGGGACTTTGGTGAATTTAGCTCGTGACAGTTGTGACTGTGTAGAATCGGGGCTGTGTAGAGTATTGCCGTTGTGAATTTAGCTCGTGAAATTTGTGCCTGTGTAGAATCGGGGCTGTGTAGAGTATTGTCGTTGTGCATTTGGCTCGTGACAGTTGTGACTGTGTAGAATCGGGGCTGTGTAGAATTGGGGTTGTGTCGAATTGAGGCATGTGTCGAGTTGGCGATGTGTCGAGTTGGTGATGTGTATAGTTGCTGTTGTGTTGAATCGAGGCATGTGTCGAATTGCCGTTGTGTAGAGTTGGTGGTGTTGAGTCGGTGATGAGTAGAATCGGGTTCTGTAGAAACGACGTATTGCCGGTAAGTCCAGAGTAGTCAGGAAAAAAAATGTAATTGATTATTGACCGTTTATTTTGTTTACAACGAGTGTCATTATTTTTGTAAAAAAAAATCTACAGAAAACAAAAACAATCATAAATATAAAGAAAAAAAATATAATGATAAAAAAAAAAGATGAATTTTGCCAAATTATCAACTTTTACAAATGAATAGCAAAACATATCCCTAACCAAGAATCTTTAGTGAATTTGGAATGACGCCGCTTCACACTCGACGCTAGAGTGATTCAACGGCATAGCGAAACATGTGGCGCTAGTATCGATGCGCGAGAATACAATTAAGGATGTATTACTCTGTATTCCCAACCAAACGCTTAATACAATAAAAATTTCACTTCTTTGCAATACAGAATTAAAAACCTTGCATAGTGCTTCCTCATTCTTTTTCGCTTTTTGCAAAGCCGCCTCTATGAGGAAGTTACTTTATTTTATCTTTGGCTTCCTCATAGAGGAAGTTTTGCGCAAGATGAAAATTATTTACGAAGCTGATAATTTCTAACGTTTTACACAATTCAGAGGGACACCAAAAATTTAAAAAAAAATAAAAATCACGTAAAATTCGAACCGTTTTACCGATCATCACCAAATTTGATACGTAGCAGGGCTGAATATTATTTTTCCTGTGTAGAAAATTTCAGTCGATTAGTTGAATTTTTACTTGAATTAGAGCAAAAAGAAAATTTTTCGAGAAATTCAAAATCTCATAAAAATCGAACCGCTTTACCGATTTGGCCCAAATTCAATACCAAAGGTCGTATCACTTTGTTCAATTTTAATACGAAGTTTCAGCCGGATAGCTAAAAATTCGTTCGAGCTAGAGCATTTACGTACTTTTTTTTAAATTTTAAAATCCTTATAAGAATGAAATGCGTTAAGCGATTTTTGTAAAATTTATACCAATTGAAGGTTAGCCAGTACTGTACATGATGTTTAAATTTTAGCTGATTCGGTCAAATACTTTATAAGTTACAGTTATATGAATTTTTGGCCTTTCATCTCACACACACACATACATACATCCGGACAAATTTTTCTAATCCACTTTTCTCGACGTTTCAGACCATTTTAAACGTATTGACATGAAAAACTCGAAAATAAAAATTTTCATGAAAAGAAAGCTTCCTCTATGAGGAAGCAAAAACTGATTTAAATGGAACAGACAACTTGAGAGGGAAAATTTCATAACATTCCCTCCCTAGGAAGAAAAGTGTGTCCCTCGGACGGAAAGTAACTCCCTAGGGAGTAAAGTACTGACTTTCACCCCTCTCACCGGAGAGCAAAGTAAGAACTTTACGTGCAGGTGTGTAAAAAAAAATGACATACAATAAACAACATAACCATTGAGTTTATTTCACTTACTCAGTTCTTTGTTTTATTACAGGTCATAACGTAAGAACATAAAATATAAATGCACGTTCGAGATTCATAACCTTTAAAAATTGTAATTATATTTACATATACCACTGCTGAATAACAATGGTAAAGTAAGTGAAAAGATATGAACGTTAAATTGTGTAACAGGTCTTAACATAAACAATAAATATTCTATACAACTGTATAGATTTCAAGTATTCTTACCGGAAGTATTCAGTTAGTTCAGCGAGCTTACTACTAGCTAGCAGCGAGTTCACTAATTCATTCAATCGGAAGGACTGATTGCAGTAAATCCAACGTTACGTATACGTTTAAAAAAATTCGAATGTAACGCTAATAGACTTTTTTAAAAATGCTAAATAAATTTCAATTAGATTGCCTGCAGCAAAGATATATTTTATCTGCTTCCAGAAGACGCGCGAAAAAATTGATATTAATGAAGATAAGAAATCAATTGCACGACTTATTCTTCACATTATCGTTATTCGTAGAATCATTTATAAAGTCTCTTACAAGCTTACAATTACTATAATTCATCAAACAGTGCCTTTGCAATAATGACTCTAATAACATAGAAAAATGCAGAAAAAATAGCTGCAAGTTGCTGTAAAAGTTTCTATGCCAACGAATCCATAAACCGTTATCACCAACTCGTATCACATGTTATTGAGTACCCTATCGATTACTTTATATGCCCTTCAGAAATAAACGCTCTAACCCAGCAAAAGGTTCTCGAATTTATGCGGAGAAGACGTAAAAATAACTCGATGATTCTCCTACAATTGCTTATGCACTAACATGACAAAAAAAAAGCAATATCCTAATACAACTCATGCTCAATATCACATTTTCTTGCCTTTTTCTGATTCATTAAAAGAACCCGTCAGATCATTAAGCTTTTTGTAATCGCGCGCATATTTGTATGATTAAAGATATATGTATGAAATATAGAAGATTTTCGCTTGTAACGCATATATTACATACACTTCCAATACAACTTGTACATTTCACATATATCTCGTGTATAAAAATAATATTTTGTATGCATTTATTTACCTTATACGTAAATGCTCAACCGGGACCTAAATTTCGGTGTGGGGGTATCCTGCGCGAACTTGCGCGCTCAGGAAGAGACACGTGTAAGATAGTCGCCGAAGGGACCTTCGAGAAGCAATTCCACACTTTGTGCAGTTGGCAACACTGCTAGTGTTTGTGATTCTGGCGGTTGGCTCGCGACTCGTCACAACGAAAGTCGTGCTTTGAATCCTCCTGAAAGAAAAGAAGATCGCTCGCGAGTTTCCTGCTAGGCATTGTCTGCAGCATGTCATCGGTATCGTCTCCTTTGTCGCAACGTAAGTTTCACAAGAATTTGTTCGTGCAGCTTTGAAGGCCGGTGCCTGAATTGCTGCATTAAATATCCTCGAAATTAAGATCCACCGACACAAACGTCTTTGACAAATTTTCGAGAGGGAAAATCCCGAAATATTGAAAAAAAAATAATAATAATCTTTGGTGTAACGTCAGCGTTTTGTTTGTACACAATGCTGCAAATGTGACAGTTGGTGGACTACGCAGTGAGCTCATATCGCGAATATGATAACCGAGATAGTTGTTTCAACCTCTTTTCACGACAATCGTCGCGGTCAGTGCGAGATGATTCATTGAGATTGCAGCTTCGAGTATGCCATCGTTGCAAACAACTAAATTACCTAGAAGTTGCCGAAAGGCGCGGCGCGCTATCACGAGCAACAGGTTTATTGCGATAATTGATCGCTGATAAGAAAACTGCGAATTCGTCGTGCGGATTAAAACGTCTTTGCAATTCGATAGATTAACATTAGGATTCACGGATTATTGTGAAGTCTGGTTTTAAATATTTCTAAGTATTCCATTTTTAGCGGGTTTTTAAGAGGTTAGTGTGATACAAAAGTCGTGTGTTTGCATGTGTTTGTAAAGCTTGTTTTTAACTCAAGGGTTTCATTTTTTTTTGTTCGTTACGGTTGCGCGATTTTTTCAGTTTTCCCAAATAAGTTGGGAACACGATGATACAGAATATGGAACAAAATGGTTGAGAATTTATTTTTATTTATTTACACTGATTGTGACACTTGCTTTTTTTAAAATGAGGGTGTTTAGTTTGAGTTTGAGGTTTATCATTTTTTTACTTATAAAATATAATATTTTTGTCTATATTCCAAGTTTTTTTAAATTTTTTATTTTGTTGATTTGGGATGTCAATTGGATTATGTTATTTTTGGCAATTGCAATATTTTGCAACAAGAAGGTTCAATCTTTATTGAAGCCATTTATTTATACTTCCAAGATGCAATTTTCATTCTCTGCTTTTGTTTAAGTTATTCTTTTTTGTTTTGTCAAATATAGACATTCATTTGATTGTCAACATTTTCATGTTACATATTCAGTGTCACTGTTTGTTTGGGAAAAAAATTGTTGGGATTGATGTAACAATTAAAGATTTTTAATGTTCATCGATTTTTTGGACATCTTTTTTTCATAATGATTGTGCATTTTTTGTGATTTTATCTAACACTAAAATTTTAATTATCACTGTGGTAATTGGTTTGCATGGGTTTATAAAATGCATAACATCCTCTTCTCTTTCTTTCAGTTTTTCTTTGCAATTTAACAAAATAGAGATTTTCACCGTATTTCGTCCATTGTTCTACATTCAGTAGTAATTTGACATTCGTTTATCGAGTAGATAACAGACTCTAGCTCATTGATTCAGAATTTTACAGGTATGGGTATATAATTGTGTTTTTTATAAGTGTAAAATCTTGATATTTGGCTATCAATCTGATTGAGGAATTTTTTTCAGGATTTCTGAAAAAGGCTACGATGGCTACTGCCGCGACTTTACAGTCCGGTCAGCCAACAGCAAATCGTAGGATATTCAGTATCTTGCAGGGGTCTGTAAAGATTTCCCAGGTTTGTATACAGCAAAGTTGTTTCTGTTCATAAATTGTTCATTGCACTGATAACAAATGTTTTTAGGAGCTTAGAGAAATTTTAGAACCTGCTGCAGAAGCATTCTGTACAAAGTCCTATAAAACAGCAGCAAAATATTATAACTCAGCCCTGGATTCATGGACTGTAAAGGACGAGAAGGTACATTAAAAAAAAATTGCTGTTTAAAAATATTTAGCTGTTTAATACTAGTTAGCAGATTACTAGCACATGGATATATGTTTATTTTAGTTAAACAAACAGTATTTAAATATGACATAGCAAATTGAAATACTCCCTAATCACATTTAATTTTCTCATAAGAGAAAAAAAATCAAACTTTTTAATACCATAAGCAATAAACATACTGCTTATAAATGAGAAGTAAAAGACTAAATAATATAATAAATGTATGTAAATATAACACCTAAATTTTCATCCTTCCTTCATCTATGGTTGCATAACTGAGTATTGTATGGAATTGAATATATCTGAGGTGAGGAATAACACGTAAAGTCAAATTGATTGTGGGAAAAAAATGAACTAAATATGGAGTAACAGAATGTTAATATTGCAATCGATTTATGGAAGCCAATTGTCAGAAACAAAAATCGTGGAATAAAATATTTAAACATAAGAACGATTTTTTGTTAGTTGAAATTACTCTTTAAATAATTATGAAAAATTGTCATGGATATTAAGAAATGCAAGAGCTAATATGACATATTTTGCTTCCAGTATAAGCATGTAAATACATTTAAAAATATTGTTAAAATTCTTTTGTTTCAGCGTCAGAATCAGATTATAGTTCTGACAAAGTATATGTTGTGTATATGCTGGCTCGAATCTAAAGATGCTAAACATTTGTTGGACGCATTAAGAAACCTGAAGGAGCTAGAGAAAAGCTATGGCTATGAATATCCAATGTTGTACTATGCTGTAGGAAAAGCATATTTTAAGTTATATCGGTAATTATCGCGGTCAAAGTATTTTCTCATTTTGCATGCTAGCTTTGGGAAAAATTTACGAAGGATTGATTCATAGACTGCTTTGAAGATTCATTAAAGGCTTCGCTAAAGTATGATTTAATGTTTGATGTGAAATACATGCCAAGAGTCAGCTTTTATCATCTAAAAGGTATTTTTGGACGAAAATTAATATTCAATAGATAGATAGATTAAATGAATACATTTATTTGTATACACTACCACCGTCTTACATACATTTTATTTTATGTTTTTAATGAATTTTTAAATTCACTTTTCGTGTTCGTGTTTTCGGATTTCTACGTGAAAAAACTGCAAGGTGTCTACGTTATTTTATTTGCAAATGTTTCTATTATTTTTAAGCTATTTATCAGAATTTTTTCATGTTTTGTTATGCTAAATACCGACTGCACGTGATTTATCGCAACATTTTTTTATCGCTTATTTCCTGGACGCCTAATGACACTAAAAATCTCCATAATACATCATAAAGTTATTTTTTTTTTATTCCAGAATTGACTAATGACTCAGTATTTAGAACTTTCTGCAATGGTTTCCATAATGTATTCCGATATGAAAAAATGCAGATTAATTTTTTAAATGTACATATCTATGAATAATCGCGAGATTTTCACGTAAATAGTATATTATTCAAATTACAATTGAAAATAAAAACCGAATTTGTGATTTAAATAGTTTTCAAAAAAATCGAAATCCTATTGAATTAATTCACTTGGCACACCAATTGACCTTACCGCTTAGCATACATGAATTTTTACCAGTATGTACCAATAATAATGATGCCAACTTTTTCCACAGTTTTAACGAAGCAGATGAGGTACTTAAGAAGGGGTTTTCCGTCTTAAACGGTGATATGAATGTGAACGAGTATAATATACCAGGAACCAATATTGTTATTCCCGAGTCTTCGAGAGAGAAACTCGTGGTATGTGTTTTAGTCTTTCTTTCTGTATATTTGATTAGATAATTTAGTCTCACCTCGTCTACTTTTTTCTATACCGCATTTCTGGAAATGTGTTAAATTTTATACAAAAATGTAATGTAAAGTTATATATTGAATAAAATGCTTATATTGCTAAATGGCTTTGTGATCATCTTTAATGATTATCAGTGAGGATCAGTAAATATTAATATTTTCTGCTGCCATTTGACAAGTTTTTTAATACTTTTTTGGCAAATGAAAGTCAATATTTGTTAAATCTTCGATGGATAATTCTCAACATTTTTACATCACTATTTTGGCTGAATTTTGCACTAAATTTTTCTACGATTTTAGTTAAAAAGAAAATATGGAGTGATAGTTGCGATAAATTACCAAAAACAACGATTGTTTTTGTATAATAAAAATTTCTTAGACCGAACAATTTCTAAATAGTTCTTAAGTATGACAAAATAATCTTGGTCGACATACTGACAATTTCGTATTAATATGCAACTTGAATATGCGAATTTCTAATATTTGATTTTTACGAATTAGGCTGCCCTCGTAACTTTGAACGAACAATGCTCCAGTTGGCACCGTCCAGACGCAGTATGTTGTATGCCCGATTGTTCGAGTCACAGCCACAACGAGGGCATAGATAAGCATATATTTTTTGGGTGATTTTCTGAATAGTTATTTTTTATGCTTAGTTTTTTAATGATATTTACACTTACAGATTAATTTTTTTTAAAACTATTTACAGGAGCCCTACATTTAGTGGAATGGTACAAGTTAGTTGCAATAATCCAAATGTATGTATTATGAATTTTCACACAGCATGTTGGAAAGCAAAGAAGGAGCAATTATGTTCGTTGGGAAAGATGTCTGATAAGGTGAATCTTCAGTGATCTCTAAATATTTAAGCGCTGAAAGAATCTTTTACTATTATCTCTCATCACAGGACTTACTAAATTGGGAGTGTTTCACCCCGAATTGCGAGAATCAAGGGGTACGCTGTACTATTAAGAAAATTGAGATTTACGACGAAAATGCTAAATCTAAGTCTGTGAAAGAGGCTCACCCCGAGGAGGTTGTATGGCAGACTAAGCCAAATCCACCGCCGAAAGGAGCAATCCGAAAACAGGTAAAAAAAAAAGTTATGAAGAAAAATCTCAGATGAATCTTCTGAAATATCGATTAATTAAAAATTTTGCATGAGGCAATACATAACAAAAAGCATACAAAGTTGAAAACCATCCAGAAAAACATAATTCTAAAAATAGTAAGTTAAAACATAAAATACCTATCATAACTGATTCGCTTCACGCCTCTCCCCTCCATTAAAATGCGATTTCACTATGCACAAAAAATCTTAAAGCGGAAGCAAATCTTAAAGCGGAAGCATCTGTCACCGCACGAGGCAGATTCTTCTAGAATTTCTACCTCATTGCAATGAATGAACTCTGGAATGTAGTCGTTTTCAAGTTTCTGAGTTACTGTATTCTCATACAGTACTATTTTGCTTCCTCATAGAGGAAGCTTTGTTTTCATGAAATTTTTTTTTTTCGAGATTTTCATGTCAGTATGCTTAGAATCACCTAAAACGTCGAGAAAAGTGGTTTAGAAAAAATGTCCGTATGTATGTATGTATGTGTGTGTGTGTGTGTGTGTGTGTGTGTGTGTGTGTGTGTGTGTGTGTGTGTGTGTGTGTGTGTGTGTGTGTGTGTGTGTGTGTGTGTGTGTGTGTGTGTGTGTGTGTGTGTGTGTGTGTGTGTGTGTGTGTGTGTGTGTGTGTGTGTGTGTGTGTGTGTGTGTGTGTGTGTGTGTGTGTGTGTGTGTGTGTGTGTGTGTGTGTGTGTGTGTGTGTGTGTGTGTGTGTGTGTGTGTGTGTGTGTGTGTGTGTGTGTGTGTGTGTGTGTGTGTGTGTGTGTGTGTGTGTGTGTGTGTGTGTGTGTGTGTGTGTGTGTGTGTGTGTGTGTGTGTGTGTGTGTGTGTGTGTGTGTGTGTGTGTGTGTGTGTGTGTGTGTGTGTGTGTGTGTGTGTGTGTGTGTGTGTGTGTGTGTGTGTGTGTGTGTGTGTGTGTGTGTGTGTGTGTGTGTGTGTGTGTGTGTGTGTGTGTGTGTGTGTGTGTGTGTGTGTGTGTGTGTGTGTGTGTGTGTGTGTGTGTGTGTGTGTGTGTGTGTGTGTGTGTGTGTGTGTGTGTGTGTGTGTGTGTGTGTGTGTGTGTGTGTGTGTGTGTGTGTGTGTGTGTGTGTGTGTGTGTGTGTGTGTGTGTGTGTGTGTGTGTGTGTGTGTGTGTGTGTGTGTGTGTGTGTGTGTGTGTGTGTGCTGGGCTTCGAAAATTCAATCTCCTCTCACTCGGTAACCGTTCGAGCGATCCGGCTCAAATTTGGCACGCAAGTAGAGTAGCTGCCCCTCTTTGAATGTTGTGATTTTTGCCAAAATATGTGAAGTCATTAAGATTTTATGTTGATTTTAATTTGTTGAAAAAAGGGCGTGGTCGCTCTAACTTTCGTAAAAGTTCGCCGATTTGGCTAAATAGTTCTTCATAACTGAAGATACGTTCAATGTTGTATGGTATTGAATTTCGACGAAATCGGTAAAGCGGTTCGGATTTTATAGAATTTTGAATTTTTCGAAAAAAATAGATTTTGATCTAAATTACGTCGAATTTCAACAATTGAACAGAAATTTTGTACAGACGAAAAATAACATTCAGAAATGCCATGTACCAAATTTGGTGATGATCGGTAAAGTCGTTCGGATTTTACACCATTTTTCATTTTAAAAAAAATGTAGATTTTCGCTATAACTTCCGGAAAAGTTGAGAAAGTACGACAAAAATTTGTATCTAATCAAAATTAGATGTAACGGTGTTTGCAGAGGTGATTTATAGCTGTATAAAACACCTCTGCAAAAGAGACACAAGGTATAAAAAAAAAGATGCAAAGTAGAACCTTGCACATTGCTTCCTCATTATTTTTCGCTTTTTACAAAGCTTCCTCTATGAGGAAGCCAAAATTGAATAACATACTGCTTCCTCACAGAGGGAGCTTTGTAAAAAGCGAAAAATAATGAGGAAGCAATGTGCAAGGTTCTACTTTGCATCTTTTATATACTTACATGAAAATTCTGTGTATTTATCTTCTATTTTCTGCATTTTACTTTATCAGCAACACCAGACTCCAAAAGTTAAAGTTCCATCAGCGGAATCTCGACCGGCACCGTATGAGCGCCAAGCCCGTCCGCATACAGTTCCAAACAATGTTCCAACGCATAACAACACATTGACGCACCGAGCAAAAATTGAGGAAAATGAGGAGGACGACGACATACACGACGAACAGTAAGCTTAATAACTATTGTAGATTCATTTTCTGCGGCAATTTTCGGCCGTAGGGAAAATATAAAGGACTTTTACTTATAACGTTTCGATTCACATCGAAGTCCTCTTCAAAAATGCATGTTCTTCTTAATCGTATTCAAAGATAAATAAGAATGTCGAAGAGGTTGGTTGTCTGCATATACGTATATTGCCTTAACTTCTTAAACGCCTAACTTTTAAATTTATAATATTAATGATGTATAGCCTTACATTTTTAATCATTGACGTTCACAAAACAACACGAAGTTTCATTTGTCTAATCTAGTTGTAACTTATTGATATTTCCAGAAGGAAATAAAATTTTTGTTTATGTCTTGTATTCTTCACTTAACAAAAGGATATCAACATTTCTTAGGTTTAGGCCTTTTTAAAAATAAATATGAGGGTAGGTATCAAAAGACACCAATGATTGATTCTTATTTGTCTTCGAATACGATCAAGAGAAATATAGTTTTCTGAACAGGATTCCGATGTGAGTCGAAACGTAAAAGTAAAAGTCTTTTTTATTTTCCCTACGACCGAACATTGCCGCAGAAAATGAATTCACAATTCTAAAAATCGGTCACGACTATATCAACTTACTCTTAATAACTATTGCAACGACAAAAAACAATATGTTTAAATTATAATTGTTCATAACAATTTCCAGGGCTCTAAAAGCAAGCATTGAAAAGCTTCAAGAACTCAGAGCAAATAATTTTGGAATCAAAGACGATGAAATCGTAAGTATAACTTGGATTTGAATACGAAATTTCTGCATCTCATTCACTGGGAGTATTCTAATTATAGTATTATATGGCCGTGGCATTCTTAACTTTGCTTGTTCACTTTGAACATTTTTTACAGTGGCGGCCAGATTTACAAATGTATGGTAACGAATATATGTTGTCAACTGCAGAATTGATACCCGATCCAGATTTTAGTTACTCAGGCGTCGAGGAAGCAGACTTAATGAGTTTTTTCTTCTCGTATGTATTCCGTGAAAGTTCCTTCGTATCTTTGTGTCCACAATGCATTGAAAAATATAATTGAAACACTATTTTTCTTGATATTTCAGATACTTCTTCGAATACATATCTGCAAATGGCCCCGTAAAACTAGATGACCTCGACGAAAAGTGGAACGAAGCGCAGAAAGAAATGAACGTTAATAGCGATGCTGTTCTTAAACACTATTTAGGTATTATAACTGTGTAAATTTGAAAATCAATTCGATTTTTTGTAATGATATTTTTAATAATTTCCACTTTTTAAATATGTTTTCATAGATATTTCCGAGTTTTTACTACAATCTGTTAAATTTGCTGTTATTGGCGATTACATATGCGTGGCGGGGAAACTTCCCGAAGCTTACGAACTAGCGAAAAACGATACTTGCGAGATTCTGCGATTTTTCATGGAAAACGATATAGATCAGCGTTCTAACAGCTCATCTGTTGACGGTACGTGTAAACAGATTTGTTTTATCACAATTCGACGTCACAACAACGTGTGAAAAATGCCATACACTTGATTACTCCCAACAGTATCTAAATCGCGCACAGAAATTCCCAACACTTAATATAAAACTTATAGAAATATCAATCTGTGAAGTCTTCCCTTATTTCATATAAAAATAAACTTCAAATGTTTATATTGTCCCGTAAATAGAATAAATTCATGAAATATTGTATTTTTTTAATTTTGTGATAATATAAAAGTAAACTCGACATTATTTCTGTATTTCAGACGAGGCAGCATTCGATGCCATTATAAATCAGGAAAAAAACAACAATTCATTGCCGTATTCTCCACTCTCGGTCGACGATACAGTGATTGCCCAAGAATCTAGTGTTATTTCGAACCCGGCATCAGATATCCATAACAAAAAAGAGAAGAAAAGTATCAACGATCTTAAGGCCACACATGTTGTAGCGTCTAGTCCACCCTCGACTCCCAAAACATCAAAAATCAAATCATTGTCCAAATCCGCTAGCACGTCTCAAGAGAACGGCAAAATTACTGCACCCGAAATTATTGAAGCTTCTAAAACTATAGAGGAGAAAAAACTAATCCTTCCGAGTGAAACTCCAGCTGCGGATAACGTAACAGTGGAGAGTCCGAACAGAAAATCGGAAAAACGGCCTTATTCGCCGGATTCGCGAGCGGCTGCAATCGATGATGAAAAGTCCGAGCCTAGCATTAAAAAACCATCCGAAAATCGGGACGAATCATCTACCAAAGTGATAAACGGAATTCACAACCCTGACGGGAAGGAGGACTTCGTATTTCCACCATTGAAATCAAGTTTCTCCTTTGAGAAGTTTACGCAATTGATTGAACCGAAATTCAACTTTGCGAAGGGATCTAAATCAACCAACGACCTGCGGGCTGCAGTCGCTTCGCTCGCTGATAATCATAACTTGTTCGTAAGTACAATTCCGAATTTTTCTAATACAATTTTAATTGCTTGTGCTGTTGAAATTCCTTTTATGTCCATCGTTATTCCCTGGCCTTCAGTGATTGTACCAGTGAAGTACATCAAAATTTGTAATTTCGCGATTGCTAGTATTTTTATTTTACATTTTACAAGTGCAAATAACATCTATGAGTACAAAAATTGGGTGAGATTGTGATCAACAAAAGTAAGTAGTGAGAGATGATTTGACAGAATATGTATACAGGATGAATGTATCACACAAGTATCCTATTGTGGCATAAATAATACAGTGGATTGATAAGTTGTACTCTGTTAATTGAAGTTTCGGGTTATCGATATAATCAATTAGCCACCTTTTTATGAAAATGATGACATCGTAGTTGGCAGTATTATGACGAGTGCTATCCGAAGTCTATCAGCTTTGTTCTGAAGTCACGAACATTTTGTTTTTAGTCGTTGTTAGCGTAGATCTTTAATTTATAGATCCTTTCAATCTTCAATTATTTCAATCTCCGTTTTGCGCTGCAAACAAACGCGAATCAGTTAAGTTCTTTCACGAATAACGGTTAGTTTTTTTTCCAGGGATAGAAATCACCTGTTGGTAAATCGTTAAAGCAGTTAATCACTAATAGACCGAAGTCAAAAGAATAATTCGTATAACTTTCGAGTTATTTTAAACCTGGTAAATAAAAAAACCAATCGTTAATAAAAACTTATTTGCGTTGCACTTTTGAATTGCTACTGATATTAAAGATATCACAAAGACCAAACAGTACTCGGAAAAAAAAGAATAGTCGTTAATTTGATGCATTTTTTTCGAATGCCAGGCTCTTTATGAACAAAACAGGAAAAATTTGATAACGGAGCTTATATTACGCAGTATTTATTGCAATACTGTCGGAATAAGCGAAAATCCGCAAACCAAAATGCAAAATTGTTTCTGCAAGTAATTTCGTAAATTTATATTGTAAAATTAAAGATTATTAAGCTCTGAACATTTTTCTATTCGCATTAACTAAGGAGGCAACTAATGTTGAACAATATTTGCTAATTTTACAACTCTGCGAACGTTTAAATTCTATTCTGCTAGCGGCCGTGTTATTGAAAAATGCCGACGGTACTTTACGCAATATTTGGCAAAAATGGTTTGCAGAAGTTTGTTTCACAACAAAACGTTATCTGAAGATTCACCTTCAAAATTCGCTACGACAGCGCTAATACAGGCTCAACATTTCATTGCATTTTGCTGTAATGTTCAAGCGAATAATTCTACTGGATGTTCCGTCGTTCCAAATATGATGACGCTCATTCATTAAACGTTCACAGCAATACATGCTTAGGTTTTGCAGTGTGTAAACGTGCTATGGAACGAATAGTGAGGTTATGTTATCAGTTTGGGAAAACCCAGAGGAAGCAAGAGCGGCAGTAGAGAGCAAAAGATTGAAGTTTAAGTGTAATTAATGCAAACATTGTGCGGTAAATAGCGTTTGAATTTTCGTATATTTTATATTAAGTATTTTCTTATCGACGGTATATTATTTTTATACTCTCGAGTTAGTAGATTTCACGCAATCCCCGGATATGTGAGCTGATACATCTTTTCCTAAACAAAGCTTTATGGGAAAGGACGAACCGCAAACTTTGACTGCAATTACATTTTAACCAATCGGGTCCAGATGCGTGTTTGGCTCGTAATCGTTACCGAAAATCGTACTACTTATTGCGATAAAAAAACGAATCCAAGAGTAAAGTAAAAGTTATTTATTTATCAATTACCTTAAAAATACCATACGAATAAATTCATTGCATTGCATTTTTATATAAAAAATTCATGCAATCTCTTGTATTTTTGTAATCTTGTTTAGACCTTGCAGTTGTAAAAATTATTTTCATAATATTCGTTATTCGCTAAAAACCACTCGATAGTAAATCGGCAAAAATTCTATTCTAATGAAATATTCTTAATAGATATTCTGGATTGCATTTCTTAAATAAACCAATTAATGAAAGTCGGAGAAATTTTATGGAACTATAGTGTCGCGACTGTAATTATGCCTTGTTAAAAAAGTCTGATAAAAACCGATAAGAATGGACGAAAACCGCATAGATTCAGATAGGATCCTATCTGTTACTATGCGGGGTTTTTCCATTTCCATCAGTATATGACGCACTTTTTCAATAGAGTTATCTTCTATAGAACGTGAAATTTCCGGTCTCGTAGATTAGTAACGTAAACGTGTCACAATTGATGGATACTTAACAACGAGAATCCAATGATTGGACATACATTAAAATATCCTTTTTCCCTCTCTTCCATACACAGTGCGGCCAGCCATTGAGACATTTACCTTATATTTTTTACTTTTTTTTTTCATTCGATGTCAATCTGTGGACCTTCGGTTTCTCGAGAGATAATTTGTATCGCGTAGTGTTTACATTGAAAGCTTATGTGTATAACCTCCGTACCGAGACCAGGACTAGACAACGTCACCACCTGTTACACCCGATATTTGTCTACTGCAATTAGTTCTATTTGCAAATGATACTTTAATCAATTATCATTTGCAAGATCAATTATAATTTTCTATCACATCCGCACCATTTGTCTTAGCGATTTTTGTGAAGTGGTAGGTTTTTTTTTTTTAAATCCTCTACTAAGAACGTATGTCACACTTATGCCGGCTAGATTTGAGCCGTATTATTTGTTATTTTTACCCGCTAGGTAAAAAATGTTTAAAAAAAATGCGTAATTTTTAATGTTGTCGCTGTCTTTAGAAGAAATTTTCTCCTTTGACCACTACTTTTGTCCAAAATTGTTTAATTACTAGTTATTCAACATTTATCGTGCGTCTGTAATGTATGTATCATCTTGTAATTCGATTGATGACGACATTTTTTTTATTCCGTTTGGTGCACCGAATTTACGAGAATTTCTTTTGCGTATCATTATTGCTATAAAACATGAGTCATCGATCTGTTATGGTTTGAATCCCGAGTGTCTGACGAATTTCCGGGCTAGTTGAGTCGACGTCATACAATGATAACAGAATTGCTTTTAAAAAAACAGCAAAGAGTGTACTCGTGTACTGTTTTTGCTATTAGTGACTCAATTAGTTAGAATTTCGGAACTCTATCAATAACTAATCAAGAACTTAGCTTAATTAGTAAAATTTTTAAAAGTAATTTATTTGAAGTAGGAATAAATTAATTTAAATTTGAATTTAACTTAAGAATTAAGTTATTAATAAAATTTTTATAAGAATTTATTTAATTTTTGAAGTAAAATTAAATTTAAGTATTGAATTTTATACAAATCTTAATTAGTAAAAATTTCTAAAAGTAATTTATTTGGAGTAGGAATAAATTATTTAAATTAAAATTTAATTTAAAAATTAAGTTATTGATAAAAATTTTATAAGAATTTATTTAATTTTTGAAGTAAAATTAAATTTAAGTATTGAATTTTATACAAATCTTAATTAGTAAAAATTTTTAAAAGAATTTATTTGAAGTAGGGATAAATTATTTAAATTAAAATTTAACTTAAAAATTAAGTTATTAGTAACATTTTTGTAAGGATTTAATTTAATTTTTGAGGTAAAATTAAATTTAAAGCTTAGCTTTTTAAATTTCTAACAGAATTTAAAAATTCGTGTTTAGTACACTAAACTTGGTTTTGCAACTACCAGAATCAATAGTTTTGTGTCTCCCTTGTAAAAATAGAGCTGTACTGTACAAGTATGGTATAAATTAACCTCAGTCTTATCTTGAACAGATAGCAATCTTTAGAACGCACAAACCGAAGTTCGAAGCTAGAATCCTGGAAAGTAGTGTCTGTCAGTATTGAATTATTTCCGAAGCTACTATAAATTATCAGGAGGTGCATAACCGCGTCAATACCACGTGTCTCAAGGTGAAGGACTTAGAAAATCGATTTGTTTCGATGCAATACGTGGCGTTTTCTCAATAGACAACAGGATGTCTGGCCCGTGTCCCCGCACCGAACCTTCGAAACCACATTTAAAATGGAATGTATCAACGTCTAACAACAAAATGTCTAACTGAATTTTTTTTTATTAGATGAATAATTCCGGCGAGCCTGACGATCGAAGTCTCGATACGAGAAAAAGACCTTTTATAACGCCACATCGAAGAATTGAGGCCAATCCTTCCAAACCAGAATACGAAAAAGTCTCCGATTCTCATGAATTTTTAAATAAAATATTCGAGAACTTGACCGCCGAATTGATAGAGCACAAAGGAGAGAGGCTACTTTTGGAATCCGAGCTCGAGTAAGAATTTCAATAATATTATTGAGTTTTATATCTTATTAATGTGGCGTCGATGTTTCAATTTTCTTGATTGACTTTACAGACATGAAAAGAAAGCACATGCAGCGATGCGAGTAAGAATGTTACAAAAAAGTTTACACAGTCAATATGCTTACGATCACAGTACGATTACAATGTGAGTATTACTTTTTTATTTGCATCTTGAAAAAGTTTTGTAACTGACGCAACATCAACGATTCGGTATTCTCGTGACCGATGAAGAACAGACAATTTACTACGATTACACAGATTAAGAGTGTATTATGCTACAAGGAAGGGAAGTACGTGATTTTCGCCAAAGGTGAAGTTTATTGCTTGAACGAAGCGAGGGCAGAAATCAACCGAGGTGAAAAGCGCGATACTTCCCGTGTAACATACGATACTTTTTTTTCCGATTTCGCTAAAAAATAGCCGCTTCCCGTGGTTGCAATAAGGTTGTAACAATTCTTCATTTTTAATCAATGACGAGTACACACGTCCACTACGGTTTTCATTACTTCCGCCGACCGGAAATGAGTGTTTTACGTCGCTAGGCAGTAATGGTTAGGCATGCGTATAGGTCAAAGGTTAAAAACAATCAATTTCCTACCCGTGTTATGCGCACAAAATGCGTTAGTTCTAGCGAAATGGGGGGAAAAATCACTTTCGGTTTTAATCACGCAGTATCGTTAAATTTACTTCCGATACTTTTCTAAAAAGTATGATTTTATTAATTGCTACTATTCGACGTAAGTAAAGGTACCAATATTCCTTGCAGCACTCTTGAAAAACAACATTTCGTCTAGCACGAGGGGGGTAAAACACAGCGGCCTGAGCGAAATTGTTATGAAAAATAATAACAAAAAGTTATTGAATAAGCTGTTTTTTCTGTCGCCGTTGATACATAAATTTTTGGAAAAAAGCGGTTATGCTCATTTTTTCAAAAATGGAGCTGAATATTTGGCATTATATTATTTTTTTCGGTTAAACGTAAATTATGTCTCAGTATTATGATGTGTGAAGAGTAAAAAGTTGTTGGGTGGCGTTGACATTGCTGGATATAGATAATGTTATAGGGATAGAGGGAGAAATGAACATTGCGCGACAAGTACGGTAAAAAAAATTTTAAACCGCATTCTCCACGTCATTCGAAGTACAAATACATTTAAATAAATTTCGTCGACGGTTAGAACAAGAAAATATGATAGTGATAAATATAAACACACTACCTCAGACCTCCTACGTTACACCCAACAACACCTCTATCAACCCCCTAAACCACCCGCCTGGTGTGCTAAAAAGCGGCAAAACGGTGGGTACCACCGTTTTACAGCTTATGCTAGAAAAAACGTTGGTACCTTTACTGACGTAAAATATGATTTGGTTCATTACTACTTTTCGACGTAAAATATCTTCTTTCTTTAAACTACCTTAACATCGTAATCTTACTGTACGATAGCCCAATAAACAATAAAAAAAAATATGTAGGAAAATAGAAGAGTGCCGCAAGAATATCGAGGTCTGCGCTGGCATTCAGTCGATGCTAAAGAATTCAATATGCCAAAATTTGCCGAACTACGGAGCGGAATGGACGAAAGTAATGACGGAGCTTGAGCAAATATCCAAAAATCATGAGGTATACCAATTAACTTACGAACTACTTAATCTTTCACTCCTTTAAATTACCACCAAAAAAGGTGACCATTTTTATTTTATCGCCAACAGAAAAAATTCAACGAAATACACGAACAGCTTTATACAACGAAAGAACCGGAAAAGCTCGAAGAAGTAAATCTCCAGCTGGAACCATTGCCAGTCATGCCTCAGACCAAATTAATCGACGTTATGCAAGTGGCTTTTGATCTCTATCGATCACACCATATGAGAGAATTCCAACGAATGCAAGTTTCGATTCCTTCGGCGTCTACGCCAGCGATTCGTCCTCCTCAATCCCAATCCAAGCAGCAGTCTCCACCGATGATAAGTACTTCACAGCCCTGGCAATCAAATTTACCAGATTACTATGCTGGCCACCAGCTGATTCATGGTTTAGCCTATCAACAAAATGGTATGCGTAACCTCCCATCGCAAAACGTTTATATGCCTTCTCAACGAAATTCCGCAAATTCCGTTCCACCACATCTTCAAGTATTCCGAAATGTTCCACCGCCGACGCAGAATTTTCAATATTATCCAAGCCCATACACGGGCATTCCGTACCCACCGGTTAATCCTTCTGTGCCTCAGGTGCAACAAATTTCTTCCGCAGCTGTGCAAAAGCAAGTTTTTAATGCTTCGCAGCAGTCAGCTTCCGAATCTTCGCGGCAAAACGTCTCGCCGGCTCTAATTAATTCCTCATCCGCCCATCAAATAGCCTCGCCCGTCCATCAAATAACCAGACCTCTGCCTGAAAGGACTCCATCACCAAATTTCTTGACTCCTGAGCGTCCAAAACCGAATTCTTTAATTCAGGCTCCGTCTCCACTCCTTTCTGACAATGTGGCCAACACCGTAGATGCTTTCAATCAATTATTTGCGAAATTTAAGAAAGGATCTTCGAGCTCCGTAACTCCAGAATTACCAACAGTTTCGTCGCCTAACGTGCGGTCCTCGACGCCTGTGCTAACAAATTCGACTTCAGTCGCAAATGAACAAAATTTCGAGCGATCAACGACTGCAAACCCGCAACGAGCAAATTCTGTTCCTGAAATACCAAAGATTTTCACTTGGCAAGAAGGCATCGCGACGATGGTGCAGAAAACCAAGGATGGTCAAGAAACCAAGGAAAATATTACAGAACCGGAGAGTTGCGTTGAGCAATTTAAACAGTTAGATTTAAACAAGAAGGATCAACCCTTTGTTGCGCCGGTAAATAATGGCGCTAAGAAGAAGAAGCAGAATTTGAATAGTAACATTCTGCAAGCACCGCCGCTTTTTAGAGATGAACCCCAAGTTAATACTCAAAATAACATCGATAGACACGTAGCAGAGGATCTGCTGGATTTTGCTATGGTCTCCAAGTCTGAAACTGTTTTCAAAGGTAATGAAAAGAGGAAAGACACGGCTGCGGTTATTAAAGCTTCGAACGTAGCACCGAAAGAAGCCAAGCCACACCAAAAATCTGTGCACAGTATGGATAAACTGCTGAAGAGGATGAGAAAGCAGTACGCCGGAGTTTTGGAGTGAGTAGGAAAGAAAAATTGTTTTAAATAATTTACAAGAATTTTTAAATGTTTTTCATCTAGAGGTTGAGGGTGTACAAATACGTTTTGAACGAAATTTTTCTTTGGCATATAATTCGAGTGCTACACGATATACCAAAAGGCTAATAAAAAACATTGTTAATCAATTAAAACAAAATAGTCTAACATACCTTTGGGAAACATAATTTTTTAACAAAATTAATTCTCAATTTTTCGAATACGTACGATTTTTTAAACCATTCAGGTATGAAAATATTTCAAACACTTTTTCATTCAATGAACATGAATGGAAGAATTAAATTCAATGGTTCAAATAGCGTGGATATGTTTTGCAGATTGGATTTGCTTAAGGGTGTCGAATTCGTGCGCAAAAAGCACAATAACTCGCTGTCGGGAGTTCCGATATCGGAAATTATTTGCGAAGCGGACAAGTACATCCTTGATCGCCAACGGAAACGTAAGTAATCTCCACCTTGAGGAACGTCAGAAAAATGTGAACAAACTTAGTGATTTTCAGTAACTATTTATACTGCATATGTAAAATGGGTCATTCTAGTGTTTGCGGAAGCTTAAAATCAGAATAAAGTTTTCATATACGGATTTTTATTATGACGACTCTACATTGCATATAAGAAGACGATTCGAATGAGAGAAATATATAGGTGACATTAGCGCAGTGGTTAGCACTCTTACTATTTTTTCTTTTTTTCTTTCTTCGAGAATTTATTAGACCATCCGCACTACCTACATACACCTTCCATACTCTGACCTTTTCGATCGTTACTTTATAATAAAAAATGGCATTAAATTTGTCAGAATTTTTCAAGTTCATAAAATTTGAAGGCAATTTGTCACAATTACACAAGCTAATTAATTTTGGTATGTTTAAATTAATTCAACATATGTAAATGATTCTTTAATAGTCAACGCCAGAACCTAAATATTCTAGTTTACGATTTCAATTACTCTCTGTCACATACATTCGTTAGAATCACAGGAAAACGGATACCAGTAGACACTTAAAATATGTAAAGAAATTTTTTCATACTTGTCATAATACAAATAATAATATATTTCAGAATTGTGCGGATACGTAAAGCGTATGCCGTATCAGTATTGCGGTACATCGAATGCAACCGACCGCTCTGCCTGGATGCCAATGGTGGAAGAAGAACGCAAAAAATTGTTTTCGGTTTCATCCACAAATTCCGGTACAGCTACTTCCAACAATGTTCATTTCTTTTTTTTTTGTATCTAGAAAGAACTGTTGGTTTATCAATTTACATCAAATTTTAGCGAGTTCACTAAAAAAGGAGTCGCAGAATTTGTCATCTTCAAAGAAAAAGTGGGAGCCAGTAGTTCAAAACGACGGGTGGCAGAAGACAACTCTAGAATCCGACTGCAGTATTTGTTTAGACACAATGCGTACACCGCGTCTTGTACTCTGGACGCTCCCCTGCCAACATACGTTCCACAAAAAGGTAAGTAACATTAGAGTTTTTAAATTTAATGAATTGATGCGCTAAATTTAACATTTTTGAAAAATATTATTAATCGCCAAGTATTGCAGTAACTTGTGCTCAAAATTATGAGTTTTTACTTTATCTGGTGATATATTCTGCCAGTTCCTATTTGATCGGAATAAAAATATTAACAGCTGAGAAGACGTACTTACTAAACAGTTTGAAATAAATTTAAAAATAGATTTACATTAGATTTCAGTACGGTCAAAGTAGCAAGTGGAATGTGCAAGTTTTTTTTCATGAAATTTTTTTTTTTTTTTTTCAAGATTTTCATGTCAGGTTAAAAATCTTCGATTCTTACACAAATTTCATAAACATATTTCCATACGCCCGTGGGCCAACGGTACTATATAATTAGTTAGCTCAGCCAATAAATCACTGCCTTCGAATTTATAATGTTGGCATATTAGTTTACACTGAGTCCTATGGTACACACGGATTGTAATATTTTCATTGAAACTGACCGACTGTTTTTACAATGTCACTTGAATCATTGAAATCTCCGCAACAAATTAGAGGTTTTGTTCTTATCCGCATCTACCCATGTTAAGTCTTTCAACTTCGGATTTAGTTTTATACATTATTTTTATCACTTAAAAAATGTAGTATTTGTAATTTAATAATTAATTAATTGAAATAATTAAATAATTTATGACCATACTATCGTGAATGCAGAAATTTGAAGTAAGTCTTGCTCAGAATTACGGAGTTCTACATTTATGTAGCGATTTTCTTCGCCAGTATCTGTTCAAGGAGGCATCTACGGGCCATGCTAGACAATCAACGCACTATTATAAATTTTCATATACTGACAAAAAAAACTGGTGCATATTGTTTTACAATTTACCTTTAGTTATTACTGAGTAGGGTGTTGACCTAACATGTAATTTCCGTATATTTTATTTTTATCAATGTCTGGTAGCAACTTCCAAACTTTATCCAATCTGGTTCAGTCTCCATCTATTTTTTCTTCTGAATGATGTAAATTTTGTTGATTGGTGCCCGATCAAAATTGTAATGTAATTCGATTGGCAAAAACACTTATCGAAGAATACGCATAGTAATTAAATAATGCACATTTGAACTTTGGTAGCGACCTCTAAATATTTTTTTTACATGTCTCAGTTTTTTGGAGAATTTTTTTTCGGTGTTCCCCATAAAATTTTAACGTGTCCGGACGAAAAAAAAATAAAAATAAAAGGCAAATGTAGGCCATCCTAAGATACATGCATTACTTTCAGCGAGTCTAGATAAATTCGTCGAAAACAAACAGTCGAAGTTCTACCTTTGAAAGATTGCAAATGACTTTAGAATCTTAAAGTAATTAGTTGATAAGCGGTCGAGAGTGATGATAAATGTGGCACAGTTAGAATCTTAAAGTCATTCATGAAATTAATTATTCCCTTTTTTCAGTGTATCAAGGATTGGCATGTAGTCGAAAAAACATGTCCAAATTGCCGCAAGCACTCCACAATTGACGACGAATATCCTCCGCTGCCGTTGGGTTGACACTGACGAGCTGCTCGTGAATGCAGGCGATAAATGTATTACTCACGCCTACGACTTTCAGTTCTCTTTTTTTACTCTCTTTTAAACTTCCGTAAGATACAAGTTTCTTTTGTGATTTATTATATTTTGATGAAATTGTTAGTGAAAATAACCATTTGTTCAGTAGACATAAGCTATTAATTGATATCATAGATTAGTTTAGAAGAACAGAGCCAGCACGTTACATAATTGACGGATGTAAAACCGCGACGTGACTAGATAGACACGGTAAGCTAGTCAATAAGACCTCCGTGAAAAGCTGTGTCGGTCAGATAAACGCAACAGCCTATTACTAACTTCGATAAATCGTTGAAAGGACGAAAGGTACTCCAAAGCAAGCACTATTTTTGGATTTTCTATTTTCAGACAGTTATAAAAAATGTTATTGAATATTTGTACGATTACTCAGGTTTACGAGTAGTAAAGATTTTATCATTTTTTTTTCTTTTCATTAACACCACCAGAAGCTAACGGAAAAACTTGGCGTTAGCGATTCGACGTGGTGCCACCAGCCTGGCGGTATGAAAAGCATCTCACCGGGCCCTAAATAGCACATCAAACCTTTTGCTTTCTTAAATTCTGGCCATTTTTCGTAGTCCGGATTAACGGGATCAACTTGCGCTGTGTTAGATAATAATCTCGTTTCGTACGAATACAGATTTTTCCTCTCGTCCGGAGGATACAGTATCACTCGTTTGCATCCGAATACCTGGAGAGAAAAATTTAGTTTAAAATGTTTTTATAACTAATGAACATAGTTACGTATGATAAAGTTTCATATTTTTGTGCTATTACGTTTTTGCTTCTTCTGTTTGATATGGAAAATGACGGGATGGCGTCATGACGCATATTAAAAATAAAAAATTCTGATTTTTATTCGAATTTTCTACGCAACTGCATTTTTTTATTCAACCCTTGACGTGCATTAACGTGTTTAAAATACACAATGAAATATTTTTAAAAATTCCTGTATGTAAAGGATGATTTAACGGCGAATTAACATCTACATATTTGTCAGCCTAGGACGTACTTTTAGATCCTAGGACGTAAAAGTACGGCGTTCTGTTCGCTCATTGGTTAACGGACAGCTGCAGGTAAAATTGGAACTACTTTACGCTTCGTGGCAGCACCAAGCAGTAGTGCTAGTCAGTAGAACTATAGTCAGCTCAATAATATTCGTCAACGACGTTTAGTACAGAGAAATTTACAACAATTGACGTTTTTATCTTAAATTTGTGCAGTTCCGTTTTTTTAAACTTCATAATTTTATATGTTTTTCTGTGGAGGAAGGCGTCAACCTCCCCGACTTCCCTCCTCCGCCTTGCCTCGGCGCGAAAATTTGTTCTCTTCATTGCGCCCTTTACATACGGGATGAAAAAGTACTATAATAGTACTTTATTTCACTCAGTGCGTAGAACGCGGATTTACGCACGCTTCGCGTGCATTAAACGTCGTTTACACACCTCGTAAAATAAAATTTTGTACGATACTCATGCGAAAAACGTTTTCTTAACTCGTGTGATTGCAACACTCGCCTTCGGCTCGTGCTGCAAATTCACACTTCAGAAAAAGTTTTTTCACACTCGTATCGTAATGTACTATTGCGATACAAGGGCGAGAAAGCGATCATTATACGCAGGTTGGGAAGTTGATCGCACGAGCTCCATGAGTATCACAGCAGCACGAGCCGAAGGCGAGTGCTGTCTGTGGTACGAGTGCGGCGAGTGCGATCAACTTCACAACCGTCGTATGATGATCGCTCTCTCGCTTTGTATCGCATAATACTTTTTGTAACAAATGCATGAGAAGTGCTACCAAGTGTAATGTCGCGCGCGTGCGAGAAGTGATTCCCGTGCGAGAAGTAAAATAGCATCGATGGCCGTAAAGCGCCACTTACGCCATGCGCGCACAGTATTTTCGATACGGTTATCGTATTTTCGACACGGTTATCGTATTTTCGATACGGTTAGCGTATTTTCGATACGGTTAGCGTATTTTCGATACGCCTTCTCGAAAAGCGCCATCTTCTGTCACAGCCGGCCCATACACAACCTGGTACTTTTCGTGCATGCGTTACAAAATAGTACATTACGATACGAGTGCGAAAATAGTACATTACGATACGAGTGCGAAAATAGTACATTACGATACGAGTGCGAAAATAGTACATTACGATACTAGTGCGAAAAAACTTTTTCTGGCGAGTGTGAGTTTGCAACACGAGCCGAAGGCGAGTTTTGCAATCACACGAGTAAAGAAAACTTTTTTCGCACGAGTATCGTGCAAAATTTTATTTCACGAGGTGTGTAAATGATGTTTGACGCACGCAAAGCGTGCGTAATACCGCGTTATACGCACTGAGTGAAATAAAACCATTTTCCCTCTCGACTGTAACTTCATACTATATTTTTACATAGGAATTCGTTTTCGAAACAATCATTTTACCGTTATGATATATTATATTATTTACCGACTTTATTTTATTACTTTCGCGTAATAAAATAAAAACTATAAATTTTCGCTTAGCAATCTTTTCGTGATTTGATGAATTTATTTCCTTGATGCATGTTTTGTATAATAAGCATGCATTACAGCACCGTCTGTTTTTACTAACGACTGTAATAAGCGAGATGTATTATGATTATTTTTTGAGCCATCATAGAAACAACACTTTAAGGTTTCGTCTTAATTTTCTTATGATTTTTTACCACATTTTGTGGCTAAGCACATTATTTAGTAGTGCGGTCCGATAAAAAATGCACGCGCATTATATTCACTTGAAAATACTGCATATTCTGCAAATACCGGAAATACCGGGCGCATGTGGCTCGACTGGGACCTACAATATTTTTTTTTTAATTCACTGAACACACATTAAATCTGGTAGAACTATAATTTTCAAACAATTCTGCTAAGATGTATCCTTTAAACATTACTCAAGTTTTTTCTTCTGGATATTGACGAACTTATAATTAATTTGAGATTTTTCAAAACCATTTTTCAAGTTACGGCATACGCTCCATTTTAACTCTACCTTAAGGGGACGAAGTCAGACCCAAATTGCTAATATTCATTGACAGATGTCCCATTTAATAATCTGTTGGTGTCAGTGAAACATACATTCTTTTGAACCCGGTAACAAAGATTTTTTGCTCCACGGCAAATGTATCTATTGTAAATGGGTTTTAGGAAATTTGTGGGTTTTTAAAACTTTCCTCAAATAACCGGTATGCGCGAAATTTAACCAAGTTCCTCAATAGTACAAGAAGAATTTTTCCGGTATGAATGTCCCTGTTTTTCTTATAATTAGGGAAACGTATATTATACGTTTTATAAAAAAAAATAATTTATTAATGGAGTAAAAACAACAAAAAAATGATTGTAGGTAACCATCAACAGCCATTATTTTTCCAACATGCAAAAACCCGTTCTATAACAGTAGATATTTTTCATCAGTAGTAACCAAACATGTCAGATATTCATCAATGGATGTCCCTGATTTTTTTATGTGAAGCAATTCGTCTGTAGTGAGACCTGATCGTAATTGAGTCTTTCCACGAATTTTCTACATGAAAATTCATTCTTCATTTCTTATTCTACCATAATCTTTACCTGACAAAGGAGATTATTTTTTGGATCGAAATGTAGCGGAGATACAGTGCCTCGTGGCCCAAACCAAGCATTGATATCTGGCGGATTAGCGTCATCCTCGCTATCAGAAAAATTGCAATATTCTGGCACTGCAAAATCGTCTTTCAAGTCGGGTATCTATAGACGTACAGAGAAAATGTTTCTTCAATTCAATAAATATTCCCTAATTTTTCTTACTAATTAAATAAAAATTGCTAAAGGACCTGTTCGAACAATTGATGCTGTGCCAAATAGCCCACTTTTTCGCCCTCCTTCGAAACGTGAATTCGAATGAAATCGGCAAAAGTTACAAGACTCTGGGACCAATCCTCTTCCGTATAACGAGAACCGATTTCTATGGGAACAGTTCGGTTTCCAGCGATTTTCATCAGATAATTAATGTCTTTCCACGAAGTCAATGCCTTCCAGTGACTTAAGCAACCTACATTTTAAAAAATATTAAACTCTAATCTTTAATTCTTCTATGCGATGTTTTTTAACATTGAATTAAATATAATGGTTGGTCTTATAAAATATCCCATACGATGGATTTTAATATTGTTCTGAATGCGTTAAAAAAATTTCATTGAACAAATTGTAGAAGATCAAGTTTTTCCACATAATTGAAGAAATGATTTATACTTGTTAAAAATGTCTCTACAATTTTTCATATTCGGACGTGTGCATTTCTCGAATAATCTAAATACCGTAACAACCATTAAATCGCAAGAGATTTTTTATGCAATCTTTTCACTGGAAGATATAATAAACCCTATGTTGAGAAATTTGAGCCGAACATTTATTCCAATAAATGTTTTTTTTTTAATTAAATGATTTTTGCTTATTCAAAAAATTAGTCGACCTTCTAATACAGCAGGGACTTTCGGTTTAAATGTATCTCTGTAAAACGTTTCCATCGATGGAGTTTCGATCCTCGGAATCCAAACCAATCCAGCTAATAATTCTTTGGTGATTTGACTATCGTCAAGCAAGAATCCTTCGTGTTTTGTAGTATCCAAAGAAGCCTCTGGATAATAATGACTCAATTCAACTAACAATGCGTTAAATTTCTCATTTTTTAATTCATTAATTTAAAAAAAACTCACGTGCAAGAAAATTATTCAATTTGGAAGCCATTTTTGTCATCATATCATCTGCATTTACCAAAGGAGCTCCCAACAAAAGTGCTTTGTCAATTTGTTTAATAATCTCGATCAACTTTTCCCTTTTCTCAATTCCGTCGGAGGTCTCAGTAGCTGCACATTGGATTTCCAAAAAGATACACTAAGTGACCGGATAATTAAACAACGAAAATAAGCGTGATGCGTTAGAGAATCTAAGATGAAAACCCACACTTTTTAGCAACATTAAGCGTACCTTCATTGCGCTACAAATCGTATAACAATATCTGTAATTTATCGGAACGTTTTTCCAGTAACCGGTGTTTAGGGCCTCCCAAGTTTGATCCAAACTGGCTTCCAATCGGAGCAACAAATCTTCGATTTTATCGATAGGCATAGATCTTTCCCGTCGAAGAAAAATAAAAAGAAATGTTATAATTAATCAGCCAATTCAAGATCACCCAATCAGCCAATCAATCAACCAAAATCAAGATCTTTAATTTTATTGTTAAAAACAGAGTATTTTACTCTGAGTTACTGGACATAATTTAGCCGCAAATTATATTATGTAATATATCTTTAGAAAAATTGAATCTCAATTTAATTATTTTATTTCATTACGTAATTAAAAACTCCTCTTTTTCCAAACCCTGACAATAACCATACTCATTAGATTCGCAAGACGCTCGCAAAGCTTTGTAGATGGGTGTCAAGTGCATTTTCATCTCAACGGGCACATTTTCCCGAAGATTATCTCCAAGAACATCCCACGGAATCCCAGCTCCGGTAAGTGCAGCAATATCGCACATAATTGCCTGTAATTAAGCGGCGCAGGTTCACAAACTCATAGAGCAATGAGCGATACTCGAATAAAATATCCAAAATATTTTACAATTTGAACACTGATGAACAATTTCTTTAAAAGAGCGATAATATTTTTTTTTCAAAATTATTTACTGCAAGAAATATTTTTTAAAAAGCAAAAATAAAAAAATATCAATACGCAAAATTAATAAATAACTAATTAATTTGTTATTATTAATCAAAATAATGTTAACATAGAAGTTGATTCATTTTATCATCGAAAATTAATTATTCAAGTTTTAAAAAATGTTGAATAAATTTTTATTCTTATATCGCTCATCCCTGGTTAAATCACTTAATAAGAAAATAAAAAGTGAAAAGATCTATTTAATCAGATGCACATGTTTATCTTTAGAATTACAGAGTTGGGGCCACTGTACTATAATATCGTCAGCTACATAGTACAAAATTCTTCCTGTCAAAGACATAGTTTTAACTCTACAAAAGCTCTCAACAAAGATTATTCTCGTTTCCGCGAGGAACGCGACTTTCAGTAAAAACGCTACTAAGCAAATCGGTACACATGTGCCTGGACCATTGCATAAAATCAGATCAGGTCTTTCACTCCATACAATTTTTATTGAATTTTGAAAAGAAATGAGCGTAGTCCAGATGGAAGAAAAATACGATTGGCCAACTTCTCTGCTTCGCGGAATCTCTACAACCTTCGCAGCTCCGTCTTTTAGCTCGACTTCGGCGACTTTGCTTGCACTGATTTTATCGCTTTGAGCTCGAACGTAAACTCTTGGCGAATATTCTTCGAAACTGAGATGCTTAACGATCTCCAAAATCTCCGTCGTGTGGCCACCAGAACCCAAAACTATCATTGTTCTGGCAGGCTTAGATCTCTTTCCCCCCATTTTTCCATCCTTTTTGAGCAAATACAAAATTCTTCCCAACAATACAATAAGAAGTAGAAAAGCCAGGACTAGGAGCGACCAAACCATTTTTGTATGCTGTACCTGTAATAAAAATTTGAAAAAATGAAACTTCCTGCTCTGGAATGTTGTTGGGCAATATTTGAATGGAAAAGTATTTTAAATGTTTTCAAAAATAAATATTTGTGCCTATAGATGGCAATGAAACTATTGTTGAAATAAATAAGTCACAAAGCTCAGGATACTCATTAGTGTTTTAAAAAATCACAGGGAAAAATATAATTTATGTTTTTCCTACTCTTGCTTGCTGAGAATTATGAGATGAGGGTACCTATTGTATTTTTCTTGTTTTATATATTATATATACCATATATATATTATATTATATACAGATTATTATTATTCTGATAAATTTTAATCACCTTAAAAGTCTTTATTATTGTACATTTTATTATAAAAACAAAGAATGTTTTGCAAAAATTTGTATTCTTTGTTTTATCAATGAATATTATTAGCCATGCAGAAATAAACATTATTTCTCTTCTGCACCAATTATGCAAAGTATTAAATTATCATTTTTCTTCTAATGAAATTCAATATTGGAAGCTCAATAAATTTTACTACATTACAAAAATTCATTTGCGTTGAGACTTGACTCTTGAATACAACAAATTAAATTACCATAATAATTAATAAATGGTCACAATCATAAAAGAATTTAAAATACTTTTTCATTCATCATAATTTGGAACTAATACCCCTGTTAAAAATAAATTATAGAGACTGATACAGACCAATATATTTTGAAAGGGAGTTAATTGTATGTCATCATCTCCATGTATTCGGACTCTGATAAATTTGTTCAAATTTAATCATTGTTTTTAGTTTCCTACAGTTTTCATTTTCTATTGATTCAATACAATAGATACATTGATATATTCAATTTACGTTTTATCACTAGTACATTTTCATGTATTTGTGGTATATTCAATTGTATCGTAAATATGTTATTCAACATTAATCATTCGCAATCAAAGAGGCATCACACAATTATAGAAAGTATATTGAAATAAATTATATGTGTTTAGACTGAAAGAATTATACTCTATGGTAAAATCCTGATATAAATGAAACAGTTTATTTTATCATTCATAAAATAATTTCATGCTGATTGATGTGTTTCTCTACTCATTGTTTCACAGTTATAGAAAGTCCATCGTAATGATTCTTGAATATGATAAATATTTGAATCCAAAGATTTGTGGTAAAAACTTTTTTTCTTATGAAAAATGTAATATTTTTAATATTACTCCTATGATTGTATATTTTTATTATTAAATTGAAAACAAAGATTAACAAAAACTATATTGTTTATAATAATGTTATAGGGTATGGAAGAAACATGTAGGATTTTGATTGTAATTTTATGATAGTACTTCGCAAATTCGCGAACCAAAGTTCGTATTTGGAACGACAGGATTTTTTTAAATTCTTTTCTATCATTTATTTTTACCAGGGACCTCCTCCAAAATGTTATTTTGAGGTTAGAAAATATGAAATCGTATTGGGACTTAACTTATGCGCATTTGGGCCTCTCAGAATACTTTTTTAGTATCGACTGATGCTAGAAATCCACAGAATGCGTTGTAGAATTACAGATAATTAGTGTTCTATTTTGTCCTTCTTTCGGTGTGCGGTTCGAAGGCGAACGTATGATTATTTGTTCTAGGGATTTTATCTGTCAGAACCCAACGTTATCGTCCTGCGTTACAGGTATTTGCTTCGAACGAATTTACAGGCATAAGTACTTACTTACTCAACCAAAGAGCTGTTCAGGTTTCCAAAAATGTGTTTTTCCAATAGAAAGATCGAGATTAACTAATTAGGGTCAAAAAGGACCTTTCGTTTACAAGGTAACCGGTTAACCTGATTAGATTGGGGTGAAAGTCAAAATTCGTAATTCCAGTCCTCAAAAGGTTGATTTTTATAATATACCCAGGCAACACAATTCCCCCAGACGACACGAAAGGGCGCATTTTTAGAAAATTTTCGCTCTACTCCTGACTCTCCATTTATAAGCTTCCCAAGTAGCATAAAGACAAAGGATATCTATTTGGTATACGAACAGGTATGTTAATTTCCGTCCAAATGATATCTTTTGGATTTGGATATCTTTTAGACGTTCTTAAGGTATCCAAATCCAAAAAGATAACATTTGGACGGAAATTAATATACCTTTTCGTATACGAAATAGATATCCTTTGTCTTTGTGCTACTTGGGTTACGATGTCCAAAAAAGCATTCGTTGTTGAATGCTAGTATTATATCAATAGTAGAGCCCAATACTAGAGTACTCTATACTGTCAAGTGTCAATCACCTTTAAGCGAGTCAGTACTAGGCAGCATGTAGGACTTTGCTCTTACTTGATGGAGAGCCTAGATTTCTTCGTCTATAATAAGGATAGTACTGAAGACGTCTACACCTAGAAAACAAGTAGATCGTATATGGTACATATTTCTTGATTTTCATTTCCATGCATTCTAATAGGAAGTATTTCATACGCTATACAGTTGAACATTTGTGAAGTACACCTATTTGGGACCTACTAATATGCTTCTACATTACGCTAAGAGATTCCATCTTCGTGTCGTCTGGGTCAACAAGTTATCCAAAAGTCGCCTATATGGATACGGAATGTCGTTTTGAAAGTTATCCATAAAAGTTATCAGGTGCGAAAAAATTATTTTTTAGGACCCCAAGTAGCACAAAGACAAAGGATATCTATTTGGTATACGAAAAGGTATATTAATTTCCGTCCAATTGATATCTTTTGGATTTGGATATCTTTTAGACGTTCTTAAGGTATCCAAATCCAAAAAGATAACATTTGGACGGAAATTGATATACCTTTTCGTATACGAAATAGATGTCCTTTGTCTTTGTGCTACTTGGGTTACGATGTCCAAAAAAGCATTCGTTGTTGAATTCTAGTATTATATCAATAGTAGAGCCCAATAGAAGAGCCCAATACTAGAGTACTCTATGCTGTCAAGTGTCAATCACCTTTAAGCGAGTCAGTACTAGGCAGCATGTAGGACTTTTCTCTTACTTGATGGAGAGCCTAGATTTCTTCGTCTATAACGAGGATAGTACTGAAGACGTCTACACCTAGAAAACAAGTAGATCGTATATGGTACATATTTCTTGATTTTCATTTCCATGCATTCTAATAGGAAGTATTTCATACGCTATACAGTTGAACATTTGTGAAGTACACCTATTTGGGACCTACTAATATGCTTCTACATTACGCTAAGAGATTCCATCTTCGTGTTGTCTGGGTGAACAAGTTATCCAAAAGTCGCCTATTGGCTTTGTGCGTGACCTTCATTTGCGGCCATTTTGGACAGCCAGCGTTCGAAGCGGCGAAATTGTGCAACAGTTGATAAAAAATTATCACAGTAAAGCATGCTAGCATACGTTAATTAACGATATTATTTATATTTCTTTAATAAATCGACACTATGAGTGCGCCAAAAGGGAAGGCCTCAATGCCGTGTTGCGTCGTGAATTGTAAAAATACCTCTGTAAATTCACCGGGTGTACATTTCTACAGTTTCCCTACAGGAAAGATCCAAGTTTTCAAGCAGAAAAGGCGCGAGGACTGGATTGCCTCCGTTAAACGAAAAAAAAAGTTTCAGAGTTACTGTACGAACTAAATGTTCTCTAATCAATAAAAAGTTATAGACTACAATACTGTTACTTACTTCCGATTTCACCTTGTACAGTGTAGTAATGGAAGTGTCACTGACGTTTGGCGAATAACGCTGCACTTTATTAAGATACGTTTGTCTGAATCTGTTAACTCCTCCACTCGACGCACATGGCATACAGATAAAGCCTTTCCTTTTATAATACCTTGTGGATTAAAATCAATTGCATACGTTATCGCCTTGAATTCCGTTCTGATTATCAATTCCATCGTTCAATGCCCTTTTAATGCTGCTGTCAGCTGTCAAAAACATAAACACCGGCGAAAAGTGCAGACGACACCGGGCACACGAAAATTTATGTACCCTTTTTACGAAATAAATCGAATAACAAAAAGCTATTACCATAACCAAAATTACAAAAAAATTAATTAAACAACCTATTTTTTATTTATAACAATACTTTTCAGTTGTTCATTTAGTATAATTAGAAAATCTTCTGTAAACTATATTCTACCATCAGAATCAATGCTCTTTTTATATCAACTGTTGTCGAAATGGACCACAAGCAACGCTGGCATCTTAACGCACTAAGCCAATATGGATACGGAATGTCGTTTTGAAAGTTATCCATAAAAGTTATCACGTGCGAAAAAATTATTTTTTAGGACCCCAAGTAGCACAAAGACAAAGGATATCTATTTGGTATACGAAAAGGTATATTAATTTCCGTCCAATTGATATCTTTTTGGATTTGGATATCTTAAGAACGTCTAAAAGATATCCAAATCCAGAAGATACCATTTGGACGGAAATTAACATACCTTTTCGTATACCAAATAGATATCCTTTGTCTTTGGGCTACTTGGGACGGTTGTTAATTTACGGATAACTTCGAAAGCGACATTTGGTACCCGTTTAAGGTAGTTCTGTCGGTACGCCGGAGTCATAAATCTCAGAGTCTATATGACATTAAAAAACAATCATACGCATCACTTTGACTGCCTCAATAATAATATAAAAAATAATCGAAAATCCTTCGAAATTGTCGTAATCAAAATAAAACGATTATTTGTAAATAGTTGATATGTTTAGTGCGGATTTGACTTCATTTTTACGATAATTAGGTTAGGAAACGTCATTTGGCCCGGTATCGTGCACTTTGACCTTGGTTCAATTAAACATTATTCCGGAGACTTCACCTTTTTTCATGATGCATCAAGTCCTAAATGATTTGCGAATCCGTAGTACTTTTTATTTTTTCTCTATCTTTGATCTAAGTATGTTAATTTTCGATTTAAAGATCAATTTTTCCAGCTCTCCCGTGTGCACCGTGTAAAAAGATCGATTTTCAAGTTTTAATTGTTCATTCAAATGCTCGGTAAAAGCCTTCAAGATTTTGTGCAATTAAAATTGAATAGTTAAATTATAACATATCAAAAATTCATGCATATGAGTTTGGATTTCTTTCGCGACAGAACTACCTTAAGCGACTTTTGGATAACTTCTTGAATTGTGCTGTCTGAGATTGCTCAGAGCACTGGAAAAAAAATACAACCCAATGAAAATGAATACGTAAGTTATTTAACATTTCATATTATTAATTATTAAATTTCCATATTTAATATGAAATGTTATTAAATTTGGAAATTAACCGTCAAATTTGAAACTGGCGGTCGACTTGACATTTGCGCCAGCAGCGCCGCCAACGGTAATCTGTTTTTTTTTTCGACGGAAATACGATCCTGTCCTCTCGGGACTCCCCCCCGCGCTGTATCATCCGTTCGCACCCTCCGTGTTGTCCCGAAAATCGTTTATCAAACTGCGACCAACTCGGAGCAATTAAAATTTCTCGCGGTACAAAATAGAGGTAAACAAAGTGTGTGTGCGCAATGTGTTTCCCTGATGCTGGTGTTCGATAATAAATCACTCCCTCGCTTGCATTCTCGGAGTGCATCAATCTGTTGATGTAAAATTTTGGAAAAAGAAGAATTCGTTGATCGAAGAAGTCTCTCTCGTCAAATCCATTGTTTACTGACGTTGTCGTAACTCTTATCGTCGCATGATTTGTATATCACGAATTTGGGTGAGTAAAATTGTCAACTTCTTGATAAACATAATTAGATGCTGCATGGATGACTGAAAATCAGATGTTTTTACTACTGAACGTATTTTTGTAGAACCAAGAATTTACAAAACGACCAAAAAGTGACTAGTTGTTTTTTTTTGCTGCTGTTAATAACAATTACAAAAGTTGGGGCATTTTTTTATGAGGATATTTTGAGTAATGAATTGTTTTTTAACACTGTAATTTCACAGGTGTTGTATTGCTAGCAATAAAAGGATGCCAATTATGTTATATGAAGTAGAATACTAAGCTGTCATCATTCAAACATCATGTTCATCTGACAATAAATATTTATTTTATAATATAATTGACTAAATAGTTATTATTTTGCGAAAATAGTCAGCTGTTTTTATAAAAAGCTATTGAAATTTTTGAGCAGTTAATAAAAGAAACAAATTCCCATTGTTGATGTAAAATTTTGGAAAAAGAAGAATTCGTTGATCGAAGAAGTCTCTCTCGTCAAATCCATTGTTTACTGACGTTATCGTAACTCTTACCGTCGCATGATTTGTATATCACGAATTTGGGTGAGTAAAATTATCAACTTCTTGATAAACATAATTAGATGCTGCATGGATGACTAAAAATCAGATGTTTTTACTACTGAACGTATTTTTGTAGAACCAAGTATTTACAAAACAACCAAAAAGTGACTAGTTGTTTTTTTTTTGCTGCTGTTAATAACAGTTACAAAAGTTGGGGCATTTTTTATGAGGATATTTTGAGTAATCAATTGTTTTTTAACACTGTAATTTCACAGGTGTTGTATTGCTAGCAATAAAAGGATGCCAATTATGTTATATGAAGTAGAATACTAAGCTGTCATCATTCAAACATCATGTTGATCTGACAATAAATATTTATTTTATAATTGACTATATAGTTATTATTTTGCAAAAATAGTCCGCTGTTTTTATAAAAAGCTATTGAAATTTTTGAGCAGTTAATAAAAGAAACAAATTCCCAAATGTTGTTACGGGATTTTTCTTAAGAAAAATAGGGTATCATTGAATATATAAAAAATGTATTGGAGATATTTCTTCTATTTTTTTTTCTATTCTTGTAAACTATACAGTTAATTTTTATTGCAATGTATTCAAAGTTCAAATATCTTTTTATGTTCACTGTACTTTCTTATTATGAACTAATAAACGAAAATGAAATGCTTAAATACTTATTTTGATTAATCACAGCATCACCAAATATGAATGAGACTATTATAATCTATCAAATATGGCAAATTTCATATAACAAATCATTATCAGAATTCACAAGCTTTATATCTCACTGATCCTCTTTGTAATCTGTGCATAAATAAATAGTTTACTTCGTTTAAAAAAATTCATTTTTCTACATTTACTATCGAAATTATTAATTTATATATTTATATGTATGTGTTTGATAAAACTCTATCTAAAACTGATTATACTTTTAATTAATACATTACAAATGACTGTCGAATGTAACTATTATTACACATTGTAATTTTTTTGTAAATCATTCAGAAGGTGCAAAAAAGACTGGGAAAGCTACTAGTAAATACAGTAGAAATGAATAGAATATATTACAGATAGAGAATATAAGTTTTTCTATTAATATACTTCAAAAAAATTATGGAATTCTCAAGATTTTTCTTAAAAATTATCTTTTTTTCTTAATAATGTGCAGTAATGCTTATAAAGAGTATTTCTATGATTCTTTATTTTTAAAAATTTGTGCTGCAATATTAATGTACTAATATTGGAATATTCTACTCAGAGTTGGTATATTAAATATAATATACAAGTGTGATGCAAAGTTGATGTATAATATACAAAAAACATTAGAACTTGTGTTTGATATAAAAATACATTCATTTTACATCATGTGGGTATATTCAATTTTATTTAATAATTTATGCATGGTAACTTCCTGTAATTATATTTCTATATACTTTGACCAATGTCTACTATTTATCTGTTTCAGGATGATAATCAAATGGATTGAAAGATTTATTAGCCGGTACTAGATGGCATCATTTAGGAATAAGCTGAGGCTGCAAAAGCAACATCACATTGAGGAACCATGCACAGATGTTACGTAGTGTCATCGGTTGGATGACAGGCTTAGCATTAGCAGACATGGAGCAAAATAAAGCAAGTACTGGCAGTGAGAGCAGCCCAAGCTCTAGCGATGAGAGCTTGGCTACTGATACTATGGAGGTATTAATTAATATCAAAACTGATATCAATTGAGCATGTAATTCTGAGCTTTTAATGATTTTAATATAAATTTTGTAAAACTATATGATGGACCATTCACAGGTGGACAATTCACACAAGATTTTACTGAAAATAGCTACTTTGTATGCTGAAAGACTTATGAATGATATCTGTCTGGTAGTGGATGGAATTGAGTATCCGGCGCATCGTCTCATCCTCTGTGCCTCTAGTGATGTTTTTCAGGTAAGATTGCAAAAGAATAATACGAATAGCACTTTCCATTGGTTTAAAAAACAATCTTATTCATACTTACAGTGTCATAATTACACCAACGATTTTTAAAAATTCACTTCTACTATTTCATACTCTGTGATATCTAAATAATCGAGCAATTGTATTTTTTAATGAAGACTTCAGTTAGCGAATTCACTAACACTATGAAATAGTAGATACAAAAAAACCTTGAATTTGCTTACTGCTAGCAAATTGCAATTTTTTAAATATTTGTGAATATCAACATTAATATCTATTGCAAATCACTTAAATAAAGGCACGAAGAATAGTTTCTTATTGATAGTATCACTGATAATTTGATTTCCTATATAAGCAAATTTTACACTAGAAAAACCAGTACTCTTTTTTGTAAGGGTCTGTACAAAGTTTTGTGCAATTCATAACAGTAGTGGAGGACAATTTGCGTTACAGGCTGTATTAATCCAGTAGAACATTGCCCATGATGAATTTATAAACATTGTGAGATTATAAACATTGGCTAATTACAGTCAATGTTCACGAATTAAGAATAATCCTTAATTCTGTATAGATTTTAATGCGGATTGACTCGTTCTCTTTTTTGAATGTCACTGTTCAAAATAACCGTTTTAATAATTGATAAGTGAATAATCAAACCGTTCAGCAATTATAGCATTTTGTTTATGCAGAACTTTTTTCATTTGATAAATAACAGGCTATAATCTGTAACGCAATTAAAGCATTTTAAAGTACAATTACTAAAACATAACTAGACCGACAGCAGTGGACGCGCGGTCGGTGTGTGGCTTCGGCGGTCCCCAGAGTTAAGCAGCATTATTTGCGGTCATAACTTGGATGGGTGACCGCTTAGCCTTGCACTGGTTTGCGCGCCAACTGCTGAGCGGGAGGCAGTTTTTCGGAATTTCTAATGTATTCCCATACAGTAGAAACTCAGTAAAAATAAAGCCGACTGTATCGGCCAGGTTTTCCGCAGTTTTCCTGTGCCCTCGTGCAAATGCGATACAGTAGTGCATTAGGATGAGTGGCTGCGGACAACACTCTAGAGGGGTCTCTATGAAGGAACGGGGAAAAGAGGAGAGGTGAAACGTAAAAGCCTGAAGAAGGCATACGGAAGAAACCGATAATTAAAAAAAAAAATTACTAAAACATAACTTGCTTAATGAGCTCCGCAATGAGAGCAATAAACGTTGGATAAAAGAATACACTTGGATAGATTTTCATTTTTTACAATTGAGTCACAAGCAAACTAACTCAAAAAAATGTAGGATTTATTTGTCTAATATAAAGTGTTATGTCACAGTTTTTGTTTTTCCATAGGGAAGTAATAGATGAATGATATTTTCTTCGTTTAAGAATGGTATGTGCCGTCTCGAAGATCCGAGTGTGTGACTGGGTGGTTGATATAAATAATTGTTTTCAAAACTGTGGTACACCAAAACACTTACTTTATTAAAACACACATTAACTAAAACACCGCCCCGATTATATATATATATTTATTCAGACACTTAAATGTGCAATGATATAGTGCAAAAGTTTGCGTATTCGAATACATTAATTATGTGCGAATTTTGATGTAGTCAAAATAGGTAAAGATAGATTTTGGATATATTTTGCGAACATTAATTTCGAGGGCCGACCGACGGATTCGGCTCCCGGAGTAGAACTGATTATATAACAAATTTATAAGTACCACTGAAGGCACAGCGCAATGATACAAAAATTGAAGATGCAGGGCATTGCACATCTCATAGGTGTGTAGTGCCCTGCTAATTGCCGTAGAACCGCTGACGCTGCGCTGATAAGAGCAGCGAAAGTAGACCCCGACTCTGAGACTTGCCTACAGCAAGAAGAAATTTTTTCAAAATTTTTTAATAAGCAAATATAATAATAGTAATAATCTTACAAAATTTATTTTGTAATTTAATTATATAAGAAAAATAAGCCTGGACGTAACAGAAACACATTTACTTTTCGAAATGCTAATCAAATTAAAACAAAATTCTCATACATTTGTAAATAAATATTAAATGTAAAATATAACATTCACGTTTCAGGTAATGTTGATGTCTCCGCAATGGACAGAATCGCAGGAAAGTCGCGTGACGCTCCAGGAAACGCCACAGTGTGCTCCAATATTCAGCGAATTTTTGCGTTACTTCTACACCGGCAGAATACGAATAAGCTACGAGGTTGTCCTGCCGATTTTGTCACTAGCGGATAAGTACAACGTTCGTGATTTGATATCCCTGTGCCTTGACTACATGCGAAACCACATAGCAGTAGCTGCGATCCACGGTACGCTGGTATCCTGGCTTCAGTACACATCAAACTGCGGTCACCACAGTATAACACAATCCTGCCAGAATTTTATTAAATGGAACATCGAGCTCGTGGCAAAAACTGCGGATTTCGGTAATTTCGAGCTTGACGTACTCGTGACTCTGTTGCACCAAAGCAGTTTAGTTATCAAGGACGAAATGACGCTCTACAAGTGTTTGGAGTCTTGGCTTGACCATCAGGCGTGTCGTTTGCGCTCGCAATTGCCGCCAATGAAATTGGAATCGACTCTTAAGCAGCTGGTTGTCGCGGTTATGTCGCCGGTTAGATTTCCCATGATGTCTCCACGACAATTGGCCGAATTGTTACTCTCGCCGCTCACTAAAAAATACAAGGAATTTTTCGTCGAAAGAATGGCAATAGGAATGTCTTTTCACTCCGGTCAGCAAGAGCGGGTCGGTGAGGTTGTGAGAAATGAAGAAGACGGCGCTTTGCTATTTGAACCGAGACTCTACACAGTCGACACTTGCAGCTCTTTGCTTACGATAGAAAATTTTCATAGCCTGCCGTCTTATCACACAAGAACTCTTGTGTTTTCGAGCCACTCGTTTCTCGCGGAATACGCCGGTGATCGTGCCTGCGAATGGGTCGTCGATATTTATCCTAAAGGCGTTTGGTTCAAGAAATTCTTTCTCATCATTTGGCAAGGAACTGTAGAGATGCCGGAGCACGTTAAACGCTCCGTAAGACTATCGTTGACATGCAAAGAGCCACCGGTCGATAGTGACGTCGATATGCGAGTTAAAATTGGCGTTTTGATATACGGACTACAAGACGGCGTCGAACACATCGCGAGAGTCACGGAAATTATTCACAGGTTCAGTAAAAAGGATCGGGTGCTTAACCTCGACGATCTGTTGCCCTTTGAGGAGCTCAATCCGAAACAGGGTTCCAATCCTGATCCCGCCGTTTCGCCGTTTTTAGTCGGCCCCAATAAGGATATGCTGAAATTGCACATCGTCATTTCTCCGGCTAATTAAATTCGCGGGATTTAAATGACACGCAGTGGGAACATATAGTTCGGAATATTCATAAAGATTCCGCGACGAATTTAGAATTCAAAGGACGAGTCGATTATTAAGTTAGGTGCGGTGACTGGCGTCATGACAAAATCATTAAAAATATTGTAAATTTTGTGTCGATAATTCGTCGAAAAAATCTTTTTTTCGACATTGGTGCTTCAACTTTCATTTTTCTTTCTGTAAGCTATTGTTTACAATATTGGAAGGATAAAAAGAATTGATGATGATACATCGAACCAAAATTCTTTAAATTTTACTTAATTCGTCTAACTACAATTAAGAATTTAGTGCATCTATTGTTTCGGGAATTCAATCGTTGTTCTTTTTTTTTTTAAAGATCGGATTCCTGGTGTTCTTCGGAATAGTATTTTCAATGATTTTTCATCGACTGCTACTTGTTTATGTGTTCTTAAACGATCGTTCGCAGAAATTATTTGAGTCGGTTTTGTTTTTCACGGACTTTTTGTCCTTTAGGAGAGCAAAACGCTTTGTATTAGTCAAATGGGTGCTACATTTCTGAAAGCATTTCTCCAATTTTTGGTAGTTCAATTGACTTTTACAAACTGCAATAGGCGTAGCAATGTTTCTTCTTAATTTATAAATACATCACAATCATGTTTCTTGGGAAAAAATATATGATAATTTTTAATGAGATGTTTTTTTACAGGTTTTTTAAAGAAAAAACCAATGTTACGAGTCTAATTATGGCGACCAGTAGTTTATTTTCTTTATTGGAAGAAGCTCTATCAAGTAGTTATCGAGGTTGTTAACGTATTAATCGTTTAAAAGTTCCAATTGTTTGTTTTTTGTCATTCGGCAAAGAAATTGTAATTTTCAACGAGCTAATACTAAAAAATATCTAGTCGGAAAATCGATAAAGCATCTTTTAATATACTAAATGAGCGAATAATGAAAACCTCTTTCCGGGAATTTGTATAAATTGCATAACTTAATATTATTTATATGACTAAGAATGTTTTTTTCTATATTATGCAAATGTTCTGTTATGAAAGTAATTCTCCAAAAACGAGCAATCGAATCACCAAAAATGAAAGAAATGGTTTTAAAATAATAAACACAGATTTGACTAGTTTAAAATGGTTTACCCTCCGTTAAATGAAACCAAATGTTTATATACCTTTACGTTACGGTCGATAATACTTCGAGTTTATTTCGATTCCTGACTGAAAGTCACGGAACTCGTTCGCGTTTAGCGTTAATGGGGATCACAGTTGAATATTAAAGTTGTGTGATAATAACTAAAAATTGTACGGGAGGGAGAGAAAGAAAAAGGATGGCATATGACGCGGTATAGAAACTATTTTCTAAACGAGTAACACAAAAAAAACCACAAAAATACAAAATATCGTCAATATGTTAAATGTAAAATGGACGGAATGATGTTTCCATGATGTACGCGTGATGATACTATGTACCGCTTCGTTGGTGTATGGCTGTGTCAATGTTTATATAGATCGTTGCACGGGTTCATGCATTGAGACTAAAAAAAAACAGAAAAATCGAAAATGTACCATTTTTTTCGTGTTACATGTAGTATTATTTAAGTACCGATGACAAAAAATCCCAGAGGGATTCTTCGATTATCCAGCGAAAAACATAATGTTGAACATATTTTATGGACGTACAATTGAACGAAATAATAATGATCGGAAATCTAGTTTGCTGGCTGCTTATTTAACACATCTGCACATTCCATAGAACGTAATCAAGGCCACGATTGTATTTGAATAATCCCACACTATAATTAGTCATGGTAGAGGTACAGTAGCCTCTCTGTAAATTCGCACTTTTTTTACGGATACTACGTTTTTATAAAAATTTAGTATGAGTAGTTTATGAATTTTATTCGGCAGATGTATACAATGTGTTTGATGGAAGGTACATTCATTAACAAAAGATTACATATTAGCGAAAATTGTGCAATGGGCCGTCAATCGGAGTCCTTCAGCCTGTATGTCTCGTGAGATTATGTTTTAATCTACTTGAGATGAGAATAAAAAGGGTTGTTTTGCTAGTTTTCTTACTTTTTACCTTATTTATTTTATCCACTGATATAATTTAGTATGAGTATTAAAAAAATATATTTTAATATTTCCCTAGTATTTTGATCGCCATAAGAACAAAATCATTGAAAAATCAACGACATTAAAGATTCGAATAGAATTTTTTTTTATAATCATATTGAAAGATTATTAACAACATCATTTTTCTAAATTGTACCGCACTTTCAAGAATCTTGATTTTTTTCGTCCTATGAAATTAATTCGAAAGAAGAATTGCACATTCTTATATATATTTCTTAATTCTGAGAAGTTATTAGCAAATCAGGAATTTCAATTGGCGGAAATTAAAAAAGCTTATAAAAAGTATCGAATACATTATTTTTAAACAAACGGATTCAAACCATCATTTGGTATGAGGAACAAAATGTAATTTTTTGCAAAGTTTGTAAACGTATTTTCGACGTTGATTCATGAAGAACTTATTCACATTGGATTTAATACAAAATAAATTTTTTTATCTTGATTGGTAATGTAATGCACACATCCTTGAGAAGTTTTGCTAGAATTTTGGCGATCCAGATATATTTTCATTAATCAAGAGACGCGGTAGTGTCTCGACGCCAAGTATCACACTTTCTAAAAAATATTGAATATAGAGTTACATGAATACTTAAAAAAAACGTACACTTACCGAAAGCCTACTGTACCCTCGTTGATCTATCGGGGTCGAAGTAAGATGGAATGATAATCGTGGAGCTCAGAGTCAATATCGTATATCAAGTTGCTACCTTGAGCGAGGGAAGAGTGAAAGTACATGGCAAGAAGTTGTTCAGGTGGGACGACGACGGTCCATCACATATCTTGCCAGTGTGCTTCGAAAGGCTCGACGCTTAGCGACTACAATTCATTTTCTATCGTAAGAAATTGTTTTAAGCGTTTAATTAAACCGTTTGACGATGAAACTGTATTCTGTATCCGATGGACCACCATCTCTTGCCTGCCAGCAGGCACTTAAAGCTCTTAATATCGATTACGAGCTCGTTAATGTTGATTTTGGAAATGGTGATCACATGACAGACGAATATGCCAAAGTAAGTTATTAATTAGTAGAAGTACATTGTATTTGTTTCGTTTTTATTTAATCGGTTATTTCTTACGTTTTTTCAGCTCAATCCGCAGAAAGAAATTCCGGTTTTGATCGACGGGGATTTAGTTATGGGAGAAAGGTAAATTGGCCCAGCAATTTTACTTGCAATTAGTAAAATTTAATTAAGCATATTGAGTCACCGAAAAAGGGAATGAATTCATTATATGATATTTAAGGGGAGGAAGACAAATAAAAGCCATCATATTTGGTGAAGAATAGCTTGTTTATAAAACAAAGAATATTGTGCTTTGTGGTAAAAGCATGTAGCATTCGTGGACAGCGAAAAATAAAATCATGTATTATAAACTGTACTGCAAATTCACAAGAGAGCCTGTAGGTAACAAGTGCTGGAAAAATGTTCAGTTATGCATGAGATGTATTATGATTCTGACCCAAATGAGGCAATTTACGATTGGGAAGAAATTGGTCAAACGTTGTAGGCTTGAAGAGAGATTGAGAAAATTTGTAAAAAGTTAAAAATATTAAATAAGCAATGACTTAAAACATCCAAACATATTTATAGTTTTTTTAAAATGGAATTTATTCAAATCGTCGAAGTTTAATGGACATTGAAATTGATTCAATGAAAGCATTAAAAATCGAGAAATAAAATTAATTTAAAAAAAGGTATAGGATTTAAGCTAATGGAAGAATATAATAGACTTGATTGACAATTCCTGTGCATCTCTCGACAGCAATGCTATTTTGCAATACCTCGGTGATAAATACGACACGGCTGGAAAACTTTACCCAAAAGATCCAAAAGCTCGTGCAGTAGTTAACCATCGTCTTTGCTTCAACTTAGCGATGTACTACCGAAATATATCCGAGTATGTGGTGAGTAGAAATAATTTTGCTGTATCTATCTGTATTTGCACCACATAATTATAATAAAAATAATATCTTTCAGATGGCACCGATATTTTTCGATTACCAAAGAACTCCTTTGGGCTTAAAGAAGTTGAAAATGTCGTTGGATGTCTTCGAGACATATTTGAAGCGCGAAAATACAACATATGCCGCTGGAAGTAAGTAGTTATCGTAGCGTTATTAACAGTAAAAAAATGTCACAGTTATACAACAGTTCTCAATTTTTTCAGCCAATAGAGCTTTTTAAAATTCCCACAATGTAATTTTACGAAGTCAGATAAAATTTTGAAAAATGTGAAAACCCTTACAAAAATATTTTTTCGAATGTAGTTTTTTAAGACGCAATACGAATATACCACACCGAGAGAAAAATATAGTACTCATTACCAGATTCGTATAGTAATCGGGATCCAAAGTGGAAACATGGCATTTTTTTTCCAGACACATACAAAAATTTACTAGTCGTCGCCCGCTTTACTATTTATGCTAAATACGTTAGCGGGCGACGCTTAGTAAATCTTTCTATGCGTCTGGAAAAAAATGCCATGTTTCCACTTTGGATCCTGATTACTGTACGAATCTGGGAACGAGTATTATATTCCTTCTCTCGGTGCCGAAATACGATAAACACTTTGAGTGGAAAGAGTATAATTGAAGGAAGCGTATGAAGACTTAACAATTTTCTCGTTGCAGATAATTTGACCCTGGCCGACTTTCCGTTAATCACAGCAACAATGTGCCTCGAAGCAATTTCTTTCTCACTGGATCCGTGGCCTCTGGTTAAAAAATGGTATCAGACATTCAAGTCGAATTACCCTGCTCTGTGGGAAATAGCAGCTGCAGGAATGCGTGAAATCAGTGAATTCGAGAAGAATCCACCAGATTTGTCTCACTTGGATCACCCGATCCATCCAGTTCGTAAATAATTTGACAAACTGCACAAGCTCGTAAAAAGATTAATATTATAAATGAATAAAATCCGTAAATTTCTCATAATAAATCATCTTTACTATCAACACATCACATTTGCGTTATTATTCTTACGACTTACGATCAACGACATATAATCAACTATAATAATTAACGATGTCGTGTTTCAAATACATTAACTACAAGTTTATGTCTTTTAACGCTTTCTTTTTCTCTCGAATAATTGACAGTCACGTCAAATATCGTTTAATCAGTCGAAAAGGTAGTTGCCATAAATATATCAGAGTTTAAACATCCACGATTAATGGTATAACGATTATAGTAAAAACATATACAACAACTGATTAAGTTATGAAAAATAAACTATTTGAGATCCACATACGCCGGTTGCATCGTATATCGAGCTACCAATTTTTTTTTAGACGGAGAAAAATAAATGGTACGAATTCAACCAATTTTCGGACCATTATAGAGTCTTGCCGTTAATAATGAGCCTCAACATGTAAACACAGGATTATATATTTTTCGAAATTGTGGATAAAAAATACTACCGTTGCAGACAATAGCAAACATTTCTTTAATTTGTAAGTTAAACTGGTTCCAGGATTAAAAAATTACGTTTCACTCTGGCAATTATCCACTTATTAACTGTATATCAGCGATTTTTTGTGGCGTGCTGAATTATTACCAATCAGTTTTCTCCGGACAATCGAAATTTTCGAAAAACAGATCATACAAATTTTATTCTGGCGTTGCAAAAATGCTGCAACTAGCGTTTAGACTAAATTGGAACAGCAGGCTTTATTCATTTAACATACTTCCGTCACAGTAAAAATACGTAATCCTCGACGATAAATAATATAATAAATTAAAATAAATTGAAATAATGATTTCTAAGGACGTGTGAAATGGAGATAAGAGTACTGAGCACTAAAATCTATGTGTTTAACGTGTGTAGACCGTGCGAGTATATTGTAGAGATGCAAAAGATCGCGAAGTACTGCCCCTTTTTCGTTTTTATCGTGTTTCTCCTGTCGTTTGACATCTATTGGGTACAATTCGTAGTCTATACGTGTATGTTGTGACATAAGGGCTGCATGAGATGGTGGATAAGTAATCAACATTCGTTGCATGCTATATTTTCCCTCCCCCCTAAATTCATGAGTGTAACATTTTATATCCTAAATTTCAAATATATCTAGGGACAAACTGAGTATAATAATTTTTTCATGATTCGACCCACCGTTTTTAAAATGCGATGATATCTTTTCTCTCGATCGAATTCACTGAAAGACTTTTTTTTCTTCATACCTTTGATGAAAATATTTCTCTGAAATCTGTCTGAGCAATTATTACTAGACGATTAGAAGATACTCATAGTTGTTCAAATATTCTTCTCTACATTCCTCCGTTACAATTTGCTGAATATCTCTGCCATTTCGTCCGAATAAGTAAACTTATTCACAGTACAAGTGTAAAATTGGATTACAAGTTTTACAAAGTTCATTTGAGCATGTCAGAATCAATTTAAATTCGTTAGAAAATTATGCAATAATATAAAAGTTAAAGGAATAGTAAAATCGACGATTATTATTCATTATCAGAATAGTCGGCTCAGAAAATAGGATATTTTCAGAGCAATAAGGAATCTTTGGATCAGAGAAAATTCTGTCTTTTTCTGAACAGTAAAAAAATACTGTAAAAGCTACAGAAACTTTCAAAGTGATTTTCGAGATTTTGGGAGAAGTATTTTCATCAGAAAATTTATGAAGAGATTTTTTATGTTTTTGTGATTTTTTTTTATACACCGTGGTCCACTACACCTAGAGCCAAGAATGGCGGGAACCCTGTTGTTACTATTCCATCTCATCCTTGGAAAATAGCTTCCTGATGAATACACGTCAGTCGCTGCAGTACAAACGCAATTTTACTCGCGTTATGTCCTCGAAACTTTGAAAGGTATATTATCCTCGCTGAACACTGAGCCGGTGAGTGAAAGAACACCGGTGTTATATCGTTGGAGTGAAGAAACAACGCTCGTCGCCTCGTAACAACCGAGCTAGTCACCGAACTCTTCCGGAAGGTGAACGCAGATGCGACTTAATGTATCCCGTACGATAGTCAATCACGTCGCGCGATGTGCCACCTGGCAAACCGTGTCTGTGTCTTCTGCTCCATCTGAAAGCAATTTGGCTTGTCTTCAGTTTCGTTTACCCGCATTTTAGGACGTAAAAAGGTTCACGACGCATGCATTTGACCATCTTTTAATATTTTCTTACAATCTTTTAAAAGGGGAGACTATGCTGATTTTTATACCAAAATTGAAAGATTTAATTTCCTACAAAATCTTTCGCACAATATTTTCATTTTTTCACATTGATTAATATATTTTTTGCTTTATAAGAATCGAAATCTTCGTTGTGTGTTTCAATACTAATAATTATACTAATTGTATTTGTAATGACACAGAATAAAATTAACTTTTTGATATAAACAAATATTTCTAGATCAAGTAAAAAAAAATCGGACAACAGAAATTAAGAATTAGATTTTTAATTGAACCCTTAAGTAGTCTCAAGTTTGTAAAACAAGATACGCGTCGTTTGGGATTTTAAAAAAATGTACCAGCGAATAATATATAAAATTCGTCGAAATCTTCGGAGATTTTGAGGAAGATCAATGTAAAAAGTATTTGCAAATTTGATGGAAAATGCTTGGCAAGTTTTCGCTATAGTATCCCCTTAATTATTTGTCACCTCAACTATCATCTAATAATTTTTTTTTTTTCACACAGATAATATAGATTGGATGTATATGTATACAGTATAGATATTTATATCATATTTATATTGCCATCGATAACATTGAATCGCTTAACATACGACCATGATGCTTCATTCCATATTAAAATATATAGCACAGACATAATATATGATTTAGAGGAAAAAAATGTAAAGTAGGATAATCAAACCATGTCCACAACTACGGTTGACAAATGCAAGAAAAATTAATCATGTTTTGATAGTCGAAGTTTTGATCTGATAAGTGGAGAGCGATTGGAGTATTGTTGCAATATATAGTAGCCGGGTGGGGGTCTAGACGATTTTTTTTTGTACAGAGTATTTGATGTTGGTGGCAATGTAACGAAATTTATGGTAATTGAAGATATGATAGTCTGAACGATTCATTTTTGGGATTTTAAAAATTATCTCTATTTGTTACGACTAACGCTATTATAGGAAGGAAGCTTTATTATGTCAATACTGGCTCAGATGCGCGATGATAACTATTGCAGACTCTTTAACATACCAATCATATAAGTTACGCTTAAGAAAAAGGCAAACCTTCGAAGCTATTAAATATTGTCGATAACGAGGGCAGAGGGGCCAATTTTTTTGACATCTGTTTTATAGAAGGCAAAATATTTCAGTTGAATTCATCAGAAAAAAGCTCAAGACCGTTTTTTTTAATTTATCAAAATAAATAATATTAAATAGTCGATTTTACTAACTGATATTCAGATAGTTGTTTAAAAAATATAAATATTCTTAATGTAATAAATTGAAGGGTTTATATAATAGTAGTATTTTATATGGACTATTGTAATCAGTTTTAGATGAGAAAGGTGCTGATGAGGTAATATTTTTAGAAAACAGGTCGAACGATGTTTAGTGAAATCTTTAAGGGGAGGGAGTCAGGTAAACAAAATTGATTTTGGAAATTCAATATCAGCCACATCCTATTGCATATTAAAACGCCCAACGCACTATATTGTTGGTACTTGATGAAAGGATTTTTTACTGTCGTCTGACTTGAATATGCTTTTCAATATTATCTTAAGCAAAGTTCTTAGGTTTTCCATTCTGCGCATGATTCAGATCAAACTACTAGGCAGATTGGAATGGTTGAAGTCTCATTTTCTTCTTCATGAAAAGATACACCGCCTAAATAGAGAAAATGTTAATAAAAGGTAATATTTTTTAAGTGACATAATTAATAATAAATAAATATTATGCTATTTTCTAAATCAGTGATTAACTTTGCTTTCAGAATGAAAAAAAAATAGTTTGCTCCATTTAGCCGGTGTATCTTTTCATGAAGAAGAAAATGAGATGTCAACCATTCCAATCTGCCTAGTAGTTTGATCTGAATCATGCGCAGAATGGAAAACCTAAGAACTTTGCTTAAGATAATATTGAAAAGCATACGCGAGTCAGACGACAGTAAAACATCCTTTCATCGAGTACCAACAATATGCATATGCATTGGGCATTTTTATATGCAATAGTATTTGGATGATATTGAATTTCCAAAATCATTTTTTTTTACCTGACGCCCTCGCCTTAAAAATAAACTTTAAAAAAATTTCAATTAGAAATGTTCTCAGGCTTAAGACAATGAAATAAGAATGCTGCAATACTTTTGAGAAATTTATTTGAAATATGCTTTACTCGACCACACACATTTCGGTATGACCTTACACATTTAAAAAAAACGGTAAATTTTTTTTTGATTTCACTGAATTTTGTTTAAAAGTAAATAGGGTATTAAAAAAAAGTGTCTCACTCTGCCATCATTATCAGAGCAATTGTCAGCATGAAAGGTTGCACCTTGGCCTCAAAATTGGGATTACAAGAAAAACTACTGATTGCACCTGGCCAAAAGGAGTAAATGTTGAGTAACAAAGCATATCAGATGTATAAATACTATATAGAAGAAAATACAAAAATTCTTACAAGCACACGTGTTTCTATTTTATTACGGGAGTCGGTATGTGGTATTGAAGATTTGGAAAGACGTGTAACGTGTATGAGTGTTTATTTATGGAACTATTAAGTATATATTGAATGTTTTAGTGGGTGTACCGTTTCTTACAACACCACGAGGACCAACCCAATCGAATCAAGGAGAACTTTGACGATGCCAAAGGCATGTTTTCCTGCAGATACTCGCATCGGTTAGTGACACAGATCTCCTCAGATTAAAACAATAAATATGATTAAAGAAAAAGGCACAGATTGAAAAACAAAAACGTATGATTGAAAAATACAGTAAAAAGTAATGAAGAAGAAAAGGCATTCAATGATAAATATGACAATTTTACATAAAACTTTAACATCGTGGGCACATGAGCATAGATTTATTCGTTGTATCCTAAGCTTCAATTTTTCTTCCTTCTTTACTTAATCGACAGTAATTCCTGTATGCGAAATTACTTTTTTTTCAAGACAGAAAATATAATTAAATTATGCTTGATAAAATAAAACCTTTCTACGATTTTTTTTATATCTGCATTTTTTCACATAATCAAATCACCGTTACGAACAATCGAACGCATCGCATTGTTTTAAACGATTTTTTGCAGCGAAAAAAAAAACAAACACGCTTTTTTGCGAATAATCTTTCGATCCCTCCCTATATCCTCCCCAAAATTAACTAAAGTAAATGAATAAAAATATCCGAAGACAAATCGCGAACAATAAATACTTTATACTTTCAATTAAACAACAATTATAGTTGCAGTGGTGTTATCGTTGTTAAAAATTTTTAGACACGCTTATTTTGCTTGTAATCGTTGACGACGCTCTCTGAAAAAAAACCCCTTAAATTTCAGTATCTTTGGTGAATTTTTTAAATTAATAAATAATATTCTAGAATTAAAATCGATGAAATTCCTTTAAAATAGTCTCTATTATGAAAAAATTAATTGTTATTGTTATTGTCTGAGATTTTTTTTTTTTTTGGTAAATTGTTGATTATAACGTAAAGTACGTTTAGGCATACCTTGTTGAACTTGTGGGGCGGCGTGCGAACGATGGTGGTTGTTAGTGGTGGTGGTTGAGGTTGAGGTGGGAAGGCGATGCGAGGGTTCGGGAGATGAGGACATGTTGGCGTTATGGCGATGGAGCGAGTTGGTCTGGTTGTTTGCGGAGAGTGGAAGGAGGGTTTGTCCGTCACCATGAGACGACGAGACCCCGTAGTTCCGGCGAAATTGTCGTTGCTGGACCGATTGCCTGCGGCTCCTACTCACACCACCCCTGACGACCCCTTGTTGCTGCGAACTTGTACTGCATCAACCCCATTTACTTGATTCTTTTCTCAAACTCTTACGTAAAAACCCAAATTGTAATTTAATTCAAAATTTTTTTTTTGTCTTTTAATAATAATAATAATAGATTATTATTATTATGATTATAATAATACTGTCGCCTCTCTCGAATCTCGAGTAATCCCTAAAAGAGCTATATACTATCCCATTACTTCAAACTCACTTTTTATGTTTATAGAAGAGGATTCATTATATAAATAGTTTTCTATTAAGTTTTTTTAAATATTGTTACAGAAATTAGTAATTTTTTTGTTCGACCTAAATATTTTTGGCCTTAGATTTTTTTAACTGCTATCAAAATAATGGTAACGGAAATTATCCTTTTCCTTTTAATATAATGAATATACATTTTCTTAATAATATTGTAAATATTTTTCATTAATAAAGTTATGTTCATTTTTGCTTCCTCATAGAGGAAGCTTTGTTTTCATGAAAATTTTTTTTTCGAGATTTTCATGTCAGTACACTCAGAATGGGCCAAAACGTCGAGAAAAGTGATTTGAAACAAATGTCTGTATATGTGTGTGTGTGTGTGTGTGTATGTTACACGATCGAAAAATGTAAACCTTTATAACTCGGGAATGCCTTGAGATATCAAGCTGAAATTTGGACCATAGATGGAGGGATTAAGCCTCATCGTTGATACAGATTTTTGTTAAAATCCACTTCATCGTTAAATTATTAAGCGTTTTTAAATTTTTTGAAAAAGGTCTGTTTACGCGATAACTCTTTTAATTTTCGAGATATTGATCTTAAAATTGGTATGAATGTGAGCTTTCATACGCCGGTGATCGCTATTGAATTTGGTTAAGATCGGTTGAACCGTTAAAATTTTATAATGCTTTGAATTTTTCAAAAAATTGAAATTATCGCTCTATTGTAACTTTTGCAAAACTTAAGATAGCGAGCTCAAATTTTGTATATAAATGGACCAATATTCAGCCATTATATATGTATAATTTAGTGACGAACGGTATGAAATTTTTGATTTTATGGAATGTTGAATTATTTTTAAAAATATACATTATCACATTCACTTTCGGAAACGCTCTAATAATCACGAAATAACGTAATAACGAAATAGAAAAAGCGAATCCACAACATGTATATTTATCTTATTAAAACAAGGATGCAAAGTAGAACCTTGTACATTGCTTCCTCATTATTTTTCGCGTTTTACAAAGCTTCCTCTATGAGGAAGCCAAAAATTGAATAACATACTTCCTCATAGAGGTAGCTTTGTAAGAAGCGAAAAATAATGAGGAAGCAATGTGCAAGGTTCTACTTTGCATCCTTGTTTTTAGAGTATATTAAATGACATCGTTAAAAAAAAGTATGAACATGTGAAGAAAGACAACAAAATTTATATTTGTCCATATAGATTCGTTTAAAATTTTCATAAATAAGAAATAATGGAAAACGATTATACGAATGTTCGAATTTTCGTGAGATTCTTCGTCAGATTTTGTGAAGATTTTTGTGTTTTATGTATTTTTTAATACATTTTCTTACCAAATTTGCAAAACAGCCTAAAAAAGTTGATATTAAATTATTGATAGAGTGCATAAACAGAGTGAGTTAAAAATAATGGGATAGTTCTCTAATCCCTAAACAACTATAAATATTTCAACAGAAATTCGCCCTCAAAACGAACAGAAAATTCCTAACGTTTGTGATGCCTTTTATTGTTTTTCGAATTAACAAGGAAGCTCTGTATATTTCTTTTGTCACTGTCTGACAGTCTCTTTGGTCGGGTCCATCTATTGGCAACACTGAAAGGGTAACAATAAATTATTTGACCAAATCCGTTTGTCGCCTCGACGAACGGAGCTGCCCTTTTTTTTCAAGTACGTGCTCCATTCTTGAGAAACGCTGAGCCGCAGAACGTTAGGTTGCTTTGCATCATTTTTCTCTCGACAATTCTTTTTTTTCTATCATTCGAATTTTCGGAATTTAATTTACGCGATTTTCACGATTTTGTAAAAATTGTAATAATTGCCAGATCTTAACTGTCCTGCAGTTTCAGCTAAACTTCCAACTCATCTACATTTAACAAAAGTAAGACAGTAATAATATCCAACTGACACCGAGAATACAATTTCTTAGACTAGACAGTATATTTAGAGAGAAATACACATAGAGGGTTGCGTATTCAGCTGTATGGTATAAAAGAGAAGATTAGGAACACGAGAAACAAAAAACACAGGTATAATATGCCGCTAACGAGAGAGCCTTGAATAGAAAGAGAAAAGCTCATGCGAAATAGATAAAGCTTTGTGCACACTCGAGACAGACAGAAATATAGTTAATTAATTTTTCTCATTAGATAGACCATGCGCCCATTTATATTATCTTCGCATTGCGCGCATGTTATGAACTTTTCACTACGGGATCACGATAAAAAATTTTGATTTAACAAATCACATTTCTCAATTTTTAAAAAATTATTTTTACTTCTACTTTAGTAAAAATGAAAAAATCTTTCAATATTTCAATGATCGAATTTCATAATCTCCGAATTATTATATTTCTGAATATAGGGCATTTTCTGTAAATTAGCCGCGTTCTGTCAATTTTTCCGATTTTACCACTTTAAAAATACAACCTATTTCATTTTTTCATTAATTTTTTAATGCAGTAGAAATGAAATAAGAATTGTATGCTGAACAAAATATATTTTGGAGTAAAATTATGCATTTAATACTTTTCTCTAATGAGACACTTACGAATTTTTTTATTTACAGAATTTACAGGGTGTGGACCACAGAAAAATCGACAAAGCGAATATGGACTATTTGAGCAGTAAAGCAAATTAATTTTATCTGAAATTATGTGATATTATTATAAGTAGTACCATATTCTGTGATTGAAATTACTTCATTTGCATTCCTCTTTAATTTATAATGTAGGAACTGCTTCAGAGAATATTTAGATAACTGAATAATTGTATTTACAAATGATTACTACTTTTTCAAAATTACCGATTCCTCGTATGTGAATAGTCAGTATCATAATCGCGCAAGCGTTTCAGGCCATGTATTTTCTTACCTTGTACTGTGACTCATGACGACTATGTTTCTGTAACAGCATATAATGGATCCTGATTGTTGGGAAGCGAGTAATGAGGTGTCGAAGTCGATTGACACACAACAACAAGCAGCTCAAGCAATCGATCGGTTCATTCTTTTTTTTCTGTCACGTTTTTGCCTGATTTTTTTTTTCCAAAAAAATCGTCTCAACTCAAACAGTATGATTCGAAAATCAGGCTGGCATAACGTCGTGTCTTCACCCCCAAAAGTTCTCTCTAACGAATGTCTCAGTTTTTGTTTCTTATTCATTGTTCTTTTTTGTCATTCTATTGTTATACACGAATTATAAAAATACAATTAATATTTATATATTGCATAACGTCAGAGAGGATCGGTCGCTGATTTCTGAAACTCAATATGGCAATCATATTCATGTCTCCGGGTTTATTTGGCACAGACTTTCCTATAGGTAACAGCAGAGAGTGGATTCATCATGAATTAAAAATGTACACAACTACAGGTATAGATGTGTCTTGTATAGTCTCACGCGACAAGGGCAATACTTGTGCAATCGTGTTGGTAGGTATGAAGTACAAAAAAAAAATTCCAAACGCGCGGTAGACGAGTTTTAAGAGGCTTGGAGGGCTCCACACTAATTGAATCGGTTTTAAATATTTTTCATCATTTATACATTTTTTTCGGTTGATTGCACACAAAAATAATTAATATTAAAGCCCGTTTTGATATAACAGAAAAATATTCAGAACAATTATTAACAAATATATTGAATGATTAATGACAATTTTTTACAAATTACATTTTTTGCTAGTTTTTTGAAACAATGAAGTATAATAGTAGTCTGATTATGACGAATTTATTGCTCATTTTGTTTATCGAAAGACGATTCATTAATTCGCTGAGGAAATTTCACATAGTATGAATCGTTAAAAAATTATGACCATTTATTTTTCTAGTGTTAAGCGAACAAATAGTCGTAAATTCTTAAAAACAATTAATACTATTAAAAATGGAGGTGGTTATTCAAAAAGAATCGTTCAATGAACAAAATAAACTGCTGTTCATCATAATTAAATCAATACTAGCATTTAAAATTCTGTTTTTATTCGAAAATAACAGCAGTTTTCAAATTAACATTGATTGAATAAATTTATTTTAATTAGATGATCAAAATTATTTTTCACTGTTGAGAACATATGCTGCTACGCAATTATTTTCAAAATTGACAATCAAATAACTGAAACTTGTAGAAATGTTTTTTAAAAATAAACACTGATATAACTAGTGGCAAGACCTCCGATCTCCTTAAAAACTCCTCAAAGGATTTTTCTTGAAATAATTATTTTTAAAAATATCTAGAGGCTTTCTTTCCTTCGTACACGTCGAGTCACACCAAAAGCCACGCAGTGCGTGTGCGTGATTTTCTTATAAAATTAAACTATACAAAAGTATTGTACTAATCGATTGTCTCGACGGAGCAATTTTCTTATTTGGCAACGATTCGAGAAAATCGGTTTGTCTTATTCAATTAATTATCTCTGACAATCATTCGGCTTCGGGACGATAAGAAAACTTCCTTTACGTACTCTGAGTCTATAAAGTTTTATAATATCGGTAATAATACTTGGAAGTATTGTTGAGCAGTAAGAAAAGGAAGATCGCGCAGTCCAACAATCGTTTAGTGCGCTAAAGATCGTTCGTCCCAATATATGTATAGGCGAGTGGATACCGATTTTTCTTTGATTGAGTAAAATTTATAGTACAATCTTCAACTTGATCATAAGGATCAATTCAAAGAATTTTAGTAGTACCAAAGAAATCGGTGACTACGAGTGAAAATTAAAAAAAATCGTTATTAACAGAAGCATTAACATTAATTTCAGTTGCAATTTTATTTCACATAGTATCGCCAATTTTGAGAAAAAAAGGTCATGCAAAATTTCAGTCTACGACCAACCGTTTTGAAGCTAATTTTCAAAATATATTTTTATAATTCATAAAACCTAAACTATGCGTCGTAGTAAAAATTTCCATAGAACTTACTTTGGGCAAAATTAACTGGAACAAATAAATAAAATCTTTGCAAACTGATCTACTAACAATTAATGTTTCAAATAACGATTTTTATTTATTTTTTTCATAATTGTCACTGTTTGATTTTGGTTAATCATGGAAATCTTGTCGTACACAGTTCAAATTAAACATTAATTTGAGATGACGTGCATTGCAAAGATATTTTTTGTGAATTTTCAGGCAACTTTTCGCCGAGTAGCCGCTCGCCCAATAGGTACAGATTACATGGAATCCACGCTGATTCCCCTAAACTCATAATTAACTAACTCTGCCTACACAAGAATTTATTAATTTTATTATTAGTTTATGTCTATAATTTCTCGATTTGAGAGAAAATATCATTAATGCGCGAGGTACACGTGCGTGTATCATTTTCAAATCGAGTAACGTTACACGATTCTTAATTTTTTAAAAAATTTTGCGTGAAAAGTGAATAAGTAGAGGTGTATGTATAGGCGTTCTTGTCAAGCATAGGCTACTTTAGTGAGATAGAGAGAGATATATATAGTATACTACGCGCTGCGTCTATTGTTGTGCAAAACAAAGTAAACGACAGTTTGACCTTCTTGCAATAGAATTCATTATATAATAGAGAGATATATAGTTCAATAGAGGACGGATAATAGAAGTCTAAGGAACTAAAAGCTAAGAAAAAAAAGAGGATTTGAACTAAAGTGCATACCACAAAACCGATGTGACTAGTTTTTGTAATGCATACCGAAGAAGTCGCGTGATGTAGTCGGGCCAGTTGTCGGGAAACATCACGAGAAAAAAGCCGACCGCAATTAGTATCATCCCTGCCAGCTTCATCCCCACGAAATGAGCACCATAAAGTACAACGTCCAGGGCTATAAACGAAATTATAATTTTGTAAACTTCCGATATAAAAATCGCTTAACTCAAATTCATGTGATATTTTTACGAGTGCAAGGGAAGAATTTATTTTGTCCAGATTTTTTATTATTTGCAAAATATGTTTAACCCTATATGTGAAATTAAAATTTTGGAAACTTTCTATGGAAAAATCACTTAACTTCGTGTGATATCATTGCGAGTGCAAGGGAAGATTTTATTTTGTTTTACGTTTCACTCCGCATCCTTTTTTTACATGTCTTCTTCAATCTCAATATAAAATGGGACAAACTTAAGGATGTAAGAGCGCGATGGGGTGCTCAACTTCCTGAAAAGTGAGAATTCAGAGAAAAATTCAAACACTTCTCGATGGAATAAAAATTTGAAAAAAATCAAGCATACAAAAGGTGCGAAAAAGATTAATTTTGCATATTAATAATTGCAAAATGTTATTAACATATAGGTGAAAAAAAAAATTGTTCAACAAATTATCTGTTAACCTAACTTTTTTTCGAATGAAAATGATTCGTTAAATTTTCTGAATACGTATGAATTTTTTCAGAATTTTGTCTAATGTTTGAAAATTGCGGTTTTTTTTCTTGTATGAGCTGTATTCGCGAATATATTTGATCAATCGTTTCGAAACTTCTTGGGTGTAATGGGTGGTTTTATGACAAGCACATATAAAAAATTCGCGACTTAACATGCATTTAAAGAAAAAAAGAACTTAAAAAAAACGAAATTTCGATGATTAGAAAAATTTCTGAAAAAATTCATACGTATTCAGAAAAATTAACGAATCATTTTCATTCGAAAAAAAAGTTAGGTTGACGGATAATTTGTTGAGCAATTTTTTTTTTCGTTCATTTTGCAATTATTAATATACAAAATTAATCATTTCCGCACCTTTTGTATGCTTGATTTTTTTCAGATTTTTATTCCATCGAGAAGTGTTCGAATTTCTCTCTGAATTCTCACTTTTAAGGAAGTTGAGCACCCCATTGCGCTCCTACATCCTTAACAAACAGTGTAATTATCTAACGCATCCTATATGTTCTTTTTTATGTATTTAGTGGTAACATTAAATTAAAAAAGCATTTCCTAAAAGTGCCAATTTTTGTACTATCTTAATTCCGAAAAACGCCACTGAGACACATGATTTTTAAAATGCAGTGAAGCCTTAGCTGTTAAAGGATTAAATCTGCTTTATTTTATCTTCTTTTTATTTAGAAATTTAGCTGATACTGAATTAAACATTGTTCGTGCGTTGTAGTTATTTTAATGAAGGCAACATTAATTTTCTTTTTTAACTTGGCGCCGAGTTGCTGCCGCGACTCTTGATGGGAGTTTAAAATTGTTTTAAATTGTTGTATTTTGTAAAAATGTTTTTGCGTACATTCAGATACTAAATTAAAGTAAAAGGAAAATTATTTTCTATTGAATTGGAGTTGAATATCCCTTCAGATTTTCTGCTTTGTATTTTCTAGATTAAAAAGACTTACCGGCGGACACAGGAACTGCCGTAATGAGGCCCAGAGTGATGAACAGGTCGTAGGTCAATGCGATGCTAAAGTTGCCCAGCATATTGGCAACTTCAAGTATGAAAAATTTAAAAAATGTATTAATAGTGCGTTTGGATCTGTCGATTGCCATTTTTTGCATATAAATTAATCGTCAATGTAATAAAAATGTTTGTATTGCAAAGATATGCATTTTATTAAAAAGTAAAATATATGGCGAATTCCAGCTGAATTTTGTATGTGTTAGCGGGACTGCTGTCTGAGTTGGTCGATCAACCGCTCGGCAGCAGCACCGACTGGGCACACCACCGATAACCGCATTTCAGAGTCCGCGCATGCGCTCGAACGTTCTCGAGTCTCTGACTCGCTTTCCGGTTTCTTCTCGGTTCTCGTTAACGGTCTCAACTGGTCGCACGCACGGTCTCAACTGGTCGCACCGGTCAGCGCAAAGACATTACGTACGGGTTAAGTGAACGCGGGTTTATGTAAACAACAGCGACATACTCACGGGCGGCTAACTAAGCAACACGTGGTGGCACGTGTGCTTCGGCATTATTGGCTAATTTTGTCACTCGGACTGTACAAGTGTTTTACGGACTGCTCAGGATATTTATGTGTAACGGCTTACTCAATTAATTGTTGTGTTTTATGAAGTTTTTGGGTAAAAATTAAAGTGTTTATTTCAAGTTATGTAATTCCTGCCTACGCCATTTATTAATCATATTTACAACACCTGATCCACTATCAACCATCCACGGCATTATTTTACATTTTGGTCCTTCGAGCCGGATAGTTGGATCACGGCAGGCGGAATTTGCATAAAACTTCATAAAACTCGGTGGGTTTGTGCTCAAACGGGAAGAATTTCATGGACAGAAATCACAGATAGTGGCCAGTGTCACGCTTGGCGCGCGGCGGCAACCGTGCTTCGCCGCACGGGTAATACTGGTGGTTCACTCACCGAGGAGAACACCGCTCTCGTTCGGCATCGTTCGGTCTCTCTCACTCTCGGTGGCTTCGCTGCATTTGCTCACTCGCAACTGGACTGCGTTTCGGACTTTGTTCTTCTCGTTTTGAGGGAACGTTTTTTCAATTATTTTTTTGGTTTTTTCACTGTGTCGCGAGTGCATTTTTTGGACAGCTCAGACTCGCAATATTGTCGTGCGCGAATTTTGTGAACTTTTTTCGGACATTGTTCTGCTCATTTTGAGGGAAAGTTTTTTCAATTATTTTTGGTTTTCTTTCACTGTGTCGCGAGTGCATTTTTTGGACAGCTCAGACTCGTAATATTTTCGTGCGCGAATTTTGTGAACTTTTTTCGGACATTGTTCTGCTCATTTTGAGGGAAAGTTTTTTCAATTAATTTGGTTTTTTTCCACTGTCTCGCGAGTGTTGTTCCCGGTCTACTCAGACTCACAATAATTTCGTGCGCGAATTTTGTGAACATTTGTCGGACTTTGTTCTGCTCGTCACGAGGAACGGTTTTTCAATTATTTTGGTTTTTTTGGATTGGCATACGGACAGCTCAACATGTCAGACCCCAACGGAGACGATTCTGCATCTCTCATGGGACAAGGTCAGCTCGCAGTTCCGGTGGACGTGATCAACAAGGTTGATGTGAAGAAAACAAGGGGAGGTTCACCAGCAAGGCTGGCACCGGAATTGCATTTGAAGGCTCGAACTCAGGTTGGCCGGATGCAACTCCTGAAGGAGTTTTCGGAACAACTACCCGCGGATCACACCGGTATATCCCTCGAGGAGCTGCGAGAGCTCGATAATCAAACGGAAGAGGTTCATCGAATTTTTCAATCGGAGCACTCGTATCTGGAGTCGGTGTGGCCAGCAGCTCACTTGGATCACGAGTACTTTCGTGATTTAGTACATCTCAAGTGCTGCCGGACATACTCATCATTTAAGATGGCTGCCGCACGACTCAGGAAGGATCTCATGCCCACACCAACGGAACGGACTGCTCATACAGATGATTTGCGCGAAGTTGCTCGCCTTCTGGGAATTAAGCTTCCATCGTTCTCCGGTGATTATGCTGCTTGGCCAGCGTTTGCAGACATGTTTACCAGTCTTATCCGGGAGCGAGCATCGATTACGGACGTTGAACGCCTACACTACTTGAGGGGTTGTTTGACAGGAACACCTGCACAACTGATGACAAGTTTTCCGCGCACGGGTGCGAAGCGAGCTTTGGAAAGAGTGGAATACACCAGCGGTGGTCAACCCAGTGCACCACCAAAACGGACGGCTCATTCGGCGGTCAGCTCAAAACAAGGATCAGCTCAACAATCAGGGTCAGCTCACTCATCAACCAGCGCAAAAAGGGAGGATACGCGCTATGCCTGTGACTGTTGCAAAGGAGACCATTTCGTGGTAACATGCTCGCAGTTTAGAGCTCTTCATCCGAAGGCAAGACGGCAGTTCGCGATGGAAAAGCGTCTATGCTTTAATTGCCTTGGTCGTCACAGCGCACGGGACTGCCGGACCACCCAAGGATGCAAGGAGTGCAAAGAACGGCACCATACTATGCTCCATGGCTCCCGTGCTGTGCAGTAACGTGACGCACCTAAGGACAGCACAACGGTCGACACGCAATAGGTTGTTGGTGCAATCGTCCACACTGCGGTTCAGCTCAATTTGGTCAACTCAACATTGCTCGCCACGGCAGTTGCTCAGGTTATCTCATCGGTTGCAGCTCATACTGTTCGGATTCTGGTAGATCCAGGCTCCGAACTCACATTCGTCACTGAACAGCTCATCGGACAGCTCAGATTACCCCGTCGACGTACCTCAATGCCTATTGTTGGTATTGGCGGAGCGCTGACGACTCATGCACGCGGAACAGCTCAGTTTGATTTGCGGTCATCTCATTCGGCGGAACTAGTCACGGTTCAAGCTCACATTTTAAAGACAATTTCATCAATTCTGCCATCTTTTGAGGCATCCTACCAAGACTGGCCTCATCTGAAGAATCTCAACCTGGCAGATCCGAAATTCCTCACTCCTCGAACGATAGACATTATCATTGGAGCTGATTATTATGGCCAAATCATCCGGCCTCGGATAATCAAAGGCGCAACCACAATGCCAATAGCTCAGCTTTCGATGTTTGGCTGGCTCATTTTGGGTCCGGTTCAGGCAACGACATCCCCGATGCACGCCACTTACACTGCTTCAGTTCATCACGAGGAGGTTGCCTTGCAGAATTTACTCACCAAATTTTGGGTTCAAGAGGAGCCCTCAGAACTCGTGACTAATGAACTCACGGCGGAAGAGGAGGAATGCGAGGCTCACTTTCGGCGCACTCATTCGAGAGACTCAACCGGTCGATACATCGTGCGTGTTCCGCTCAAGTCATCCATTGCACAACTTGGGGACTGATGGAGTACAGCTCACCGGTGTTTGCAGCAAGTGCTTCGGAAGTTTGCGAGGGACCAGGAATATGAAAACCTTTATAAGAAGTTTCTAGCTGAATACGAGAATCTGGGTCATATGGCTAAGGCCTCAACGACTAAGCATGTTGGTTATTATCTGCCGCATCATGGGGTGCTCAGACCGGACAGCGCAACCACCAAGTTAAGGGTCGTATTCAATGGTTCAAGTAAAACCTCAACCGGTTATTCCGTGAATGATCTCATGCGCACGGGTGCGAAGCTGCAGCTCAACATACCGGACGTGCTCATCTGGATCCGAATGCATAAACACATTTTTGCTACGGACATCACAAAAATGTTCGGGCAAATTAAAGTCCATCGGGATGATTGGGAACTCCAGAAGATTCTGTGGGTTGACGACCAGCACAACCCAGTACCATATCATCTCACCACTGTCACGTATGGGACGAAGGCAGCACCCTTTCTTGCTGTCCGAACGCTTTTACAACTTGCGCAGGACGAGGGACATCGCTTTCCTTTGGCACTGCCTTCGCTCATGCTTGGCAGATACGTAGACGACATTTTTGGAGGTGCGGATTCAGTAGAACAGCTCATCGAGACTGCGCAACAGCTGATCCATTTGTGTGACGCGGGCGGATTCCCGCTAGCCAAGTGGCACTAAAATCAGCCGGATCTGCTCAAGGCAATCTCATCGGCGAGCATCTCCAACCAGAACGTACTCATGGACGATTGCGACACCACAGTTCTTGGAATACATTGGAATCCTCAGGAAGATCGGTTCAAGTTCCAATCAAAATTCTCAGAAATCTCTGGACGGCTCACAAAGCGACTCATTCTATCTGAGGTGGCTCAGATCTTTGATCCACTGGGATTTATCTCACCGGTCACTGTTCGAGCGAAGATGCTTTTGCAAGAGCTGTGGCTACACAAACTCGGCTATGACGATCCTTTACCGTCTCAGATCTCAACAAGGTGGCTTACGCTCAGAGAAGATCTCACAAACCTAGCTAGGATTTCAGTGCCACGATGGATTAACACATGGAGCAACTCAACCATCGTCCTTCATGGTTTCTCTGATGCGTCTCAACTGGCTATGTCGGCGGTTATTTACATAACCGTAAACTCGCCGTCCACCGGTGCCCGGGCAATTTAGTGTGCTCCAAAACAAAGGTTGCACCTCTCAAAAGACTCACAACTTCACGGTTGGAACTCGCAGCAGCGCTGCTACTCTCAACTCAACTCAAGTACGTTCGAGCCACCCTCAGATTGAATGTGAATGAAACTCATTTGTGGACGGACTCACAGGTTGTACTCATGTGGATCAAGTCTCACCCGTCGCGATGGAAGGACTATGTCAGGAACAGAGTGACACAAATTCAGGAGCTCACATCGCAGGCTAAGTGGTGGCATGTTCCTGGCACTAGTAATCCGGCGGATTGTGCCTCGAGAGGCATTTCGACAGCTCAGCTCACCGAGCACCCATTGTGGTGGACGGGACCACCCTGGATCACTCAACCGGAAGACTCATGGCCAGCTCAGCCTGCTATGGCGGACGGACTCAGTGCAACTGAAGTGCGTCCTGGGATTTCATTATTAGTGGCAGCTCCCAAGGTAGAGTACCATTGGGATCTTATCCACAAGGTATCGTCTCTCACAAGGTTGTTTCGACTTACGGCTATCTGCCGCAACGTTCTACTCAAGCTTCGTGGTCAGCTCACCTCTCCACCAATGGACCTCTCAACAGGGGATATGAACACCGCAAAGCAGTTTTGGATCCGGGCTACTCAAGTTGCGTACTTTTCGACAGAGCTCAAGGTGTTCGGCTCAGGTTCGGTAGCACCAGCCGGTCATCCGTTTTCTCGATTGCTTGCCTTCGTCGACGGGCAGGGCATCATTCGAGTTGGTGGACGTCTCACACACTCGACGCTGAGTGAGGAAGGAAAGCATCCTGCAATTCTGCCTCGATACTCACGGTTGACAAGTATGATTATCGAACATGCTCACTCACGAACGCTTCACGGTGGCACTCAGCTCACGTTGGCTTATATTCGGCAAGCCTACTGGATTCTCGGAGGGAGAGCGCCGGTGAAATCTCATATACTTCGGTGTGTGGTGTGTGTTCGGCAAAGAGGAGTCCGCGCTCAGCAGCTGATGGGGCAACTACCTGTTTCTCGAGTAACACCCTCACGACCATTCCTGCATACAGGGGTGGATTACGCTGGACCGCTCACACTCAAAACTTGGAAGGGTCGGGGCGCAAAAACATACAAAGGTTGGATCTGTGTGTTCGTCTGCTTCAGCACATCAGGAGTTCACCTGGAGGCTGTCAGTGACTACTCATCTGAAGGATTCATCGCAGCCTACCGACGGTTCACAGCGCGAAGAGGGATTGCTCACACAATATACTCGGACTGCGGTACGAATTTTGTAGGTGCCGACAAAACTCTACAGAGCATGTTTACGCAAGGCACAGAAGAACATCATTACATCAGAGCGGCCCTCTCACAGGACAGCAGCCAGTGGAGTTTTAACCCCCCTGCCGCTCCTCATATGGGTGGCAAGTGGGAGGCTGTTGTGAAGTCAACGAAATTCCATCTCACACGCACAGTGGGTGAGTCTCTTCTCACATTCGAAGAGCTCACCACCCTACTTACGCAAATAGAGGCTATTCTCAATTCGAGACCCCTGGAACCGCTCACTGATGATCCTCAGGACGTGTCAGCTCTTACACCTGGACATTTTCTCATCGGCAGTGCTCTTACCACCTTACCAGAGTCTACGCTCCCAAGTCTGGAAACTTCGAAGCTGGCTCATTGGAAGCACATACAGCAACGGGTTAAAATGTTTGGCGTCAATGGTCTGCTCACTATTTGCAACGGCAGCAGTCTATCTCAAAATGGCATCATGCATCTAACGAGGTTAAGGTTGGTTCGCTCGTGTTAATCACGGACGAGCGTTACCCTCCTTGTAAATGGCCTCTTGCGCGGGTACTACAACTACACCCAGGGAAGGACGGACATGCCAGGGTGGCTACGCTCAAGACGGCAACAACCACGCTCACCCGACCACTCATCAAGCTCTCGTGTTTAAGGACCACTCCACCGGAAGACCAGGAGCATATTCATCAGCGACCTTCGCTGATGGCGGGCGGAAATGTTAGCGGGACTGCTGTCTGAGTTGGTCGATCAACCGCTCGGCAGCAGCACCGCCTGGGCACACCACCGATAACCGCATTTCAGAGTCCGCGCATGCGCTCGAACGTTCTCGAGTCTCTGACTCGCTTTCCGGTTTCTTCTCGGTTCTCGTTAACGGTCTCAACTGGTCGCACGGACGGACTCAACTGGTCGTACGCACATCGGCAATAGTTTTACTTTGCGGTCACCTCATCTTTTTCGGAAGTGTACAACGGTCAGCTCCGGGTAGCTCAAACGGTCAGCGCAAAGACATTGGGTACGGGTTAAGTGAACGCGGGTTTATGTAAACAACAGCGACATACTCACGGGCGGTTTACTAAGCAACACGTGGTGGCACGTGTGCTTCGGCATAATTGGCATTATTGGCTAATTTTGTCACTCGGACTGTACAAGTGTTTTACGGACTGCTCAGGATATTTATGTGTAACGGCTTACTCAATTAATTGTTGTGTTTTATGAAGTTTTTGGGTAAAAATTAAAGTGTTTATTTCGAGTTATGTAATTCCTGCCTACGCCATTTATTAATCATATTTACAACACCTGATCCACTATCAACCATCCACGGCATTATTTTACAGTATGCTCTGACCCCGAGCCCCTTCAATAATTTTGACAATTTTTAATCAAACAGTGTTTGGAAAAAGAAAAGACCCGTTATTTTTAATCGTTAATATCTTGAAAATTAGCAGTCCTATCGAAAAATGTCCGAGATAAAATTTGTTCAGTTTGCAAAGACCTACATAATGTATATTAAAAATGTTATTTTAATTTTCCGAAAATATTTTTATATGACGTTAAACAACAATATATCGTTTTGCAAAGTGGGCCACTTTTTATAACTTTTATATACTTACGTAAAAATTCTGACTAAAATTACGAAATTTTTTATTTTTTATGCAGGCTGGCAGGATTTTTTTTCGAACCGTTCCACGTAATTGAAGTTTTACGTAAGAATTCAGGATATTAAAAAACTTCAATTAGGTAGAACGTCTTATAAAAAAAATGACCCATTTTGGATAGGATCTCAAAAATTTCTCATATGTAAGTATGCTACTTCATTTTCATGGAAAAAATTTACTTATTTTCATTTCAATATCATTATTTTACTTATTTTTATTCACTATTTTTTGTACGTTTAACGAAAAATTAAATGATTACAAACCTAAGTGAAGAATACTGGCAGAAAGTAAGGCTGCCCATGGCAGTCGTGACCAAGGAACGCTTTCAGCACCGGAAAAATATAGAGCCACGCAAACGGGCCACAATAGCGCCGCGTTGCACAGACCGATGAGGGAAAAGAACAATGATACTTGGCCGAACGTCGTTTCTCCTATAACTTTTTTGAAAAGCACCTGAAACGTTCACATTGTTCGTTGCTTCGTTAATTGTCTTCAAAAGAATATTAGTGACTTTTATTTTATTCATTGTTTTGATAAATTTAAAAAATACGGCCCAAGATTCGGATTCAGAGTGGCGAATACTACAAAATATAATTTGTTGGTCCTTATTATTTCACCTTATAAACGGCTGAGCCTGCAGCTGCAGAGGCAGCGAGAACTACTCCTCCCAACGTCGGACTTCCGGTTATTCCGTCCATATAAGCTAACAAGGCGATACCAGTATCACAGAGGATAACTGCAACTATCTGCAAAGATCAATAAACACTTTGAATTCTATTTAAATAAATTATACAACCAGAAGCCTTCAAGATTTTTTTCGAATTAAATTGAAAAAGTATCTGATGAATTTTAAATAACTTTATTCAAGTTCTTATCTTTTAAATGGTCTGCATAAGTTTAGGGCTCAAACAATATGTCGAGGAAAAGAAAAATATTGATGTGAGAATTGGGTTGAGATTTTACACACAATTAATACATATTGGTGCCAAGATCAGTTTTTTTTAATTGAAAAAAATGTATGAACAATAAATTAATATTTAATCAAAGTGACTCCGAATAATTTATTCGTTCGATTCGCTTAAAATTCAGACATAGCATAGTTTATAATATTTTCTGTTATATAAGAAGATATTTTAAAAAATGTTGAATACTTCGGAAATGGCAAACTGTTAAAATAAGTTCGATCTTCGACCGTGAGAAACAACTTTAATAATTTGTTATTGTTAAATGGATAGAGATATTAAAAAATCATCCGATTGCACGATAGAAAATGGTATAAACTATGCTCTGTCTGAATTTAAAGGGAATCGAACGAATAAATTATTCGACGGCACTTTGATTAAATGATAATAATTTTATTATTTATCGATATTTTTCATTTAAAAAAAACTCAATCATGGCAAGACTATGTATTAAATGTATGTAAAAACTTCACTTCATCATCTAAACCGGAAAAAATATTGAAAACCGATCTGTTTTTGGGCCCCATGTTAATACAAAGTAGACTTATGCAATAACTCAAAATTTCCACAATCAATAGCAGACATCTGTTCTTGAAATATGACTTAAAAATTGATAAAACATTCTAAAAACAAATTTTATTATTTTCATTGAGTAAAAACTCTTCCAAACATTTATCAACGTCTTTCAATTTATTAACGTTTTTTTTCGGATTTGTTGCTTCAAATTTTAGATGTACCAAAATATTTTTTATAATTTTTTTATTTGAACGATTATTTATTAAACAAAAAATTAGATAAATAAACATGTTGTGAATTCGCTTTTTCTATTTCGCTATTCCGTTACGTCGTTATTATTAGAGCGTTTTCGAAAGTAAATGTGATAACGTATATTATTAAAAATAATTCAACATTCCATAAAATCACAAATTTCATACCGTTTGACACTAAATTATACATATATAATGGCTGAATATTGTTTCATTTATATACAAAATTTGAGCTCGCTATTTCAAGTTTTGCAAAAGTTACAATAGAGCGATAATGTCAATTGTTTGAAAAATTCAAAATTCCATACAATCTGAACCACTTTACCGATTCGAGCCACATTCAATACCAAAAAGCATTGAGTGCAACTACTCTTACAACCAACTATATAGCAAAATAGACTAAATTTTACGAAAGTTAGAGCGACCACGTCCTTTTTAAAAAAAATTCAAAACAGCATAAAATCGAAATTTTCGCACATATTTTGTCGAAAATTGCTAGAGTTGAAGAGGGTCTGCTGCTACACTAGTGTCCCAATTTTGAGAACGATATACAAAACCGTTCTTGAGTTATCGGCGTTCGAATTTTCGGAGTTGTATACATACATACACACACACACACACACACACACACACACACACACACACACACACACACGCACACACACACACACACACACACACACACGCACACATACACACGCACACGCACACGCACACGCACACGCACACGCACACGCACACGCACACGCACACGCACACGCACACACATACGCACACGCGCACACACACACACACACACACACACACACACACACACACACACACACACACACACACACACACACACACACACACACACACACACACACACACACACACACACACACACACACACACACACACACACACACACACACACACACACACACACACACACACACACACACACACACACACACACACACACACACACACACACACACACACACACACACACACACACACACACACACACACACACACACACACACACACACACACACACACACACACACACACACACACACACACACACACACACACACACACACACACACACACACACACACACACACACACACACACACACACACACACACACACACACACACACACACACACACACACACACACACACACACACACACACACACACACACACACGCACGCACGCACGCACGCACGCACGCACGCACACACACACACACGCACGCACGCACGCACGCACGCACGCACACACACACACACACACACACACACACACACGGACATTTTTTCTAGATCACTTTTCTGGATGTTTTGGACAATTCTAAGTGTCCTGACATAAAAATCTCGAAATATTTTTTTTCATGAAAACAAAGCTTCCTCTATGTGGAAGCAAAATATAAAATTTCATGCACGTTTTATATTTTTAGAAGAACGGTATCATTTTCTTACCCGTACGCCGACGAACTGTTCGTGAAGTATGACCCACGACAAGAGATACACGCAGGAAACGTTAGTGGCGAAAAGTGCCATAACATCGGTGGCGAGTAGTATGCGTAACGAATGAATGTACATGTAATTGGTGGCGACCCAAAGACCACAGAATAGGCTGCATCGGGTCAAGAAACGACCACCCGTGAAACCTTTGTCCCGAAAGCCACGAAGACTTTCGGCTATTATTTCCGTCGGATTCGTACATTTTGTTTTTGCGACTCTGCACAAGAAGTAAACGGGAAAGTAGAGAACCGCCCAATTTGTACAAAACCAGGTTGTGAAGAATGGAGCGTTGTATGGAAGAACCAACTGTAAAATGAAATGGAATATTTTGGTAATTATTTCCAGATTCATGACTTAAAGGACTAGGGAACGGAAACTTACAAACCAGCTAAGCTACTATTTAAAAAAATGTTAATAGATTTTTGTATCTCATGCACGTAATGTCGCACATTTTGTGCCTGCAAAGCGTGCGTGAGATCGCGTATTATGCTCATGTAAACGTAGATAATTTCACGTACGCCATCTGGTGCATGAAGTTATCTAGATTTCTGTAGATAACTTCACGCACACATTGGCGTGTGTGAAACTATCTACAAGATGATTTTACGCAATGCTTTGCAGGCACGGAGATGTGCGACATCACGTTGACATTCGTTACAAAAAGTAGTATGTTATACTTGTGCGACAAAGCGGCCGTCCCGCGGAGGTTAGGAAGCGGCGCACTCGCCAAATCGAGTGCTACAACGACACGAGGCAAAGCCGAGTGTTGTTTTTAGCACGAGAGGAGGCGGAGGTTAGGAAGCGGTGCACTCGCCTCCTCTCGTGCTAAAAACAACACTCGGCTTTGCCTCGTGTCGTTATAGCACTCGATTTGGCGAGTGCGCCGCTTCCTAACCTCCGCGCGTAACGGCCGCTTTCTCGCACTAGTATCACAATCTACTATTCTAGCTGTCGAACGTATTATTATATTTAAACTGTGTAGATTTCTAAAAATTGATTTTTCAATTTATGTTTGCATTTCAATTTTCCTTACTTTTTATATTTATTTCCGATTTTTTTTTGGTCCTTTTTCTGGGAGTTTGATATTTCGGCTATTATTTTTTTTATTCTTAATCAACTTAATCAGGGCTTAATCTAATCAATCTCTAGAAAATGAATAGATTTTTGTATTTTCCATTCGATAAATGGCGAATATTTGTAAAAAATGTCACAATCTAACAGAATGTTTAAAACACTCATAAACAGTCTAAAAAATTCTAGAAAAATTAACCGACCCCTGCATAACTCATAGCGCAGTTTCTGATGCAGTCGAAATGTAATAAAAGCCAATCTTGATCAATGAAACATTTCAGACTTTAAAAATATCATTAACCCAGTTTTCTAACCGCAGCTGGCATTAAAGAATATCAAAGCTCGATTGGCAGATGAGATTACGTGTTGATGATGTAGTCCGGTGACCGACGAATTCGACGATGAGGAGTAGGTTGTAATTTCGGGCTTGTGAAAGTAAAGGTACTTAATACAATGAGTAGCTCCGACCCAGCTGGCAGTCACGCATATCGTGACGCAAACTCCGAAGTAAATCTGCAAGGCAATGAGAAAAAAAAATTAATTTAACGTTTTGTTCTGATCAAAATATTACAAACAAGCCTGCAAAGTAGAACCTTGTACATTTCTTCCTTAATACTCCACTTTTTACAAAGCCGGAAGGGTTTTGTAGAGCATTAATGAGGAAGTAAGTTGATAAATTTTGGCTTCCTCACAGAGGAAGCTTTGCAAAGGATGAAGAATAATGAGGAAGCCATTACAAGGTTTTACTTCCTCACCCAAACATTTTTTGTAAATGTGACTTTTTAAATGTTTTGGCATATTTAGAAAATATTTACATAAAAATGTGTAATAACATTTTGTTTTTTTTTACAAATCAAAAATTCCCTTAATATGGCAAGAACAAAATTAATCATCAAGACCCTCAGTTAGAGGAGTATTTGAAGAGTTTGATTAAATGAAATTTGAAGAAATTATTGGATAGGATATACAACAAAAAAAATTTGATACATTGTAAGTCCACTAATTTTGAAAATAAATACCATCCTGGTTGTTTGCTAAATGCTTACTAATTGTACCCTTTGATATTGTCATGGAAGCAATTAATACTTTTTTGTTTGCACTAATGTGAACAATAATTGATCCAACTGTTCAAATTTTATGGGATTTCAATTTTTTCCAAGGCCGCACTCTTGCTTGCAATTTCTGAGCTATTGAACTGTATAGTTCTTTACAAATACAAGTAATGCTCAAGGACGATCAGTATTGAATTTGTGTTTTAATGAAGCGTTTCGTATTACGTATGAATTTAAATTTATAAAAAAATATCGTTGCCGCTCCAATTCACATTAAATTCGACCATTAAGCGGTGCTACGTACTAAATTTGTTCAATATTGGTGGAAAGACGTGGATCATATAGTAATGTAATTTTCATTAGCTTTCGCATTTTCCAACGGTTTTGCAAATTTACTTTTTTTTTTTTGCTTTCTCGTAGAAAGTGGAAAAATTGCTCTATGTAAAATGGAAAATGAGAACGCAATTTGCAAGGCCTGAATTTTTACAATCTTTTTTTAGTTTTTTTACGTACCTTCTTTGCAGATTCAGCGCAACACGACGTGTAACAGGGCGATATGGAGTGTCTTCGGGTTTGATAACTGACCGGAGGTGCTCCTATGTGACACGATTGTTGGCCTTGTCCTTGACCAGTACCTCCGCTTCCACCCCCGCCGCCTCCTCCACCACCAACCCCACCTCCCGTGCAGCTACCACTGGTCTCCAGTGATCTGCAGCTTGATGCAGAGTCGCCGCAACCCCCGGCGACACTGCAACCCTGCTGCTCGCAACCTGAAGCAAAACCTTGTATTACAGTGATGCGTGCGGCTGAGATTTTTTAATTTCTCCTGTCTCAACCATAACATTGGAAATATTTCTCGGCATTCTCCGGAAATTATTCTGTAAAAGTATAATCGGAATGCTTCAAATACTATCACAGATTTCTCGATATTTTTATTTTATATACTGTTAGAAAAGATTGGAAGTTTTTATTCATAAACTCGTCATCGAAATTTAATATCCAATTGTGGTATAAAATTCATGTACTTTTCCAGTAAAATTAAAGCAAATTATTAAAATTAAAGTACTTTTACTGTAAAATCAAAGTAAATTATTGAATGTGCTGTACTATACATTAATTTTGCATTACACTTATATACTAAATTTAATATACTGATTTATGAATAAAAACTTCCAGTAAAAGTACACTAAATTTCAGGCAGAACACTGAGAGAAAAATCTGGTAATTAAAAAAAAAATATTTAGACCGACGACAATCTAACTATAAACTATAATTCTCAGGAAGAACGTCTATATTTTATGGTTATAGCAATTATAATTATAGTAGCAATCATCAAAATGATAATAGTTTCAAAGACTATTCTAATAGTTTCAAATATGCCGTTTCGTTGCATATACGATTTCAACGTTTGTTTTCAATAACCTAGCAAGTATTGTTTATTGAACCATATTATCATCGCTTCAACCATAAAACATTGCAAGCCTTCCTTTATTCGTTTTATCATGTGAAATCGTTAAATCAACGAGATGCTTTTATCTCAGTGAAATAACGCCAAAATGCACAATTCATCATGTCTCAACCGTTGCAATGCTTTGGTGGAAATATTTCTCGGCATTCTTCGTAAATTATTCGGGAAAGGATATTCGGAATGTTTCAAATACTTTCACAGATTTCTCGATATTTTTATTTGAATACATAATTTTCATGAAATAACTTCAAAATGCATAATTCATCACGTCTCAACCGTTGCAGTGCTTTGATGGAAATATTTCACGGCATTCTCTGCAAATTATTCTGGAAAACTGTAACCGGAATGTTCAAAATACTTTCATAAATTTCTCGATATTTTCATCTGGATATACAATTTTCATGAAATAACTCCAAAATGCATAATTCATCATGTTTTAACCGTTGCAGTGCTTTGGTGAAAATATTTCCATTCTCTACAATTCTGAAAATCTATATAACCGGCTTTCCAGAATAATATGCAAATTAATATATCAATTTCACCAATTAACTCCAAAATGCATAATTTAAAAACGCATCGATAGTACACTCAGGTTAAGGTAGTTCTGTCGATACGCCGGAGTCATAAAATCTCAGAGTCTATATGACATTAAAAAATAATCATACGCATCGTTTTGACTGCCTCAATAATAATATAAAAAATAATCGAGAATCCTTCGAAATTGTCGTAATCAAATTAAAACGATTATTTGTAAATAGTTGATATGTTTAGTACGGATTTGACTTCATTTTTACGATAATTAGGTTAGGAAACGTCATTTGGACCTGTATCGTGCACTTTGACCTTGGTTCAATTAAACATTATTCCGGAGACTTCACCTTTTTTCATGATGCATTAATTCCTGAATGATTTGCGAATCCGTAGTACTTTTTATTTTTTCTCTATCTTTGATCTAAGTATGTTAATTTTCTATTTAAAGATCAATTTTTCCAGCCCTCCCGTAAGCGCCGTGTAAAAAGATCGATTTTCAAGTTTTATTTGTTCATTCAAATACTCGGTAAAAGCCTTCAAGATTTTGTGCAAGTAAAATTAAATAGCTAAATTACAACATGTCAAAAATTCATGCATATGAGTTTGGATTGCATTCACGACAGAACTACCTTAATCGCATACTAAGATTTTTTATATTAGTTGTACACGTTGTTCAAGGGAAACTAGTATAAACAAAAGTAAATCTGTATTAACGAGATCCCACTTAATGGAGAAAGAATATATGAGGCATTCTCTGTCAGTACAGCCACTTTTTTTTTCGACCCTCTCAGATTTATCCCATAATTGGCCACATTTTAGTACCACTTAAAAGCACTCTTTGTGAATTTTTTCAGATTTTTTAATCCGTCCATTTAGGAAATGTATATTTTTTTTGTTATTCATATAACTTCGATGAAGTAAATCTGACAAAAAAATCACACATACAAAAAAATGTTGTTTTTCAATTAACTTTGTATTGCAATATGTCTCATATTTTTATTCGTGTTGCAAAAACTATTTACAGCAAAAAAAAAATGTTAAACAATTTTCTTTACTCATTCGGACACCTTCGATATCACTGCCAATTTTATACAAGTTACAGGGATATGTCAAAAGCATGCCAAAAAATTGGCATAGTGGGCATCGACTATTTCAAGGAGGAAAAAAATATTTTCCAAAATTTTCGATCCAATAAATGGCTATACGCACGAATAACTGTATGTAAACCCTGAAGGCCGTATCGTCGTTACACGTCAAGTAGCTCAGTCGATCGATTATTTGAAGGAATAACAAAAAAATAAGTGAAATAAAAAAATATATAAAAATAAAAAAACAATTAAATAAATTTAATTAATTTTCTTTCTTTTTTGAATCCTTCAAGTAGTCGATGCTCACTACACCCATTTTTTTGTAGATTCTATACATGTCCCTACAGCTTATAAAAAATTGAGAGTAATATCGAACGTGTCCGAATGAATGAAAAAAATTGTTTAACATTTTTTTTTGCTGCATATCGCTTTTGCAACACGAATAAAAATATGAGACCTATTGTATTACAAAGTTGAGTGAAAAACAACATTTTTTTATACATGTATTTTTTTTATTAGACGTACTCCATCAAAGTTATATGAATAATAAAAAAAGATACATTTCCCAAATGGATTGTTTCAAAAATCTGAAAAAATTCACAAAGAATGCTTTCAAGTGGTACTAAAAGGTGTCCAATTATGGGATAGATCTGAGAGGGTCGAAAAAAAAGTGGCTGAACTGACAGAGAATGCCTCATATATCAATCAATTTATATAAAAATAACTCTGTTTATGCCAATAACCAACAGGACACATTATTCGTAGTTTTTTTGTAAGGCAACTCTGTAATTTAATTTCGATTTCGACAAGCTATTGCTCATTTTATTTCTTGCTAGACACTGTATAAATTGGTAAACATTTGTGATGATATTCATTATTTACAAATAAGGGCCATTTGTTTATGAAAGAAATACAAAGCTTATTAAATTTAACTAAATTTTTCTCCTAATTGACAAGTACAACGATGAGAATTACTCCGTGAATTTGTCAAACGTATTTCAACAAACAAAATAAGCTACTGTTAGTTAAGATTGAACTACAATTGCAAATCTTACTTCTATAAAACGGCGAATAATATGTCCAATTGATTATTGACTAAGTTACATTTCTACGTATTAATTATTCTATATTTTTTCTACATTAACTTGGATCTCTTTAATTTAGATTGACTTTCGTTTTAACTACTTTTCCCTTCGAAACAATTTTTGAAATCGTGGTACTCTATTGATCGTCAATACCTCCTTAATGAACAATTACGAAATATTTTTGCAGAGAAAATTTCAGAGAAAATTCTGTTGACATGCGATTGGTTAATGAGAGCGAGAGGAACAAAATTTGGCGAAAGAGACAGTGTATACAAGAGACTGCCTGAACAAGTTTTCTTTTTTGCTTGCCGCATTAAAAAACCATTGATTAGACATTTATTTTTTTTGCTCCAATTACAGTTATTTAACAATTTCAATTATTTGGAAAAAAAGGCCTGTGGGTTGAGAAATAATTGACCAATCGAATAAAAAATGACCAGACAAATCAGATGGACCATCTATTCTTTTTTGGAAATGCCCGATTTCTTGAGTACTCAAATTTCGACTTCATGGCCACGTTACAGTTCCAACAATTTTTTACAACAAGAATCGAAACTAGACCTTTGCACATGAGTTCCACATTATTTTGAATTGCAGAAACAGGTTCCTTTATGAGCAAGCTCAACCATTTCCTCATAGAGGTAGCTATGTACAATATGAAAAATAATGAAGAACCAAAGGGCAAAATTAAGTCATTTCTTAACCCTTTGATGCACAAACTTTTATATTTTAAAAGTTACTTTTATTTAAAATCGAGAAAGAAAACGTTGAAATATTTAAAAAATGATAATAATCTAGGTGGGATGTTAAACATCCCGCTGTGCATCAAAGGGTTAAAGTATTTATAACGAAATATAAACATCTCTTTGTATTTGGTATATTCAAAATAAATCAAAACTACAATTCATTTTTGAAACAATAAAATGAAATGTCAACGAATTATTACTGATTTATTTATTTATATTTACTTATTTTATTACAACCTACGTAATGAATTTATTGTAAGTTGTATTTGTCAATATATCTTTTTTAAATAATCTTTTCATTATTGTATCTGAAAAAGACGATATTGAGATATTATAAAAATCAAAATAATTTTGCACCAAGATTATACAATCAGGTTTAACGAACCCTCGCTATATTATACGTACCGGAAGTGTCCAGCACCACCTGCACGGGACTGGCGTAGGGCCCATGATTTGGTTGATCCTCGCTGAGCACTATACTGGGAGCCCGGGATCGGCGAGGATGAAAAATAGTCGGTACCTCACCAACACCCCCGCTGCCCATCTTCAGCTTTGAGCGAAAAATCTTCGCTTCGTTATTTCAACGGATGTCGCAAATACACTCTAAAAAAACACCAATTAAAAAAAAACACAGAAAAAAACAACAAAAAAATGACCGTGGCAAATCGCATAATAATAATATCAAGAATAAAGTAAGAAAAGTTCAGAACTTTACCACATTTTTCCGTAATCTTGGGATCCACAATTTTTTCAGTCCAGTTTTTCCTCGTCATATTAATGTTCAATTTATTCAAAGAAAATAAGTCCTCGTAATTCGCATTTTCGATACTTTTTTATTTCTTTTTTTTTTCAAATTATCGAAGTGAAAATGCGAAGCACCTATTTGTGTTTTTATTTTTTTTCACTGTCAGATTTATTTAGAAAAGTTCCTTTTTCAATTCGCATTTTTTATGAGATTCTTTTTCCTCCTTGATGATCGAGGTGGACACGTAGCACTGTTTTTTTTTCACTCTATTGTTGCACTATATATACGATGAAATAACTCCTGTTGATCGAAGCCCACCCACGCATTGTATACGCGCACGACACCCTCATTAAATTATGTACAATTGACTAGAGGTATTAAGAGTGTTGAGAGAAGTTTGTATTGTTTGTTTGTAGAGTATCTCGAAGTAATTGGGCTGAGGGCATTAAGATTTTTCGGTGGAAAATAATTTCCCATTATTCACTTGAGAGGAAGATGAACATGAAGAATAAACAAAAATGACGTTAAATACCGCGTCACGCAATAGTCCGCTCGTATAGCGTATAAGGTTTTAAGCCCCCTGCCATGCCATTGATTACTGGGTCTCGTAGAACCCACTCAAGCGTTTACTTGCACTTTTCGCGCATGCGCTATCATGCATACACCCACCCTTAAGCTCCGCGGGCAAATATATAGACTATGTGTAACCTGGCTTCGGGGCTGAAAGGAGTCATGTGTAGAGCAACTCAGTTGGACTCTCAGGCATCACTACCCCACTTACCCGTTTACCCGTAACGAGAATGCCAGGGCATTCCCTCCAATGAGCATTGCAACCCTTTTTGCTGCTCCGGGGATGATTTCTGATTTCAGCTTCTCTCATGAAAATATTTCTCTGAATATTGCGGAAATTTTTCTAAAAACCACAGAAAATTTCTTGTTGTTTTCTTTAAAAACTATGGACTTTATTAATTTCCTTACGTTTTTCACTTCTAAATTTTTATCTACTCCAATAAGCATTGCAACCCTTTTTGCTGCTGGGGGATGACTTCTGATTACAGCTTCTCTCATGAAAATATTTCTCTCAAAATCCCGGAAATTTTTCTAAAAACCACAGAAAATGTCTTGTCGTTTTCTTTAAATACTATGGACTTTATTAATTTCCTTGCGTTTTTCACTTCTAAATTTTTATCTACTCCAATAAGCATTGCAACCATTTTTGCTGCTGGAGGATGACTTCTGATTTCAGCTTCCCTTATGAAAATATTTCTCTGAAAATCCCGGAAATTTTTCTAAAAACCACAGAAAATTTCTTGTCGTTTTCTTTAAATTCTATGGACTTTATTAATTTCCTTGCGTTTTTCACTTCTAAATTTTTATCCACTTCAATGAGCATTGCAGCCCTTTTTGCTGCTGGGGGATGACTTCTTATTACAGCTTCTCTCATGAAAATATTTCTTTCAAAATCCCGGAAATTTCTCTAAAAACCGCAGAAAATTTCTTGTCGTTTTCTTTAAAAACTATGGACTTTATTAATTTCCTTGCGTTTTTCACTTCTAAATTTTTATCTACTCCAATAAGCATTGCAACCATTTTTGCTGCTGGAGGATGACTTCTGATTTCAGCTTCCCTCATGAAAATATTTCTCTGAAAATCCCGGAAATTTTTCTAAAAACCACAGAAAATTTCTTGTCGTTTTCTTTAAATACTATGGACTTTATTAATTTCCTTGCGTTTTTCACTTCTAAATTTTTATCCACTCCAATGAGCTTTGAAACCCTTTTTGCTGCTGGGGGATGACTTCTGATTTCAGCTTCTCTCATGAAAATATTTCTCTGAAAATGCCGGAAATTTTTCTAAAAACCACAGAAAATTTCTTGTCGTTTTCTTTAAAAACTATGGACTTTATTAATTTCCTTGCGTTTTTCACTTCTAAACTTTTATCCACTCCAATAAGCATTGCAACCCTTTTTGCTGCTGGGGGATGACTTCTGATTTCAGCTTCCCTTATGAAAATATTTCTCTGAAAATCCCGGAAATTTTTCTAAAAACCACATAAAATTTCTTGTCGTTTTCTTTAAAAACTATGGACTTTATTAATTTCCTTGCGTTTTTCACTTCTAAATTTTTATCCACTCCAATGAGCATTGCAACCCTTTTTGCTGCTGGGGGATGACTTCTTATTACAGCTTCTCTCATGAAAATATTTCTCTCAAAATCCCGGAAATTTCTCTAAAAACCGCAAAAAATTTCTTGTCGTTTTCTTTAAAAACTATGGACTTTATTAATTTCCTTGCGTTTTTCACTTCTAAATTTTTATCTACTCCAATAAGCATTGCAACCATTTTTGCTGCTGGAGGATGACTTCTGATTTCAGCTTCCCTCATGAAAATATTTCTCTGAAAATCCCGGAAATTTTTCTAAAAACCACCGAAAATTTCTTGTCGTTTTCTTTAAAAACTATGGACTTTATTAATTTCCTTGCATTTTTCACTTCTACATTTTTATCCACTCCAATGAGCATTGCAACCCTTTTTGCTGCTGGGGGATGACTTCTGATTTCAGCTTCTCTCATGAAAATATTTCTCTGAAAATGCCGGAAATTTCTCTAAATACCACAGAAAATTTCTTGTCGTTTTCTTTAAAAACTATGGACTTTATTAATTTCCTTGCGTTTTTCACTTCTACATTTTTATCCACTCCAATGAGCATTGCAACCCTTTTTGCTGCTGGGGGATGACTTCTTATTACAGCTTCTCTCATGAAAATATTTCTCTCAAAATCCCGGAAATTTCTCTAAAAACCACAGAAAATTTCTTGTCGTTTTCTTTAAAAACTATGGACTTTATTAATTTCTTTGCGTTTTTCACTTCTAAATTTTTATCTACTCCAATAAGCATTGCAACCATTTTTGCTGCTGGAGGACGACTTCTGATTTCAGCTTCCCTCATGAAAAATATTTCTCTGAAAATCCCGGAAATTTTTCTAAAAACTACCGAAAATTTCTTGTCGTTTTCTTTAAATACTATGGACTTTATTCATTTCCTTGCGTTTTTCACTTCTAAATGTTTATCCACTCCAATGAGCATTGCAACCCTTTTTGCTGCTGGGAGATGACTTCTTATTACCGCTTCTCTCATGAAAATATTTCTCTGAAAATCCCGGAAATTTTTCTAAAACCACAGAAAATTTCTTGTCATTTTCTTTAAAAACTATGGACTTTGTTAATTTCCTTGCGTGTTTCACTTCTAAATTTTTATCCACTCCAATGAGCATTGCAACCCTTTTTGCTGCTGGGGGATGACTTCTTATTACAGCTTCTCTCATGAAAATATTTCTCTCAAAATCCCGGAAATTTCTCTAAAAACCACAGAAAATTTCTTGTCGTTTTCTTTAAAAACTATGGACTTTATTAATTTCCTTGCGTTTTTCACTTCTAAATTTTTATCTACTCCAATAAGCATTGCAACCATTTTTGCTGCTGGAGAATGACTTCTGATTTCAGCTTCCCTCATGAAAATATTTCTCTGAAAATCCCGGAAATTTTTCTAAAAACCACATCAAATTTCTTGTCGTTTTCTTTAAATACTATGGACTTTATTAATTTCCTTGCGTTTTTCACTTCTAAATTTTTATCCACTCCAATGAGCTTTGAAACCCTTTTTACTGCTGGGGGATGACTTCTGATTTCAGCTTCTCTCATGAAAATATTTCTCTGAAAATGCCGGAAATTTTTCTAAAAACCACAGAAAATTTCTTGTCGTTTTCTTTAAAAACTATGGACTTTATTAATTTCCTTGCGTTTTTCACTTCTAAATTTTTATCCACTCCAATGAGCATTGCAACCCTTTTTGCTGCTGGGGGATGACTTCTTATTACAGCTTCTCTCATGAAAATATTTCTCTGAAAATCCCGGAAATTTTTCTAAAAACCACAGAAAATTTCTTGTCGTTTTCTTTAAAAACTATGGACTTTATTAATTTCTTTGCGTTTTTTACTTCTAAATTTTTATCTACTTCAATGAGCATTGCAACCCTTTTTGCTGCTGGGGGATGACTTCTTATTACAGCTTCTCTCATGAAAATATTTCTCTCAAAATCCCGGAAACGTTTCTAAAAACTACCTAAAATTTCTTGCCGTGTTTTTTTAAAATTATGGACTTCATCAAATTACTTGCGTTTTTTGACTTCGAAATTTTTATCCACTCCAATGAGCATTGCAACGCCTTTTGATGCTGGATTTCTTTTTTCACTTCTCAAGTATCATCCCCCCTCTCCAATGATCATTACAACCCCTTTTGTTGCTGAGGGATGACTACTTACTTCAGTTTCTCGTGAAAAAAATTCTCTCAAAATTTCGGAAGTTAAAAAAAAAAATACTGAAAATTTCCTGCGGTGTTCTCCAAAAGTTGTGAACTTTATTAACTTTCATGAATTTTTTCACATCTAAAGTTTTTAAAAGAAATTGTCAGTGAAATATTTTAACTAGAGTTTATGTTTTATAAAATAGAGTTTTAATGAAAGTTTATTTTTGTATATTAGAAACCGGCCCCAGCGGATCTGAAGAACCGCAAAATAACCGAAGAGTGACTGGTCGTTATGGAACTAAAAATAACTAGAAAATAACGCAGACACAACCTGGTGACCGTTGGGTAACCGTCAAGTGAGCCGAAAAGAACATAATGGTTTGTTTCGGGTTACCATTCGGTTATTTGAAAGTTCTTCAAATAACCGAAAACCAACTTTTAACAAACTGGCGGTTACTTCTGCGGTACTTTGAGATTTGTTTTTGGTTAAAACATTGGTCGGTTTGTAGTTGCGACTCTCCAGTAGCAATTTTTTTTACACAGTTTTCATAAAAAATATTATGTATTAGTATTTTGTGCAATGGGAAAAAAATTTGATTCATTGCAGTTTAGACAGGAAAATTTGAACTAAGTTTCATATTACACTATAAGTGAGACTTTTAAGATTGGTTTGAAAAAAGTAGAACACGAAAGTTCTTTATTTTATAATTTCTCTTGTTTGTATGTTATCGATTATATAATGTTCGTGCGTCTCAAAAAAGGCAATGATAAACCTGCTTACAAAAATGCATCACTTTCAATATTTAAATTCCAATCTTCTTTAAATCAATTGTGAATCTTCGTTATTTCTATACTAATAGTTGTTTCGCATACTTACGTAAGTTACAAGGTACGAATGTACCAGTCGTTGACACAGCGCAGCAATCGATGTGATAAAAGACAATTAAATTTACGTTAACGTAGAAAATGATTTTTTCAAGACCACAATAATATTTTTCAAATCATTGTCAGGGATTGCAGGCACGTGTTCAACGACTAGATCATCTTACTTACAGGCATAATCAGAATAAAAAGTCAGTTAAAATATATGAAAAATATTGTCTTTATTTTCTGAAATAAGAGAGTTGATTAATTTTTTTTCTGCATTGTGCGAAGTTGATTTCGGCATTTTCCGCAACGAATGTTTAGTCGCATTGACTATTTCTATCGAGGATATCCGCTCAGACGTAAAAAAAAGAAATGTTTGGTATAAATACAGGTATATAAATAGTTTGAACGTACACTAAATAACAATCTTAATGGTAAATTACCGATTACCCCAAGTCTCGAGTTGTTTTTTTTCTCACACTTACAACGAGTAAAAACCGCAGCGGTTCGACCGCTCCGTAGGCGAAGAGGGTTTCTCTTAGTCCCGAGAATGACTCGGGAACAGAATTCATTGGTATTTACCACAGTGGCAGAAGAATTAATAAATTAAACAGTAAACATCGTCAAAAAGATAATTAAAAAAGGAATTACGGACACGCCGTATTTCTATCACAGAATACCAGAGGATTTGACTTTCAAAAGAAAACGAACGCTCGGCTGAGATACCAACGTTTCGGACAGGGATTCGCACCATTCGAATGGAAAAGCATTAAAAATATTTTCTTCCAATGAATAAACATCACTGAATATTCTACAAGAATGGAAGTTCAATGCTTTTGCAATAATCATAAATTATTTAGACTCGAATTAAAAGTCTTAAATTCGATCGTGAGTTAACTTTAACAGTTTTTTGCCGTGGAATAAGTATATCTGATACAAATGGCACGTTGAACATGTAAAAGTGCATAACAATAAAATTTATACGTGTATTAAATAACTAAGCTCTGACACGTTTTTGTAATTTTAAAATGTTCCCAATAATGTCAGTTTGGTCGAATAATAATTGAATACATTTAGAACTTTGAACAGACGCTCATATATGAATTCTACAGTCGAAGTTCAAACTTAAAGCCACTAAACAGTCGAAAATTTTAAAAAATTTTACGGTTCGTCATTCAATTCTAATGATATCGAAACAAATTCAAATGATTTTTTCCCAAGGGAGGAAAGAGCGCGATTTTCACCGAGCACGAGGTGAATATTGCGCTCCCTCCCGCGTAGCATACGATTCTTTTCTTCCGATTGCGTTGAAACATGACGTGATTTCTGTCGCTCAAAAGCGAGAGGAAAAATTCGATGATACCTGGCCGTGAGCCGTGTGCACGTGCAGATATACGAGGCCAGACTCACTCGGGCATTGTGGCTCCTGTCTTTGGCAGTACTTCGTTTCTACAAGCTACGAGTGCAACTTGACACGACAGAACTCAACACAGTAACAACTCGACACGACACCGCAAAACTCGGCACATCGCAACTCGACACGGTAAAAACTCGTTACAGCGCCACTGAATCGCCCAAAGCTCGACACAGCAAAACTTGCCGCGACAATAACTTGATCCAATAAAACTTGACACAGCACAACTCTACACAGCAGAACTCGACTTGGTACAACTCGACTTATATATAACTATACTTATGGTATAACAGAGTATCAAAGATGGCGCGTGTCGAATTGAGGCTGTGTAGAATTGTATCAAAGTTAATTTATCAACTTGGTTCTCTGTGTCGAGTCGTGCCGGGTCGAGTTCTGCTCGGCCAAGTTATGCTGTGTCGAATTTTATCGGGCCAAGTTTTCGCGTGTCGAGCTGTACCAGGTCGAGTTCTGCTCGGCCAAGTTACGCTGTGTCGAATTTTATCGGGCCGAGTTGTATCGGGCCAAGTTTTTGCGTGTCGAGCTGTACCAGGTCGAGTTCTGCTGTGTCAAGTTTTATTGGACCAAGTTATTGTCGCGACGAGTTTTGCTGTGTCGAGCTTTGGGCGATTCAGTTGCGCTGTAACGAGTTTTTATCGTCTCCAGTTGCGATGTGCCGAGTTTTGCGGTGTCGAGTTGCGCGGGCCAAGTTGAATACGGACCCAGTCGTAGTTTGTAGAAACGAGGTACTGCCCCTGTTTTTGCGTGCTTCGAGGTTCGCAGCGCGAGCGCCGCGGTACATGGGCTCTGCTCGCAGTCAGATATCGGCGACTTTCCTCCCGCTTTTCAGAGACGGAATCACGTTATTTTAGCGCCGTCAGGAGAAAAGATTTATATCCAATTTAAGAAATTACAGATTGTGAATCATGTGTACATCTTCGCAAAAAATGTCAACATTTTCGAATGCGCAGTTTCCCTAAGCTCGGACGTAAATCGGGAAATAAGTTTCGAACTTAAGTCCCAACTTACAACTATAAATTTTGTCTTTATAGTATTTTTTTACAATATATGATATTTTGTATGTGTAATAATTCATAATCATTTCGTTAAAAAAACATTGAAAATACTTTTTATTTCGAATGTTGCCCATCCTTGTTTCGGGGAGAGTGAAACCTCGCTAACAGCAAGGAGGAACATAGAGATCTTCGCGCTACAATTGATTCCTATTTCTTTTCGAGGCTAAAAATATCACTGCGCGATTTTGAGATAATTAAGTAACGTTACCAATACATTTTTCAATTGTCTATGTTCCTCCATGTAAATCTCGATTTTAATTAAATAAAATTTGTAAAACATCATCGGAGTAAGTAAACCAGTCAGCCGAAAAAAGGAATAATAAAATGTATAATAAAAATGATCAGAGAAACCGATCACTACGAAAATTTACGTAATATTGCTCTTAGCCATATTTCATTCTGTACAGTGAAAATTTTGGCTCTACAGTGGCATCCTAAGTCTACTTATATCGAACGCAAAATACTTGACTTACAAAACATCTTACAGAAAAGTCGCACGTAGTCCGCACATTAAAAAATACTATTCGTATATACAAATATATGTTTGTTGTTGTTGCTGTTGGTGATGATCAATTTTTTTATACAGAGTTTTGTAAAGCGAGATATCCTAGCGGGTGGCGCAAAGGGTACCTCCGGGAATTATTTTATTCTTTTATTTAGTGAGCGAGTGATGAAAATTATTTACACATATTTCACATAATTCATACGATTTTTTTTCGTCGTGTCTTCTGCGTTTTTAATCATAATTTGTTTTTTATGTAACCAAGAGCCTAAGTGAAGAATTAGAATAAATAACTAGATACAATCAGATACGAAGAACTATAATTGAGACCAGTACTCAATTTTACAATGCGATTCTAAACCAAAAATTGCTCCTTCGCGAGCCTTAACGCAACTAAAGGTTTATTTTGGGTGAATTATTTTCTCTGCATGAAAAGGCCAATGGCCAACCGTTACTAACTTGCGTCTTCTCCGTACAAATATGCAATGAAACATTTCAGGATTTTTTTACGTATAGTTTACCAGCTGATAGTTGGATTCAATCAAAGTTTGAGTATTTTGCGATAAGAAAAAAATCGGTTGATAATTAACCATGTTGAAGATACCAAAAACATTGATTGCGAATAATAATAATAATAATGCAAACAAGTTATTTATAAATTGTTTTAAGAAATAGTGTTGGGAATTTCCATTAAATACAAACATTGTCATATTTAAAAAGATTTTTCATTCTTTTCCTTTGCTCTTTTTTAATGGTTGAAGAGTCACAAATTTTCGATGCTTTCGTACATAAATTCAATATCACATATAAAAATTGTCATTAAACGAACTTATTTTAAAAAAACCTTGTTAAAGTCTCGAATATTAGAACTTCGGAAGAGAAAGAAAATTCTTAAAAAATCGTATGTATTAGCAAAAAAAAATCGGCAATTTTATTGAAGTATTTTTTTGAACCTATCAATAACTTTTTGGAATTATATTACTACTTAAAATCAATGTTTTTAGTATCGTGAATGTCGCCAATTTTTTGCCACGTTCTTAACATTTCCAGAGCTTATTAAAATTCTTATCGAACCTCACTTTCAGTTGGAATGTATACGTAAAGCATGCCTGACATATTTCCAAACAAAAATAAGAAAGATTTTACTTTTTTCGGAGATTGATTCAAGAGCAACGGTGTGGAGTGTTTCATCGATGTTATCACAATATTACAGGGCTTCGAGTTTATTCGCGCATTTCTAAACATTTTTTTTTCACTCCATTAATGCGTTGCACCAGCAAAAACGAGTACCGTCAACGAGAATAACTGCCATCCTCGATATAGATCAGTGTCGTCGGAAGTTCTACGTTTCGAGCGCCTAATTTTTCAAACTTTAAAGCCGGATGCTTCGTATTTACGCTGTTCGACGATCATTCAGTTGATGAACAAGGTGTTGCTATTTCGAAGGCACGTTGTACTCGTATATCTTGCAATTTATCAAATAGTAAGTTACTATTACGGAATATACAATGTAAATAGGCATTTTTGCCTATGAAGAATCTACGTGTCTGTTACTCGATTTCGATTAGCCTATCGATCCACATAAAATTTTCAAGCTCGGTGAGCATTTTTGAAACAATAAAGGTCTAATGAGTTATTTCCGTTAATACCGCATCTAATAATTGCTGTAAGTACGAATCAGAGTTATAACAATCTCATTATCGACGAACTCACGCTATTTGATCATTTATTCCGCAAACAATTTGACTTTAATGACTTTAGTATATGTGTAAACATTTGTTAAAAAAACCGACAAAAAATCAAATATTTTTCACATAGATTCGTTTTGATGCGATAAAAAGGAAAATAATGAGTGATCGATAATGAAATTATAATGGATCATTACGTTAATTTTCGTGGCATTTTTAGATGGATTTTTAGACAACAACCTTCATTTCAAAATAAAGTGTTTATATATTTTCAGACCAATTGATCCTACAAAAGTATATTCTTGATAAATAATTGATAGCAAGTTTTCTATTTAAAAAAAAGAAATAAGCAAACGGAGTGAGTTTGGAAGTAATAGGATATTGTAAACTCTGGTACCGATTACTAAAATTAAAAAATAATTCTACAGTAAGTATGCAGCGTTGCGAAATTATCTACAAATAATGCGGGCGATCTCTAACTGAATTTATACGGCTCTGGGCTCCATGATAATCGCAATATTCGATGGAAAAACACTCTATAAGAAAAATACAACTTACGATTGTGTTTTTGTTTTGTTTCTCTACATAATCGCTAGTACGATTTACGCCATACAAGTAACACACGACACGACCGATTATTATGCAGGTCGTTATTTATTTTATTATTATTTGTTTTCAATGAGACGAGAACCAGCCCTATGATTCACTGGGAATAACAGAAAAAAATCCGTAAACTATCTATACGAACGTAGGTGGTCGGTACCATACGCTTCATGAGCGTGACAAATTTTATATACATTCAAAAGAAATATTATACACATACTACTGTTTCTTTCGCTCGTGATCCGTTAATGACATATTATTTTTATGTTTTACCTTGCGACCTTGTCTCTTGGAAGATTTCCGAGCTGCTTTAGGCTCTCTGGTGTCTTGCGCTGTCGGCTTGTTGAGACCCAATCTGAATCGCACGGGAACCTTCGAATCGACAACTGCTTCCTCTGTTAATTAGCAGCAACATTTTTTCATATTTCAGGCTTATATCTTTATACCTGAGATACAGAAATGTAAGTGCTCTGCATACCTTCGGAATCTGGTAAATCCGTTACTGGTCTGTGAAGTACTGTCACCCGTCTCACTTCTTTTTTATTATCTGCAATAGAGCGAACAGTAAATACGATGTTCAAGATTGACGACAAGGCGTGAAATTTGTGTATTGTGTATCAATACTCACTTTTTTCTTCTCCTTTGACCGCGTTTCTCTGGATCACCTTCGCGTTTGTCTTTGCAACTCTGGAAATAAGATAATCGAGACATAAGTATTGTTAGATGTATAGTTGAAAACTTAGTATAGGGTGCAACTACATATAATAATGATACTTTTTATGCAGAAAAATTTCAGTTGGATTTGAGAAATCATTTTGTATTCATGAACGGATAGTTATCGGTTATTTGCAGAAAGTTTTTTTACAAGGATTTTGAAAATATTTACAAAAACGTAATAATATTTCACATTTAAGAAAGCATCGAGATACAAATGTTTGTAATTTAGAAAAAAATACTAATGAAAAATAAACAAGGATGTCAAGCAGAAATATTCCTTCCTCATTATTTTTCATTTTGCACAAAGACACTTCTATGAGGAAGTGTATTGTTAAATTCTGATTCTCTCATAGAAGAAGCTTTGTGGAACATGAAAAATAATGCGCAGGGCTCTACTTTACTTCGTTTAGAAAAAATTCAACCCCGATAATATCATTCCCTATGTAAAAATTAGAGTTGTACAAACATCCGAAATTTGAAAACATTAATCGTGGGTAGAATATCAACGGAAAATTAAAAACCTCGACAAATGAATTGTGTTCGTATGCTTGAGTTAATAAAACATCATAAAAAATACGTACTCTTTGACGACTCCTTTGAACGCTGATTGTAAAAGTCTAGCCGACTGAATAGGGGCAGCTCGGTTGAGTCTTTCAGCGCGTCTTCGACTAAGTTCGGTCCTGAGATCACCTTCTTCATCTACGGTGAGATCCTCGACGACAGCCGGAGCAGCAGGTTCCGGAGAACTTTCCACGGGACTAGAAGTTCTATCTTTCCGCTTCTTGCACTTTTTCTCCTTGCCAATGCGCTCGGAAAGCGGCAATTCGCCCTTCAACTTCCCTACTTGATAAAGTTCCTTATCGCGTTTTCTCTTCTTCTTCGATCTAACTTTTTCCGCTTTGACGGGCACCATTTCGACGCACATGGCGACAGCCTCATTACCCGAGGACGGGTCACTCGCAACATCCTCCAAAACCTCATAAACGTAATCGTCATTTAGGCACAAATCGGATTCCGTCGCGTCGTAGTCTTCTTCAACAATGTCGCAACTTTTCCTCGTTTTCGGAGATTCCGGAAGTTCCGGCTCTTCGGGAGCCTCAACTTTTTTGCTCGTCGTCTCTTTTTTGCTCAATTTTATTTTCTTATTGTCATTAATAGGATCAATGAGTTTTGTGGATTCGAATTTGCGTCTCCGCGCTTCCAAAACGGGATCGTTAGACGTGTCGCTCGTGTCTTTAGGTCCGCTGCTGACGGAGGCTTGTTTGGACTTTGATCGACAAGAATCCGGTGATGCTGCGGTTTTTCGCTGGGGAGAAGCTGATCGTTTATAACCGATGTTTGCTTTTTCCTCCGGGCTGACCGATCGTGGCCTAGTTTTCCTCGAAGATTCCTTGGGCGATCGTCTTCGTCTGGGGGACAGTCTTGGAGAGTTTCTGGGCGAAGTCCAAGGCGATCTATGAGGCGAGAGCCGAGCTGGAGAGCGTAATCTTGCAGGGGAGGCTCTCCGCCTCTCCGGAGACATTTTTGGCGATCGTGGGCGCGGAGAGACCGCTCTTCGCGGTGATAATCTCGGAGAACGTGTCCTCGGTGAAGCCCTTCGCAAAGGAGACAGTCTATAGGGCGATACGCGCGGCGATTTCGTTCGTGGCGGCGATCTAGCACGCGGAGGCGACCTCGGTCGCATCGGAGATCGTGCTCTAAGCGGCGACCTTGTTCGAAGCGGAGATCGCGCCCGCGGCGAAATTCTCATTGGAGAAACTCTCGGCGATCGAGATCTGACGATTCTCGGTGACCTCGAGCGATTCAAGCGTTTTGGAGATCTGAGAGGTCGCGGAGATCTCGATCTCGAAATCGGTCGGGGCGATCGAGATCTTCGAACGCGTGGTGATCGCGAGCGCGGCGATCTTCCTCTGGGCGACAATTTTCTCAAAGGTGACCTTCTGACGGGAGATCTGTTGGGCGACCTTCGTGGCGATAATCTCGGAGATCGCTCACGTGGCGACAACTTAGGTGATCGCGGCGAGAATCGATGAGGCGACAATTTTCGAGGCGATCGCATTCGCGGCATTTCTCTAGATAGTTTCTTAGATTGACGAGATGGGGATCTTCGCGGTGATCTTTTTCTCGGACGAGGTTTTGGCGACAACGTTCTACGCTTTTGCTGCGTTCTGATGGCCGGACGCGGCGAAATCGAACGGAGATCGTTACTGGCTTTCGACGATACTGACGACGATGAAATTTGCCCTGTGGCGCTGGGTATTCCATTTTTTTCAGTTTGAGGTTCACTCCGGAATTTTCTGTTACGCGGTTTTTTAACGTCGTTGGATTTTGTGAGATCTTTTGTGTCTTTTTTCACAGATTTTTTTTCCTTTTTCTCTACAGGTTTGTCGGAGTTCATCTCGCGTTCCATTTCGTTCATCAGCCGCTCAAGACTGTTTTCTTCCTCGAGATCCGCCATTAACAAAATGTCGTCGTCATCATCGTTCGCGGGCTTTTCTCCCTCCTCCTCCTCATCTTCGTCCTCTTCTTCATCGCCTTCATCATCCTCTTCGACGTCTTCCTCTTCACCCAAGCCATCGTCAACTATGTTGTCCTCGCGAGGACTCTCCTCCAAACCACTCTGAATATCCTTTTCCGTTTCGCTCCCGTCACCTTCGATTTCACCTTTCTCAAGACGCTCGCTCTTCGACGTCAGTGCTGCTGTAGATGTACTGTTCGATTCCTTGGTGTCCTCTTCCTCCGAACCACTCGCGTTGTCCGTATAACGATAAAATTTCGAGTCACCTGAAAGAATTATCAATACATCAATTTATTAAATGCATCCAATTTATTATTGAAAAAGAGGTTGTTTAAATGAGAAGTTGCTGTCGTTAAAAATTATCATAAAAATATCACTAAAATCATTATTGTTTCTAGATTGATTACACTGTAAAAAGGCTTGTCTTTTATGTCGATAAATAAAGATAAAAGATAATTATAGAAATATTTTAAGTATTTATAATTAATATTCATTTATTTATTCACAGCCATTCTATTTTTATTTATTTTTTTTATGGAGTATTACCTTCGGTATCTCTATTATCTCCAGTATCAGATTTTACAGTCTTGAGGTCATTCTGAGGAGCATCCTTCTGCAGCACTTCAGTCTCTTCCACGGGTACAATCTCTATCAAATTCTGATTTTGTCTACTGGGTTGATAGAAATTCTGAAAAATAAATAACAACATTGTAAATATGCATTTAGAAAATATTTATATTAAAAAAAATTCTGTGATTTTTAGCTTACCCCATTCTGTCTTGGCGGCCTGTTTTGATAATATCCCCTCTTTGTCGTTCTTTGAGGACCGTAAACGGGACAAGATGGATATGGTTCAACTCGGGGCTTTATTGGTTGTGGGAGCAGAGCTGGTTGTTGAGTACTCTGCAGCGTGTGTTTAACCCGCAGTGACTTCAATGCTGCTAATCTCAATGCCTCAAGATCGTCATCTTCGTCTTCTTCATGTTTTATTTTTTGAGGGCTTGGCACAACCATCTGTAAAAAATATTAAACACAGTCATTTAGCTGTTATAATAACAACATGGATTAATTAATCAATAATGTATATAATCATACATCAATTGTATCAAAGCAGACATAATTTAATCAATGATAGATTTCTTTCATAAACAAATAGCCATCATTGGAAAATGATTAATAATATAAACTATCTAAGTGGCCAATTCGTAGATCTTTTTTAGAGAAAACCTAAAGAAGAATGTATCATTTTACCAATTAACATTAATGCGCAAAATATTCTTGTAATATAAAATATTCACACAAGTTTTGCAGAATTTGCACGTAAGATATTTACTTTTGCTTTATGATCAATTAAAGCTTTATACAGGAAAAGAAATATAGCACTGATTTATGAACTATGAGTCAGTCAAACCTCATTAATAATATTTGTAACAAGCAAGCAGGAGATTAGACTTATGTTATGCTTAAGGTAATTGTCATACTAAATGCTAGTTAAATCAGTTAGTGAATTTGGCATTTTACATAAATGATCTATATCACTGAAACCTTTGAAAATTGTTGATAATTTATAAATTATTTTCCTAATTAATTTGTAGGTATAAAATAAGTAGAATGTCTATATTATTTATAGAAATTTAAAAAATCCAGTTGCTTATTTGAGTCGCACTGATTAGAAAAATTTAGCTTTTTTAATGGTTTTGTAATTTTTTTGTATCCATACTCAAAATTTCCACTACAAATATTTGGTAAACCATATTTATTACTATTCTGTTAATAATAGCCTTGTATTCTCATCTGTAAGTAGGACCTTCATTCTTATGGCTTTTTAATTAAAATATGTTTCAAATTCTGTAATACATTGTTGATTCAATAACTGACTTATTCGGTACAGTGTTAATTTTACTGTGTTATAGAAATAAAATGATTTGAATCACTCTGATAAGGCAAATCGGCAATATGTCGTAATGTCGCAACGTCGTTTCTACAGAAGAACTCTATACATCCAATCGACGCACACCATTCGTCGCATTTCAACTCATCGGCGAACTATGATTGAATGTATAGAGTTGATGTTCTATAGAAACGACGTATTGCCAGCAAATCCAGCAATTTTAAACAATTGTTATAATTCTTTTGTATTCTTGTAAACCATATTTATTACTTTGTGCTTTGTAATTAAAATATGTTTTAGATTCTGTAATATACTGTTAATTTAATAAATGCCTTGTTTGATATAATGTCCATTTTACTATTTTTGAATCAGAATTTCTTACGCAAATTCCGAATATAAGACCGTATAACATTTTAATCATAATACTACATGTATAACTAAACAATAGACCTAAGATTGAAGATTTTATGTAATAACTACTCTATCAATATTGATACCTTAAAAAATTGGTATCTTATAAAAAAGACTACACAGAGCTAAAACTTTTGTTGCATCAACAAATCAGTTGCTAATATATAGACAGCAAAGCCTTATTTCTTAGCCTAACAGAAATTATTTGCTAGGCTTGTCAAAAAATTTGCTAGACCAGCAAAAAGATTATTTTCTAGGCCAACAAATAAAATTTGCTGTCACTATGCTAACAAATGATTTTTCTCTGTGTAGGAATAGATGCAATGTCTATAATATTATTATGCAAAATATTGTTGTAACACTAAAACTGTTTACAACTTTAACAAAATTTGTGTGTATAGAATGTTCATTTTTTATCTATGATCAATCATTGTCAAATAGTTAAATTATTTACTGCAAATTTAGATTACGGTTGATAAAAAATATCCCGAAAAGGACATATATTTCGATATTTCGTCTCGTAAATATTTTGAAAATGGAAAAGAATCGGCGAATATCATAATTCATATCGGCCAACAAGATAATCGTCGATGAAAAGTTATCAGAAGTGAAGAACGAGAAACGCGAGTAAAATTGGTGAAAATTTATTTGTCGCAACTTACCTTTTGGCGATAATCCATTTTATTTGGAGCGTAGTTTGGGAAAATACGCAAGTTCTCACTGTGAACGCCACGGTTGTTTAGCGAATGCATCAATATTTCGATCACGAGGACACGAGAGATTCGAACATTTTAATCACGACGCACATACACGATCACCGATTCACATAAAGTAAATGCTGTATGGAAACGTGGAAAGTCTCGTTCACTTCGTTACCCCCCACCAACTATACGTAAATAAAAATGGCGTGAGTTTATTGAAATCAGCGAACGTTTCTTCTTCTTCTTCTTATGTTTAAGAGCGGACTCTGGTTGGCGCACTAGTACCAAAGACTATGGATATGCTAGAAGAACCTTCTCATGGACGGCTCGAAACACGACTGACCAAAACTGTCTGCGTATGAATCCAGCGCAGGATGGCACCACGGTAGACCGATCAATTAACTCCGCCTACTAGGCGGGCAGTTGGGACTGAAGGCTGCTGTGGGATGAAGGTGGGGGAAATTCCCCCACCTTCGATCATATTTAGCAGAACGTCGTGCGTTCGAATCCCAATAATAACAATTTTCTTTTTTTCTCGTTATTGTTACATTATAATTTAATACATTTATATCGTAACTTAATGTAGTGAAAAGTGATATCCGGTAAAAACTATATATTTTATGAACAATCACTTTCCACATTTTATATAGAACTTGTCTAGAAATTACTCTACGAGAATTTCGTTGGTATTGTAGGTAAGACGCTGGATTCGTAAGGTGTAGTTTTGGGTTCAAAACTCCGGTTTTTTTTTTTTTTTTCTTCCTGAATGTTAATTACAATCGCTTGTCATTTATATTATATATTAGATATTAATTGGTGATATTAATTAACATACAGGGGGGAAAAATTGTGTTTTGAACTCAAAACTACAGTTTACGAAGCCAGCGTTTTTTTTTGCTACACCAACTCGATTCTCGTATAATATCTTCTAGACAAGTTCTATATGAGGGATTCCACGGGACTTTCGCCACCCCCAAAAAAAAAAAATTCTCAAATTTTATCTAAAAATCAGGTTCAGCGGTGTCTATTGATGGACCAAATTTCAAAATTCTAAAGAAATAGTTGACCGGAATATGCAAATTTTTTCGTTTTTTATCGTTTTTCATTTAATCTGTAATATCTCAGAAACTATTGATCGTATCGAAATCATTAAAAGACGAAAATGTGCATTTTTTTATGGCCAACAAGAAAAAAATATATTCAAAATTAATTGCTTAATTTCAGGTCACATTTTATGGAAAAAACAACAAAATTATTTTTTTTTTATGGTTGGACTTCAGATTTTTTCATCGGACAAATTGTCTCGGAATCTTTGAGTGATCGTCGAATTTTGAGTATTTTTTTTTCATGGGATGGCCCAATGCTGTGACGTTACAGCAATCTGAATATTTTTAATATATATAAAAAAATCCATATTCAAAATTAAAATTAATTAATATGGTTGGACGTCAGATTTTTTCACCGGACAAATTGCCTCGGAATCTTTGAGTGATCGCCGAATTTTGAGTATTTTTTTTTTTCATGGGATGGCCCAATGCTGTGACGTTACAGCAATCTGAATATTTTTAATATATATAAAAAAATCCATATTCAAAATTAAAATTAATTAAAATGGTTGGACGTCAGATTTTTTCACCGGACAAATTGCCTCGGAATCTTTGAGTGATCGCCGAATTTTGAGTATTTTTTTTTTTTCATGGGATGGCCCAATGCTGTAAGGTTACAGAAATTTGAATGTTTCAAATTGCTGTAACATTCAAATTGCTGTAACCTCACAGCATTGGGCTATCCCATGAAAAAAAAAATACTCAAAATTCGGCGATCACTCAAAGATTCCGAGGCAATTTGTCCGGTGAAAAAATCTGAAGTCCAACCATTTTAATTAATTTTAATTTGGAATATGGATTTTTTTATATATATTAAAAACATTCAGATTGCTGTAACGTCACAGCATTGGGCCATCCCATGAAAAAAAAAATACTCAAAATTCGGCGATCACTCAAAGATTCCGAGACAATTTGTCCGATGAAAAAATCTGAAGTCCAACCATAAAAAAAAAATAATTGTGTTGTTTTTTCCATAAAATGTGACCTGAAATTAAGCAATTAATTTTGAATATATTTTTTTCTTGTTGGCCATAAAAAAATGCACATTTTCGTCTTTTAATGATTTCGATACGGTCAATAGTTTCTGAGATATTACAGATTAAATGAAAAACGATTAAAAAAAGAAAAAATTTGCATATTCCGGTGAACTATTTTTTTAGAATTTTGAAATTTGGTCCATCAATAGACACCGCTGAACCTGATTTTTAGATAAAATTTGAGATTTTTTTTTTTGGGGGTGGCGAAAGACCCGTGGAATCCCTCATATAAATTGTGGAAACTGATTGTAGATGAAATATGTACTTTTTACCGGATATCACTTTCATTAAAAAAATCATTTTCGGATGGGAAAAAAACCATCTCCCAGAGCAGAACGAGAGCGAGAAAGAAAGCATGGGTACCCCCGACGCTCTAAACAGAACGGGAGCGAGAGAGTCAACACGATCGCCCCGACTCGCTGAAAAGAACGGGAGCGACAGAGTAAGCATGATCACCCCGACTCGCTAAACAGAACGAGAGCGAGAGAGTCAGCACGATCACCCCGACTCGCTGAAAAGAACGGGAGCGAGAGAGTCAGCATGATCACCCCCACTCGCTAAACATAACGGGATCGAGAGAGACAGAATCACCCCAACTATTAAACGAATAGCAGCGCAGCAGGTATGATTCAAGGCGGAGCCAAGCCTGTTGCCGAGGTGTAAGCTTGTGTGTTTCTGTACGTGAGCTACACGTACAGCACACAGCTATACAACGCCACTAACGACATCCTAGCAGCTGGGGTGAAAGCTTTTTCGAGCACCCCAACTTTTCTGGCTTCAACGAAGCTATAGGAAGTGTCTTCTAGGCATATCCATATTCTATGCTAATGCGATATTAACCATACGGCCATGAGTATCAGCGACGTTAGTTAGTTATTCAACTGTATAGAGCGGGTCAACCGTGGCCTCAGTGGCTTTGGAAAAAGGATGAAGCGCCATCTGCGAACATAAGTACCATATTTTACAAATGGTGGTGCAGAACACTATTCGAATTTTTTTAAACAAATCATTTTTTCAGAATTTCTTTGAATTTATGTTCTGAACATCCCTGAAACTTTTTATGGCATGCTCTGCAAATGTTCTTTTGAATTCTTCTGGTGCCTCGACGAAATTTTCGAATTTCTCTGAAATTTTTTTATTTATATCGAAGACTTCTACAAAGCGGTTAAGAAGGCATCCGCGGGTCATGCTAGTCAACCAACGCACTATTAGAAATTTTCATATAAATGACAAAAAAATTGAAATTTGTAGTCCATATTGCTCTACATTTTCCCTTCAGTCACTGTGTAGGGTGTTAAGATGAAATGCAATTTCCTTCTATTTTATTTTTACGAATTACGAAATGCAAAGTCACTCATATGACTATTGTGCCAACCGTATTTTGAGCGACATAAAGTCAGCTGTTGAAAATTTCACAAAAGTAATTAGTTGAACACTGTTTTTGACTGTGTTATTGCGGTTATAGACGTTTTTTTAAATTTTTTAATGCTTTGTAAGAATTCAGTCTATCATTTGAAATCATTACTTGTAATGCATCTTCTCTATTAGCATATAAAATTCACCGATAAAGTGCGAGCTAACTACGACTGCCATTTGAGACCGTGTTAAAAAAGGCATATTTCAATTTGGAATATTTTTATTTATAAACGGTCAAACCCTTTATAATTTTTTGAGATCGTTCAGAATGTTTCAATCTGCAATATATATTAATTTTGTAATTTAATCTTCTAAATCGATATGCGCAGATTGTTCTGTCGCATCGGACCTTTTTTATATTTTAAATTAGACGCAAAATATTCTCGTCTCGGGGATTAAGGTATTCGGAGCGCCTAGGTGCGGGTTGTGTGGGTGCCCCCTAGCAAGTCGTGTCACCGCAATTTTACCGCAATTAACCCCTAGTTCACCAAAAAACGACTGACGTCGTTTTGTGCAAAAATGTTACGGCAAATCACAGCAAAACGACCGATGTTATTTCATACTCGATCGGTCGTTTTCCGGCTAGTTGACGAAAAAACGACAGCAAAACGACCGATCTTTTTTCATTTTGAAATATTAATTAAATATTATTAAATTAATAAATGCACGGAACATGAAAATATGTGCGTGCTCCTGAAATTTCGTATTTGGAGAAAAAAAAAAAATTAGTCACATCTGTAGGTCTCGAACCTGCAACCTTCGGATTACTAGCCGAGTGCTCTGCGTGCTTAGACAATTTTTTTTTTTTTCTTTTTTTATTAACAGTTTATTTCTTTCGAACAAGTACATTTGTGTGGGATACATGGGAGAAATGTCTGCAAAGAAAAACCAAACAATAATTCGCTAATGCGTATTTAACTCTTGCCCAATGAGGGTGGGGCTCGCAGGTAAGCGGTTTTATGGTCTCGTCGGGTCCAAGAGGCGTACAGTGTACAGTGTTTCTAGAAGTCACAAAACTAAATAAGTATTGGCCATTAACCCTACAATATCGGTGGCGCTTTAAGTTAAGGGGAAAAATATAATGAACAATAAGAAAAACCCCCTACCCTGCTTGGCCACTTAGTTCATTAATACGAGTTAAACTCATGTTCCATATAAGTTATTCGCCGAAAGGTACACTGAAAAAAAATTTTGTATGAAAATTACTATACCGGTATTGGAAGCTCGGATGCATATACCGCATATGAATTTTCATATGCATAAATCTGTAATATTTAAAGAATCGGTATACGATAATTAAATAGAAACCTTCGATATTAATGGAAAAATGTGTTCGAGGTTTACAACATTTTCACCAATTATTATAAGTAACGTACATTAAAATTCACAAATGGGTGAATAGTTTTTTTCACGTACTGTATACTAATTTCAATATGCATTCTATTGTAAAATTTAGTATGGTAGTAGACTAAAAAGGGATGTACACCTCTAACAGTAATGAACCAGAGTGCTTTATTTATGCAATACTCTTTTCTATTATTGTAACCAAAGGATATTAAAAGTCATATATGTGCGAATAGTTTTCCTCGTATACGGTATACTAATTTTAACATGCATTTTTCTTTAAATTTAGTATGTTGGTGTAGCAAAGAAATTTAATTAAAAAATATTTATTTGTACGTGTTCAATCGAGTTTTTCCCCACTTTTAATTACATATTACATCTTTGTCTACATGTTGGTACATATTAACCGTTGAAAAACATATTTAATTTTTTTTACATTGTTCGGGAATCGAACCTGGGACCCTCCGGTTGGTGTTGTTGCGCTGCGCCTTAGCTCACTCGACTATTCAGATCATATGATTGAACAATTTTTTTTGTCTATTTGATTGTCGGTAATATGAAATATAAAATGAAATTAGTGTAATATAGATATGGTAATAATAAAAGCACGTTCAGTTATTTTTCACGGCAATCGGTTATATCAAATAGGGTACATTGTTATTATCTATAAATATATTGAACGAAGTTGCTTGTTTCATTGGTTGCGCGAATTAGTTCATTAGTATTTGGGTAAATGACTCTCAGACTGACCTCAGGGTCAGTACTAGGACGCGTGACCGCCTGGCTGATAAGTTCGTTAACCACCTAGTTTACACTGACGGTCCATACTGGAAATCGTTAAACGCGATTATTAATTTCCAATAACGGTATATGAATACCCAAACAAGTCTTTGGATAATCACATTGGATGTTAGTTTTAATATACTTGTGCCAACAAACTTTAAAAGATTCTGACCCTTTACCAGTTTGGTTAAGTTATTGAAATTTAAAGAACAGGTCACTCTTCCTATTCATATAAAAAGGTATAATATTTTTATATTCAAGTACAGAATTTTACAAATCTCTGCACTGATTTTAAAACACTGGTCTATAAATAATTGCCTTGGCACACGCGTATTCAAAAATTAATATCTTTCTTAGAATTGCAAAGTATTAGCACCGAAAATTCCAACGCGTATTTCTTAATTTCTAATGACTGTATATGAATGTTTAAATAGGTTTTAAGATATCTACAACGCATGCTAATTTTAAGGTATACTTGTGGACGACATTTCGAGGTTTTTAATCTTTTAATTTTGAAATCGTGTTTTAGAAATTTAAACTATCATGAAGACCTACTTTTAATATGTAATTGTATATTAAATATTTAGTCAGCCTCTAAACGTGCGAACTTGTACACTAATTTTAATACACCGGTCTATGAATAGTCTTTCTAATAGACATGTATTGTAATTTTGAATATCAGTTATATGAAAATTCATTTACTTTTGCTAAATTTCGTATACGGATGCTATATTTACTAGACAAAGTATATCAATTTCTATTTTATATACCAGGTTTTGAAATTTCATAGTTGTTGGTGTACGAAAATTCCTTTTTTTTTTACAGTGTATGATAGCTTATGAGGAACGTGTGTTGATCATACTTCAACGAACTTAGTAGTCGAGTAGGCAGAGTACTCGACTGGTACCCTCGATGCAAGAGGAATTATCCAAAACGCCGATAATATACCTATCGTATATCATTGCAGGCGTAACAAATCTAACAAACGTATTGCTTTCACAGCAGAAGATTTTATATGTAATAGAGACAAAGTCATAGAATCAACCTCTATTCCAGATAGAGATAAATTCGATTTCCGGCGATTAAACATCCAACAATATTGGTGGTTATCAGCTCAAGATCCTACGATCATTCAATTGAATAGTCTTAAGATTTTATATAAAGTAAATCGTATACGAAATGCGAGAAGGTAATACCCCTCCTACCTTAAAGGAAGAGCGATTGCCAGCATCGAAGCATAGAATAGACTCATAGTCATAGTGTAAATATGTACATATTCCTTTTATTTTTTCTTTTTAGTTATTACATAGCATTAAGTTAATCGGAAACATTAGTGAAATTGAGGTTTTTATCTACAGTTTTTTTTCCCTCAGCGTAAAAGCGCGTTTTTTTCCGATGCGCCACATATCGTAAGTCTTTAAACTGAGTATTATAGTATTAAGATGTTCGCCCAAAACACACAGTGCATAGCAGCATTTATAAGTATTAGCCGACAAGTGCTTTTGTATAAGGCCAAGCGGCTCTAAGCATAAACCTATAATTAAAGGTATTTTATATGTTTATTCCTACCTAAGTATTGTATTTTACTGTTCATTTTATCAAAAGAAATAAACATGTTTAAAAAAAAAAAAGTACTCGACTGGTAAACCGAAGGTTGCAAGTTCAAGACCTACCAGCGACACAATTTTTTTTTTTTTTTTTTTTTTTGGAAAATGAAAAAAGATCGGTCGTTTTGCAGTCGTTAAACGTAAAACGACTGATCGAACGTGAAATGAGGTCGGTCGTTTTGCAGTCGTTTTTTCGTCAACTAGCTGGAAAACGACCGATCGAGTATGAAATAATATCGGTCGTTTTGCAGTGATTTGCCATAACATTTTTGCGGTATTCGGAAAAAAAGTCCTTCGGAAAAAAAGTCTTGGAAAAAAGGTCCCTGGAAAAAAAGTCCTGTGGAAGAAAGGTGCTGTGGAAAAAAGGTCTGGTGGAAAAAAGGTCCGGTGGAAAAAAGGTCCGATGGAAAAAAGGTCCAGTGGAAAACAAATACGGTGGAAAAAAAGTACGGTGGAAAAAAAGTCCGGTGGAAAAAAAGTCCGGTGGAAAAAAAGTACGGTGGAAAAAAAGTCCGGTGGAAAAAAAGTCCGGTGAAAAAAAGTCCGGTGGAAAAAAAGTCCGGTGTATGGTTGCAGCCCGCCTTTGATTGTTGCAGTTTTTGACAAAATGTATCCTTAAATTCGAGTCTTATAGCTTTTTCAAATTAAAAAAAAGAGTGTGAATGCTCTTTCGTAAATGTTAGCATATCTTGCTCAATAGTTCTCCTTAAGTGCAGGTACATTTAATGCTGATGGACTTTTTTTCCACCGGACTTTTTTTCCACCGGACTTTTTTTCCCCCGTACTTTTTTTCCACAGGACTTTTTTTCTGCAGGACCTTTTTTCGGAGACTTTTTTTCCGGGGTCCTTTTTTCCACGGGACTTTTTTTCCGGGATTCCATTTTTGCACCAAACGACGTCAGTCGTTTTTGCGGCTGTTTATCGGTGGCACGACTTGCTAGGGCCTGTGCGGGGCCCCTAATATCCTCACGCATGTAACGCTGTACCACCGTGAAATTATTTGAGAATCTTTTTAAATGTCCGTTTAAACTCCCTGATGCTTGAAATATGCAGAATTTGTGTTTTTGAAAACAATTTTTCACTTTTCCAAATCTTACGGACCTGAGCCTTCACGAACGATCTGACAACGCTGTTGTAGCGTGATTGAGCGCCATGTTTGCAGAAGGAGCATGAAAACCATGATGAAAACAATAGCTGCGTATATCGCAATATGACAGAAACTCCAAAACGCGCTGGCCGCTAACCTAACAACCTAACAACTATTGCTATTTCCTTCACCCCTATCACTATGTATTCGATCCTCTATTCTATTCATTATATTATTTTTATCTCTATACATCAGATATGGACATTAGGGCTGTTCAAAAAAACATAATTTTCTTATAATCGGTTGCTCCTGAAATGCTGTATTGATTATCACAATAAAAATGTTTTTGCGAAAGTTGGCAGTTGTGCGACGATATTAAGTAATGTCGCATCACGGCCAAAATTCATGAAAAGCGGCGATTTTTATAATTTTTTTTTTTACGTGGTGAAGCCCTCTTGGAGATTGTGGTTGCTTTCGATAGACTATGAAATTGTGTAAAGGCAGAAACATGTTCGATAATGCTTAGTACTGCCGCATCGACATTGAAGTTACCAAAATCAAAAAAATGAAATCCTTTAAAACATTGAAATATTCGTCTGCTCATCGACTATTTCATGCGATTTCAAATGAAAAAATGGCTCTTGAAACGGGAGTCATGTATGATCATAATCATGATGATGATAAGCGATTTTCGAATTTTGGAAAACTGCGATATCAATGCGGCAGTACTAAATTTGATCATACAGGATTCCCGTTTCATGAGCCACTTTGTCATTTGAAAACGCGCGAAATAGTCGATGAGCAGATGAATATTTCAATGTTTTAAAGGATTTCATTTTTTAATTTGTTAACTTCAATGTCGATGCGGCAGTACTAAACATTATCCCACCTAACACAGATTCGTAACTTTGATATAATATTTACGTTAACGAAATAACGTGTTCTGTCAAAATAACGTCACTAGTCACGCACCAGTGATACATTAATTCTCATTCAAGAAGGTCACAAGATATGGAAGAATTTTCGTAACATTTATAATACATTACATAATATTTACGTAACAAGTACGTTTATTACGTCACATTTTAATAAAATCTCGATAACAAATGTTACTTATTTTTGTTACAGAAATAATATATAACGTTTACATATTATTTAAACAGAATTTTTTGGCACAACTAGATACGATTGTTATTAAAACAAAACATCACACTTATGTCTATGTTACACAATAACGTTATGTTTTTTTACAATTCGAAAGTTATGTAACTGTTACATTCTGTGTTAGGTGGGATCGAACATGTTTCTGCCTTTACACAATTTCATAGTTTATCGAAAGCAACCACAATATCTCCATGAGCGCTTCACCAAGTAAAAAAAAATATCTAAAAATCGCCGTTTTTAATGAATTTTGACCTTGATGCGGCAGTACTTAATATCATCGCACAACTCCCAACTTTCGCGAAAACATTTTTTTTGTGATAATCAATACAGCATTTCAGGAGCAACCGATTATAAAGAAATTAAGTTTTTTTGAACAGCCCTAATGGACATTCATTCAATGAAAATGTGTTTGAAATACTTTCATGCCCACACTGTAAAAGAAAGTTGAAATTGAATGCACAAGTACTGGAAGTTTTTATGTACAAACCGGTGTACGAAATTTAATATACAAATGCGATGTATAATTAAGATATGGTACAGTAATTTTAATAATTGACTTCAACTTTACCGTGAAAATACTTTAATTTTAATAATTTGCTCTAAAGCAATTTACTGTAACTGTAGATTATTTTCAAAAATTACACTTTTATATTAAATTTTATTGACGAGTACATGCATAAAGACTTCCAGACTTATCTAACAGTGTAAATAATTAAGGATTATTAAGCCTACAATATAATAGAAATCATTGTAATGAATTATTCATTTAAATTAACCATAATCATTGCAGACATGTGAAAATGTTGAGTTTTGCCTAATAATCAATCATATTTATCGTATACAAACAGTATTTTAAATACATTTTCATTGAACGAATGTCTACACCTGCTAAACACACTACGTCAAATGCGTTGGACTAATTGCATTATTAATGTGAATTTGTAACCTGAAAATGAGACCGACATTAACGTCAAATATTTTTCAATTTCGCGAGCATCGCCGGCGAACGTCATAAGCACAGCTGACGATGTACAGCGTTGCCAGCTATCACGTCACAGGTCCCGCCATGACTGCCATGTGATATTAGATTTTTTTTCACACCTTTACATAATATTTTCTCGCAAAAGACTTCGGTCGGTATAGTTTTTTAAGCGCGATAATTTATCTCCGCAATCCGCTGTGTCCATTGAATATTTTATTTTTCCGATGTCGAAATGTTTGACTAATGAAATCTGCAATTGAAACGCGGCCAGGAGCTTTTCCCATATCCTTCTGTGCTAATATTGCACGTTTTGAAGGGATAAATAATCCTTAAATGGCCGGCTACCACGCCTGGGATTCTTTTGACACAATTGTACGTAATAAAACTATAGTATAGCCGAAAATGATAGAATTGTGAAGACAATGCCCTCACGCTCTTAATACCTTACTTTCATGCCCACATTGTAAAAGAAACTTGAAATTTAATGCACAAGTACTGGAAGTTTTTATGTACAAACCGGTGTACGAAATTTAATATACAAATGCGATGTATAATTAAGATATGGTACAGTAATTTTAATAATTGACTTCAACTTTACCGTGAAAATACTTTAATTTTAATAATTTGCTCTTAAGCAATTTACTGTAACTGTAGATTATTTTTAAAAATTACTCTTTTATATTCAATTGTATTGACGAGTTCATGCATAAAGACTTCCAGACTTATCTAACAGTGTAAATAATTAAGGATTATTAAGTCTACAATATAATAGAAATCATTGTAAAGAATTATTCATTTAAATTAACCATAATCATTGCAAACATGTGAAAATGTTGAGTTTTGCCTAATAATCAATCATATTTATCTTATACAAACAATATTTTAAATACATTTTCATTGAACGAATGTTTACCCCTGCTAAACACAGTACGTCAAATGCGTTGGACTAATTCTATTAGTAATTCGAATTTGTAACCTGAAAATGAGACCGACATTAACGTCAAATATTTTTCAATTTCGCGAGCATCGCCGGCGAACGTCATAAGCACAGCTGACGATGTACAGCGTTGCCAGCTATCACGTCACAGGTCCCGCCATGACTGCCATGTGATATTAGATTTTTTTTCACACCTTTAGATAATATTTTCTCGCAAAAGACTTCGGTCGGTATAGTTTTTTAAGCGCGATAATTTATCTCCGAAATCCGCTGTGTCCATTGAATATTTTATTTTTCCGATGTCGAAATGTTTGACTAATGAAATCTGCAATTGAAACGCGGCCAGGAGCTTTTCCCATATCTTTCTGCGCTAATATTGCACTTTTTGAAGGGACAAATAATCATTAAATGGCCGGCTACCACGCCTGGGATTCTTTTGACACAATTGTACGTAATAAAACTATAGTATAGCCGAAAATGATAGAATTGTGAAGACAATGCCCTCACGCTCTTAATACCTTACTTTCATGCCCACATTGTAAAAGAAACTTGAAATTTAATACACAAGTACTGGAAGTTTTTATGTACAAACCGGTGTACGAAATTTAATATACAAATGCGATGTATAATTAAGATATGGTACAGTAATTTTAATAATTGACTTCAACCTTACCGTGAAAATACTTTAATTTTAATAATTTGCTCTAAAGCAATTTACTGTAACTGTAGATTATTTTTAAAAATTACACTTTTATATTCAATTTTATTGACGAGTTCATGCATAAAGACTTCCAGACTTACCTAACAGTGTAAATAGTTAAGGATTATTAAGCCTACAATATAATAGAAATCATTGTAAAGAATTATTCATTTAAATTAACCATAATCATTGCAAACATGTGAAAATGTTGAGTTTTGCCTAATAATCAATCATATTTATCTTATTCAAACAGTATTTTAAATACATTTTCATTGAACGAATGTCTACCCCTGCTAAACACACTACGTCAAATGCGTTGGACTAATTGCATTATTAATGTGAATTTGTAACCTGAAAATGAGACCGACATTAACGTCAAATATTTTTCAATTTCGCGAGCATCGCCGGCGAACGTCATAAGCACAGCTGACGATGTACAGCGTTGCCAGCTATCACGTCACAGGTTCCGCCATGACTGCCATGTGATATTAGATTTTTTTTCACACCTTTAGATAATATTTTCTCGCAAAAGACTTCGGTCGGTATAGTTTTTTAAGCGCGATAATTTATCTCCGAAATCCGCTGTGTCCATTGAATATTTTATTTTTCCGATGTCGAGATGTTTGACTAATGAAATCTGCAATTGAAACGCGGCCAGGAGCTTTTCCCATATCTTTCTGCGCTAATATTGCACTTTTTGAAGGGACAAATAATCATTAAATGGCCGGCTACCACGCCTGGGATTCTTTTGACACAATTGTACGTAATAAAACTATAGTATAGCCGAAAATGATAGAATTGTGAAGACAATGCCCTCACGCTCTTAATACCTTACTTTCATGCCCACATTGTAAAAGAAACTTGAAATTTAATGCACAAGTACTGGAAGTTTTTATGTACAAACCGGTGTACGAAATTTAATATACAAATGCGATGTATAATTAAGATATGGTACAGTAATTTTAATAATTGACTTCAACTTTACTGTGAAAATACTTTAATTTTAATAATTTGCTCTAAAGCAATTTACTGTAACTGTAGATTATTTTTAAAAATTACACTTTTATATTCAATTTTATTGACGAGTTCATGCATAAAGACTTCCAGACTTATCTAACAGTGTAAATAATTAAGGATTATTAAGCCTACAATATAATAGAAATCATTGTAAAGAATTATTCATTTAAATTAACCATAATCATTGCAAACATGTGAAAATGTTGAGTTTTGCCTAATAATCAATCATATTTATCGTATACAAACAGTATTTTAAATACATTTTCATTGAACGAATGTCTACCCCTGCTAAACACACTACGTCAAATGCGTTGGACTAATTGCATTATTAATGTGAATTTGTAACCTGAAAATGAGACCGACATTAACGTCAAATATTTTTCAATTTCGCGAGCATCGCCGGCGAACGTCATAAGCACAGCTGACGATGTACAGCGTTGCCAGCTATCACGTCACAGGTCCCGCCATGACTGCCATGTGATATTAGATTTTTTTTCACACCTTTAGATAATATTTTCTCGCAAAAGACTTCGGTCGGTATAGTTTTTTAAGCGCGATAATTTATCTCCGAAATCCGCTGTGTCCATTGAATATTTTATTTTTCCGATGTCGAAATGTTTGACTAATGAAATCTGCAATTGAAACGAGGCCAGGAGCTTTTCCCATATCCTTCTGTGCTAATATTACACTTTTTGAAGGGATAAATAATCCTTAAATGGCCGGCTACCACGCCTGGGATTCTTTTGACACAATTGTACGTAATAAAACTATAGTATAGCCGAAAATGATAGAATTCTGAAGACAATACCCTCACGCTCTTAATACCTTAACCAACCGTCTAGAAACTCGATGACTTAAGCCCTTGCAAACAATAGAAATAAACGACACCTGCAGGGCAACCGGAGTTACACTGCAATAAAATCATTAAGAAATAATCCGCGAAATTGGGAAAGAGTCACGGAAGAGTAATAAGCACTGCTAACGGGTCATTTACGAGCCCGTATGCTCTCTCATACAGTGGATCACTTTCAAGGGTCAGCGCGAATCCTTTGTTACCTGCTAAAGTAGGCCAAACTAGGCGAGCATTTGCCACTGGAAATTCCCAAAGATGCACTTGACGCCTCGTGGAAAAAATCCCTTCTCAGATTTTCATTAACCAATCAGCTTGCATGCTCTAGACGCTTCGAGAGTCTAAGACACACCTACCCTTTTCGCATGTTCTGAAAACTCATCCCTGGTAAAAATAAATGATAGAAAACGATTATAAAAAATTCTATCGTTCCGAATACGGACTTTGGTTCGTGAATTCACGATGTACTATCATAAATTTACCATCGAAATCCTATATGTTTCGTCCATACCCTATAATATTATTATAAATAATATAATTTTTGTATTTAATTTAATAATAAAAATATACGATTATGCCAAGTAAAAAAAAAAGAAATCGACTGGATAATTATGTTTTTTTTCTGGTCACCCATCTTTGTATCGACCGCGGCCCAAGCTGCTTAACTTCCATGATTAATTCATGATCTCTGATAGACTGCCTAACTATTCCATCCAAACTTGTTCTTGTTAGATAATATACATCAATAATATATAATCCGCTCCACGTACTTATGAGTAACAACAGTAAATTGAGCAGTTTTTTAGCATCTTTCTTACTAAATTATTTATGTTAATTAACTCTTTAAGAATGCTTCACGTATACATTCCTTACCGAAAGTTTTATTTTATCCGTATTGAGTACTTCGAGACACGAGAAAAATCTAATAAATTATCAAGTATATTAAGATAAGAGCATTGATTTCGGATAATAAGACGTCTAAGAATTTATTAAAAAATTAGTTTTAAAAAAATTATAAAATATTATAAATCCGTTAGTGTACCATACATCTCGATAACGTATCTATCGTATTTAACCAATAGAAAACGAAAACTAAAGGAAACTAATAACAACGATTCAATTTGTATAAATTGATCAAAGTCCGAATAGATTAGTATGATAACATACGATTAAATCCCATTCAAATTCTATCGATCTCTATCAATCTCTATAATATATTTTTACCAGGGCAGTTCTCAAGTCGGTCAAAAATCTACCACCGCGCAGAGTTGGGCAAAATTGTAATGGAAAATTATAAAATACAAATTACTGGAAGCAATTGTAATTAATTTAAAATCCAATACAATTACTGTGAGTAATTGTATTTAATTTGAAATCCAATATATTTAATTTGATATCCAATACAATTACTGAAAGTAATTGTAATTAAAGCAGTAATTTCTGACTCAAGTAATTTTTGCTGCCCAACTCTGCCGCAACGAAAGGTCGCATCTTAGCTACCAGTAGGGTAGAAGTACCTGTTGTGGCCACTGTACCGGTTGTGGCCACTGTACCGGTTGTGGCCACTGTACCGGTTGTGGCCACTGTACCGGTTGTGGCAACTGTACCGGTTGTGGCCACCCCTACACTTAAATACGTTTTCCATGGCTACTTTAATTCTGTACCTGTATTTAATCATAATTTTTCATAACGTTGTGTATTTTGGAAACATTTATCGTCATTTTGACGTCCGTTCGTCTCCATTACAAAAAGTACTGTATCAGTAATTAAAGTATCATCAGCTGATTCATCAAATTCTCAACTCCTTACGGAATTCGACAAGATTTTGACGAAAGCTCTAGATACATATTCGGATTATATAATTGGCGAATTGCATGCAGCTTTGCACATATCAATCTTAAGAGTCATCACTGCAAATGTTGATGTACTAAAAGTTTGAAATAAAGCTATACATTTATAAAAAATACGATGGCCACAACTGGTACATAGAATAAGCATGTTGCCCCGGATATGGCCATGATAATATAATCATTAATTTTTCGTTAATTATTACACAATCAATTCATAAATTCGTAAAGAAGAAACAAAAAAAAACCAAAAAACGCTAAGAAAAATATATCCTTAGTAATGTATAGTAAAAAAGAAGGTAAAGTGGTGGAACACCTTTTATGTTGACGATTCCCATCATTATGCAATGCGAAAATCTACTTTCGGAAAGAACTCTGGTAAAAATAATAATAAAAGTGTAAAGAGTAAAACATTAATATAATGTATGACTATTTGTGACAAAGAAAGCTGCTACGAAAAAGTGCAAAACGAAGGAGACGAATGTCAAAAAAGGTTAGTTGGGTTCACAGATGGCATCTGTGCTTTAAAGACACTTTCGTGTAGACGAATTGGATGCTTTCATAAGAATACGATTTTGATTTATTAAACACACCTTAAAAAATGTTTCAAGTGCAATGAATATTGAGTTATTCTAAGTTTAAGCATGGCCAAAACCGGTACATTACTGTGGCCAAAACCGGTGGCCAGAACTGGTGAAATGGCTATGTTCCTACTTTTTTCTATTTTCCAGTGTTTTCTCGACACATATGAAGATTTTAATGCTAGAAATCTGAAATTATATTCTTCTCAGATATGAAAAGTATATGTCCAAAACAGTTTTATGATATTTGGTGTATAAGAAAATTCTTAAAGTGGCCACAACCGGTACTTCTACCCTACCAAATGCAGACTTCAGTAGACTCATAACATAAGTTCATAACTGCAAGACAAAACTAATTCAACTCTACATTCTCAATGTCCATTTTTGTAACACGTGCATGAACAGCGGTGCTTTTCATGGCAGTTTTGCGGGCCGAAAGTGGCTAGTTTCATAGCAGTGTTGAAACGATAGGTTGGCGCATGCGCAGTTCGCGATTCCTTCACTTTCGACCCTGCTGTTTCACTTTCGACCCTAGGGTGGAAAGTTGGTAACCTCACTTTTCACTGTTCGTCCCGCAAAACTACCATTCCAAGCACCACTATTCATGCACTTGTTACAAAAAGTATGGTGTGCAACACGGGACAAAATTGGCGTTTGCGACTCGTGTGATTGCAGCCCTCGCTTCGCTCGGGCGACAACCTCACACTCGTCGCAATCGCCAATTTTCGGCCCTTCCCTAGCAGATCGAACAACCGTGAAAACAACCGCGAAAACCCAAAAAAAACCGTGTTTCTAACCCGGTCGGAATGAGCCACAAAACCAACCGATAATTCTTGTCAATCCAACCGAAAAACCAACCGAGCTTTCAAAAGCTCGCAGCTTGTGAATAGGTTGGTCCACGGGTTGTTGAGACTCAAGTCCAACCGGAATTCCAACCGTCGCAAGAAGCATCACTCGGTTTGTCTTAGGGTTGTGCAGGGTTTTGCCAACCAGAATACCAACCGGCGCAAGAAGCAGCGACCGGTTGGTCTCTGGGTTGTGAAAACTCAGGTCCAACCGGAATTCCAACTGTCGCAACCACCACCGACCACCGAATTGCAATTGTGACAAGTAGCATCGACTGGTTGGTCTCTGGGTTGTGCAAACCCAGGTCTAACCGGGTATTCTAGCAGTTCAAGCCACACTTAGAATTCGCGGTCCTGAAATTCGTCGTGGCGTGATATCTTTTAATTATCATTGTCGAAATCACGGTCCTGCTGGGAGTGTTTCTATACCCTAACGTATGTTGTAGGCTAGGGTATAACCGACAATAAAAATGATCCACGTCGGTATATGGGCGTAAGGTGATTTACGATAGCCTGTACTTATACATGGAACGGCAAACAATCACTTGCGAGAAACTTTTTGGCTCATTCGCCATCTAGCGGTCTAATTTCGGGTGCACGTGCGTCGGCGATGGTGAAGAGGTGGACCCCCTTCCTTTTCTCACGCGGAAACCCGGCTTAGCTCCGCTAGATGGCGAATGACCCGAAACGTTTCTCGCAAGTGATTGTTCGTCGTTCCATGTATAAGTACAAGCTATCGTAAAACGTCGTTCGCCCATTTATCGACGTGGGTCGTTTTTACTGTCGTTTATACCGTAGCGTAGAATATACGCTAGGGTACAAGAAAATTCCCAGCAGGATCGTGATTTTACCCACGATTACTGAAAGAAATCATGGCACGATGAATTTCAGGACCGTGAATTCTAAGTGTGGCTTGAACTGCTAACAAATCCGGTTGGACCTGGGTTGTGCAAACCCAGGGAACAACCGGTAGCTGCTTTTTGCGCAGGTTTTTCGGGTTGGCAAAACCTTGCACAACCCTGAGACCAACCGAGCGATGCTTCTTGCGACGGTTGGTATTCCGGTTGGACTTGTGTCTCAACTACCCGAGGACCAACCTATTCGCAAGCTGCGAGCTTTTGCAAGCACGGTTGGTTTTTCGGTTGAATTGGCAAGAATTATCGGTTGGATTTGTGGCTCAATTCGACCGGGTTGGAAATACGGTTTTTTTTGGGTTGTTCGATCTGCTAGGGTTATTGCACAATATACTATTTCTGACGAGTGTGAGTTTGCAACACGAGCCGAAGGCGAGTTTTGCAATCACACGAGTTAAGAAAACGTTTTTCGCACGAGAATCGTACAAAATTTTATTTCACGAGGTGTGTAAATGGGGTTTTACGCCCGGAGCGATATAATAGTATTTTTTTCAATGAGAAACATTGTATTTCTCCTGAAAATGGCTGAAAAAGGTTGCATGTTTAAAAAAGATGGCGCATATCTGAAAAATCATGTTTCAAGATTCTGTAAAATGTGTTCTGCAAAATTATGATGAAACACTGAAAAATTATGTATTTTAGAGGTACTCAGAGATAATGACCGAGATGACCGAGATATTAAATATCAGACGAAGCCAGAAAAAAAGTCATTAAATCTATGACTATCTTTGTAAATGTCCAGCTTTAGATGTTCAGAGAAATTGTCAGAAAGATATTATCACGAAGGAACCAATTTATAACGTGTTAGCCACATGCCAAGTTGTCCAAAGAATTCACAATTTTTTAAAGCCTGCAGATTCCTATTGTACCTACTAACCATCTTCACACAAATGATGGCGCTCATGTGTTATAATTTCATGGAAACAGTAGAGCAAATGGAGCCAAACTCACATAGTTTAGCACACCTACCTACATACTCGGTGAAAGCGCATTCGTATAATATATACGTTTAACCTCCGATTCAACGTATCGCTCGAGAATCATTAAAAGTGGTTACCGAAGCCACGCAAATTGCTGATAAGCTCTTAGGAGCCATTCGCCCGTTTTCCGTGACTACCGTGAGTAATTCATATTTTCCAGTTCGCAATAAATCGCCCAACTTTTGGAGCAACGTCAGCCCGATATGTTAATGTTTTTCGTTACTCCGATTCAGTGGAATTTCGATTTGAAAAAGTGTAATCTTGCATTTACTCGCAAACAAATAGAGCAGAGTATATACGTTGTTTGCAGCTGTATTTAGGCTTTATTTATTTATTTACGGAGCTTATTGTGTTCACAGGAAGACAAACTGCCTTCGTCATGGCTCAGGTTAACCCTCGGGTTTTCTTTGACATCGAAGTTGGTGGTCTGCCCATGGGACGTGTAATCTTTGAGCTCTATGCCGATATCTGCCCTGAAACCTGCGAAAATTTCCGTGCTCTTTGCACAGGAGAAAATGGACTTGGAAAGACAACCGGAAAACCATTGCATTATAAAGGAATAGTTTTTCACAGAGTAGTCAAGGATTTTATGATTCAAGGGGGTGATTTTTCTGTTGGAAATGGCACTGGTGGAGAATCAATCTACGGTGGAACATTCCCAGGTATGAACCTGGTTCTCTATTTTCTGATGGAAATACTTGTGAAATTTAAAAGATAATTTTCTTTTTGGTTTTTCCCCCTTATACAACTAGATATAATGTATCAGATCTGGACATTAAGTACTTAAACTACTAAGTATTTCAATGTGCCACAGACAAATAAGACAACATATTAAGTATTTTCAATGCTGCTCTGATAGGATTGAGCTTGCCTAACTATTAGTCAGCATAATCGATACGAATTTCCAATTACAATGTAGCACTTAAAGTAGGGTAGAAGTACCGGTTGTGGCCACTTTAAGAATTTTCCCATTTTCAAGTACTTGTGATTGGGACCAAATATCATAAAAGTGTTTTGGACCTATACTTTTCATATCTGAGAAGAATATAATTTCAGATTTCTAGCATTAAAATCTTCATATGTATCGAGAAAACACTGAAAAATAGAAAAAAGTAGGAGCATAGCCATTTCACCAGTTCTGGCCACCTATGCACCGGTTTTGGCCACAGTAATGTACCGGTTTTGGCCATGCTTAAAATTAGAATAACTCAATATTCATTGCACTTCAAACATTTTTTAAGGTGTGTTTAACAAATCAAAATCATATTCTTATGAAAGCATCCAATTCCTCTACACAAAAATGTCTTTAAAGCACAGATGCCATCTGTGAACCTAACTAACGTTTTTTGACATTCGTCTCCTTCGTTTTGCACTTTTTCGTAGCAGCTTTCTTTGTCACAAATATTTATACATTATATTAATGTTTTACTCTTTACACTTTTATTTTTACTTTTACCAGAGTTCTTTCCGAAAGTAGATTTTCGCATTGCATAATGATGGGAATCTTCAACATGAAAGGTGTTCCACCGCTTTACCTTCTTTTTTACTATACATTTCTAAGGATATATTTTTCTTAGCGTTTTTTCGTTTTTTTGTTTCTTCTTTACGAATTTATGAATTGATTGTGTAATAATTAACGAAAAATTAATGATTATATTATCATGGCCATATCCGGGGTAACATGCTTATTCCATGTACCAGTTGTGGCCATTGTATTTTTTATAAATGTATAGCTTTATTTCAAACTTTTAGTACATCAACATTTGCCCTGGCGGAAAAAAATCTACAACTTTCTACGCCGTTTCAACAACAAATTACAAATTTCTACAACTAAGTACGAGATTTCTACAATTTGTTCATTGTGTAAAAAGTTGTAGAATTTTTCTACACGAAACTACAAGTTTTTACAACTAACTACAATTTATTGCAACAAGAAAGTAGTTAATTGTAGTTTGTTGTAGAAATAACAATTTTCTATGAGAAAATTAATACTTTCTACATTTGCATCAAACTTTAACAAAAATTAAAATTAATAGGAGTAGTTTCTCATAGGTTCTCATAGAAACTACAACGTTTTACAGCTAACTACAACTTAATAAAACAAAGAAGTAGTTAGTTGTAGTTTGCCATAAAAATAACAACTTGCGATATCTGCAACAAACTTTTTAAAAAATTGGAAAAGTAATAGTAGTTTTTCATAGTTTCTCGTAGAAACTTCAACTTTTTACAACTAATTAGAACTTAATACAACAAAAAAGTAGTTAGTTGTAGTTCGTCGTAGAAATAACAACTTTCTATAAGAAAGTATTACTTTCTACATCTGCATCAAACTTTAAAAAAAATTGTAAAAGTAATAGGGGTAGTCTGATTTGTTCAAAATTTCCGTAATAAGTTGTAGTTAGTTGTAGAAAGTTATAGTAACATCAACTTTTTACGAAAATTTACAACCATATCAGTCCCTATGGGGTGTACATTTCCGTTATTAGTTGTAGTTAGTAGTAGTAACTTTGACAAGTTTGCAAATGTTCATATAAAGTTGTAGTTTTTCATTATTGTATATGCCCGAAATCAGCGTAACATGTTGTAGAAATTACAACAATCTACAATCATGTTCCAAATCTCGCATTTTTTCATAGAAAGTTGTGAAAGATGCATCGTTTCCTATAAAAAGTTGTAGTTTTAAGCTGTTTTCGCATAGTAAGTTGTAATTTCCGCGTAATTATTCGGAGTAGAAAGTTTTAGAAATAGTGACGTTTCGGCGTAAAAAGTTGTAGAAATTTTTCCGCCAGGGTGCAGTGATGACTCTTAAGATTGATATGTGCAAAGCTGCATGCAATTCGCCAATTATATAATCCGAATATGTATCTAGAGCTTTCGTCAAAATCTTGTCGAATTCCATAAGGAGTTGACAATTTGATGAATCAGCTGATGATACTTTAATTACTGACACAGTACTTTTTGTAATGGAGACGAACGGACGTCAAAATGACGATAAATGTTTCCAAAATACACAACGTTATGAAAAATTATGATTAAATACAGGTACAGAATTAAAACAGCCACGAAAAACGTGTTTAAGTGTAGGGGTGGCCACAACCGGTACAGTGGCAACAACCGGTACTTCTACCCTACTTAGTACTTTATAAGGGTGTTTGGGTAGCACTTTTTGTCGGGTCGGTTCGGATCAGGTAATTTTGGGTACTCGATTTTCCGACAACCCGAAACCTTTCGGATGCCTCGATTGTCCGAGTACCCAAAACCTTTCGAATTACTCGAGTTCAATCGAGTAGCCGAAACCTTTCGGATTACTCCCCAGATAGACATTTTACGACAAGGTAACGACACTATGGCGGCATGTGATGACACGGCGCGTCGCCAAAAATGCGCCATATACTGCAGCATTAAGCTGCATTATTAACGACACGGCGTGCTGATGCCGCCACTTTTCCTGCAAAATTGCGACGCGCTGTGCAGCGCTGAATGGCGCCAACGCGTTTTACTATCTGGGTCGGGTTCAATTGCTTACCCGAAACCTTTCGGATTACTCGTGTTCAATCGAGTCCCCGAAACCTTTCGGATTACTCGGGTTCAATCGAGTCCCCGAAACCTTTCGGATTACTCAGGTTCAATCGTGTACCTGTCACGTTCGGGTACCCGATAACACTTGAAAATTTGGCATGACTTCAACGTTCGTATCGCTTATAAATTATATCGGTAGATTGTAAAATCAAATACAACAAAATAACTGTTTTTAACAATTAGTTTCTTAATGACAACCGGAACAAATGTTGAGGTTGGCATGCAGGAAGCACCGCTTTTTAACATGTTCTGTTAGAAGACGGGCGCGATTTGTAATTCGTAAATTTATGTAATTTTTTCGTTCGATTCTGTAACTATGGCAAAAAAACTCGCTCTCATCACCTCTACGTCGGGTAGTAGTAATAAATTATTGTGAACCCAATATTCACTAGTACCTGAAAGATCGGGTAACAGATTCGGGTACTCGGTGGTTCAGGTAATATCAAAATTGAACCCGGCGGGTACCCGACCCGAACCCCTAGTACTTTAATTACTTTATGCCCAGCTCTGTAATGTATACATTATTATTTTGATACACATGAACCTATGTGAATAATTTGATAACTGATTATTCAATTCACTTTTTAGGCCATAAAAATGCGTTAACTTAAATCTTTCAAAAGAATATTTTCAATTTTATTATTATGCTTTTAAGTACTCTACTCGTTGCTACTCTGTTTTTTAATAATTCTATTCTTATAATTATTCAAACTAAAATTGTACAACTATTTGTGTAATGAACAATATTGACCTTTTTCAAACGTAAAAGTTCTCTAACACTTTTTGACCAAAAATAAAAATCGTGTGTTTCAAAATAAAAACGTAAATTTTTTGCGTCCGTATACAGGAAACTTTGTTTACATAAGAAAAGTTTTTGTTGAAATTTTCGTGTTAGATTACTCAAAATGGTCTAAAACATCAGAAACATAAAAATGTGTGTTTGTGTGTAATAGGCTTGTAAAATTTTTAACCACTGTATAGTAAGAACGGATATAACAATCAAGATGAAATTTGGTGTGCCAATGCAGCAGCAACTCTTCTTTCTTTGCAAAAATTCACTAAAATATTGAACCGTATTGTCGGATTTTACAGGACTACTTTTTTTTTAACAAAGTCCGAATAACACATGGAAATTTGGCATGACTTCAACGTTCGTATCGCTTATAAATTATATCGGTAGATTGTAAAATCAAATACAACAAAATAACTGTTTTTAACAATTAATTTCTTAATGACAACCGGAACAAATGTTGAGGTTGGCATGCAGGAAGCACCGCTTTTTAACATGTTCTGTTAGAAGACGGGCGCGATTTGTAATTCGTAAATTTATGTAATTTTTTCGTTCGATTCTGTAACTATGGCAAAAAAACTCGCTCTCATCACCTCTACGTCGGGTAGTAGTAATAAATTATTGCGAACCCAATATTCACTAGTACCTGAAAGATCGGGTAACAGATTCGGGTACTCGGTGGTTCAGGTAATATCAAAATTGAACCCGGCGGGTACCCGACCCGAACCCCTAGTACTTTAATTACTTTATGCCCTGCTCTGTAATGTATACATTATTATTTTGATACACATGAACCTATGTGAATAATTTGATAACTGATTATTCAATTCACTTTTTAGGCCATAAAAATGCGTTAACTTAAATCTTTCAAAAGAATATTTTCAATTTTATTATTATGCTTTTAAGTACTCTACTTGTTGCTACTCTGTTTTTTAATAATTCTATTCTTATAATTATTCAAACTAAAATTGTACATATATTTGTGTAATGAACAATATTGACCTTTTTTAAACGTAAAATTTCTCTAACAACTTTTGACCAAAAATAAAAATCGGGTGTTTCAAACTAAAAACGTAAATCTTTTGCGTCCGTATACAGGAAACTTTGTTTACATAAGAAAAGTTTTTGTTGAAATTTTCGTGTTAGATTACTCAAAATGGTCTAAAACATCAAGAACATAAAAATGTGTGTTTGTGTGTAATAGGCTTGTAAAATTTTTAACCACTTTATAGTAAAAACGGGTCTAACAATCAAGATGAAATTTTGTGTGCCAATGGAGCAGCAACTCTCCTTTGTTTGCAAAAATTCACGAAAATATTGAACCGTATTGTCGGATTTTACAGGACTACTTTTTTTTAACAAAGTCCGTACCCTCTAGCTGCCACAATTTTTTAGCTAATGAGCTAAATACTTCTTAACAAATAAAGTAATGTAAACGGATGGTCGGTATTCGAATTGCGCTAAATCTGTAAATCGGTTCGGATTTTATAGAATTTTGATTTTGCGATAAATTGTCTTTCTAATTCAAGTCAACTTTGACCAACTCAGCTTCGATTTTCTACAAGGACGAACTAATATCCCGATGTAGTATACTCGATATTACATTTTGTCAAGTAAAGATGTACAGGTGTTAGCAAATTTTGAGTTTTCGAAAAATAGATATTGTTTTTCTAACTCGAACCAACTTCGATAAACTTAATTCTAATGTTCTATAGGAATAATCTCATATTCAACAATGCTTGATATCAAATTTGGTGAATGTCGATAAAAGACTCCAGTTTCTATAGGAACTTTCATTGTATGAATTTATACCACTTTCGCTTTTCACGCATCTGACAAAACGAGCGTAATCTTTAGACGTGTCCATAATAAGGTGCAATACGTATGTTTAGATGTTTGGTACCGAATTTAGTAAAAAAACAACTAAGATGTTAAAATTTTATAGAATATTGAAATATTTAAATTTATTTTTTAAAAAAGATTGCAAATTCAGGCATTGCAAATTGCATCCTCATTTTGCACATTTCTCAGGAGAAAGCAGAGTAAGTTACTTACTTAAGTTACTTACTCTGTGAGTAAGCTAAATTTGATCAGCATAACTTCTTTGTAGAAGTAGCTGCAATTCATCAAATAACATTTTTTCCAGATGAAAACTTTGATGTAAAGCATGGCAAGCCATTTTTGCTGTCCATGGCAAATCGTGGCAAAGATACTAACGGCTCGCAGTTCTTTATGTAAGTGAACAAAGCAAATATCGAAGGCAGTATATATACGAAATTCAATATTTTTCCTCCTCTAATCCATTTTTAGCAGTATGTTCGGCCTACTGTGTTCAAAATGAAGCACAGTGAAATCCAGCCTGTGATCAAGAAGAAACTAATTAAATAACTGAATCATTGAATTTTATTTCTTTGCAGCTTCACATCTTAAAATCATTTCATTGCAGTCTGCATTGTATGGCAGTCGATAGAGACAGATAAATTCGGGAGGAGAGCCTAGCCTTTCCTCCAATCGTATCGTTCGGAGACCTTGCATCTCATATCATCGAGATTCTTTTAGAGAAAGACAAAGAAAAAATATTAAAAATCAGTCTAGAGGAATGAATAACTTAGCACTATTTCTGTGTAGTCGTGAGGGAAGGGTCTGCACATCACTACTACAACACAATGACCAATGAAAGCTGGCTCTTTCTGTGCATCACTCATCCCCTTAATAATGTTTTGTTGTTGTAGTACAACGCAACCAGCGCCTCATCTCGACAAGTAAGTATTGAAAACAGAATTTACTGATTAAGAAGATTGCAGCGCTTCGAGCTAATGAAATCTGTGCAAATTTTTTACAAACGTTTCTACAATTTTTTTATGATTTCATTGAGGCTTCAGAAGGATATTTTGCGCGTTAGCTATTTATCTTCATACATAAATTAATTCATATAACACGTCGAGAAATTCCAACTAATCTGTGAGAGTACCGTAATATAAAGAAGAAAAAATATGTTACAAATCATAGCAGTAAAAGTAATCAACGATTTTCAACCGGAATTTCGGGAATGTGTACCACATATCAACTCGTACTCGCTAAAAAAAATGTACAAAAAGTTGTAAAAAGCTTTTTGCTAATAGTATATTGAATTGAATTTTTTAAACGAAAGAAACTGTTACAATTAGTGTGCAGTAACAATTAGTCATGTTGCTTATATATTATTGGATTCTAAATGTTTTCGCCCTTCATTCTTTTTAGATTCAAGTATAACTTTAGAATACGTATGTTAGGATTTTACCAAGTACATCAAGACTTTTGCAAAACTTTTTTTTTTTTCAGAATTTCTGTATAGTCTGATTATTCGAATGAAGAATGAGTTAATTTATTAAACTTTATTATTTATACGTTCACAGCAACAACAATTATTTTACTAGTGCGAAGCACTCCAACCTTCTTAAAATTACGTAAAATGTTAGGCGTTTATTAAGATTATTAACTAACACATTATTTTTCCCTTACAGTGTGCATGTGGTTTTCGGAGAAGTTGTATCCGGCCAAGAAGTCGTCACGCACATTGAGGGACTTCCGGTTGATCGCATGTCTCGACCGTTACAAGACGCTAAAGTTGTGAATTGCGGAGAGCTCGTTTTGAAAGTGAAGACAAAAGGTGAGTAATTGAAAGTATTTTTTCAAATTAACCCGTGATTATTATTCACGTTTATCATTTAGTTACGCAGTTATTGATTTTATTTTAAATAAAATTGTGAACAATTTTTAAACAAATTTTGATAAAATAGGGCAATTAAAAAAAAATTACAAAATCGATTCTGTTAAAATTAATATTTTACTTTTTCATGTCTTTTGCAGCAAAGAAACGCGAAACTAAGATAGTCATTTCTTCAGGCTCGGACTCGGATTCATATTCGGGTAAGAGTAAGAAAAAGAAGAAAAGCAAGAGAAGGTAAGATTCGTCATAAAAATGAATTTGTACACGTCCAGTGATTTTTACTGCGTATCAAAAATCCGTTGCCTTTCGATTTTACGTTCGTAGCAAGAAAAAAAGCAGATCCGAAGACGGCGAAATTCAAGATTCCAACGACGAGGAAGAGGGTAAAACTCATCCACTTGTGTCCGTTACAAAAATTGATCCTGACGAGATTCCTGAAGTACCAGCAAACAAATTTTTGTACCGCGCCGGGCCAACCAATAATGCTAATCAAAAAGAGTTCAGAACTCAACATTACGGCCGTGAACGAATGCGCAGCAACAGAAAAACTGGGCGTCTCTTCAAAGGACGAGGCGTTTTCGTAAGTACATATATAAATAGACAAATAAAACTGAATGTACAAGATGTGAATGCTACTTTTAACGGCAAAAGATACTTATCAAATGCATTTGTCATTTTCAGAGATATCACACACCTTCCCGCAGTCGTTCCAGAAGCATGACACCACCGCATTGGAAACAGGCGCAAAATCGCACCATTAAATTGCATGAATTCCAGGTACGCAATTTTTCATTGTTATCTCTGTACAAGAATTTTGCAAAGTTCGTTATTACTATTTGCAAGGAGCGCTGAGTTGAACAAGAATATTTATTTTCTTTTATTCACATTTGTAATCGACTATTGCGTGATGCAAACGGAAATTCATGGAAGTATCAGCGATTTTGAGTTTATAAGATTCGAACGTAAATTTCATAATTGTAGTTTATGTCAATACGGAGAAATTATTTTAGGAAAAGTAAGTTTAATGTAGTTAAACCATTTTTGTTTTAATTAATTAATTCATAACTATTCGGCAGCATTGCTATTTCAAATCCAAAGTTTTTAGTATCTTTGAATATGTTAATTTTTCCTGCGATTTTTTCCTTGTTGAAAAATATTAAAATTGCAATGAAATCAAACATTTCCTTGGAAATGCATGGATGATGCAACCTTATGATGATTTCTCTTGGAATGTTTGGATTTCTTAAAACCCAAATTTTTCAAATGCAGATCTTTAGTTAGAGGCATTTCCTAAAAGTTGCGTTGCGAATGGTTGACATTCGACCGCAATATTGCAATAATAGAATATTACCTCTATTTCGAAAAACAGTTGACGTTAAATTAAGGAAGTTATCCAGCTGTGGGCATTTACCTTTTTTTGACGGTCCTAAGGAAGCAATGAATACTACATAACTTACGCTAAGCTTACAACTATTTCTCAAAGTTAAAGTGCAACATTTCCGACAGTTTTTTTCAAAATGATTAGCACAAGTTTATCTGCTTATTGTTGCATTTCTGCAAGAAAAAAAGTTATTAGCTATAGATCTATAAACCCAAATAGCAACATAATTAAAGCTTGAAATCATTGTCCAATTTGCATTATAGAAAATAGAGAAAGAACGAATGAAACGAGACGACGATTACAAAAATCGCAGTCAGGAGAAGAAGCGAAAGTTCGTAGAGAATCCAGATGAAGTTGGTCAAGCGGCTGACGGTTCAGCGAATAACGTGGACCGAATACCGGATGACCTGTTGCGCAGGGACGGAAATCAAGCAGTGATAGCCGGTGGCGATCGAGGATCTCACCGAGCGTCGCAAGATCGCAACGAGCATAAGAGTGCCTCCAAAAATGGCGTTAACGCTCAAGACAGATCGGACACCCGGCGCAGGGACAGCAGAAAATCGCCTAATCGCGACTCGAGCCGCGGACGCGGCGATAGGTGGTCTCGTCGCGACTCCAGAGATCGCGGAAGGCGACGCGCAAGCGGTCGTTCACGTTCCCGTGATCGTAGGCGTTCCAGAGACAGAGACAACGGTCGTAGAAGCAGTCGCGATCGTAGAGGACGACGAAACTACTCGCCGCGACGTCGCGATTCCTCCAGAACCGATAAATCGAGCAGAGGCACTTCTAGATACTACGAAAAACGAGGAAGCGACAGAAAATCAAGTAACTTCAACTCTGACGCCGAAGCCGACAAGAGCAAAGACAGAAGAGACGAAGGCAAGAGTTCGGATCAGCCTAAATTCAAACGTCGTTCTCATAGCTCCAGCTCCAGTAGCCAACACTCCAAAGACTAGACGATCGGCGCGATTTTTTAACGCGCATATGTTCGACATTTTGCACCGATAGAAATGACACAAAAATTCTTCAACAAAATTTATTCAACACACGAAGGATACTTATTTTTGACATTTTATAAAAGTCGGAGATTGATATCAAATTTAGAAGACGTTTTGACGTTAGAGTCGTGAATATTACATTACTTCCAAACTCAATCTGTTTATTTATTTATTTGATATACAATTTCATGCTAATATTCGAAATTATGCTCTCATATTTAAAAAAAAAGATTGATAAACATTAAAATCTTTGAATCACTTTTCTCAACGAATCTATGTGAGAGAATGCATTCATTGATGTTTATGAAGTGTTCACACATTCTATCACCATTATGATAGAATATTTACAGAAAAAGGAATCAATATCAAATTATGCAATGAACAAAGTGAGTTCGTACGTAATAGAATGATTAGAACTCTATTTGACGTAGAGTATTAGAGTCTCTTTCGGTTCTCAAACGGATTAATGATCGAGTGAATTATATTTCAATTTCACGTATCAGAGAAGAAATAGCGCTCGCAAAATTTCATGGCGTATTTTTTCAGCAACGAATTCCGTAACGAATATACTATAAAGACTCTAGTTCGAAGGAAAAGAAAATACAAGTTTGGTAGAAACAACCAAGATATCAATTTTTCACGGGGTAATTTTTTTTCGCTGTTTCTACAATCGTAGCATCTTACCGTTATGGAACGGAAATTTTACGCGTTATTAATTAATTACATCAATTGTGTATAGGCATGCTTCAGGACACGAATAAAGACAACAGTAAGCATGTTTACATATATTTCTTTATTTCTGCGACAGTAACAATCCGTCGTAATATATAGTGTACATTGAATTTATCGCAGCCGTTATCCACGAGCTAGGCAAGCGTATGCTGGCCTCATTCGCTTGCAACAACAACGATCTTCGCGATAGAACCGCGGAAATCGAAAGTTTATATCGAGAGAATTCACTGGTGAGTTAAAAAACTGGTTAAGTCCGCTAAATGTGAAATTTTGAATTTCTATCCTACGACTAATTACCAAACGGCGATTAAAGTTGTATTTGGAGAAAATTACAAACAATTGGAAACTAATGTTTTTGCTCAGTCTGACAGAAAATGCATTCTTTTAAACTCGAATTTTAACTAGTGTTTTCATGGGCGAATAATGATTATTAATGTCATCTTGAACTTTTAATTTTTTTAAATGTATTCACCGGAATTGTTTTAGGGGAACCCATTTATTATCACTTTAGATTTGTCTTGAAACCGGCTACATTGTTCACAATTAACACGAGTTCGCCTAAAAAAATTACAGTTGACCTTAACTGCAGCGTAAAAGATTTTTCCATCAGATCAATCTCTTTTAGTATAATTAATGTGATGTGTTATACATTTTTATCGTTCTCTCCCGCTCTACTGCGACCGCCAATGGCTTTTTCTCTCACGCATACACCTAGATGCAGTCGGTATAGCACATCACCATATGTTTTCACATGACCTTAACGTGATATGAAAACATAAACGTGAAATGGAGGAAAAATCCTAAATGCAGACTTAGGATTTTTGTCAACACTCTTTTCTCTTGAGGTTTGTTTTTTAAGCTAAACCTATGCTTCAACAGGTGGGGTTAAAAAAAGTTCAAAATGTCACTATTATTTCTATTATTTTATTCTTATATGCTTCGATTTACGCGGTACCATAACGTTTTCTTTATGGCTATGCGATTATTCGACGAATACCCAACGCATCAGTAGTGCAAAAAATATAAATGTGTTAAAATCTATATATTGACGAGCTCGAAAAAGAAAAATACTCAAAAATCTTTTATAATACGATTTGAATGTTTATTCGCATCATTATAGAGCATCGGGAGCATTAAATGTCCTTTGAAAATAGTTTATACAACAATTTTACAATTAAGAAACGTCTGTGGACGCCATTAACAATGATATTCGAAAAAAGTAATCGCACTTAATTTTAAAAGGCCATCTTATTAGCTAAAGCTTTTGTTAAAGTATCTTTTTTTGTCTGTAAGAATTTGTGAGACGCTTCGTGATAATTTGCGTGAAATGCAGCCGTACAACGGGAAAATTTTTAATTCACGATCCACGCGCCTTATTGGGCCTCCAAAATATCTTCCAGCGATATAATTGCCAATTGAGCCGGTTTACGCGCTTGAAACATTTATATTTTATCTTTTGAAACTCCGTTGATAAATTATTACAAGCAGCGTCTAATTATTTGTGACATACTTTCGCGACAATTCGGAGCGACTCAGACACTTGTAATGCCTGATAATTTGCACATGTTTAACAAGAGTTGTAAGCTTTTATTTTTTTTAGATACAAATTCTTTGTTCTAATAATTATTATTTCACAACAATTATCTGCAACTTTTGTAAACAGATATTAACAAAAAAAAAATCATAGTAAATTTATCGAAAAAATGCGGTAATGAATGCATTAAAAAAATAAATGGACTATACTCGTTCATTTTTAACCACAATTTTTCGTGAAATTTACAGTTACTCAAATACTTGAATAGTATTTTCGAATCACTGCTGGTTATCATTATGATATAATAATTATCATGTTATTGTACAATTAAAGGTCATTTCATAAAGTAATAAGGGCTTACAACTCTGGTTTCAAGCAATTCGCGTGATGTTTAACCAATGATCCGATAAAATTATCACAATTCGTGGATAATACGTTTTTTGTTTACCAAGGATTTTGGCCTGGTGGAGGAGGTCCTTGTCCGCCATAACGTGGAAGTGTCGCGAAGCCACCATAGGGTGGCTGCGGTTGACCTTGTCCTGGATATTGGTAATTGAATTGTTGACCTAAAACATAATAATTTTCGAGAAAAATATAAAAATCATTTTTATGGTGATTGATATGCGAATTATAGATTTAAAAAACATAGTTTACTGTTACGTCTTGCCCATTTTCGATTTTGTAATAATTTGTAATGTCTTTTTAAAAGTTAATTAAGGGGACCTAGTCACTTAAAAAAAAGTCATAAGAAAAAAAATTGTGTAAAGATATGCTTCTTTTAAAAAATCTTATAGTAAAACCTCATTAAATACATAACAAGCATTATAATTCTGCAATTTTGTAAAGACATGCAGTGCATCAAAATGGTGTGAGGTAAAGAGTGAAGTTTTTTACTTGTTGTAGCTTTCAGACCAAACTGGTGAAAAAATTGTAGTGTTCAATGTCTTATTTGAATATAGGGATTTTTAATTCAGGTCTTTATGACAAAGCTATGATTTTACATCTGTATATAAATCTTCCTCTATTAAAATCTCACTAAACAATTGGTTACAGTAAATGTAATTTTCACTGCATCCAAAATCGCTATTTTCAATGCAGAATGCACACTTCGACAGATAAAATAAGACATTGAACACTAAAATTGGTTCACCGGTTTGGTCTAAAAGCTGTGATAAATGAAAAATGTTACTTTCGACCTCACACCATTCTGGTGCCCTGTATGTCTTTACAAAATTGCAGAATAATAATGCTTGTTATGTACTTAATGAGGTTTAAATGTAAGATTTTTTAAAAAAGGGTATCATTTACAGAATTCTTTTCTTATGACTTTTTTTAGGTGACTGGGTCACCTTAATAAAATACTACAAATAAATATTATTATTAACAATGCCTCAGCCTCGCTGGCACGTAACATTACCTTGAGCCGGGTACGGCATAGTCGCGTACGGATTATACGTGGCGGGCATCGGGGGAGGTACGTAAGTCGGATAGGGAGCTGCGGGTGTCGCACCGTACGGTATAGGCATACCGCCTTGGTAAGATGTTGGATACGGCAACTGTGATCCACCTTCGTTGGATTGATTTATCCCTGTCGGACCTGCGAGTTACGCAAGGATAATTAATATACTGACGCACGATAATTATTACAAGTGTGTAATAAATGCGTGTAGTTAAGATGGAGATTAACGCTGACGCAATAAATACAGCATGTAGGATGATTAAGCGTTAAGTTGGACTATATATCGAAATTTGAATGGGGTACGTGAAATTATTATGTTCAATTGTTTGCAAAAATAGTGTAAGTGCGTGTATTATTATTAATAATGCACGTTGACGAATGAGAAGTAATCACTGTTTTTGATAATTTGTTAAAAAATTATTTGTACATTACGTGACGATTTTGCGTAATAATTTGAGGTGATACATAAAAAATGTTAAAGAGTTGAAAAAACTTAAAGAAACTTAGTCTTTAGTTTCATATTTCTTTTTTCATGGTTGCTCCTTCTTGAAAATTAAAGATAGTGGTCTAATTGGTCTAATTGTTGCTCGAATAGGCTTAACTCAGCAGATAGAATTAAAGTATGGATTGAATTAATTTCAAGAATAAATTATTAGTTCTAATTGACGTTCAAAAAATGTAATCCTTCAAAATCGCATTTATAAATAAAATAACATTTTTCGAAATGTAAATTCAACATATAAAATCAATTTTTTCTAAATTCGAATTTAATAACGAATTCTTTTCAATGTAATGTATTTTCAAAATCAATGTATTATTTGTACTAAAAATCCTTGTTGCCATAATTGATTTTTGAGTTCTTGAGAATAATACATTTTAGTGACGTGTCCTTTCCCGGAAAAAATATTCACCGCCAATGATTCATAAAAATAAATGTGTCGTCGAGCCCAACGATAATAATCAATGCTCCTGGCGGTTTAAAAAACGAAAGTTTATAGAAATATATCGTCCTGACAAAAAAAAAAGAGGATAAAGGAATATTAGCGAAAAAAGTAACACAGAAAATCTGTAACATGGTCCAAAAAATTTCATACTTCGTGTTAAGTGAATTTTTCGACACTTACCCCCGTGATGGGCTGGAATATTCGGGGTTGCTGCAGGTCCAGCGTGACTCAAATTCGTTGTTAGGTCTTTCAGCAGTTCTTCCTTCTCCGTTTTTCGAGCAAAGCAGAAATCGGAAATTTTGTTTTGGAAGACAACCAATAACTGGGTCAAATCGTTGTAGAATTTCGCTCCTTCGTGCAAATTATTCTTCAGCTCCTTGAATGCATCGTATGCAGCGGCCAATTTGCAGAGCATTGTCTCCCTCGCGCTGCCGGAGCCAGATTGCTCGCCAGTGAAGGACGCGTGGCTCGTCTTTAAAAATAAGAATCGCAAAAGATAAAAATATCGTTAATTAAAGTAGATACTACGCTTAGAATGTCTTATAAAGTATTTAAGTTTACGATTTGAAAAGAACATTGGTTTTTTTTTAAAAGAAAGACTTATTTTGCTGGTTAAACAATAGACTGTACATTTTTAACGGTCAACACTTAAGAAAAAAAACCACGTGGTCAATTCGAGGAGCAACTTCTGGGAAACAAAATGGGATTGTGCACTGATATCGTGATAAAATTAAGATTTTTTTTTTTTTTTTTTTCAAATCTGAAAATAAGTGAGTTTATGGAAATTTGCAGATCTGATCAGATTTGATAAATTGAAGACGTACCCTAAAGTAAAAAAATCATTGTATTTATGGATTAAATTTTGCCTAACTTATAGTCAAAAAAGGTAATACTTATTTCCACTTGTATAAAATGCTGTAAGTATATCTTAAAACGTAAAAAAATTAAAAGCGTATTGAAATTACCTGTATATCGTTTATCAAAGTTTCTTGACGAGCGAGGCTATCCCGAACTTGATTGCTTAGCGCTCCATAACATTTTCCAATGCTTTCTACTGACAAATTAGGTTCATCGATCGCACCATCTTTAGCGAGAGCCGAAAGGAACGTCGTCTTCATATCGGTCGTCGCAGATTTGAGTTCACTCTCAATTACATCGCGCTCGGCCTTTAGAGTCTCCACCTACGAAGTAATTTTCGCAATGAATTCATCCGCTCGCCATTCGGAATTTAAATAATGGATGTTATTACTCACTGCGTCCATCAGATTTCTCAGCTTCATTACAGAGCCACTTTCCTGAACTGCCGAGCCCGTTGGTACCGCGGAAAACAATTGACTTTCATCCATACTCAGGATTTCCATTCCTTCTCGGTGGCTTTCGAATTTCTCTCGGACAACCTGACACGACGAAAACACGACAAATAAATTTGTAGCAAAGGCGACTTACAATGTTAAATTATTTTTTTAATGTGAAAGTTGTCATTTTTTATGAATTCTTTAGATATTTCATATATATTTTGAAAGTATAATTTTTACATATATATGGAATATCTCGATTACCGATTTTTAAAAATAAGATTCGATTTTATTTCTTTTAAAATTCCAGAAGTAATATTTGTAACTTCAGATAGTCAAAAAGAGATATTAATTATTACCTTATCAGCCGAAACTGCATTGTTGATAATCTCGCGATATTTCTGAGCGTTCATCGTAAATTGTTCGGTTAATCTAGAGCTGGGAATTCTAGTCCAGCGCTCCTTGAACTGTTCGCGGAGTTGATTGTCGGAATCGCGTTCCTCTTTCAGCATTCTCTCGGACTGAAAAAAATCGGAGAATAAATTATGTTTGTCTTCGGTACTTAAAAAAAGCAAATTTATCATATATTATTGTTTATTTATATCAACCTCGTCCAATATATCCTTGTTACGTTGAAGTAAATCAGGCAGTTCATTCATAGCTGTTTCCAGAGCTGTGATTCCTCCGGCAATTCTCACATTAGCGGCTTTCTCCAGCAACGATTGAGGCACTTCCGTACCGCTCGTATCCTCAATAGCAGCAGGCAAATTTAGACTTGCCAAAACACTGTTTAAAACTTGTGTCATCTCGCGAAGTTTTGAGATTTCTGAGTTAACAAGCTCGGCCTTGCGAACCTCGTAAGCGGACAACGCGTGATGAACAGTCACCGGTAGCAAATCGTCGAAAATATCTATAATAAGAATGAGCAAAGTTTAATAAAGTTAAAAGTAATATATTCTAAAGAAATGTTACAATTAAAAATCATTGACATTGGTTCCCTATTATTTAGTTTCTTTGAAAAAATACGTTAATCCACCTTACAAGATTTTTTCCACATTTCAGTAAAACCGACATTTTATTTTTTGAAAAAACTTTCTTTCGACATTTTATGTATTGTGATATGAAAACCTAAAATTATAAAAAATTTCATTGAAGCATTTTTTGAAAAGTTTTCGACAATTCTAAGTATCCCGTCATAATAAATTCGATTTTTTAAATGTCAACAAAGCTTTCTCGTAAAAGAGGAAATTCTTATGCAATAAATATATTCTAAATAATTGCTCCCGATGTTTTAGACGATTTTAAAAATTCCGAAATTAAAAAAACTCGTAAGCGGACAACGCGTGATGAACAGTCACCGGTAGCAAATCGTCGAAAATATCTATAATAAGAATGAGCAAAGTTTAATAAAGTTAAAAGTAATATATTCTAAAGAAATGTTACAATTAAAAATCATTGACATTGGTTCCCTATTATTTAGTTTCTTTGAAAAAATACGTTAATCCACCTTACAAGATTTTTTCCACATTTCAGTAAAACCGACATTTTATTTTTTGAAAAAACTTTCTTTCGACATTTTATGTATTGTGATATGAAAACCTAAAATTATAAAAAATTTCATTGAAGCATTTTTTGAAAAGTTTTCGACAACTCTAAATATCCCGTCATAATAAATTCAATTTTTTAAATGTCAACAAAGCTTTCTCGAAAAAGAGGAAATTCTTATGCAATAAATATATTCTAGATAATTGTTTCCGATGTTTTAGACGATTTTATAAATTCCGAAATTTAAAAAAAAATCGGTTTCTTTTGAAGTATTTCCACTTCTTAAACATGTTGAGCCATTGAGACAGAAATGGCTATGTACTCATAGTTTTATTTAAGTCAAGAGGCAATTCAGAAATCTTGATAGAAAATGTACAAATTTTGAGACCCAAACCTTTGAAACCGGTACTCATTGGATGTGCCAACGGTAGTAGCTTCGCCACGTTCGCTTTCCCAATGGGCTCCAAACTTTTGATATCAGGGATTCTCTCGTGATAGATGAAGTCGTTGTCTTTTTTCACCTCATTGTAAGCTCTTTGAGCTTTGTTTGCATAATCTTGGAAGAGCGAAGGTTTGTTCGATCGTTGTTGCGCTGCTTTAAAGAGTTCAACCGAGTGCTGAAGCAAGAGAAAAATAATAATTAAACAATTCTTCTCTTTTTATCATCGAATATGATTACGAAGTTAATAGTATCGCAAAATACAAACCTCCATTCTGGAGATTTGCTCGCCAATCTGTTTACTGTTCTTGCAAACGAGACCCTGATAATATTCTGCCATAGCCCGGTAGCCAGCTTGTTTTCCGGCTATCTGTAAACATCACATTAATTAAGTTATTAATAATAAAAAAGAAAAGAATAATTAAAGGAACTTTTTGTTTGAATCTCATCGACGTTTTTTGGTAGCATGCCTTAGACTTTTAAATATCAAGGATTGCTGTTCAATGCCAGTAACTCATAGGAAATAAACCCATTTTTTCTACCAAAAGGATCAGATTGTAGTTTCTAATAATAATATTCACAAGTCCTTAGAAAAAGAATGATAATTATCTAAATGCAAATTCTTCGAATTTGGTTTTTTTTTTCTTGGTGTAACTACATAGCATTTGATATGTAGGAAGTTAGTATATAAAATTAGTAAATCATATTAAATGAACATACTCATTTTTCCAGAGAGGCCAGAGAATATTTTGAATAATCATTTTAAGTGCCAAGTAAAAATGATAATCAACTAGGTAGAACTTTTTATCTTTTAAATTGTATAAGATCAATGTATAACATTAGTAAATCATACCAAAGGGACCCATTCCTTGTCCCAGAAGGACCTGAACATTTCTTTCTGGAAAAGTTTTAAGGCATCTGCATACAGTTCCTCGGTTTGAGCAGCCAACTTGGCTACAATTCCTTCCTTCATTGAGTCATGGATAGCTTTGTGAACAAATATCTCTTGAGCTTGTGCGAGCATGAGAGAAGAAAGGGCAACAAGAGTATCAGGACTCATATCAGGAGTTGGTTCTTGTTGAATTGCCAGCATAACATTATCTTTCAGATAATTGAATATTCCTGCTGCTTGCTGTAATATGAGTATTGGATCATTGTGAAGCTCGACAGAGATATAGAAAAGCTTTAAAAAAAAAAATTGTGGCTACCTGAAACAATTTAGCAGCGAGTCTCAAGCCCTCGTCACTTTCAAGAGATTGTATTGATGCTACAGCACTCTGGAGGGCAGCAATGTTAAAAAGTACACAAAGCTTTTCATAAGCCAGTGTACTAATCGCTGTGAATTATTAATTATGCAAACATTGAGAAAATTACAGTACAACAAAAACTTTTATATTATTTATCCCAACCCTTAGTTAGGTAACAATATGCAGAAAATATTTATATTCAATTTGTTTTTATTTTATTTATTTATACTACAAATAACTTTTGCATTTATCGATTGAATTAATGCCTCCTGGAGAAATCCATAGATTAGTGAATGGCTGGCTATCAATAGTACAGTGAGTAATTGAGTGTTTATTGTATACAGGTAAATACCTATTACAATGATTAATCTTTCTTACTAGTATCTTAAGTATCTTATTCTAATATCCGACTTCCGGCTGTATCAATAGTACAGTGAGTTACTATTTTACTGAAAATTGCAATAATTATTTTAACAGGTATTTATAATGTTATAAACAGGTATTATGGAACAGCTTACAAATGTTCTTATGCAATCAAACCAAACATTCACATAAGTAAATTGATGGCCTTTCATTAACAACTAGTTGAATATATAATCTATTAAAAGCTGTTTGTAACAAGATTACTTAACTATTGTTTATATTGATTAAAAATTACCAAAATTGACTATGATACATATACTACAGTTCTGTTATTTTAAATAACAAATGTTATCAAAGATGCTGATCTCTGATCTCTGATTCTTGCTGATCTCAACAATAAACATCAAATGTATTACATGCCACTGATTTTCAGTTAATAGCTTCAAAATTATTATCACAATATCAATGATAATCTGCAAAATAAATTTTAACAAATCAAATACAAGCAAACCATTATTTGCAATACTGAATATTAATATAGGTAAAACCCCTTATTTTGGATATCCATAATCATGTTGATACTCTAAATATGATGTATTCAGTAAACTGCTGAAAATTGACAATTATAGAATTTACAAAAATCTTGAAGAAAAAATATAATAAAACAAATACAAGTACTTTCTTAACAATAAAAACAAGCAAATTGTTATTTGCAATAATAAATATCATAAGTGTATAAAAACCGATAGATTTTCATGCACTGTATATTTTCAGTAAATTGATCCAATATTTTCAATAAAAATATAAACATTTAACATTTAAAAAAAATAAACCAAACAAGTACAAGTTATTTGTCTACTCACTCAGACTGAGTTTTCCTCCAAAAATGGTCCTATCAAACGCATCTTTCCACTTGAAAGGTATCTGAAGTTCGTGAGCTGGTATTTTACCTTCCAGTGCACAGAGTTGATCATAGTAACTGCAGATAACAACAAGAATACATGGAAAAGCATAAAGAATACCAACTAACTATAAGTAGTTGATCAAAAGACATCAAAACGCTATACATGAGGAAAAAGTGTCAAAAAACGTAACAATGCGTAATTCGAGAGTAAGATTATGATCGACGTACTGATTAATTGGAAATATGACTCATACCTGTAAATAACCTCCAAGGAACTCTCGTATTTTTCAAAGGCTCGCCAAAGTGCGTTGTTCCTCAATTTACTGAACTCGTTTATCGCCTCGGTGTAGTCTTTTTGATTCGATGCCCCGTTGTACGTCGATCTAATGACATTCGTCAGCGGCTTGACAACGTCAACGTCGGACGGCTTTTTAAGCGGTATCGCGATAAGCTCGGCCATTTCGAAGATGCCTTGTAACGACTAACTTATTGACGGGTGGAGCAGTCGTGTTATATACCTTTTAATTTATGCTTTGTGCGCTCTCAACAAACGTCAGCTGAATCCGGTACCACTTGCGGCGAAGATTCGCGAACGTCGACGAGATCTGCGCTGTCTTATAATCCACGCGAGTCAAGAGAGAGGTCGTGTTCCTATTGGTAGAGATGTATCTAATTCGAACATCCTGAATACAAATAATCACAATTTTCCAAAGGTTATTATTTTGGAATATTAATGATGTACAAAGTAAATTGCAAAAACTTGACCGCATTGTCAATCCGGATTGTAGATTATTTTCTAACATAACTAGACTTATATTGATTATTTCGATTTTATAACTTTTATAACAATTGCATAAGTCACTTTTTAATATCATAATTAAATTTGTTAACTGATGTTGCAAATTCAAGCTTTGCTTATTGCTTCTTTGTTATGTTCCACTTTTCACATAGCAGCTTTTGTGAGAATCTGTGTTGATCAATTCCGGGTTCCCCACAGGTAAAATTGTATTAAAGGTACTAAATATGAGAGCAATGTGAAAAGTGCAACTGTGCACCATTTTTTTCAATTAATACTAAATTTTATAACTTTTGAACTTCAGTGTAGATCCAAGACAAATTTATTTCTAAGCAACCTTGCTTGTTACTGGACTTGTGAACGTTTTAATTCGATAAGCTCGGCTATTTCGAAGATGCCTTGTAACGACTAACTTATTGACGGGTGGAGCAGTCGTATTATATACCTTTTAATTTATGCTTTGTGCGCTCTCAACAAACGTCAGCTGAATCCGGTACCACTTGCGGCGAAGATTCGCGAACGTCGACGAGATCTGCGCTGTCTTATAATCCACGCGAGTCAAGTGAGAGGTCGTGTTCCTATTGGTAGAGATGTATCTAATTCGAACATCCTGAATACAAATGATCACAATTTTCAAAAGATTATTAATTTGGTATATTAATGATGTACAAAGTAAATTGCAAAAACTTGACCGCATTGTCAATCCGGATTGTAGATTATTTTCTAACATAACTAGACTTATATTGATTATTTCGATTTTATAACTTTTATAACAATTACATAAGTCACTTTTTAATATCATAATTAAATTTGTTAACTGATGTTGCAAATTCAAGCTTTGCTTATTGCTTCTTTGTTATGTACCACTTTTCACATAGCAGCTTTTGTGAGAATCTATGTTGATCAATTCCGGGTTCCCCACAGAGAAAATTGTATTAAAGGTACTAAATATGAGAGCAATGTGAAAAGTGCAACTGTGCACCATTTTTTTCAATTAATACTAAATTTTATAACTTTTGAACTTCAGTGTAGATCCAAGACAAATTTATTTCTAAGCAACCTTGCTTGTTACTGGACTTGTGAACGTTTTAATTCGATAACGTGTTATTGCACGAATTAGCTAGTTCATATTGTTTCATATTTATGAAAAAAAAATCAACTTCCATAAAATTACAGTCACCTTATAAATTTCCATTCAATTTACTCTGATGATCAAAAAATGATTACAAGTGGAACATTCAGAAACTGCCATTATTTCAAGAAAAGAATCTGAATTACTGTACAACATGTTTTCAGTTCAAATATTTCAGTTGTCCATAAAAATATAATTGAGTTCTTAAACATATGTAAATTTCCAATCGAATCGTAATTGATTAAAAAACTTTTTGTTTTGGTCACACATTGAAATCCCTGAAACTGAAAAATAGGAATTCATCTACAAATTGGGCAGACCGCAACTTTTTCCCACTTGTACCAATGTACACATTTATTTTTGTGTGTGAAACCCTGAGAATATGTTATATCATCTAAAAAATGTTAATACATAACATTCACGCATAAAAATATTGTGATTTCTTTAACCATTAATTTCAGAAATAATTATTTCTTATAGTAAAAAGTCCCCTAAAAAACAAGAGTAATCGTTGTAATGAACAATAGCATCAAAGAGTTTTATTTTGGCATTCGTTCGATTTAAATACAAAACATATAAAAAATAATTTAAATATTGAGGTAGCTAGATTAATTAGAGTTAGACATAGGATTAAATATTTACATTTCCGAACTTTGATTTAATCGCTGAAACCGGAGCTATCTAAATCGTTAAGCGCTGCACAACTCTCCGTTGGGTTTGTTTTCATGCTGAGAAAGTTTTTACCGCAATTCAATCGTAAATTAGCATATTTTAACTTTTTCCCTTCTTTAATTGGCTGTATCGGTGTTTCGACGATTTCCTCCTTCATTTCAACGGGTTCCTTCTTCACCGACAATCTCTGCTTTATTATATTCATAAAATCCATAGAGTCGCCATTATCATCAGTTTTTATCGCTCGAGAAGTAGCTTGAGATATAGGAGAACGTTTCCAGCGACGCTTCAAATTTTTCTCCTTATTCGAACCCGCAGATGATGTAATTTTGCGGGACGAAGTATTTTTGTTACTTTTAGTTTCCTGACTCATTTTCTCCTCACTAGAGCTTGTTTCAGTCGAAGGCTCAAGCTCGGAAGCATCTATTTTATTAGAATTGTTGTGTTCAAGCGCAATTTCTACACTCATAAACTTTTCTCTACTTTCTTCTTCGTTTCTACCAAGAATTTGAGTAACTATGAACTCCGTGCTATTGACCGCAGCCAGATTGTCCTCGGAAGTATCGAGACCAACGGTATCCTTGTTGGCGACTCTTCCACCGTAAAGAAAAGCCGAAACGTTTTTTCGTCTCCACATTTTCGAAGTGCTTGGTACAGATTGTTTGCATTTTCCTTCGAATCTAAATTCCGCGGTATTCACCTGGCTTATCTCACCGTTTAAAAAGGCAAGATATTTTTTTAGTGCTGTGTAGAAGTGGAGCTTGTCTACCATTCTCGGAAAATGGGCGCAACGAGCGCTGCTCGATGGGACAACCCAAATCGCGGTCTCGCCAACACGTTCCGGTTGGAGACCGAAGTAAAATTCGGATTTGCCATTTTTGTCAGCGAATACTTCGTAAATACATTTTCCATTGAATACCGCGACTTTTGGTTTAAAAATTTTGAGCTTCTCGCGAACAATATCAGAGCCTTCTTTGATCTCCGGTTTCTTGAGATCTGCCGAAGATCTCGTGGCTCTGGCCACTATATTAGTTAGGCCGATTTTGTAATCCAACAATTTGTGATCCTCCTCAAAACTCACAAATCTCGGGACCAACTGCGATTCATGCAGCAGCTTGTAAAAATGATTTCCAGGACCTGCATAGTATCTTCCTCTGTGAGCAGCCATCAAGCTAGGATTTATTCCCACAAATACTAGGTCCAGTGAAGGTTTCAGAATATCCTCCAGGGTATATTTCTGCACTTCTTCTTCTGTCAGTCCATCGAACCTGTTGATCTTTCTCTTTGGTTTCACAAGCTGCCCCTCGGCTAATGGACGTCTCTTCAATTTGTTCAGTGCCAGAGCCATTGCCTTTGATATTTTTGATACTCTAGTAAACAAAAGAAAATAAATTCATGATAATTTAGATTTATAATAATGGTAACAAAAAAAAAATTTATTGGATAAGGACAGATATAAACTTCCTATTAAATCAACAACATAATGACAATTAAACAAATTTTCTGTATTAGGTAGAATACACAATTTATAAATGTAATTTGTTTTGGTATTACTTCTATATTGTTATTACTTTGTAGATTTCGTTTTGTCTCACATTTTTTAATTAATTGAAAAGAAAAATTTATTTGATTTCCCAGTTCTTTGAGTATATATTTATCATTTTGCCAAAGATTTTACAGAAATTTGTAAGAAGTATTCGTAGTTAAAATTGATGAAACAGCATAGATTATAGGTTCTTTTTCCTCATCTTATTTGGTTTATGTGAAATTTTAGTACCCTAACCATAACAATATGTAATTTAATCCTAGTAAACATAATAAGCTTGTGAAAGACTTATCATGTTTCAATAATTAATTTTTTTTATATAAAAAGCCTCTAAAGGTAGAAAAAGTTAGAGTATAGAAAAACAGATCTAGCCCACACTCTTCATAACATGATTATTACATTATTATAATCAGAAAAAAATAAATAATAATGACTACTATCACCTAAGAATCAACAACAAATACAAAATACAACATCCACAAAAGACAATGTAAAAATAGATATAGAATCCCCCAAATCAATATAATACAAGAACATTTAAATAAAAATAAACATCTGTAACTACAACATTTTCGTTAATATATTGACGAGGTACTTGGCAAAAAATCGACAGGTCTTTTTTTTTTATAAGAACAAAAGATATACCATTAAATAATAATACATTTCTTGACACAACCCTGGCAAACAGTGTCACCGACTTTTTAACCGGTGTTTTAACCAGTCTCAATTAGCTCCTGTTTCACCCAGTTTAACTGACCTTTTAACCGAAATTTTTATTTTTTAAGCGAATTTTACTGGTGAATTAATCGATTGTAACCGACATTTTTACCGAATTTGAAAAAATTCAATTTTGTTTGGTGAATTTAACCAACTTTAACTGACAATTTAACCGAACGATACATTTTTAATCGGTTAAATTGTCGGTTAAAGCTGGTGAAACAGTGGGCTAATCGAGACTTATCTTTCCTCGGTTAAAAAGTCGATTAATTTCAGTAATTTTCGGTTAACACTACGGTGACACAGTTTGCCAGGGAACCACAAATGTAAATATGAATAAAATCAACTGTGCAAAATGTCAATAGTTACTTACCATCAATAAGCATAGCCCGTCCTTACTACATCGTTTATTAACATCAGGCGCATTTGTAATTAATTAAACCTGAAGAATCGCCGAATCTAAACAATCGGTACAGCAAAAAAATTATTTTACTCAGCTTCCGGATTTAGTAGCTACATAGCTTTGACACCTATGAAAGAGAAAGCACTTTAGAGGGAGTTATTGTATCAAATTGCGGGTCAGCTGTTGACCACCAACTGATTCCATTCAGTGTTGGATATTTCGTATTAGGATTCGCCGAAAATACTCGTAGCTCTTTTATCAGCTGTTGATTGCGCAGAAAAAGTGAAGATTGTTTTCAGCAATAATTCCTCCACTCGTGATTGTTAATTGTATATAACAAATGTAAATATGAATAAAATCAACTGTGCAAAATGTCAATAGTTACTTACCATCAATAAGCATAGTCCTTCCTTACTACATAGTTTATTAACGTCAGACGCATATGTAATTAATTAACCCTGAAGAATCGCCGAATGTAAACAATCGGTACAGCAAAAAAATTATTTTACTCGGCTTCCGGGTTTAGTAGCTACATAGCTTTGACACCTATGAAAGAGAAAGCACTTTAGAGGGAGTTATTGTATCGAATTGCGGGTCAGCTGTTGACCACCAACTGATTCTATTCAGTGTTTGGATATTTCGTATTAGAATTCGCCGAAAATACTCGTAGCTCTTTTATCAGCTGTTGATTGCGCAGAAAAAGTGAAGATTGTTTTCAGCAATAATTCCTCCACTCGTGATTGTTAATTGTATATAACATGGCGGTTGGACGCGAAGCGATTTTGAGCCTCTACCGGAATTTAATACGAGAGAGCAAAAAATGGCATTCCTACAATTACAGGTGAGATATCAGGGGTTCTTAGAAATTTAGGCATTGCCAGAATAATCTTAAAGCATTGACAATCGTATGTGATTTTGCGATTCTACTATTTAATCCCGGCAAGTGCTCTAACCTGCAAAAGAGAATTTTCAAAGATTTTTTTTTTAGTTGTGCTATCGTCAGGACTTCGTCATTATTTACACAATTTGCGCGCCGAAATTCAATATTTGGGTGTTCAAAATAAATGCATTAAATTTAATTTTTTTTACTATTATTCTATAATTGGTGATGCTTTTTTTATTTGCTTATTTTTATTTAGTTTAAACATATACATGAAATTATTTTTTCATTAATTAACAATATGAAAATGGTACATCAGAGAAGAATTTTCTGTCATAGGAAATAATACTTTAAATTTGGAAAAAAAAATGTAGATTGAAAAGAATATAATATTATATAATAATTCATTTGTTATATTCAGACATTCCAAATATAATCAACAAGATTCAATTTTAACAAGTACTAGCAATTTATAACAATATAAAAAATGCAAGTTTGGAAGTTGTGTACATTTTTCTTCATAAAATATGATAGCGATAGTGCTGATAGTATAAGTGTACCAAATAATATCTACTTTTGTATTTTGTAGGACTTATGCCTTGAGAAAAGTAAGACACGAATTTAGAGAGAACAAGAGCCTAAAGGATACCTCAAAGATCAATGAAATCTACAATCAAGGACTGGAGAGTCTGGCAATGATCAAGAGACAAGTAACAATTGGAAATCTTTATAGTACCAGGCCCCTGGTCATAGAGAAGCAGTTGCATTCTCAAGATACAAACATACATGTTAAATAGTAAATAAAAAAAAAATACTTCAGTGATAAAGATGGCTGATTGTACAATAATTAAACACAAAGGCTTATCACACAAATAATATTCATTATATTCAGTTATTGATTATATTGAATGAATCCTCAAGTTTTTGTGGGAAATTGACTCTCATTAATGGTTTAGAATAAATATGTATGATAAAACATAATATTAGGAACATTATACATAACATAATACATATGTATAATTTTGAATTATCTTTTTTGTGCTGTTGCATTCAATCTCAGTTTATGCAATGACTGAATAAGAATACAAAAATTTTAAATAAAAGAAGATTTATGCGCTAAAAATGTGACCATTATTGCAATTTACGTTTTTCGTCATATTTCATTAATAGTTTGTATTTTCACAGTGAAAACCTATGATATTAATACAAAATAAAATTTTGCATGCAACAACTATGCAATTTTGTAAGCCAAAAGAAGTGAATGTAGTGAGGTGAAAGTAATATTATGGCATAAAATATGATTATCATTTGAATTTCTCATTCATGTTGTAAATCATTTTAAGCTGGATTAAACTGAAACAAAAAGAAAACATCTGTCATGTCCTGGCAATTTTTTTCTTATCTAATTAATTATTATTTTATTTCATTTTCGTCGCACTTTTCGTCAAACGGCCTGCCTAATCTTTTATTCACACCTTTTTCGTTATTTCAATCTGTTCACTTGTTAGTCTTTAATCAACCTTCATTTTACTAACATGAATTAAATATATTCTAAGAAACTCAGAAGTCTCCCTTTTACTTTCAAAAAACTAAGAATGATATTGAAGCGAGAAAAGGTGCTTGAGATATATTTTGCGTTATTCCAATCGATTGCTACTTACGGCATAATTGCTTGGGGTGGCGCCTACGAGAATGTTATCAAATATGTGGAAACGCTGCAAAAAAGTGTATTGAAAATAATTCTAGGAAAAGACAGACTTTTCCCGACGGAAAGACTTTTTCAGGAAATCAAAGTGCTGCCAATAAAGAAATACTTTAGTCGAGAATCTATGGTGCAATTAGCAAGGGATAACGAATATCAATTGTGTGAGGGAAATACGAGAAGCGCGGCTAACTGCAGTGCAAAAATCCCGAGGACTAACAAAGAAATAAGAAGGAAGTCCTACGTCTACCAAGGAAATAAGGCATTTAATGACCTTCCGATAAAAATACGTAAAAGCTGGGAAAATAATAACTTTAAGTACCTAATAACTGAATATATGACGATGTAGACGTAGAAGACGTTTCCACTTTTTCTTTCGTTTTTGCCGCCATAACAGAAACAATACCATTAAACCGAATCAACACGGAACACAAAATTATTAATTATTTTTCTTTCTGTTATTTTTTTTCTTATTTTATTTTATTTTTATTTTTTATTATTTCATTTCTTTAGACTTAAGTAAGCAAGGATTGCAGTCGCGAACAAGCCCAGAATCGGGCTTATGCGACTCGCATAAGGCGAATGAGAAAAGTACAAAGTATTGGATAAAACTGTAAGCATATTAGACTAAGTAAGAAACAAAAACGCTATGTACATATGCCATGTAAAGCACTCATTCCCTGTGCATCCTCCAATAAATATCAAATATCAAATATCAAATATCATTTAAGTCTAATACAACAATTAAGAAGTTTAAAACATTCAAACTCGAATTAATTACCTATTAATAATTGTCATAAATTTTCCTGTTTTTTTTTTTAAATAAATTCTGTCACTGAGGAAATATTTCATGTGTGATAATTTGAAATTTTAATTTTTATCATTAATCGAGGTATTGTCGAACCGTCGCTCTTCCGAGCCGTAACAAATTTAATTGGAAATAAAAAGGTTCGCAACAATCACAATTGCAATAAACCGATCGCGCTTCGTGACGAGCAGGAGTGGGGATGATGAGCAAACCTAACCTGTGTAAAAAGTATTTAGTTTACAAACACGTGCGATTCGGAGTGCAATTCGTTTTGTGCAGTTTTTCACGATGTCGCGACGTCTGACTGACAGAGAAAAGCTCCGATCATTTTTGCTCGTGACATGTAGCGGAACGACGATCTTCACCGGTTTGAGTCTCTACCAGGGAAATGAGAGATTTTACAGAGAAGTTGCAATGCCTCTTACGCGTTTTATAGAACCGGAGACGGCGCATAATTTGGCTGTTACCGCACTCAAATGGGGTCTGGTACCGAGAAATAAAGTTGAAGATACAAAATTTCTGCAAACTACAGTTTGGGGATTGAATTTTGAAAATCCGGTGGGAATGGCTGCTGGATTTGATAAACAGGCTGAAGCTGTCAAGGGTTTAACAAAAACAGGCTTTGGTTTTGTTGAAATTGGTAATTTTTATTTTTCTAAACAAATAAATAAGCTTTAAATATTTTTTGGTTAATTGATGCATTTATTTATATAGTATAAGAATATTCTGAGTACATTTGGGGTGTTTACATATCCCTGACTGAATTTGTTTTGGTTACTGCATCATGATAATCATTTTTGGAGTAATCTCATATGCAGCATAAATTCTGTATCAATTTGATTCAAAAGTTATCTTTTCTTCGAACTCACATCTGTTTTTTTTTTTCTATTTGATTATTTATGGCTTTTATCTGCATGTGTTCAATATTTAAATCCAAATTGCTTCATGTGTAAGTTTTGGAAATATATAAAAATTACTGCAATATAGATAAATTTATTGACTAATAATACTTATAGTTTATTCTTATATTAATACAGTGTGAATCATTTTTCTGAAAAACATGAATTAAATATAAAGGATACATTTCCAGACCTATTTTGCTTCCTTATAGAGGAAGCTTTGATTTCATGAAAATTTTTTTTTCGAGATTTTTATGTCAGGACACTTAGAATTGTTCAAAACGTCCAGAAAAGTGATCTAGAAAAAATGTCCGTATGTATGTATGTGTGTGTGTGTATGTATACAACTCCGAAAATTCGAACGCCGATAACTCAAGAACGGTTTTGTATATCGCGCTCAAATTTGGCACACTAGTGTAGCAGCAGACCCTCTTCAACTGTACCAATTTCCGACAAAATCTGTGCCAAAATTTCGATTTTATGCCGTTTTGAATTTTTTGAAAAAAGGACGTGGTCGCTCTAACTTTCGTAAAATTTAGTCTATTTTGATAAATAGTTGGTTATAAGAGTAGGTGCACTCAATGCTGTTTGGTATTGAATTTGGCTCGAATCGGTAAAATGGTTCAGATTTTATGGAATTTTGAATTTTTCAAAAAATTGACATTATCGCTCTATTGTAACTTTTGCAAAACTTGAAATAGCGAGCTCAAATTTTGTATATAAATGAAACAATATTCAGCCATTATATATGTATAATTTAGAGACAAACGGTATGAAATTTGTGATTTTATGGAATGTTGAATTATTTTTAATAGTATACGTTATCACATTTACTTTCGAAAACGCTCTAATAATAACGAAATAACGGAATAACGAAAAAGAAAAATCGAATTCTCAACATGTTTATTTATCTAATTTAAAAAAGGATGCAAAGGAGAACCTTGCACATTGCTTCCTCATTATTTTTCGCTTTTTACAAAGCTTTCTCTATGAGGAAGCCAAAATTGAATAACATACTGCTTCCTCATAGAGGGAGCTTTGTAAGAAGCGAAAAATAATGAGGAAGCAATGTGCAAGGTTGTTTTAGTTTGGTAATAAGATTCTAGGTCATAAATTCTCTGAGCCTCAGACCCAGGAATTGGATATGAATTATATATAATTTGTGGCAATATCAAAATATTGTTGTAAATTATATTATTAAATGATAAGGCATAGAATCATACCTTTTTAATACTTTTGGAGCTATGATCTTATGTTTTAAAACATCTCACTCTTAAAACGCCATTTTTATGTAATGCACTGGACTATATAGATTGAAATTGATTTCTTGAAAGTTGTTTGGAATAAATTTTATTAATAAACGGAATTCAACAAATAAATGTTTAAAAAAATATTATAACCATGTCATTTTGGATCTTCTGTTAAATATTTGTTTTAGATGTAGATCTATGTGCTGTATGTGCTTTTATACTCAGGATACTGGATTTCCACATGCTTTTCAGAGGATGAATAGATCATTAAGTAGATTAAAGAAGCATTGAAAAATAATTTATTTTTTAATTACAGGGTCTGTTACACCACAACCCCAGCCTGGCAATCCAAAGCCAAGAGTTTTTAGACTGGTGAGCGACAATGCAGTAATAAATCGCTATGGTTTCAACAGTGAGGGTCATGAAACTGTGTACAAACGTTTAAAAGAGCTCAAAGAAGATTCAACATTCACTGGTATAATCGGAGTTAATTTGGGAAAAAACAAAACATCAGAAGATTCCGCAAAAGATTACATAGACGGCATAGAAAAGTTTTCCGATGTCGCCGACTACCTGGTCATCAATGTTTCAAGTCCCAACACTCAAGGACTTAGGAACTTGCAGAACAAGAAGAATCTCGAGGATTTACTGAGCAAAGTTAACAAAGCCCGTAAATCTGTGCAGAAAAAGCCTCCTTTGCTTTTAAAATTGGCTCCAGATTTATCCAACGAAGAGAGAAAAGATATAGCTGAAGTTATTGCAAAAGAAAGCTGCAGAGTCGATGGTTTAATACTTTCAAATACGACGATTTCCAGAGAAAATTTGACCGATTCGCAAAAAGTCGAGACGGGAGGACTCAGTGGCGCACCGCTGAGCGAATTATCGACGGCGATGATTTCGGATATGTACAAGAGGACCAAAGGAAAAGTACCGATAATAGGAGTTGGTGGTGTTTTCTCCGGCGAAGATGCCTACGCAAAAATCAAAGCTGGAGCCTCCCTGATACAGATCTATACATCTTACGCATACGAAGGACCACCTGTGGTTTCTAAAATAAAACGAGAATTAAACGAACTGTTAAAAGCAAATGGGCATTCCTCAATTGCCGACGCTGTTGGTAAAGGTTCTTAAGAAGCACACTTCATTATTGATCCACTTATAAGTTAAACTGAATGAGAGCAATTTAAGTAATCAGCATTGTCTAAAAATTGGTGATCTTTTGTCTGTTGGAAGAGAGTTGCTAATTACAGTTTATATTGAGAAAAATTTCTTTCAATCAGCTAATGATATATTAAAGACAATTGTGAGAATTTGTATTGTTTATGTATTAAGTGATACTATGCACAAAGTATTGTCAAAAGAAAGGCGATGAAGGAGGGTTGATAAGCTGCCTTACATAGCACTACGCTATGTCTCCATGTGTGTTTGTACATAATAAATCACAAAATCATTTTTATGAATTTCAAGTTTGTTGAAATTTATTCGCCGAATTGGGTAATGTCCTCGGCTTTTACACCATAAATGAAGTGCGGCAGATTATTCGGATTACAGTTTCAACTCGAGACCAATCATTGGTCTCACTACACTTGAAGATGACTACAAAGGGAAAAAAATGGATGCTGAGGTAGATCGGCGATAGTGATCCGATACCAGTGCAACTAGACTTGTACAATTGTACAAAATAGTGTTCCTGAATAACTTTTTTTTCGTTCTAAGATCAATAGAACGCGAGGAAAATGGGAAAAGTATAATTTTATGAACGAAGGACGAAAAAACACGACCTTAAATAACTAACTGAGCAGGTGTCGCCTCGCCCTTAGGCGATGTGCCACACATCACACCTTAAGGTGACGTATAGTACATGATCTTAAGGGGATGTTGGGATAGTTTTTTTTACCGACTTTGGCCGATAAAAATAAACGTTTCCGTAGTAGACATTATTCATCGCAAATATACAATGTCCCTAACAATTACGGTAACTTTCAAAACATGTCGAAATAAACGTGAAATGACTGAGTTGTTTTTGATCCCTTTAGTGACTCTCGGAATTTGTCAGAATAACCGTAGAAATTACCGTCGGGCCTTAACAATTTATCGGCGGTCATTTCTACGGTTATTCTGACTAATTCTGAAAGTCACTAAAAGGGTAAAAAACAACTCAGTTATTTCACGGCTATTTGAAAAACTTTTCCGACATTTTTCGGTTATTCTGAAAGTTGTCGTGATTGTTAGGGGTGGAATATATGCGTAGCATATAATCCTGATTTTCTTTGCCAGGGTTGATGTATTCGATGAAAGCTGAGAATGTGGCTCTTTATTGTTCAACAAATTTACAGGACGAAGTTCTCCGTATTTTATCCGGCATACTAACTGTGGCAGAGAAATTCGTAATCGCAAGACTTATTTTATTTCTCACGTTCCAAAGTTCACGGGAAACCATTTTTCCGGCGTAAAGTTATCTTAGATTCACTGCTTGAAAGAACGTGACATGGGAAGCGGCGTTATTTTATAATATATGGGTGTTACAAAATATTCGTGCCACATGCTTCATTTGTTACGCATGTGCTTTAATTTCGCTGCAATATCAATATAAGCGTCTTCGCGTACAGTCGTATTCCACACAGTAAAAAATAATGCTTTATGATCGGAGCCAGTTTTCGTGCGTGACAAAAGTATCTTGTAAAATAGGGTTTTTGAGTGCAATTTAGAAAGGAACAAAAATATTTAGCATATTTCGTGAATTTACATTGTTTTTTTTATACACTTGTAAGTGAAAAAAAAAATGTGTCCAATTTACAAACTGCTGAAACGGATTACATTAAAACATTTGTAATTTCGGCTAATTTATTCGAAAAAAAAAATTTGTAGAGTCATTCAATTTATCATTATTATTCCATAATAATAATAACAATCATAATAATTGCAGTAAAAATCTGAACAAACTTTATGTAAAATAAAAATACGAAATAATTTCCGTATCTTAATTATAAAATTCGAAATAAATGAAAAAAAAAAAACAAAAATGTTTGTCAAATTAACAAATGGTTCTGCAGACGTTTATCGTTATTTTTGATTAAAAGATAACGTGAAAGTTGGCAATACGTCGTTTCTACAGAATCCGATTCTACACATCACCGACTCAACACCACCGACTCTACACAACGGCAATTCGACACATGCCTCGATTCAACACAACAGCAACTGTAAACATCACCAACTCGACACGTCACCAACTCGACACATGCCTCAATTCGACACAACCCCAATTGTACACAGCTCCGATTCTACACAGTCACAACTGTCACGAGCCAAATGCACAACGGCAACACTCTACACAGTCCCGATTCTACGCAGGCGCAAATGTCACGAGCTAAATTCACAACGGCAATACTCGACACAGCCCCGATTCTACACAGGCACAACTGTCACGTGCTGAATTCACAAAAGTCCCGATTCAACACATCACCGATTCTACACCGTCACCAACTCACATCCAATCATAGTGCGCCGATGAGTTGGAATGCTTGAACGACATACGCTGATTGGATGTGAGTTGGTGACGGTGTAGAATCGGTGATGTGTTGAATCGGGACTTTGGTGAATTTAGCTCGTGACAGATGTGCCTGTGTAGAATCGGGGCTGTGTAGAGTATTGCCGTTGTGAATTTAGCTCGTGAAATTTGTGCCTGTGTAGAATCGGGGCTGTGTAGAGTATTGTCGTTGTGCATTTGGCTCGTGACAATTGTGACTGTGTAGAATCGGGGCTGTGTAGAATTGGGGTTGTGTCGAATTGAGGCATGTGTCGAGTTGGCGATGTGTCGAGTTGGTGATGTGTATAGTTGCTGTTGTGTTGAATCGAGGCATGTGTCGAATTGCCGTTGTGTAGAGTTGGTGGTGTTGAGTCGGTGATGTGTAGAATCGGGTTCTGTAGAAACGACGTATTGCCTGAAAGTTGATAACGCTATTACAGTCGGTAAAACAGGAAGTTGAGATACAACGACAGTGCTGCTCTAAACAGCCAAGCCAGTAACTAAATAATTTTCCCGTCAGTCGAGCGATGTTTGTAAACTCCGAATGAATTCGATGCTTCCTCATAATCAAACACAAAAACCGCGATAAATACATTCGAGCGAATGATTCTACTAGAAAATTGAGTGATGGAGAGTGATGCCGAAAACGTTATTATTCGGAACGACGTTCTCTCGCAGTCGTACGCAGAATGCGTCGAAAGGTATGTCTGCAAATATCTCTGATTACGCAGGTTATGTACGTAATACCGTCCATTTTTTCAATCATTCCAGGATGCCGTTTTACTTTATTTTAGCCCGATGATTTTATTACAAAAGAAAAGAAAACAAAAAAAAACAATTTTCTCTGAATGATATTACAAAAAAACTAGCATGGGTTCTTTATTTTCGCACGGCAGGGTTGCCCAGCAGAAGAACGACGGTGGATTCACTTTTGATCTGCCTAAGGAGGTTTTGGAAGAACGAGAAAAAGTCTGGGGTAATTTTTTTGACAAGTACGCTGATGAGGTGAGTACAAAAGCTGAAAGCTTATTTTTATAATACAGACTCGTCTTCAAGACATTTTGGAATGAACGTATAATTTTTGCTGGACGTAGCAAAAGACAAGCTTACTAATAATTCTTTTGTATTTGTAATTAACTTTTATTGTACCTTTCATTCATTTTTATCATCCTTTGGACAGTTAAAATTGTACTTTACGATATTAGTGCGATAAAACTTTTTCCAACGAGTGTTGCAACCACACGAGTTAAGAAAACATTTATCGCATGAGTATGGTACAAAATTTTATTTCACAAGGTACGAAAATGGGGATATATGCCTGCCAATACGTAAAACCGTGTTTCTCGCACCCAGTACAACAAAATAAATGATAATTGAATAAATAGTTTGAATAGTGTACATTCTTAATTAAAAAAAAACATAATTGTCGCATTTTCCATCAGGCAATAAATAAAAAGTAAAAGCAAAATTGACAACAATTTGGTATTGTTAGTAATATACTGCTTTTGATTTCTATCTTTAATTATCACAGTCCAAATACATGTAAGTTGATTTTCTGATTAATTTTACTTAAATTTGTATAAATAAACATTGGAAAAGGTAGATATTACAAATAACGAACTCAAATATGCTTACCAATATTATTTCTATACAGTGGACAAGCATTTCTAGCAATATGAAATTATTGAAAGTTATAAGCCCCCATTATTTGATGAAATAAAAATGTGGAAAATAATTCAATTTGTCATTATTATTCCATAATAATAATTTTTAGAATACATGCCTAAATTTTTCAATAACTGTAAAGAAAATTAAATTCCAATTAAATTTAATGCAGCACTGTGAAAAAAAATAGTGATGTAAAATCCTTCATTTACTTTCCAATACGTTATGTGTATGGACTCAGTTTTTTAAGACAATTTCCTCTAAATTCTATAAGACTTCTTTTGTTTAGCAATTATAAAAAAAAATGGGAGTGATGGATAGTAAAAGCTGCTGTTAATTCTTGATAAATAATAATGATTAAGCTAATTTTATCGGAATATTGAGCAAACTAATGGAGGTTTACAACCCTGATTTGAAACAAAATAATTCTTTTTAATCAGCAGTCAAGGCAAAGCTTTTTGAATGTAATTTGCTGTTTCCTATTTGACTTTGTTAAGCAAATGAAGCAGCATAGAGTGAAATGAACTATGCGTATTTAAAAATCTAACCATCATAGTATATGTAAAAGTTACTCAGAGTTCTCATCAAATTAAATAAAATACATTTTCTTTATTTACTTCATTTATTTTTCTCTGTAATTTGTACTTTTCTATTTTTTATTAATTTGTGAAGGTTGAATTTTATGGTATTTGTTGTAGGCTTCCGATGACGTCGAATTGGACATGAATACAATGAAGCCAGTAGCAGCAGCAGACGAAGAAGATGAAGACGATGAGGAGGAGGACGACGACGACGACGAAGACGACGAGAAGGAATACTATTCAAAATGTCGTGCCCCTTTGCGTAAGCTACCGGCATTAATACAATATTGGATAGACACAGGAAATCCTCCGTACCAATTAGTAGGCGACGATGATGATTCGGAAACGGGTTCGTCCCTCAGTGAGGGCGAACACTCGAGATCCGGTCATTCCGCAGTTCTCCGTGAATCCAGCGATAAGCATAAATCCAACACTTCGCGCTGCAGTTCCGTAGACACCGCAGCTTACATCCTCTCTAATACAAACACCACAAAAAAATCCGAAACTATGGCTATAGTCGAGGGTGCCAAGATTTCCGACGAACATTTCATCAGCAAAGCCTCTCCGCTCAAAGAAGTAATAGCAAAATCTATCGATAATACGAAAAATGCTATTTTTACTTCTTCAAATCGCGAGCGAATGTCTCCCGCCAAGATTGCGCAACCAGCCACTTCGAAAACGTCCAAAATTTCTTCTGGATTTGAAAAAACGTCCATGACGACACCTTTAAAATCCCCGCAAATGAATCATTCAATCGTTTCAGTTTCTAAACCTCTCGACGTCTCATCGTCCAGTCAACAGAGCGTCAAGCTCTCTGAAATTCTACCAGAACTTCAAGAATTTGACGAGATGCTGAAAAAATCGAACACAAGGAGCGTCCCTAGGACTCGTTCGTCTCTCGCCAAAGTTAGAGAAGAGCCGAAGAGTTTAGAGCCCGAAATCGCGGATACTCAGGCATCTCAGTCTTCACAGAATACCTCGACCTTTCCTAGTGGTCAGAACAGGTTACAGAATCGTAGGAAGCTCTATACAGGCAGAGATTCACCTGTGGATCTTGCGCTTGAAAAAACAAAAGACCCAGTCGTACAACATTCTGTTCGGCGTAGCTTGCATCCCGCATTGGAAACCCCGAGTACGCGAATCGACAAAGCGGCGAGATTAGCGGCTCGCATTCGCAGGAGAAAGAGAAAACGTGCATCACAAATTTCAGAAATGAACAGTCAGGACGGAAACACTTCGCAGGAAAGCGATCAGCCAATTGGACAAGAAAACTCTAAGAGCGATTCGAGGTACACCGATTTCTTCGAATCGCTCGGCCTTACGCCTAGCAAAACTGTCGTTGCCAAGCCTCGAGCTAGAAAACCTCCCGTGAAACGCTCGAGAAAGATCGAAAGGCAAATTCTGCCAAGACAAGCGAAGGCCGTAGATCCTATAAATGATTCTATAGAGAGCTCATTAAAAGAATCCTCGCAGACTGAAGATTCTGGCTTTTCGCCCATGACAAGAGACGACTACTTTTGGACAAAAGAAAAAGAAAGGATTCTTGGAGACAAATTTCTTAGAGTCAGAATCGAAAAATTGTCAGATGATTTTTTGGCTCGGTACAATCGTGTTAATTTGGAAAATACGGCGAGCAAGAAATTCGGGAGAAATGAATTACAAATATTCACTACTTCGTCCAGTAGCTCGTCTAGCAAGAAGCAAAGACGCTCGAAACTTGAACAAATTGAGTTACTTACGACTATGACTCACGACAGCGACTCTAGCACAATACTCATATGCTCGTGCAACGATATTCTCGAGCAATGCGATAGCAATGGTAAAATGCTCGCGAAAAACGTTACGCGAACGAAGAAGAGGACGTTGAGAAAGAGAGGATCTAAATCACCCACGAAAGCCGTAAACGATGCTCCAAAAATCGAATTTATTGAGAATTCAGATAAGTTGCCTGTTGTACAATTAGAAAAATTGAGTATTAACAATTTGCAGGTAAATAATTCGAAAAAAGAGACATTGGATGAATCCGTTTCGCGAAAGAATTTCAAAACTGGATTTAAAACGTCCCTTAGTCCGGTGAGTCATCGAGCAAGAAGTCCATTCCGAAATGGAAAGAAAACTGATTTATTTGGTTCTAAAGCCGCCGGCGACGCGGTCGTTAATAGGATTTTTGGGGAACCAAATATTACCGAAACAGCGAAAAAACCGCGGGCAAAGTTTGTGGCAACGCGCTCTCGCTGTAGTCTGGGAATTTCGATACCTTCGGATGAAGAGGAAGACAGTTTTGTGAAGCTCCTTTCGCAGATTGGATCAAAACGAGATTCAACGCAGTTGGAGGAAACAAATGATGTGAAGGAGACGAAAATAAACAGCAGCCAGACGCAAAATTTAAGCAACGAGAACAGAAGAATTTCGTTTGAAAAACCTCGAAAACTTTTTGCAATTTCTACGTCTTCGGACGAAGAAGACGTTTACGTACACGAATCGAAGAGACGAACGAGAAATTCGGATTCTCGGAATAATAAAAAACGAGCGGAAAGGACAAAAATTAAAGACAACCTCCAAAAAGAGGGAGAAGAAGTTGCAACCCTGAATAATCAACTTGACGAGTCCAATCGTAGAAAAATGAATGAGTCGGGGATTCAAATTGGAAAGACACGAGGAAGCCGAGAACAAAGGAAAATGGAGAAAAATACTCTTTCTGCGTCTGAAGTTGAAGAAGAAGTAAAAATCGGAGATGAGTCGCAGGGAAGCAGAGGCCGCAGAAAAACTATGAAGAATGCGTTTTCCACATCAAAAGACGAAATGGCGATGGAAGTCGAGAATAGTGAGGCGCGGCAAAATAACGACGTTAGAAGATCGTCGAGGCACAAGTTACCTGCATCTTCGCTACCTAAAAACCAAACACCAGTGAAAAATTCGTTTGTAAAACCGAAAGATACCAAAACTTTTTTGGCGACTTCGAAGGCATCGGGTTTAAAGGACGCAGTAGTTCTTATGGCTTGGGATGATCGTGATTTGGGTTTGAAAAAAAAGAATTTGGGCGCTGGAAGTGTTTTAGGAATCGCTGATCAAACGGAAAAGTCGAACAATCGACAGTCTCATCGCGTCGCACGAAACGAGAAGAAAATTGTCAGAAATTCGTTGCGATTTCAAACACGTCTTGATTCCGACTCCGATGCGGAATTCGAGGGGCTCAGATTCTCGCTCAATGATAAATATATTCAGCAAAGCTCAAAAAAACCAACGAACGAGGCGAAAGTCATTAAATCTAAAAAAGTTAAAAGTTTTAACGAAAACGAGCCGGAAATCGAGGCGACCGAGATATTACGCTCTTCGCCTCGTCGGGGTTTTAAGAGTTTGTCGGAGAAAAAGGGGAAAAATGGTGAAAACAAGCTTAGAAAACGAGGAAGAAATTTGTTCGATGACGGTTTAAAAAACACGGAAAAAAGCGTTAATTCTCTCAAAAATGAAGCAACGTCCATCGAGGCATTCTGGAATAATGAGAGTGTATTGCTTAACGAGTTCTCGATTAAGGGAATGAAAGATTCCAACGAAAAACAGACAGTGACCACACCGAAAGGACAATCTCAGGTGAAGCATAAATCTCGCCATAATTCAACAAAATCCGATCAATCGAAGAATCAGTCGCCCCGGGCAAAACAGCGAAACGGGGAGTTTCGGAATTCGCCGTTAACAAAAAAGAAAAAAGTACGGAGACCTAGAATCTTGGGAAATTCGATGGATTGGGAGAGCGACGACGATACTGATTCACCTGACAATAAAACAAGCTCAAAGAATGCTAACCAAGACAAAGGACTTGCACCGCTGACGAATGGCTATCGTTCAACGCAATTAAGCAAAGAAGATGATATCGATGATCGAGAATCATCGAGGAAACAGCAATCAACAAGTATATTTCCCACCAGTCCCGATGGAATCGCCGAAGACGTTGATCTTCTTTTCAGTGGTAATGCAAAGTCACGAGGTGCTAAAAATGTTGTTCTTATACCTAAATTGAATTTTGCGACCCTTACAAAGCACAAGAACCTCAGTAGTATTGGAATATCCTCGATTCGCTTTAGGACGAGGCTGAGATCGGATACGGAGGATGACGGAGAATTGTAATGCCACGAGATTCGCTTTTCTATTTTTTATGATATATAATCCCAAGCGTTAAGTTTTCTCGATTCATGTATGAAAATGTTTGTTATCGTTGATTGAACTTCGATTGATATTGTGAGTTATCGCGACGGTGGATAAGCAAGTTTTAAACAAATATGGGTATCCAAATCTATTTTTATAGGACTGGGGGGGGGGCTGTTTAACATCCAAGGTCTGGTTTTGATTGAAAGTTCAGTAATTAAAGCACCATCAAGAAGCAGCATTCGAATTTGGCAATCTTTATCAAGCACTTCGAACGTATGTTTCATTTACTGATGATTTTTCTTTAATGCCTAAATGGTTGTTATTGATGTTCTGATATTGAGATTATTCTTACAAAAACAAACTTCGGTGTAAAATCGCTGGAATCAACATTCAATTAAACATATACTGATAAAAAAACTCGGATAAAATGACTAAATGGTGGGAAAGAATTTTTGAAATATATATAACAATATATATTGTATACATTGTTTCAAAGATGTTTTCAATTCGTAAATACCTGCGAATTTCTCATCAGTAATAACAGTCCATTTCATCGAGTATTTTTTTATTGATTACGTATATGAACTGAAAACTGAGGAATTAAAAACTGGCTAATAGCGATTAACAAATGATAAATAATTATTTTATTAGATTTACACTGAATTGATTTTAAAAACGTATAAAAATATCTACAGTCAAAATAAAAGTGTACATTATTTATGGTTCCTATTATACAGTTTTTATAAAATTCGCCAGCTTTGATCATATTATTAAACGTATAATTATAATTGAATACTGATTTTCATGTTTGTAGCCGAAGAAGTTTGGTATTTCAGTGTCTATGCGTCTATTTGTTGAATATCCAGTCACCTCCAATGCCGAGACTAGAAATGAGAATTTCCCGCTTTTTCAAACACGCACTTTTTGGTAATGTGTTCTACAATTAGTTTATTATTGAATACTCAATGAAAGTGATTGAAAGTGATCTTTGAACTTGATATAAAATCCTTGGAACGCATTTTCTTAGCAATGAACTTCATTTAAAATCTCCATAAGGAAATGCAGCAAGTAACGAGTTATATTGATCGTTAATTTTTCTCGTAATTTATATTTCCTGTTTACTTTCTTTCCAATGACATTTATTCGAAAATGAAGCGCCTAAAAAGTTTAGAGGTGTTAATAAAGTAAAAATATACAATTAAATACAGTGCAGATTACTATTCTTAAATAGTCGATAATAAATGGGAAAGAGAATTAAAAAATTATAAGCGTGCAGAAAAAGTGGGAAAATAGATCCGTAATGGGAAAATTAAACACATGCTTCGTAGCTCACTAAGAACAAATGAGAACTGACCAATCGTATACTACATGAATTAAGTGTTAGATTTTTTTAAATATAATATAATTTCGAAAATAGAATACGCTCAATCGCTTCATCACAAAATTCGTTAATACTGACAATTAATGATGGATCTACATGAAAATCAATACGGAAAAAGTTGATCCAATTCGATCGCACAAAGTATGTACAAAAACCGCGTTCTTCCAAACATTTGTCTGTAATATTATTTACAAAATAAAGTATAGCGTAGATAGTATGTCACAATAATTTATTGATAAATGTACAGTTTTTAATTAGGCAAAACGATATTCGAGAAAATGTAGAAAAAACATTGGAAACGTAAATAATAAGCGACTGACTTACACATTATATTCTGAATTAATTAAAGCGCATGCTATAAAAATAATACACAATTGTATCATCTAGTGGCTGTGCCGACTACGTGATTTCTAGTGAGAAATAAATGATATGGCTGAGAAACATAGCCTTTCAGAGTAAATGATTTCCATGTGATCTCCTTGAAACCCGCACGTTTAATGTCATCGATTGGATTGGAGTCCAGTCGACAATCGCCGTAAAGCGCTGGCCAAATTCCTATTGTAGTGAGAAACATTTGTGCCCATTGAACAAAAGTACTTTCTACGTCTGGCACGTGCTCCATAAAGTAATATTTTCCGTCCTGCACAATGGAAATTAATTTATTAACTCATTGATTACTGCGATTAGAAATTATAATAATTAAAAGATGGTTAACTACACTGTAAAAAAATCTACTTTAAATTTAATGTACTTTTACTGGAAGTTTTTATGCATAAACTAGTATATTAAATTTAATATATAAGTGTAATGTAAAATTAACGTATGGTACAGCACATTCAATAATTTACTTTAATTTTACATTAGAAGTACTTGAATTTTAATAATTTGATTTAATTTTACTAAAAAAGTACATGAATTATATACCACAATTGTATATTAAATTTCGATTACTAGTTTATGCATAAAAACTTCCAATCTTTTCGGACAGTGTAAAAAAATATCAATGTTGAGGCATTAATCAGGAGTAGACACCATTGTGATGGCTGAAAAAAAGTATATCGTGAATTTTTGTTGGGTATATAATATATTTCACGAATTTTCGGTTTTTTAAATGTAATTTCAATATAGCATTTTAAAAAAACATTTAAACATTGATTCTAAACAAAAAGATTCGGAATTTTACAGAAAAGATTGCCATTTTTCAAATATCGTTTAAAAAATTCTTGGCTTTGGTAATAGTATTTTTCAACGAGTATTGTGTCAAATTTTTCTACACAAGATGTCAAAACTGGTGTTTGACGTACGAGAAGCGTGCGTAAAACGTTCATTATCGCACCGAGCAAAGCAAATATAATTTTGATATGAACATTTTTTCCACATTGTCAGACATAAGCAATAGACAAACTAGAAAAATCATTTTCATGAAACCATCACAGTGTTGTTCCCCTTTTAATTAGAAAAGTGCTAGCAGAGATTCATACCGGTGCGAGGACTCGTTGGATCTCGTGAAGAGTTTCTCGAACCGAGCTCGTGGAGCACAACGATCTCGTAGTAACAACAGCATCTACACAACCAGTTGGTATACCTTTCAGTGAGCTACCATCACCTATTATGAGACGCTCGAAATACACGTGAGCAAATTGCCAAGAGCGATCACCACCGGTCAGATAATCGCCCAATTTCGTGTTCCAATCCACTCCAATTAAATAAGTGCCGTCCGGATAAAATTGAATGTTTTCCCCTGGACACACAGTGTTATTATAATTATTCATGTCTATTAAACTTTTAATAATTATATGGATAAAGTACAATATTTTACGAAGAGAAATACAGTTTTAAGTATTCTCGACAGAGTTGTAAATCCCCCTTAATTCATGAGATATAGTTTACAGTACAATTTGTTTTGTAATTATGATTTCATAATAATAATATGTAGTGATTATAAAATAGAGTATAAACATTTGAATAGTTGAAAAAAATACTAATTTTCGCTTTAATGTTGCAAGAAACAGTGGAAAAAATGGAAGAAATAAGTAATGCATTACTTTCTTAATGCATTACTTATTTTTTTCCATTTTTTCAAAAGGATTACCGTGAATTTTTATTGAAAAATAATAATTTTTGCAGCCATTCCAAAGTTTAATCATCGTATTACAATCGCTACATGTTATTATTATAAAATCATAATTATAGAGCTGATCGTTTCATCATCATTATTTCTATAAGTATTAGGCTTTTACAACTCTGATTCTCGAATTACAAGAGCGAAATATAAATGTGGTTAAACAAATTCTGTATTCTGTATGATTCAAAGTTATATAAATGTATTATTCTCGTGTAATAGAAAAAATTGGGTGCTCGTTCTCAAAAAGCAAAAATCTAAAATTTAAGAACCATTTTCTAAAAGTATGGCGTTGTGTGATTGGTCAAAACTAATTTTCGGTGAGAAAACAACTATAAATTTTGGAGAAATATAATTAATTATATTTGACTGTTTAATATTTTTACAATTATTTCCAACTGTTGAAATAATACTTCCTAATGAAATATACAAAATACTCGATTAAAACTATTTAAAATGAATCGAATTCACAAATACCTAATTCATGATTTGTTTAAATGTACGTTAGATTGAAACATAAACTTGTTATTCGTTTCATCAATTACATTTTTATAAAGGAGCGAGACTCCAAACAAAACAATTATTAATAAATACTATAAGACACTTCTGAGCGCAGAATTTAGTCAGTCAAACCTGTTTTAACGCCAATTTCGAGCACTCTTATCCGTCCCACAGAGCGTAATATTTCATCGTTCGATTCAATTTTCCTCAGCGATGCAAACAATAATTTTTTTTGATTTGCAGCGAGATTAGCGCATTCAGCCTCAAAACCCAGGAGATAGGAGCGAAATAAATTTTTTTTGAATCGACGCCACATGCGAAAGAAGATCCACACGAAAGTCACAATTCCTAGGATTATCAATCCGTAATACGTGACGATGTCACGCATCCACAAGTCAACCGAACTCATTCTACTTTTCACTTAACATTATACGTTTATTTTAGTGCGCACAATTTTTATGAATGGACAGTCGAGGCTGTCATCGCAGAAGTGACTAACGAAAATCTAAAACTGAGTGGAATCCTTGGACATTAACCGGCATAAGTACCCACGTTTACTCAATGTAGTCATCGATAAGATAGCTTCATCTTGTTTTTTTTTTTTTTTCGAGTGTTACAGCATACTTCGGTGGAGGTGATGTTATGTATCAGCTGTACCCCTCCACCTCTGTTTTTCTGTTAGTAAAAACAACATGATTGTAGCATTCCGCTTACAGCATATAATCAGTATTCGCGTGGTCACCGCGTATAGAACATACAGGCGTCAAGTCCAATCAGAGTTTACCAGGCCATTTAAAGATAAGTCGGTTGTACAGATAATTTGAATCTTTTACATATTGAATGAGTAAACTGTACATAATTATACAGTGAAAACAATTGGGAGACGGTTAGCTTTAAGTGGAAACTATCGATTGTTAATACATGCAAGTGTATTTATAATTCAAGGATGCCAAGTGGAACCTTGTACATCGCATCTAATTATTTTTTCTTTTTACGAAGTTATCTCTGCGGGAAAGTATGTTCATCAATTTTGGCTTCCTCATAGAGGAAGTTTTGTAAAAATTGAAAAATAATAAGGAAGAAATATGCATCGATATTATTTTTTTCTATTACGTTTTTTTTATGAAAACAGAGTTTCCTCTCTGAGTAACCTGGTAAAAATAAATTATAGAAAACGATTTTGAACAATCGTATCATTTAGAATATGAACTTCGATTCGCAAATTTACGAAGTACTTTCATAAATTTATGATCGAAATCCTATATGTTTGTGCCATATCCTATAATATTATTATAAATAATATAATTTTTGCATTAAATTTAATAATAAATATATAGGATCGTAGGAGTAATAGTAATAGTACATTTTTCATTTTAAAAAAAGTTTCATCCACAAATCTTTGGATTCAAATATTTATCATATTCAAAATTCATTATGATAGACTTTCTATAGCTCTGAAACGATGAGAAGAGAAATGAGTCAATCAGCATCAAATTATTGTATAACTGATAGAAAACTGTTTCATTTATATCAGAGTTTTATGATAGATTATAATAATTCTTTTAGTCTAAACATACACGATTTATTCCGATATAATTTCTATAATTGTGAGACGATAGAAAATGATAGGATCACTTTATAGTTGTCTCTTTGATTGCGAACGATTGATGTTGAATCATATATTTACGATATAACACGATACACCACAAATGGATACAAATTGGCAAGTGATGAAACGTAAATTCAATATAAAATACTATAAATCCGTTGGTGCATCATACGTACCGATAACGTATCTATGGTATTTCACTCATAGAAAACGAAAATTATAGGAAAATAATAACAACGATTCAATTCGTATAAATTGATGAAAGTGCGAATAGGTACACTGAAAAAAAATTCTATTGCGGACTGCCAAAAAGACGTATTTCTGAATTAAGGTAGTTCTGTCGGTACGCCGGAGTCATAAATCTCAGAGTCTATATGACATTAAAAAATAATCATACGCATCACTTTGACTGTCTCAATAATAATATAAAAAATAATCGAGAATCCTTCGAAATTGTCGTAATCAAATTAAAACGATTATTTATAAATAGTTGATATGTTTAGTGCGGATTTGACTTCATTTTTTACGATAATTAGGTTAGGAAACGTCATTTGGCCCGGTATCGTGCACTTTGACCTTGGTTCAATTAAAAATTATTCCGGAGGCTTCACCTTTTTTCATGATGCATCAAGTCCTGAATGATTTGCGAATCCGTAGTACTTTTTATTTTTTCTCTATCTTTGATCTAAGTATGTTAATTTTCGATATAAAGATAAATTTTTCCAGCCCTCCCGTGAGCACCGTGTAAAAAGATCGATTTTCAAGTTTTAATTGTTCATTCAAATACTCGGTAAAAGACTTCAAGATTTTGTGCAAGTAAAATTGAATAGCTAAATTACAACATGTCAAAAATTCATGCATATGAGTTTGGATTGCCTTCGCGACAGAACTACCTTAACTCCAGTTCTTATTCGTTCAATCCCATTTGACATTGAAATAATAAAATATTATTTCGCTTATTTTAGAGTTATTGTTTCGATCTCGTATGGAATTGGAGGAATTAGAATTCAAATTAAGTTGATAACGCTTGTTTTTGGCAGCCCGCAAACGATGGATTTATTGAATCAATGACATTTTTTTCAGTGTAGAAATGATAACATACGATTAATTTCCATTCAAATGCTATCGATCTGTATAAGGCTCTATAATTTATTTTTACCAGGGTAAGCAAAATTGCTCGAGGTTCTACTCTGGTAGCGTTCCAACGTAACTTCTTTTTTTGTGGTAGAATTTTAACATAGTAGAGCTCAACGAAGTCAACATCAAATCCATTAGAGATCTATTACACTACCCGACGGTTATTTTCAGACTTATGCATGGAAAAAAGGTTTGATCGAATATGCGCCAGTCGATTAATTGCTTATGGCAACCAAGTTATTGGTTACGCCAATCAAGTTTTCGGTTGAAATGCAATGAACTTTGTTGTGCTAACCAATAACTCGGTTGGACTAACTAAGTAATTGGCGAGCGCATATTTAACCAAATGCTTGATTGTTCCAACCAAATCTTTTTTCTCGTTGTGATGTATTCGCTGAATGATAGTAATTTTGGAAATGCGCCCATAAAAGTTGGTACGCCCATTCAAAGTATGTTCCTACAATCCTATATGAAAATCACGCGTATACTTACAGTAAACTGTTTTTTGGGTCAATATGGTAAAGTTGTGTTAGGTATATCTTGTCAGAATTAGGATAGATTTTTTTAAAATTATGATAATTCTAATTTGCTAGAGGCCTAACTGGCGGAGATATGAATGTCTCTGTACCCATGTAGGTTTTGCCGATAAGACTGAAACGGCCAATACTCGGGTCAACGTGACGATTATTGACTTTGCAATCTTAGGCCAATTCTCGGCCGAATATCGACATGCCAATCGATGATTTGCGGATTTAAGGCCACAAATCATCGAATCGGCTCGGCCGATTATTGACGCACCAATTATTGGTATGTCGATATGAGATCAATGCTCGGCCGATTATCGACTCGCTAATTGTTGGTTTGTCGATATGAGACTAATGCTCGGCCGATTATTGACTTGTCAATCGTTGGTTTGTCGATATCAGACCAATGCTCGGCCGAGTATTGAATCGCCAATTGTTGGATTATCGACATGAGACCAATTTTCGGCCGAATATCGACATGCCAATCGATGATTTGCGGATTTAAGGCCACAAATCATCGAATCGGCTCGGCCGATTATTGACGCACCAATTATTGGTATGTCGATATGAGATCAATGCTCGGCCGATTATCGACTCGCTAATTGTTGGTTTGTCGATATGAGACTAATGCTCGGCCGATTATTGACTTGTCAATCGTTGGTTTGTCGATATCAGACCAATGCTCGGCCGAGTATTGAATCGCCAATTGTTGGATTATCGACATGAGACCAATTTTCGGCCGAATATCGACATGCCAATCGATGATTTGCGGATTTAAGGCCACAAATCATCGAATCGGCTCGGCCGATTATTGACGCACCAATTATTGGTATGTCGATATGAGATCAATGCTCGGCCGATTATCGACTCGCTAATTGTTGGTTTGTCGATATGAGACTAATGCTCGGCCGATTATTGACTTGTCAATCGTTGGTTTGTCGATATCAGACCAATGCTCGGCCGAGTATTGAATCACCAATTGTTGGATTATCGACATGAGACCAATTTTCGGCCGAGAATCGACTCGTCGATTGTTGGTTTGTCGACATGAGACCAATGCTCGGCTAAGTATTGACTCGTCAATCGTTGGTTAGCCGATTAGGGGCCAATGCCCCAATGACAAGGAGAGTATTTTATTTATTTTATATTCATTTAATTTATCACAGCAGTAGCGCCCAATGCGTTAAGGGTTCTTATTTATCAACTTCACATGTAAATGGATAAAATCTGCGCCACCTAAGAGATATCAATTATTTATTATTATTATCGACAGCAATTGAACGCGCGGTTGCAGAGTGGCTCCGGTAATCTCTGATGTAAAGCAGCCCGATCCGCGGTTAATATTTGGATGGGTGACCGCTCATCTGTTGAGCGGGAAGCAGTTTTTCTGAGTTTCTGATGTATTCTATCTTTGTATGTATTCTGATGTATTGTATGTATGAAAAATATGTTTATTATTATTTTTTTATTATTAGATCGTCGTATGTGATGCTCGGCTGTTTCTCGTACGCGACACTCGGCCGTTTATCCTACTTCAATATAGGACAACTATTGGCTGCCAATATCGAGCCACACTTAGTGATACCGCACGAGGTTAAAATTCTCGCTTCCTCGTTTGACAGAGCTCAATCAAGATACTTTCTTGAATCGTATATATTGCGTTTACCTCTTGTTAAAATCGCCTTGCCTCGTCTCGAGAATTGACTCGAGGTTCGTCTCATAGTCGATTGTATTGCGTGTCTATTATATTGCTGATGTATACAATATATAAACAAGCTTTCAAAGAATCAAAGTTTATTTTTATTTGAAATTGAGGTTTCTGAAAGAACTTGCTCGCGTTTGTCGCACTGAGTTCTTCAAAATGTTGAGGATGTGCTTTTTGCACATGATCTCTCACTGCAGTCGTGTTGCTGTTCTTCATTTCGATTATTTTTTGAGCCTTCGGTTCTTCGAAGCACATTTTGCAAACAGTTTTTATCCGAGTTTTGATTCAAATAAAAATCATAATTTTACTTTTTTTTCGCTTTTGAGTGCCGTCTATGTGTTTCTTGTTTCCCTTCATTATCGAATTTCTCAAATAATCTTGTATCGTATCGATACTGTCAAATTCTCGTGATGTCACCCAAGATCTCGACACATTTTACGATGCAATCTGAATATCTCGTATTTCGTGATTGCATTCACACATATCGAGATAGATTGAAGTTCAATTGTTCAATACGAGGTTTATTGACTTCATGCGCCTCGACTTGTCTCGACTTTCTTGGGGGCATCACTAGCCACACTTATCATCCAAGACTCGGCCTGATGGTCGGCCAGTTGTATATGCCAATGTTGGCAATCTTGGCATCGAGCTTGGGCCGAGTATCGGCCAAATCCAACCACCCTTCATGGGCAAGATTGTTTTGTAGAGTTTGATCTGCCAGAACTGGAAATATCTTTGAAATAATGTCACGCTGGTTTTCAAAGATGAATCACATATTCGGTCGACCTGGCGCGCTGTAAAAAAATGAAAGACCGATTGAGAGCTCGGCAGAGCTTTGAAGCACACGAATTTGAGCCCTATATATACGCATATTGCGTATGGACCATTCTATGCCAAATAGACAGGGTCGTGGTTTCATTGTTTAATTATTTTCTTTCTTTCAATATTTTGTATTTTGTAAATAGAATGTGTAACACCGATTTCCGATTGTTTTTTAATTTGTTTACTTACGATAAATAAAAATATAAATTACTAAAAGAAACTATGTGAACAACGCTTTATGTTGTAATTTTTTACTGTCAATTCTTTGTTGAAAAACTACTTTTGTGAGAAAATCCTGGAGATAGGCGTGAAATTTGATATTAGGTGCACAATTAAATAAAACGAAAAGAATTCATAAGGCTTTTTCAGTTTTGTTCGTCAAATAAACGCGACACTAGGAAGATTCTGAAAAAAATATTAATTGGAAAATCATTTTTCAACAAGAAAACATTTTTTAATTCCCGACTTATTTTTGTGTGAAATGCTATATTGCCTTCTCTTTTTATACATGTCGAAATTTATATTTTTCCCGTAGTTATTGAGAATTCAAATTTTTCTATATTTTAATTTTTTTTATTTTAATTTTTTTTAATTGTTGAGAATATTTAATCTTTTCATTTTTTTAACTCTAGTAAAAGCAGCGTTTAGAAACAAAAAAAAATATTGTAAATTGGAAGTTGAGGAATTCCAAGAAAAATATATACATGTTCCCAACATTCGTCTAGTATTTATTCAAATCGATGACAGAATCCAGTTTTCAGCAAATTGAGAAATGCCGGAACTTAAAAATAATCAAAATCACCTATTCTGAATATTTGTAATTTTTTTTCCTGCATCCAAATTTCAAATTTCCATCCCATCTTCAGAACAGCCTCAAAAATGTTGTTTTCCAAAAAACCAATAAGTATTAAAATTTCACGGAAATCGATAACGTGGTTTTTTTCAAAATAACTTAACATGTTTCTTGACCAAATTAGCTGTTGAAATAATTTAAAGCATTGTGGAGTATGATTTTTTGTATCGTCTTACAATATACTAAAGTGAACATTTATTTAAAAAATGTTGAACATTAATAAAATTTAGGAAACATTTATAAAAAACTGTTACGATTCTGCCGATTTGGACTGAAATTCCCGATATATACAGTATACACATAGTAGAGCTCTCGCGAACCCGCCGCATGTTTCATTAGCGATTCTTTCGAATCAGCGAGTCACGAGGACAACGACCAACCTTCTCTCCGCCCCGATGTCGAAAACAAAACGCCTCCGGATCGGCAAAATGCCCCCCAATCGAAATCGTATGCCTGCCGTTTGCGAAATATGGGTGCTGAGCACCGGCTCACCATATCACACGTTCTTTCTACGATTCCACACGACTGTGCAGTGCCAAGAGTGGCTGCGAGTTACTCGCGCTGCGCGCGTACACCCGGTCGAGCGTAATCGGTGACCCTGTTGTTTGTGGTCACTCTTGAAAAATCTTGACAATGAATTAGCGCCCTGGTCCGATGGTTCATGGTTCTATAACGATATATACAACGTCGAACGTCTCGTTTCTCGCTGGGTCTCCCATTGTACCCTCTTTCTTCCTTTATTGCTGTTCTTATTGCTTTTTTTATTCTTATTTTCTCATTCTGGCTTGGAAAACGTGGGAGCATTGTTCTTGAGAAGCATCGACATATCACTGTAAAGAGTGAAACAGACGTTGTTTTTTTCTTTCTAAAGCAGTCTCCGATTATTTCTAGCCAAGTAATCAGCTCCCCAGCTTTTGGACCCTTCGTGGGACCAAGGCAAGAGCACCGAATTTCTTCAAATATTTCGAGACGTAGCTGTGAGACGGATTTATATTTTTGAAATCTATGAATTTTGTCTGATTTTGATTCACGCTGGAAAAAAAAAATTAATTAAAAATGATTTTTTAGCGGCCAGCCGAAAACATATAGTATTTAAGATGACGACTAATTATCACTATTATCTATGAGAACAATAACTGAGCGAAGTTGCTAAATTTTGGTATGTCAATTTCATAGGGGATTGTAAAATTAGTGGAAGAGTTAAAATTGAAACATTTTTTTTCGGCTGCCAACAGGCGAGTTGTTTTAAAATAAATGAGTCTACAAGTTTGGGAATTTTACTATTCAATCGTTATAATAAGCGCTACAATTTGTATAAAATGTATATGGAGCATCGACTTTAGCATCAATATACATAGAAAATAAAAATTCTTTGTGAAAGCGCTGTTTCAGCTGAAATCATGTTACGTAACCGGAACTATAAATATAAAAATGAAATAGTTTTGATTCGATAAATTTGGTGAATATCAAAATATTGAAGATTTTTACGTTCAATTGTTTGCGGTGATAGGTAAATGGAGATTGCACACTAATTTCAACAATAAATATTTAAAAATCTAGAAGTTATCATATTTTTTATAAAAATTCATATCGTGACCGAACCGGAAATAAGATATATACAGGGTATAAAAATTATATATTTTTACAAAAAAATTTTATACCTCACATATTTTTCAGGATATATGAGAAATATACGTGAGCGCAAAATATATCTGGTATGAAAATATATCCTAGAATATTACCAAAACTTTCTATATCTTGGAGAAATTTTTGAATATTGTAGGCGTATTATTGTATTCAAACCTTAGAATTCATCTAATTATGTGTGATCATTTACATTGAGAACTCGATTAGACCTCAGAACAAAAGAGAAGCGTGTTGCTATGTATTTATTTACAAAAAAACAATTCGATTCATTCTATTTCCAGACTAGTCTGGAAACAGAATGAATCGAATTGTTTTTTTTTTCAATATCTGCAAATTACCGATGTTATGTTTTTTCATCCAGTTTTTTAAAAGGATAAACCGTAATATCAGTCCGATTATGACGACCAATAGCTCATTTTGTTTACTAAAAGATATTCTATCGATTGGCCGTCTATTTTTTTAATATCGTATTAGTAGTTCAAAAGATACAACCGTTTGTTTATCCTATCATAACCTAACATCAAGTATACAAATGGCTGTAACTTTTGAACGCCTGATACTATAGAAAATCCGGACGGTCAATCGATTAAGGATCTTCCACTGATCAAAATGAGCTATGTTTCGTCGTAATCGGACTGATATTACGGTTTACCCTTTTACAAAACTGGATGAAAAAACATGACATCAGAAATTTGAAGATATTGATCGATTTACTGTTCATATGACAGCTGTGAATGTATTTGAATATCAAGAACTAATGCTGCTATGTGATTAACACCTTGGAACAGATTATTAAACCATCTGAAATTGTAGAAACGCTTTTAAAAATGTAGCACTGATTTGACTAGTGTGGAGCGCTCCAACCTCCTTAAGGTAGTTCTGTCGCGAAGGCAATCCAAACGCATATGCATGAATTTTTGACATGTCGTAATTTAGCTATTCAATTTAACTTGCACAAAATCTTGAATGCTTTTACCGAGCATTTGAATGAACAATTAAAACTTGAAAATCGATCTTTTTACACGGTGCACACGGGAGGGCTGGAAAAATTGATCTTTAAATCGAAAATTAACATACTTAGATCAAAGATAGAGAAAAAATAAAAAGCACTACGGATTCGCAAATCATTCAGGACTTGATGCATCATGAAAAAAAGTGAAGTCTCCGGAATAATGTTTAATTGAACCAAGGTCAAAGTGCACGATACCGGGCCAAAGGACGTTTCCTAACCTAATTATCGTAAAAATTAAGTCAAATCCGCACTAAACATATCAACTATTTACAAATAATCGTTTTAATTTGATTACGACAATTTCGAAGGATTCTCGATTATTTTTTATATTATTATTGAGGCAGTCAAAGTGATGCGTATGATTATTTTTTAATGTCATATAGACTCTGAGATTTATGACTCCGGCGTACCGACAAAACTACCTTAAAGAAACTTATTCACTGCTTCTCAACTATAGAGGGAATGATAGTAAAAGAGATACTGGTCACTAACCTACACATAAATACCTCTTAATAAATGTGGCAACCAAATTTTTTTTTGTTTTGATCAGCTGAAATTTCGAAAATAATTTTTTTTATGAACAACAGGCGCTCACTATTGAATTAAAAAAGAAATTAATTTTGCGTAGATCGCTTTGGTAATTACAGAATTACTTAAATAACACAATCAAGATTTTTACAACCAATTATTTATAGTTACAAATACAAGATTTATCCCTAACTCCAGATACAACAATTTTGATTTTCGTAAACGAAGCGTTTACTAGAATGGACAAAAATCTGCACGTACGAATAGCCATTGTACGTAACGTGTCCAATATGACTGACAATGAGATATTTTCAGGATTACTTTCTTTTTTTTTGCTGCAGCACGACGATAAAAACTCATCTCTCGAGAACGCGAGGACGTTGATATATTACGTATCGTTGAAAATCGCTTAAATTGCTGAAATTTTATTGCGGCCAGTGCGCTACCGGGGCCAAGTGCATCACGTTGGCTCGCGTCGATGCATCGTCGTCACGTTTTCCGACGTTCGTAGGTACTGTGTTGCAAAATCATAAGCGGGAGGACGATGAGGACGACGTTGAACGCCTCCAGCAGCTTCTCGTCAGCAGATTTCAGTTTCGTCATACACGCGAGCTACAGTAATAGCGTATACGTAACGTCCATTGAATTCAAACACACATACACACAGCAACGAATCTGCGGCGAGTTGGATACGCGCCGGACTTGAAGTACCTCATGGCGAGGGGGTTTTTCAGCTTATTGCCGGTCACGAAGCAGAATACGCGCCTATCTGTTCGATCTCTATTTCTCTTCCTTTCTGTCGTCGGAGAATGAAAAATATTTAAATGCGATTCGATGCTCGTCGCACGTAACGGAGATAAGAAAAATCGCCGATCTTTGGCAAGGATTCTGTGTTACAGCTTTTTTCTTATAGACTGGAATATATGGAGAATTAATCATTATATTTTTGATATATAAATATGAATGAATTAATGTATCGAGAGAAAATGGATTTTTTAATTAGACATTTTGTTTTAACTTGAGATAGCAGATTTTTATTATTCGTGGATTAAAATATATGTTTATCGTCATATATTGTCTTCTGATTGATTTTAAGTTGATTGGCTGATATTTTTACCATCCATATTTTTACATACTCTGATAAACTTTGAATGCGATAATTTTCGATACGAACTTTTCGCGTACTTTAGGACAATAATATTGGATGGAAAAATGTTTAATCCGAACTCTTCACGTACGTTTCACATAAAACCCGGAATATTCGAAAAATACAGTCTCATTAGCCTGACTTCTTTACGTACAAAATCCTCTTTCGTCCTTTTTTATTCGGTTAAATATTAATGTGATTAACAATAATTTCATACTTTAGCTAAATTTAATTTGAACAATTTGAGTTCCTTATTCATCTGATGTATATCGAAGAAAATTACTGTAACTTTGCAGTTATTGAATAAATCTGAGAAATTATCACCGTTCGAATTACTATAGAAACTGCTTGAAATTAATATGTCCTAAACTCTAGAGAAATGTTAATTTCCAGGATCGGTATTATACAAATGAAAAAAATATTTCAATATTTTTTTTGCTATATGATTACGTACTATTACGTTCAGAAAATTAAAAAAAAATATTCTGCATGGTGATTTGTCATAATTATTTATTTAAATAAATATTAAGGTCCTAAAAACAATATAAGTCATTTAAACTCACGAATCCCAAAAAAAATACACAATTGCTATTGTATTAATATCTAATAATCCAGACTTTAGTATCCTATAATCGTTGCACCTGCTTCTTGATGCGCCGTTACATAAACGGTTGTATCCCGAATTCAGTGTATTTATCATTACGATCGAAAAGTCAGGGACAAAAAAAGAGGAGGGGTGAAGGTCTGATGGGTTTCGATCACTCGATTACTCGTAGTCAACGAGGCCTCGACATGCCGCCTCACGATACACCAGATGTTCTCATCGTTAGGGTTCGACTTTTTTTTTGTTTCACTCAGCCATGCAGTTTGTGAAAAAGAGGTAGTTTAGTTCCCTGTGGCGAAAAGAAAGCTATAGATAAATACTACTGTGCAGTACATATATATATACATATATATAGATAAAGATAATATAAGCGAGTGAGAGTGGAACGATTATGTAAAGTGTGGCGGCATTTAGTCCAGCTAATTGCGAACCGACTGTCCGAGGTCCCGAGGTCCGAGGGTGTTTCTATTCCTTCTGTTGCTGCTACCGCTGCTCTGTCGCATGTGACGTGCCTTTGACACGCGACACCGAGTCATTGGTGTACGTTACACGCGTGACATATGTCAGGATGGTCGAATACCTGCATGCGAGATATTACGTTTATAGCTTACAGATATTTTTATGTATTTATGTATGTATGTGATTGCTGCATGGCCATTTATTTTGCAGGGTTGCAAACTGAGTTAGAAATAGTACTTTACGATACTAGTCCGTTATGGACTGATCCTACCGTTTTGTTGGTTGGTATACGGTTGGATGTAGGTAGGATTTCGGTAGGATTGGAAAAAAGATCGATATTGGGTCGAATTTCGGTAGGATTCCGGTTGTATAATCGAGTATCAACCGATTTCCTATCGGCTGCCCGCGCAAAAAAGAAAGTATTAGAATAGCAGGTGGTAATTAGTTTTATTTCCACATGTATGGCTCCTCGCCTTTTACATACTCCCTTCTACTTCTCATACATTACCAGCTCTTACTTATCCTTGATACAGTATTTATCACAAACATTTCCATCACATATCTATACATCTCAATTCCAATACAACTTCCCTTACAACATTCCAAAATACTTTCCTTCCCACTCTCGTCTCCGCTGCTCATCTCTACACTGAATAATCCTTTCATACAGTCTTTCCGCCGACCATTACTTCCCTACAAAGATAATTCCGTCAAATTCCTTCTTTTTATCGATCGCGCCTCACCAAACCTCCACTCTTGTCCATCGATAATCCATCCAAACCGTCTTTCCACAGATAAACATTTTCCTACAAAGTCATTTCTGTCAAATTCCTTCTTTTTCCGTCGAGCTTCACAAAAAATCCCCACTCTTGACTGTCGATATCCTCCCACTGACTTAGGTCCACAGCTCCACATTAGTCCATCCATACCGTTCTTCCTCGGAATACCTGCAGTTGACTTCTTTTTACACCAATGAATCCATGCTCGTCGCACTCGTCCAGCGACTTAATTTTTACACAAAAACTGATGTTAACGAAGATTTCCGCCAATTTTGCATATACCTCCTCAATTTTGTCTTTTCCCTCAAACGCCATTCCCCTATTTCTTTCCGACTCCACTACTCGTGTTTCAATCGTCTTTCCACATATAAAGTTCCAATGTTTCCAACCCTCACATCTTTTTAACGATTTTCACTTTCGACTTCTCCACCTTTATGTACGAAGTTTAGGGTAGGGAGGGGGGGGGGGGGGGGTGGAGCTGCTGCTGCCTGCTCACTCCACCAATTCCAAAATTCCAAAATTCCCAACAATTCTAGCTTGCATCGTATCTCCACTGCACTTCTTGTCAATAGCTGCCGACTGTCGATATCCCAGCCATCCACCAGCGTGCCTTCGCTGCGCTTGTACCGCGCCAACAACACCTTTCCCACTTAAAAATCCGCCATCTTCCTTTCCACGTATTGCTGTATAACCTCTACAAGCCGCTTCCTCATAAAAGATCCCAGATTTCCTCGTACGTTCCAAACTTTCCGAAAATAACAGTTCCGCCTCTTCCCTGCCATATTCCCGTCACTTTGAATCACTTTCCACATATTTTCCGTCAACATTCAGACCATTATACCCAAAAACATGACGAGCCTTCCTTCCACACGTCTACCCGTCACCAAGCAGCAGCAGCGCCCCCAAGAATAGTATTAAAGTCGTATCAAAAATCGAAGTATCGAAGTATGTCGTATTGGACTGTCGGATACTCCGTTAATACTCTGCTTCAAGTATTAAGTATTAAATAAAAGTCTCAAGTATTAAATATTGAAAAAAATTCTCAAGTATTAGGTATTAAAAAAAGTATTAGCTTTCGATTTATAAACAATTTGGATCTCTTGGACTTGGAAATATTTCGTGCTTCTCGCGGGCTTTGAAATTTTGATCCCTTAATGGACTCAGAATTCTAAATAATATGAAACTAAATTTCAAAGCCCGCGAGAAGCACGAAATATTTCTAAGTCCAAGAGATCAAAATTATTTATAAATCGAAAGCTAATACTTTTTTTAATACTTAATACTTGAGAATTTTTTCAATATCTAATACTTGAGACTCTTATTTAATACTTAATACTTGAAGCGGAGTATTAACGGAGTATCCGGCAGTCCAATACGACATACTTCGATACTTCGATTTTTGATACTACTTTAATACTTATTAAATACTATTCTAATACTTGCTTTTTTGCGCGGGATGTTTTCTGCAAAAAATTAAACTGTTGCCAACTAAGTTCCAGACATTTGAGAGGAAGTCTACCTTATGTAATGGTTGGAACCTGAAGAAAATCTTTAATTGAATAATTAAAGCTCCTTCTAATATTATTAAACATTTATAGATTATTGTTGAATTTTTTGAGAAGAGTCAACTTATCAAATCATCAATCTACGCCTTTTTTGTTCCAGAGTTAAAAAGCGGTATTTCTATTTTGCAAATAAAAAAGTGGAAAAGCTCCTTCTAATATTATTAAACATTTATTGATTATTATTGAATTTTGGGAGACGAGTCAACTTATCAAATCGTTAATCTATGCATTTTTATTCCAGATTTAAAAAACTGTCTTTTTATTTTGTAAATAAAAAGTGGAAAAGTTCCTTCTAATATTATTAAACATTTATAGATTATTATTGAATTTTGGGAGAAGAGTCAACTTATCAAATCGTTAATCTATGCATTTTTATTCCAGATTTAAAAAGCGGTCTTTCTATTTTGTACATAAAAAGTGGAAAAGTTCATTCTAATATCATTAAACATTTATAGATTTTGTTGAATTTTGTGAGAAGAGTCAACTTATCAAATCGTTAATCAATGCATTTTTATTCCAGATTTTAAAAACGGTTTTTTTATTTTGTAAATAAAAAGTGGAAAAACTCCTTCTAATATTATTAAACATTTATAGATTATTATTGAATTTTGGGCGAAGAGTCAACTTATCAAATCGTTAATCTATGCATTTTCATTCCAGATTTAAAAAGCGGACGTTCTGTTTTGTAAATAAAAAGTGGAAAAGCTCCTTCTAATATTATTAAACATTTATAGATTATTATTGAATTTTGGGAGAAGTGTCAACTTATCAAATCGTTAATCTATGCATTTTAATTCCAGATTTAAAAAGCGGTCTTTCTATTTTGTAAATAAAAAGTGGAAAAGCTCCTCCTAATGTTATTAAACATTTATAGATTATTATTGAATTTTGGGAGAAGAGTCAACTTATCAAATTGTTAATCTATCCATTTTTATTCCAGATTTTTCAAAAGCGGTCTTTTTATTTTGTAAATAAAAAGTGGAAAAGTTCCTTCTAATATTATTAAACATTTATAGATTATTATTGAATTTTGGGAGAAGAGTCAACTTATCAAATCGTTAATATATGCATTTCTATTCCAGATTTAAAAAGCGGTCTTTCTATTTTATAAATAAAAAGTGGAAAAGCTCCTTCCAATATTATTAAACATTTATAGATTATTATTGAATTTTGGGAGAAGAGTCAACTTATCAAATTGTTAATCTATCCATTTTCATTCCAGATTTAAAAAGCAGTCTTTCTATTTTGTAAATAAAAAGTGGAAAAGTTTCTTCTAATATTATTAAAGATTTATAGATTATTATTGAATTTTGGGAGAAGAGTCAACTTATCAAATCGTTAATCTATGCATTTTAATTCCAGATTTAAAAAGCGGTCTTTCTATTTTGTAAACAAAAAGTGGAAAAGCTCCTTCTAATATCATTAAACATTCATAGATTATTATTGAATTTTTGGAGAAGAGTCAACTTATCAAATTGTTAATCTATCCATTTTTATTCCAGATTTTTCAAAAGCGGTCTTTTTATTTTGTAAATAAAAAGTGGAAAAGTTCCTTCTAATATTATTAAACATTTATAGATTATTATTGAATTTTGGGAGAAGAGTCAACTTATCAAATCGTTAATATATGCATTTCTATTCCAGATTTAAAAAGCGGTCTTTCTATTTTATAAATAAAAAGTGGAAAAGCTCCTTCCAATATTATTAAACATTTATAGATTATTATTGAATTTTGGGAGAAGAGTCAACTTATCAAATTGTTAATCTATCCATTTTCATTCCAGATTTAAAAAGCAGTCTTTCTATTTTGTAAATAAAAAGTGGAAAAGTTTCTTCTAATATTATTAAAGATTTATAGATTATTATTGAATTTTGGGAGAAGAGTCAACTTATCAAATCGTTAATCTATGCATTTTAATTCCAGATTTAAAAAGCGGTCTTTCTATTTTGTAAACAAAAAGTGGAAAAGCTCCTTCTAATATCATTAAACATTCATAGATTATTATTGAATTTTTGGAGAAGAGTCAACTTATCAAATCGTTAATCTATCCATTTTTATTGCCGATTTAAAAAACGGTCTTTTTATTTTGTAAATAAAAAGTGGAAAAGTTCCTTCTAATATTATTAAATATTTATAGATTGTTATTGAATTTTGGGAGAAGAGTGAACTTATCAAATCATTAATCTATGCATTTCTATTCCAGATTTAAAAAGCGGTCTTTCTATTTTATAAATAAAAAGTGGAAAAGTTCCTTCCAATATTATTAAACATTTATAGATTATTATTGAATTTTTGGAGAAGAGTCAACTTATCAAATCGGTAATTTATGCATTTTTATTCCAGATTTAAAAAACGGTCTTTTTATTTTGTAAATAAAAAGTGGAAAAGTTCCTTCTAATATTATTAAATATTTATAGGTTATTGTTGAATTTTGTCAGAAGAGGTAGCTTGGCAAGGTAAAAAAAAAGAGTGCAGCACTCTTGAGGACGCGCTTTTTCGAGTGTTCGCCGCGACGAAGCTGAGGGACGAGGACGAGGGCGGTCGACGGTGCATTGTCTCTTCCATTGTTGGCGAATCGTAATCAATATTTTCACAATATGCCGCGGCATTGTCTGTGGCACGAGCGAGGCGTGAGAGTGCTTGGAGACCGTGCCGGAGGAATATATTGCTCGTCCCGGTTGCTGGGCTGTCCTCTTCCGCTTCTCGCCTCTTGTTTCTTCGTCTCGGTCGTCCCCGTCAAGAACTCGAGCCAGCAGCAGCTCTTCCTCTCTCAGACTTTGCCTCTGTAAAACAATGAAGTGAAGCGATCCCTCGACAGTCTTCAAAGGTTTATATTACCGTACAATATCCCGTCTTTCCTCGTTCCGAATTCGTCAGCAAAATGGAATCGGTGCCACTAAAATCACAGTTTCACCATTTAATAAAATGTTCGAACCACCAGTCAAGTTCTTTTTTTTTTATTTAGAATTTAGGTGCAATGATTTTTTAAAAGCTTTGTCTCGTCTCTGGGTCTGGTTGTAAAGATAAACTACTATAGTTCGATGGGAACTCGAGGTCACAACTTCCCATCATAAATACCACACGAGAGAAAACTAACGTCCGGTTAGTTTAGCAGATTTCTAATTTTTTTTCTAATCCTTTTTTATGCCCACTTGGCAATAATTCGTGGAAACTTTCGTGACCCACTGACACTCAATTGTTTTTTCGTTGTCGCCAGGACATTCCATTTTTGGAACAATATGAAAAAAACGAGCGATGAAAAAATTATGAAGGCTTGGAGGCTGTAGGACAAATAATGGGTATCCTTTGAGCACCCTCTAGGACAGGAGAAAAATGTGTACTATAATAGCACAATCCGGTGTCCTCTCGACAGTTTATACCATTTTTGTCAAAACCTTTCTGAAAAAAAAATTCTGTGGGAAATATGATTTTACGATTGGAGAGTCTGTAGGTCCTTGAGAGCTGCAGCAAACTGTCGGAAAAAGGAGAAGGAATGAGGAAGAATTTTAGTTCAGTCAAAATGTGAAGCTTGGTGTGAAATTCTATAACAAATTAATTGAAAGTTTAGGGTCATATTTTCCAATACTGCCCTTCATTTATTTATTTATTTATTTATTTATTTTTATTTATTTTACAGTGAACGGGACAAGTCTCTTGAAAACCATGACAAAGATGGCACATTAAATATTTTTACATATAATAACGCAAAAAAAAAAAAAAAAAATAAAAGAGGAAAAAAAGAAAACATTATTGCATAAAGGACAGATTCACAAACTTAAGAATTACTATGAGGGGTCACTAAGCGTAATATAATGATTCAAAGAATTCATGAAAACCGAGAGTGGGGAGATAAAAAAATCGACAAAAGGTAAGGCAGCGTTACCATTTCGAAAGATTCGCGTTAATGGCTCATTGTAACCATAATTGGTACGATGATAATTTATATAAAAAATGGCATGGTTACGGACATTACGCATCGGGACAGAGACAGTGACGGAACTAAGGAGCTCAGGGCAAATAACCGTCCCTTGTATTATCTTATATAATAAAACTAACTCAGCCTTCAGTCTACGCACAGTTAGTGTACACATTTTCAATTCCACTCTCATATAGTCACCGACCGTTATTAATAACTTATGAATGAAGCTCCCGTAAATAAAAAATCAGCAGTAATGGTTACCGAATATATTTTGTTGGCCATAGTATCCCGAGCAGAAATTTTTAGCGTTACAAATCAGGCCCTGATTGGGGATGAGAAGGGCCTTATGCGGCACTATCAGCTATAGCAGCATCAGATTCACGTCTAAGGTAACGCTACAAATTTCTACTCTGGATAACGATCATTAAAAAAGTAAAAATGGGTTTCTGATGTGTTTAAAAAGTAACGTTGAAAAAAATTTAAATGCTTCTAAAATTTGTTATATTTCGAGCTGTTGATTTTTCAACATAATCTCAGTAGTGCACTGAGAGAAAAGGTTGTTAACATTTGTTAACAGTTAACAAATCTTGGTTAAATATGGCGAAATGAACCATTTAGTTATTCTTATTGAATCTCACTTGAGCTAAATAAAATTTGCTTGTCGCAAATGAAGCTCGCTGACATTTGTTAATAGTTAAGGTAGTATGAGCACAAACCTCCCCACATAGCACATAATATTGCCTAAATATTGCAGGAATATTTCGAATATTTCATTACACGGGAATATTTGCATAAGATTCCAATCGAATATTCACAAATATTTAATTGGAATATTGGGAACGTAGAGTTCAGAAATATTGTTGAAGTTAAAACAATTTGCCAATCATTTTTTAAATATTTCTGAACATTACCTGTAAAACAAAACATTCCATTTCTTCAACAATATTTCACAAAGTTTCGAATAAAATTCGAATAAAATTTCAGATTAGCTTTTGCGAATATTACAATGGAACTTTTGTTGCAACATTCCAATATATTTAAAATGGAAATTTCTAATCTAGTTTAAAAATTTTGAATTTGACATGATTTGTATTTCGTGATAAATTCACCTCGTTCTCTTGAGTATCATTCGATTTGATAAAACTCAAATTCAATAGGGAAGTCGTCCTATGATTATTTAGAAATGGGGTCAAATTCCGACAGAAATTGGAAGCCTCGTTAGAATTTACTGGAAAACGCGATATGGTATGAACCGTTTTTTTTTACAAGATTGTCATGCACCAGAAATCTTCTGAAAGGTTGCTCTATATTTATTTTTTAATTCATCAGTCTTTGTCGACAGAACATACGGGCGATGAAAGTATAACGTTTGTACAAGTAGTCGATAGTCTAGTGGTTAGCGTGATAGACATTAGGTCGTTAAATAGGTTTGATAGGTAGGTAGATGTAAGTCTTTGAGCGAGAATCTACGTTTCTTTCAACCGTATTCACCTCTGGAACATATATAGTTAATAAAACTCTAATATTGTTATATATTTTTGAAGCAGAATCGCTTTTTAAAATTACTCGTCGTTAATTCGACGTGGATATGCTATTTTCTTTTTTTTTCAATAAATAAGATTATTATCGAGGACATCCAATGGTGCTACTTAAAAACTCGTAATCAAAAAATTATATTAAAAACGATGGAATTTCTTACGAATTAGCCTTGGGCGGAAAATGTAATATTAACACAATATTGCTCTGTAATATTATTGAAATATTGTATTTGCAACGGTTTGAGCGGACATTGCAAGATTCCTACAATATTTTAGAAATGTTTTAAACATCTTTCACAATATTTTCGCAATATTGCATTATTGCAAAGGAATGTTTTGATAATGTTTCAGAAATATTTCGGTGTTATGTGGGTCACGATCAGAGACAAAAGTGATTTTTTAATATGCTATAGAATAGGTTCAGAGGATGCTGTCTGTAAAAATTCAAAACATTTTACCGACCATTTACAATAATAGTTAATGTGTAAAATTGGGAAATTTAGTACATGTTATATACGGAAATTGCCCTGATAACACTTTGAGACCGAATAACCATTCTTCAAATTCAGTCACCTCCGTAAATAAAAGCTCGAAATACCGAGAAAACTGCTACGAACACGTACGTCCCTTAAAAAATATATGTTACCGAATATTTCGAATAGATATCATCGATTAAATTGACGAGTTTTCGCGAACCGGCATCAAACACGTTCCTTGATTGGCCAAATGGCGGCCGGCTGGACAATCTGAGTCAAATGACACTCTTATTTAAACTACTGCCGTTTTATAAATATACACACCTTATCATCACACACACTTCATAGTTTTTCTCTCTTTATATTGTGATTTTTAAAATAGCGAAATGTGTGATACTTCGTTTTTTCTCCATAATAAAAAATATGGACTTTCTATTAACTAGGTACTCCGCTCATACTACCTTAACAAATCTTATTTGGCTCAAGTGAGATTCAATAAGAATAACTAAATGGTTCATTTCGCCATATTTAACCAAGATTTGTTAACTCTTAACAAACTCTTCTCTCAGTGTGTTATCGTAAATTGAGATATACCATTTATGTTAAATTTTTTTGTTGATAAAAATAAATAAAAACACTTTTTTGTCTGAAATCGATGGACATTATATGATTTTTCATTTGCGTTATGTTTTTGAGACAATCTTTTATAGTACTTTTCGTTTAGCTGAAATTACAGTGGCCGGAGTCCGCTCGTTCTTTACTAAACTGCAGCAAAATTTTATTGTCAAAGGATTGAAAGCTTTGGTGGGCGAAAAGGCAAGCAACATGAGAGAGGTTTGATGGGGGATATCCGGAATAATAGAAAAAGCCCATACGTTGTCGTAATTCTCGTCCCTTTTACCAGCACAAGTGCGGTAAATCACTGTCGCGCGCGAGAAAAGTGAAAGAAGTTGGACTTGGCCCTCGCTTGCGATCGTCGAACGTAGCATCCCTGCAGGCTCTCGGGTCTTGGCTACGACTTTGCCAGCGTAATTGTTTTATGACCGTCGTAAACCTGAAAATCGTCCTGCTCCACGTTGCGACCGATGAATTTCCGTTTCGAAAAACGGTAACGTGTCGACCTGCTCCTTAGGACCAGCGATGACTGCACACGTCTACGTCTAAAGGAGTGAAACAATTTTCTATCTTTTTTCGATTTTGGAGGCAGGTAACAGCAAAAAAAAAAAAATGGTTACATTGTTAAGTACTTTAACCAAAGGCAAATGAAAACCGACCACTGCTCATGAATTGTTATAAAAAAGTGAAACGATTTATATATTTTTTTTAATTCGGGCATCTGCAAGGAAAATATAATATTAAGTTTTTCAATTTTTTAAATGTAATGTAAATTTAAAAGAATGTACCTAACTAAATTTAAAAAAAATTTCCAAACCGATAATTACAACAAGAAAAATTGTTCCCTTATAAGTTCCAAAAATTGAGTAGAAATCGATTGATGAATGTTGTAAACGCGCCTTTTTATTTTGATTATTTTGTTTCTTTGTATTTTAAAGACAGTTGAATGCAAAAAAAAAATGGTTAGGTTTTTTATTTTTATTTTTTTTTGTTGAGAGCAGACGAACCCCGTTAGGATTTCGATTATAATTCTAAATCTTTATCGTGCTCTGCGAAACGTGAAAAATTGAAGAAGACTGCTGGACTGCTGTGGCGAGGGAGATGAAGACGAATAAGAGGAAGAAGAAGGTTTTGGGTCGAGGAGAATGGCGCGAAGAGCGAGGTTCTCCACGGGGGTTTCTTCCTAAAATGCGTAACACTGCCACTTAGTACCCTCTGCCATGGTGCATTGTTTGCCAAATAGTGTCAGGTTGCCCGTTACAAGACGTAAGGTTTTTCCAAAGAATGTTTCGGCGAAGAGAAGAAAAAAAAATAACACGTTTCTTCCTTAAAAGTTATGTACAGTAACCATTTTTACGAAATCTTTTAGCCAACTTTGGACAGTTGGTCTGAATGAAAACTTTCAAATGCGTTTTTGTAGTTCAAGAGAAGCGGTAGCGTTTTTATGCCAAGTGTTTAGAAAGTTAAAATGCATTCAAGTTGTTTTTTTTAAGTCACAGTAGAGCCATTATTAATTCTATTGGCAATTGTGCGGAAACTTTTCAATTGTTGCACTGAGAAAAAAATTATTTGAATTAACTAAATTGGTGTGCGTCCTCGTTTAAGGTAGTCTGTTCACATTAGCTAGTCAAATCAGTGCTAAATTTTTAATCGCGTTTCTACACATTTTGGTAGTTTTGCCGACTGTTCTGCAGAGTGACTTGCTCATCAGCATTAGTTCTTAATATATAAATCCATCCACAGACACGGTTTGAAATAAAAATACCCTGATACATACAAATTTCGGATGAGATTGTTGTCATCCAGTTTTATTTTAGAAAAAACCACAATATTAATCTAGTTATAACGAGCAATAGCTTATGTTGTTTGTTAAAAAATGCTTCATTGATTGACCGGACAAATTCTGTATTAGTATTAGTTATTCACAAGTTACAAGCATGTGTAAATCTGATGATAGGTTAGAGTACATAAAAAACGGTTGCAATTTTCTTACAAAGAATACTATAAGAAAATGTCTCCGGTCAATCAATGAAGCATCTTTTAATAAACAAAATGAGCTATCGTTCGTCAAAGTCTGACAAAAATTATGGTTTTTTCTAATATAAAACTGGATGACAACAACCTCATCCGACATTTGTATGTAACAGGGTATTTTTAATTAAAAACCGTGTCTTTGGATGGATTTATATATTAAGAACTAATGCTGATGAGCAAGCCATTCTGCAGAACAGTCGGCAAAACTACCAAAATGTGTAGAAACGTGATTAAAAATTTACCACTGACTTGACTAGCTAATGTGAACAGACTATCTTAAATGAATTTTTCATTAGGACAACCAAATATTCAATTTTTTCGATAATTATTAGATTCAGTTGTCTAAAATATTGTTATGAATATTGGGCCACGTTCACATGACTGAACCACATGACCGACTCGCTTGAAAAGAAACAGATGAACGACTTAGCAACGAAACATCAAAACTGGCAGTCTCGCTTGAAATCCCACGGAATCTACACGTGACAGCTTTAACCGCTCGGAGAAATAAAGATATACGTTTTTATAATCAGTGTTATTCATTTACGAGGATACAACAATATATTTGCGGTAACCAAAATATATGTTTTACCAACTACAAATTCGTTTCAACATGCAAACATTTCTTTTTTTCAGTCTGCTTATTGTTATTTTTTTAAATCTACACGATTTTTAAAGGTTAGTAACTGAAATTGAAGAGATGATTTATATCGCCCTTAAAAGTTAAGCTCTTCTTGTTAGGAAAAAAAGTGTCACTTTTCTCAATTCAAAGTAGTGGAAAAATTATACCTTTTAAATTATCGATTGTAAATGTGTTCCAATGTCATGAAATTAAAACATTCTTAATGGAATTAAGAATGTACGTTTTAATGTATGTCACATTTGTCTAGAATTGTAGAATTAAAATTTAAAAAAATGTTTATAAAAACAGCTATTCCTTTAACGTAGCAAATATACTCTACGTTCGGAATTAGAAGGTTTAGGGGATGCTGAAGTAGATTTTTCTGTCGACTTTGGTCAGTAAGTTTCCCGATTATGACATAGATGGCGCCAACGTAGTTTACTTTTGGCAAAAGATACTGAATCTTCCGAAATTCAATATGGCCGCACACGATATGGCAACAGACCTTCGTTGTTAGATATTAGTATATTTCGATACAAGAGGCCAAAGGAGCGTTTTGCGCACTGCTCGCGTGAAGACGGCACGAAGGCTTCATTCTGTCTTCACACGAGTAGTACGCAGAACGATCCTTTGGCTTCGTGTATCGAACCATATTTTATGTCACACTGTGCGTAACATGCGATTTTACGCACGCTTCGCGTGCGTTAAACTGCATTTTCTCACATCGTAACATAAAATATCGTTCGACATTCGTGCGAAAGACTTTTTCTAACTCGTGTGGTTGCAACTCGCAAACTCGCACTCGCCAGAAAAAGTTTTTTCGCACTTGTATCGAAATATACTATTTCTTTACGAGTGCAATGCAAAATCCGAGTTTGTCCGACGTTTACAGACATGCAAAATAAGCTGCAACTTCAAGTAGTGAACAAAATCCAGGGAACAGTGTGCAAAATGAGGGAGTCAGTGCGCAAAATGTTTTGCGCACTAGTGCGTCAACCGGCCATTTTGCATGCCTGTGAACGGTGGGCAAACGAGGATTTGCATGCACGAGTGAAGAAAAATTGTTTCTGGAAATTAGATATGTACAATCAGACCGGACATCAATTCTGTGATGATTTCTGAATATTCCAAAACCATCCGAATGTCGACTATACAAGCCAAATCCATATATAGTGTATACTACGTTCGCGTTGCAAAGGCTTGGAGCTTTTCTAAAAGTAAACAGACTACGTCGGCGCCACCTGTGTTCTAATGGGGAAACTTCATTCACGCTCTTCTCGACCTACTCTGATCGCAAACGAACTGCGTAAACGTACTTTACAAACTACATGCGCTTCTTTTGTGCTCTCGCCAATAGAACAGTCTTAAAAAATGCGAAGAACCTCATAGAATCTGCGTCCACGCTTTTCTTTTAAATGTGATGTCTAGGAATGTTTATATAGGACGAAATAGCTGGTGTTGATAGATCGAGCGGCCATATTGGTTTTCGTTACGTTTACAAAATTACGATGTTTCTTATTTTTCAAGTGTTTTCATCCAAAATTCGAGCGGACGCCGATGTGCTTATGTTGATATTATAATCCTGTGCAATTAGAAACATATTTGTAATATATTAACAACGTAGTTTGTAAACTACGAAACCGAAGCATTTTACCGACCAAAGTCGGTAAAACAATCTACTCCAGCATCCCCTTAATGAGTATCAGCTAGAAAAACAACTTACTTGCGAATACAGCAATTTCCCGATGTCGTACTGAAAAGTTTTGTTCAACATTCGAGAGAAAAATACTTCTTTTCTCCCTAGCGCTGAAATATAGGGGAGAGCGGGGCAAAATGGCTCCGGGGCACGATGGAACAGGGGCACAACGGCAACGCGGGGCATAATGACACGACAGCAGGAACGAGACGGGTCATACTAGAACCGGGGTAAAATATGGCAAATGAAAAAAAAAAAATCGTACATTGACACGCGACGTTCCGTAATCTTATTAATTTGCACGAATATTTTTCAAATTAAAAAGCGCCAAATTTTGCACATTTTAACTCGACTCAATGCGCGTGACGGAAAAAAAAATAGTACGTCTTTTGCAGTGAATGTCGATGCTGATATCGTCGAATATATTTGTGAACCCTGTGTGTCGATTGTAATTCAAAATAGATATAAAATGAGTTAAGTATTCGTTGTAAAAAACAATAGATGTTTAAATTCTATTTAATTTAATTTCAAAGATATCGTGAGATTAATATCATGGCAATTAAAACATAACATAATTCTTTTACGATTTCAGCGAGTGCTGGTGCCATTTTGACGAAATGTACCATTAGGGGAGATAGGGGCAAAACGGGCATCACGACTGAAAATGACAATTGGGGGCAAAACGGGCATCGTTTCAACTTTTTCGAACACGAATTTTTTCAATTTTCTGATATTTCTTACTTGAAAATTTCGTAAAATAGTTGGTGATATCAATAAAGCAGGCAGGGAGGCAAAACAGGCATCTCGGGTAAATATAAGTATCGGGGTCAAAATTGGCACCAAATCATAAAATGAGAATTTCGTTCTAATTGATTTCTTTATGATATGCCGACGTTTTTTTTTTCAAAGAATTAATTTGATTATAAATTTTTTGAAAAATTCATTTGACTACATTTTTTTCGGAAAAATAATGTAGTCAAATGAATTTTTCAAAAAAGTAATTTGCTCAACAAAGTTTCGAAAAAACGTTCTGAACGGATGGTTAAAAAAATTCTGATCTGATGAAGATTATCAATTTTTGTTCATCACCAATTTGACGTATTTTCCGCACTTTCCCTATCTAAGGAACTTAAAAAACTGAGACAATTCGTTTTTACGAAAGTTGAAAGGGGTGTCCGTTTTGCCCCCAATCCCGATTTTTAATGGAGCTGCCCGTTTTGCCCCCATCGTCCCTATGTCCCTGTTCCACCGTGCCCCGTAGCCATTATGCCCCGCGTTACCATTTTATCCCCCTCTCCCCTACTATTCTGGATGTGATAATTGGATAGTTTGGTACATTCTGAATATATTGTCATAATTATCCTGAAAAGAAAGCACGAAAACAAAGCCTTCTACATAAAGCAATCATAATTGCGCAAATTCTTTTGGGTTTCAAGTCATGCCAATAAACCCTTCTACCCAGTCAACCCGTCCTAAAGGTCTTATTTTCCCCTTTTAGTCCGTAAAATCGTCGAAATCCACTGTAAATATTGCACGCGTGCAATCCATTTGCACTTTCATCGACATAGTTGTCCTCGAGAGCGCTCAACGACCAGAAAGAAGACTTGGTCGCGTGACCTCTGGCTTTACGACTGAGCCAAGCGTTTAACGACCCCTAAGAAGTGACGTGCATTCGTCCTCGTACACGGAGGTGCAATATTCGGGCACGAGAGAGCGTCTTTCGTGAAAGGAGAGCGAAGCTTATACAGCTAACGCGTCGCGTGGTGTTTATGGTCGTCAGTGTCTTGAGACGCGAAGGACTAAAATTGAAGTGAAGAAAAATGGAGGACGCAAACGACTGGAAGACAACGTTTGGAAGAAGGAAAGAAGAAATGGACAACGAGCCTCTCGCGCGCCCGCCATAAAATAATAAACGCATTAAGTAGGTGGCACAACGAGCACCGTCAACAAGTCATAACCGATCACAATGAGTGCACGAGGCCGAGGATATTCTCACTATTATTACCGACTAAGCGTGCTGCTTGTACGTAAGGAAAATATCGCTGTAAAATCCATCGAAAAGTCGAAAAGTTTGACGAGGGGTTACTAACGCTGATTTACGGCTATGGCGCGCGTTTAAGTCAGTAAGAGAAGAGTATTTACTTTACTTTGACGTTCATAGCGACGCAAAAGTTAACGCGCGAGGACATTGCGACCCGCTGGCACGCGAGGACAAGAAGACGATAAACGTTTTCCCAGAGTTCTGTTTGAGTTGCTGGGCCTTTAAGTCGTTGTAACTGCAGCGTTTTTGCAGGCGTTCAGAGTCGAGGTCTTTTTGAAATCCTGATAGTATTTATATCTACGGGCATTTAAGTCGTTACGGTACGTTTGTCATGATCTTTATGATTTTGTAAGAAAAAGAAACTTTGGAGAATCTTTGTTTCGCTTTAGACTGCCACGCTTCTTCGATGTAGAAACTATGGGAATGAGGATAGGTAAGAGTTCAAGATCATTGTTTCGGGTTTCTAAAATATGTATACATCGTTAAAATCTGGTCCTTCAAGAATAAAAAAAATACATCTCTTATTGATTTTATTGATCAAGCAAGATTCTTTTATTGGATGTCTTAAGATAAAAGCAACAACATATAATTTGATTTCAGTCTACATCTACTATTTGAACCGCCAATTTCATAACATAAGATATGTTTTGACATAAATAATAGCAATAACTTTATGCCTTCGACATTTCACTTTGATAATCCCAATTCCAATTTATTCCGGAAAAAAGTTTTCACGAGTAAAAACTCCAATTTCTTCGCAAACCCTACACCAATACTATATTGCAAACTTAGGCAGTAAAAAATTGAAAATTAAAATGAAAACATTAATAAATTTTTTCCTACCTAAGAATCGGAGGTGCCACTTTGGATTTCCTCCCTAGCGGATTTCATCACATTTCCAAAAGATAAAATGAAATTCCTCGGACGATGGGCTGCGCTAAATAATTCGGAAAAAACGGGCAGGAAAAAATTTATTAATTTTTTTATTTTAATTTTTAATTTTTTACTGCCTAAGAATTGAAGGTGCCACTTTGAGATTTTTTCTCAGAATCTTCATACAATGCGAAACACCTTGTAAAATTAAGACCGGAAACAAAGGTGCTTTTTTCGTAAAAAAAATTATTTATTGCTTTTTTTTGCGAAAAATTTACTTTCTTCCGTTGGAAAAATTATGATTTTAATATCACTCGAAAGTAGATGGAAGTAAAAAAGTTAATGTTCGTAAGAATTTTTTGAGGGTCTAATATTTTCTGTGATATAGTGGCATTTAGAAAAAAACGTAAATCCTGAACGGCGCCCTTTAAAAATCTGAAAAAAAAATCACAAACACCCACACGGAAAAAAAGGATTGGTTGGAACAACCAAGTGCCTTGGTTATATATGCGTCAAACAATTAATTGGTTAGACCAACCAAGTTATTTGTTAGCCTACCAATTTCTTGGTTGGACTAACCAAGTCACTTAGTAAGCTAACCAAGTCACTTGGTAAGCTAACCAAGTCACTTGGTTAACCAATTAATTGTCTGGCGCATATATAACCAAGGCACTTGGTTGTTCCAACCAAGCCTTGTTTCCGTGTATCTCAAATAGTACAACAAACTTACAAATTTAGAAAAATATCCGAGAGGTCGACCGAAAAAAGTGGCCCAGTTGATAAAGAATGCCTCATATGCTACATATATTTCATGTGTCCAAATTTTCTACATATATTTCTGTTGGAACTATCTGATTATTTAAGCAATTCCAAGAAGAACTTGAAGACTGCAGTTGTATATTCTTTTATTGATTATCGATTCTCAAAGCTTGTGAGAAATTGTAAAGTGAGTTTAAATAATGCGCGATAGAAATTGCGATCCGTCACGTCATGAATTCTGAGTGAAACACTTAGAATTCGGCAATATCGAGCACGCAGGTGGACAGATCGCTTTCTTCTCGCTGGATAGTCAAAGGAGAAAGACCAAATATAGTCCAACAAGCCAGAACAACGGGAGAAGCTCTCAAAGAAAATTGGACACTCTCTCTCTTCATACCATCATTGGAATTCTCATGGATAATTTTCTACTTACCTTCAATGAACCAGGTCTGGTTTTCTTGTGTCATCCAATCATCTCGAAGAATTTTCGAAGATGAGTATTTTTCTTATCAAATACGTCCACATCAATCATGGAATATAATATAATCTACACTGACCGGGAAAATCGAGCTCATTCTTCTATTGCAAAAATGTCTATCAACTCGCATCCAAGAAATTCAACAATTAAATGAAACGAACAATCGTAAAGACTTTAAATAGTTGAAGTGTTTTATCGTATGTAAAAAATGTTTGAGGTATGAGTGATTTTACACTGAGAGAAGAGTTTGTTAACAGTTAACAAATCTTGGTTAAATATGGCGAAATGAACCATTTAGTTATTCTTACTGAATCTTACTTAAGCTAAATAAAATTTGCTTGTCGCAAATGAAGCTCACTGACATTTGTTAATAGTTAACAAATCTTATTTGGCTCAAGTGAGACTCAATAAGAATAACTAAATGGTTCATTTCGCCATATTTAACCAAGATTTGTTAACTGTTAACAAACTCTTCTCTCAGTGTATTATATGGAATGTAAAGCGCGATATTTAATGTCAATCGAAAGTTATTAAATTTGCTAAAATTAACAGTTAAATATCATCAGAAAAAAAATTTGAATCACCATAAATTGTGTCATACATTATTTATTATGCCTCATCTTGTAAATATTGAAATTCCACTCTTAAGGGGAGGGAGTCAGGTCAAAAAAATTGATTTTGGAAATTCAATATCATTAAAATCCTATTGCATATAAAAATGCCCAATGCACTATATTGTTGGTGCTCGATGAAAGAATTTTTTACTGTCGTCTGACTTGCATATGCTTTTCAATATTATCTTAAGCAAAGTTCTTAGGTTTTCCATTCTGCGCATGATTCAGATCAAACTACTAGGCAGATTGAAATGGTTGACATCTCATTTTCTTCTTCATGAAAAGATACACCGGCTAAATGGAGCAAACTATTTTTTTTCATTCTGAAAGCAAAGTTAATCACTGATTTAGAAAATAGCATAAAATTTATTTATTAATAATTATGTTACTTAAAAAATATTACAGTTTATTAACATCTGCTTCATTTAGCCGGTGTATCTGTTCATGAAGAAGAAAATGAGACGTCAGCCATTCCAATCTGCCTAGTAGTTTGATCTGAATCATGCGCAGAATGGAAAACCTAAGATCTTTGCTTAAGATAATATTTAAAAGCATATGCAAGTCAGACGACAGTAAAAAATCCTTTAATCGAGTACCAACAATATAGTGCGTTGGGCATTTTTATATGCAATAGGATTTGGATGATATTGAATTTCCAAAATCAATTTTTTTGACCTGACTCTCTCCCCTTAATGGTCCCCATAATGCGATATTTTATAATCAAATCTTTTCAAACGCCAAATCAACTATTTTAATTACTCTAAATTGCAAATAAATATTTCGTCTACAAAATTATTTTAGATAAAGTTAAATAACATAACAAAACTCTATTTAATAAACACATTATCTCTTTACTCTGTGATTCCTTTAAATACTTCGAAATACGAATTTGTAATTCCAACAATGTCACATGTGTAAATTTCCATCCGGGTTATAATATTTCGTCTTCCATATTTCAGGGGACGAAATCTTAATATTCCATAACACCTGCAGGCTTGTAGGTCTGCTGTCAAAAATCTACCCTCACATCGATTTCCAGACCTCGAAGCCGACAAATATTGGTAAACTTCTCTCAGCCATGTATAGCGACATTTCAATTCCGTGTGGGTAACAGAGCCAGTAAATTTACTACCCCGAAAGGACCAAATATAATAACCACCCGCACACCCTCAAATGTTTCTTAAAAAAAACATTTCGACAGACGCGTGAGCAAACTATGAGCTTCGTCCATGCGTTGCAGTGTGCCCGCCCAGTTTGCCTTGTGTGCCTCGCGTTCACCGGCTAACGCGGGTTCTTTGACGTTGTGATTTTCTCGAGAAAAGCCGACAGCGTCGATGATGGTCCGCGTGTACTACACCAATAGAGCGGAAAAAGGCATATTTTGAACACTGTACCTACTGAGCGTAGAAATATATTGGAAAGAGTGGCCGTAGGCCAGATGCCGCTAATTTCGCTGATTTCCCGTGACGAGCGTGGAAAAATGCGAAGAAAACCCTGGCAGTATGCTTTTCCGTCTACTATAGTCGCAGGACGAAACGCAGAGCAGTATTAGAGCCTGTAAAGTGAGACGGAGAGTCAAACTGCAGCAGTGGAGACTGGAGAGGACCACGGCTGAGTAAGACCGCCGTGAGCCGTGTCAAATTTGAGTTCGCATTCAGACGAGATTCGTCACTCACCGCGGGGGTGGCCCCGGCCGATAATCTATTTATTGCGTGCATAATCGTTCACTCGACGACTCTATTCTTGCACGCTTGCATTTTGCATTCTCTCTGTAGTGATGCTCGGAGCTTTTGCACATTTTGCGAGGAGAGGGAAAGCATGAAAGGTTCGATGACGGCTGTATCATTATTTCCGATTCATAGGGAAACCAAATGCGTGAATTTGAGTAATGTTGGGTAGCAGCATGCGAAAATGTGTGTCGGTGTGTGCTAATTTTCTAGACGAATGTATATATCTCTGATTGTTTAGGGAGTCACGCTTTGCGTGTTAAATTTAATTTAAGAATCGATAATTTTTTTTGTAAATTATATATTTTTGTTTTGTTATTTTTTTTTAAATAATTGGAACATTAAGAGGCGATATTAGAGAGATGTAAAGTACAATTGTGGAAATGAAAAGTGAAATAGTTTGCGATGTCCATTTTTGTTGATGTTGTAACAAAATGGTTGACAAGAAATTGAAAAAAAAAATCAGTTGATCCATTTTCGGAATATCATTGAGTCCCAATTTTTCAAACTGTATTTTCAAGATAATCGAGTTTGGAGTTTGGCGAGATATATGTGACATCATAATTCCTTTCGGTGAATTTCTTGTAACTTTTTAACCATCAGATTTCATCATTATATTGACACACAACTTTTTAATATTTGAAAAATTTGTGAAAAGTAATTGAATTTTTCACTTGAAGTCAATTCGAGCCATTTGACTTCATTTCTTCATTTAAGTCAATTCACAAAGCTCAATATGCTAATTCATCTCGCAACATCTGGTAAAAGTAAAATACAGTAAAGATTTGGTGAAAAAGGTTCCGTAAAAATATATAATTCGACACCACGTATTACTTTCATTCGACGTTTAATGCTAACGGACTCAACTTTATGCTCATATATCTCACAGAATCCATGTAGGCAAACAATTATTTTTAAAACTTTTGTGTATTTTTAGTTTTTTTGTAAACATGTGCTTCTGCAATAGTTAAAAATGGTCTATCTATACAATATTCTTGAGGGGCAACACGAAGGCGAGAAAATGCCGAACTCGCCATCAACGCGTACCATATCGCTCACACGAAGAGAAAAAATTGATTGCCCCAACCATTCGCGTGGTCAAATACTCTCCAACCGACAAATGCTCATATATCTCACAAAATCCATGCAGGCAAACAATTATTTAAAAAACTTTTGTTTACTTTTAGTTTTGTTTGTAAACATGTGCTTCTGCAATAGTTAAAAATGGTCTAGTTATAAAATATTCTCGAGGGGATATCATGAAGGCCAGGAAATACCAAATTCGCCATCAACGCGTACCATATCGCTCACACGAAGAGAAAAAATTGGTTGCCCCAACCATTCGTGTGGTCAAATACGCTCCAACCGACAAATGCTCATATATCTCACAAAATCCATGCAGGCAAACAATTATTTAAAAAACTTTTGTTTACTTTTAGTTTTGTTTGTAAACATGTGCTTCTGCAATAGTTAAAAATGGTCTAGTTATAAAATATTCTCGAGGGGATATCATGAAGGCCAGGAAATACCAAATTCGCCATCAACGCGTACCATATCGCTCACACGAAGAGAAAAGATTGGTTGCCCCAACCATTCGTGTGGTCAAATACGCTCCAACCGACAAATGCTCATATATCTCACAAAATCCATGCAGGCAAACAATTATTTAAAAAACTTTTGTTTACTTTTAGTTTTGTTTGTAAATATGTGCTTCTGCAATAGTTAAAAATGGTCTAGTTATAAAATATTCTCGAGGGGATATCATGAAGGCCAGGAAATACCAAATTCGCCATCAACGCGTACCATATCGCTCACACGAAGAGAAAAGATTGGTTGCCCCAACCATTCGTGTGGTCAAATACGCTCCAACCGACAAATGCTCATATATCTCACAAAATCCATTGCAGGCAAACAATTATTTAAAAAACTTTTGTTTACTTTTAGTTTTGTTTGTAAATATGTGCTTCTGCAATAGTTAAAAATGGTCTAGTTATAAAATTTTCTGGAGGGGATATCATGAAGGCCAGGAAATACCAAATTCGCCATCAACGCGTACCATATCGCTCACACGAAGAGAAAAAATTGGTTGCCTCAACCATTCGTGTGGTTAAATACGCTCCAATCGACAAATTTGGTTGGGACAACCAACTATTGGGTGTCACAACCAATAATTAGTTCTCCCAACCAATTTTGTCGGCTGGAGCATATTTAACTACATGAATGGTTGGACCAACCAATTATTTCTTTCCGTGCATATAGTCGAGACATCCCAATTGATGAATCAAATCAGCGTGGACAATCGACATAACGAAGTATTGCAGGTACTCCATTAGCTGCGCAAGCAAAAACTAACCGAAGACTTCATAATCCCTCCATGACTCTTCGGATTCTTGAAGAATATTCCCTCGGCGACGATAATTTGCATTCTCTCATTCTCGTTTGCTCTTCAGCCACCCTTGCGTAGGTCTCCCTGGTTCTTGAGGTTCCGGTGCTGCGATTGGACATCGCGAGGGGCGTGTCGGGGGTTTTGCCATTGTATACCGAAGCAATGCCACCCTGCGTTCAGCACAATCCGTACCAAACACGAACCAAACGAGATTAATGCATTTTAGCCCGTTGGAAACAATGTGGGGGCGAATTGTGGTGGATACTGCGATGGTGGCCTCTGAACTTGAGTCGGGCTTGGGGAAACGACTCCCAAGAGTCCAATATACACTCGTCAAAGTTATATGCAACTGTTCGACCGGTGAAAACTCCCTGCAACACACAAACAGATATAAGCACGAGGATCATTCTGCTATTTCCACAACAAGTCTGGGCGGTTCTACCTTCTGTTGTACGACGCTAATGATTCGACATCAGCGAGGTTCTGTATAGTTGTCGTCACAAATGCCAATGACTATTACAACTCGACTGTGGTTTGTACTGTATTGCAATGACGAGACTCTTCCAAGAGGCATGTCGTCTTGTCACGACGTAACGGAACCCGTCCCATTCTTGAGAGACTTTGGTTAACTGGAAAAAGGTGAAAATTCATGAATTTAGGCTTTTTTTTCTTTATATAAATATTTGGTATGTATGATAAGGAAAGAAATGATTAGTTGCCATAACCAAAAAACTAGTTGCTACAACCAATCATTATTCTATTTCCCTTACAACTCAAATGATAATGCCAACGATTCGAATGGTAATACCGACGATTCGAATGGTAGTCCCAACTATTCGACCGGTAGGCCCAACGATTGGGTTGGTTAACCTCACTAATCGCGCGAAAACTAATCGTGAATAGTTGAGATTACTATTCGATATGGTTGAGGCAACTAATTTTTGAGGCATTGTGTACAGCAAATGGGAAACGTAGTTGTCACAACCAAACATTTCTTTCCGTGTAATTTCCTCCTGTCCTGACATTACTGATCATACAATTTGTCTGATATTTACTGAATATCAGGGAAATTTTCACAGTGTAGTACCAGAATGCATAATATATCAAACGGTTTTATGATATTTCAAAATTAGTGGCTTTTCATCGACTTTTTTCGATTTTCATACCTTCATATAATTATTTTTCTTCACGGATTGAAATAACGTCTGTTATAGTTCCATACTTTAAAATGTTGGGTTCGTTAGAAAAAAATATAAGCTATTTTAATGTAAAAACAATTACCAAGTTTTTCAATGTTTATTTGTGTTCAAAGACATTTTTTACTAATTCAACTCCAATAAAATTGACACACCATTTTCTTCCTTATACGAGAAGGAAGAAATTCATCTATATGTATACAAGTTTCTACCTCATACAAAGAATTTGGCCTTTCCGAAACGCTTGATGTGCTTACACCCCAATATATCAGTACAAAAATGGTTATATCTCTCTAACGTTAAATTCCAAACTTGAATAATTATAATTAGTAATAAGTATATTTTATAACTCTACTGCCAGAGATGAACACCGAAAAATGTAATATATTTGACATTTTTTATCAACATAATGATTATGAAATATTACGCTTAGAAAATATCATAATACAACGTATAAAAATCCGTCCGAATGATTTATACCCGCAGAGGATTAAGTTATAATCCCCTGATTCTTTACCGATTCTGCCCAAATCCGATATCAATCAACCTTGGAAGCAAGTGCAGGTGTGGAGAAATTTTTAGATCATCAGAAGTTGAAATATGCGAGAGTTGGCGTGTTTACATCGTTTCTCAATAAAAATAATAATTAAACTACGACAAAATATAAAGGACACAACGAATTTTAATTAAATTTACAACAGTAAAAACGGATGTACTGATTGTACGCCAAGATTCAGCCTTACATTCCTATATATACGTATACGAGGATGTGTCAAAATTAATTTTTTATTTTTTAAATTAATTTTTTTTACTGCGAAAATATGTATTCTGACTTTAATATCCACCTCCCATACGAAATTCGAGCCTAAATTTTTCTATGTTATTTTTTTATTTGGCATTTGTAGAGAAATAAAGATCGCAATTGAGCCACCTCTAAATATTATTTGTCAGCGTATTCTTTTGGCACAGTCGATTGTTAGTTCAAGCCCTCGAGTTTAAGCCATGAAGACCCAAAAAAACTATGATAATAGGCAGTAAAAAGCATTGAGCAAATTGAGAAAAAGTTGTTATTGCTCGGGTTACTGCTTATTATCGATATTCTTTTGGGTCTTCATGGCTTCAACTCGAGGGGTTGACTTAACAATTGACTGCGCTAAAAGAATTCACGAAAAAATAATATTTAGACGTTGTTCAAACACGATATTTATTTTTCAACAAATTCCGTACAAAAAAAATATTAAAAAATTTAGTCTCGAATTCCGTATATGAGATGGATATTGAACTCAGTATGCGTACTTTGGTAGTAAAGATTTAAAAAAAATTGTTTTCATTAGAAATTTTTTTTTGTCAATTTCTGCTTCTTACTGCTTATTATTGCACATTTTTTTGGTCTTCATGGCTTAAGCTCGAGGGGCTGACCTAACAATGACTGTGTCAAAGGAATTTACTGGCAAATAATAATTAGCGGTGTCTCAATTGCGATCTTTGTTTTTCAACAGATTTCGAATTTAAAAAATTAAGTCGCGTATACCGTATAGAAGGTGGATATTAAGGTCAAAATACATACTTTTGCAGTAAAAAAATAAATAAAAAAAATTTTAAATGTTTTTTGACACACCCTAACGTATACCCATTCTAGATCCCTTTTCTCAACATTTCAGACATATTTAAGCATATTGACATGAAGAATTCGCAAAAAAAAAGTTTAAACGTTTAAAGCTTTCTCTATGAGGAAGTAAAATAACAAGACATCAAACTGACGAAAAAAATGAATAGAGAAACAAGAATTCTGTGGCGAAAATTAAGACATCTGTAGGGCGGAGGGCCATGACGAGGGTGGGCCACCCCTAATGCCCGACAGCGAGGGAGACATGAGTTGGACCGATTCTCTTGGCATCATCAACTTCGCGGTATAATCTTGGGGTCCAATACGCAGCAGTGCCTCTCATATACAGGTTTGGTGCGTCTACCTGCTCGTTGGAAGCAGCATAGAGCTCCGCAGTCAAAAGTGGCGGCGGCATCTACGGCAGCTGTCCTCTAATTGAATTATCTAGTTTCCAATTCGACGCGGAGATTTCGCCCGAAAGCGGAGTCCGCGTCGAAAAGTCATGATGGCTAAATGTTGAAAAACATGCCAGAGCGAAGGGAAGGAAGCGAGGACTACACAAAGGAAAAAAAAACGAAGCATCACACACGCGTGTCGTACGGTGTATCTGGGGGCTGTTTGGGCTCTGCACGATTATTTCCAACCTTCCACATGTCTGTTTTTTCGATCATTGTTTGTCGCTTTTGGACTTTTACGCTTCCACTTTTTGCACCGATCTACTGTACGACAAAACGAAAATAATAAAAGGTATGACGTGATTTCGCATATAAGAGCTACGGGAAGAATAATAGAATTAATGCGTTTCCATATATCATTGGCGTGATAAATGCTTGGTATCGAAAATCACGGGCCAATTTTCAATGCATCAAATATTAGCAAAATCAACAAGAGAGAAAGTGTAATATTTCGGAAACTGGAATACACAATGATAGTTCCACATTCAGCGAAATCATAATAATTGTGGCAACTATAAAGTGGAAAATATTAATTCTTAGAACGAGCGAAAATTTTTACAGTTGCAGTAACTATTTTTTACAGCGATTATTCTATAGTTTTTATAACTATTAAAGGTAGCCATACGGCCAAAAGTAAATGGTCGTTGGTTTACAGTTAAACTGAGAGAAAAGTTTGTTAACAGTTAACAAATCTTGGTTAAATTTGGCGAAATGAACCAATTAGTTATTCTTATTGAATCTCACTTGAGTTAAATAAAATTTGCTTGTCGTAAATGAAGCTCGCTGACATTTGTTAATAGTTAACAAATCTTATTTGGCTCAAGTGAGATTCAATAAGAATAACCAAATGGTTCATTTCGCCATATTTAACCAAGATTTGTTAACTGTTAACAAACTGTTCTCTCAGTGTACCGATACCAGATTTTTCTCTGATCAAAATTACTATAAACCTAGTTAAAAACCTGTAGAGAAATATACAACAATTATATGGCAATTTCTTCTGTATATATATACACAAAGAGAAAAATAGCTTCATTGAACTGAATGAACGGAATTAACGATTGCATGTGCTGGAAAAAAATTTGTTGTTTGAACAATATAATTGTTATATTTAATACAGAAGTACTACATTTAACTATCTCATTGTTTCATCAACTGATTATTTCTTCCAAATCAACCAAATATTTATTCCGCCACCCGCAACCACTAAATTCAGTTGATTAAAGCGATTTGTTTTTCTGCTTGTAGGAAATTGCACCCGATAATTGTTTACCAAATCTTTCTCTCTGTGCATTCTTCAACTCACCGTATAAAGTAGCAAAACATCAATAATTAAAAGAAAATCGTGGCAGCCATTATTAAGTGGCCAATATAAATTTTAGTCCATGCGATTTTCAAATTTATTTCCAATACCTTTTTCCTTCGTTACAGAAATTTGTTAATATCTATTTAAATACTGAAGAATCTACCATAAATATAAAAATAATCACATGAATGAAAAATTGATGGTTATTACACTTACAGCTCCGAGGACATAACGATTTCTTTGGATTCACAAATCAATAATCTCTAGCACCCAAATGACGGTACAAGCTATTTTCCTAACAACCTTTTTCCCAGCAGGTACTGCAAAAAAAAATTCACACAACCCTCCAAAAAAAAAAGACTCTACGAAGTTACCAGAGCCTCCCGCTGCTCCAGAAGAATTTGACGCGGTGTCTTCAAGAACATACATTTTTCAGGGACAACGTGTACTTCCTTAAGTCACCACTCAGTCAGTAGCCGTCCTAATTCGTCGAGGAAGTATATTTCTTCTACTATACTGCAAATAGCTGTGATTTGATGGAAATTCAGGGCATACAACGATCCTGGGTCGTAGCTGCAGAACGAAACGTGTCTCCTGCAGAGGATCCAGCCGATACAGCGGCGGAAAAGTTCCTGAGTAAGACACGAAAAGCCTCCGAAGGAAGAAGGAATACAAGAGAGAAAATATAGGGAAAGAGAGAGAGGCAGAGAAAGGACGACATGAATAACGACGAGCTGGCACACAGAGAGTGACTGAGTGACGCGCGTGACGATCCGATAATACCCACGTCGTAAAACACTAATGTCTGATCATGAGAAGAACTCTCCTCGCTCCGTCAAGACCACATTGTACTCATTGTGAGGACTCGGACTGCGTGGCTAATTCGCTGTACGCCACGAAGTCCGGTCGTTCGTTTTCCGCAGCTCTCTTTCTCATCCTGTCGTTTTGTCCGCGCTTATGCGGTACGTACACGCTCGTGGGACCGGTCAATCGAAATGTGCAGAGAGATGTGTATCGTAGAAGAGAAGGAAGGATGGATGGCGCTGGTACTGGAGAGCAGTGAGTACATATGACCAAGATCCGGACCAAGAATATCGGATGGATACACGGACACGGTCTGTTTCCGGTGGAATAGTGCGGGGGTCAGTCATCGAAGGATTTTGGATAAATTTGTCATTTTTTTTGGTGAAAATATTTCACTTTTTGTATGGGGTACACGCTATAAGTAAAAACTGAATTGACATTTTTGTACCTTGAAAAAAAAGTTTCATCCACAAACGACCGCAGAAACTATTTGTTGATTTTACAATTTTTTTTCTGTCTATTCCTAGCGTTACAAAAAAGTATAAAAATAATATATTATAAATTTTGTATTTTTATGGTATAAAAAACTACTCGTTATTTTCACAAAGAAAAAATTGTAGATTTAATCATTTTCTTTTGGATATTTGACCAATTTATAAACGTTTTCGTCATTTCTACTTTTACCAAAAATAATAGTAAATTTAGCAAATTCACTTTTGAGAGTTACAAAAAATTAATGCAAATTTGCCAAATTAAGAAAACCTTTTTATTACTTTTGAGACTTACAAAAAATTTATTGTATAAAAAAATTGTGAATCGAATAAAACAGGTTTATCAGTTATGAAAACTGGCACACCGATTTGACAAAAATCCTTTTTACTGTGCCCCTGGAATGCACAAGTCGTCAAAGTTTCGTTATATCAGAACTTTTCTGAAGACATTCTGCAAAATTCCGAAATATAATTTTGTAGACAACAATCTGCGAAATTCTCAAATATCATTTTTTCAATAAATAAAATTTACTTCCGATTCTTATGTATGCTATGTTCAGAATATTTCAGAAGAAATATTAGTTTTTCGTCAATATCCATTCATTCTTTTGCCAGAAAAACTAAGCACGTTTCTTTCAAAACGAAAGTTACAATAAAATTGATGAAATTGTGTGAAAACTTATTTTATTTCACTCGGTGCGAGAAACGCGGTTTTGCGCATGCTTCGCGTACATAAATCCCCATTTTCAGACCTAGTGACTTTCATAATATGAATAACATTTCGCACGATACTTAACTAAGATGAAATTTTAAGAAAAAGATAAGAAAAAGTTTTATCGCACTAGTATCGTAAAGTATTTATTATTATTATATTACGCGGTGCGATAATAGACGTTTTACTTGTGAAGTGAAATTTTGAACAATACTTGTTGGAAAAGCAAGTTTTCCGCACTCACGGAGAGAAATTTCTGTGTCATGACAACAAAAAATGGTGACAACAAAATCGTTTTGTTAGGCTAACAAAAAAAATTGGTCAACTCAGCAAAAAGATTTGTCAGCCGAACAAAAGATTTATCAGCATAGCAAAACTGATTTGTCAGCCTAACGTAACGATTTTTGTTGTCACCGTTTTATGTTGTCATGACACATAAATTTCTCTCCGTGCTTGTATCGTAATATACTATTTATTAATGTTTAAATCACATATAAGACAATATAAAACGAACTATAAAATATTAAGTAGAGCGTACAACGTGTAGCAGGTGCTTCTAATCCTATTCCCCAATTCACCTAATACCATAAATCGGACACTAATGTCTCGAATCTCTCTCTTCGCACATACCGGGTGCGGGTTCGAGTTGAATGAAGTAAAAAAAAATAAACGAGAAGGGTTTAAACATACAATCCGTATGACGCCCCAAAGGAGTCTCGCCAGTTCTGGCGCTCCGAATAGTCTCACCTCTTCCGTTCCGGAAATTCTTAGGCTTCGCGGTCTGTTTGACGAAGCCGCGCCCCGGGCTAGCACACGCGCTCTCAATGGGCTCCTGTGCTTACTTATCAGTTTGTAACGCGGTGGGGGTGGAGGTAGCGAGTTTATTTATGACGCTAACACGCATGGTTCGATGCATCGATGAGTTGAGGGTATGAGAAAGGCAGGTAGCTGACACCCACGCTCTATACCTTCTATATGTCTTTATATTGATGTTCTAAAATCAAAAGGGCGTATAAGCTATACTAGTTCGTAGTCGATACGTCCTTATGGTATTAAGTCATCGAAATCTAGAAGTAATGGATGGAAATAATAATCAGCTGAATGATGGTTGGTTTGGCTTCTATGTACTAATAGTGATTGTTAAGTATAAAAACATAAACGTAAAAAAAAATACTAGTGAGTTATGGCAGCTAAGGGGAGGGAGTCTGGTAAAAAAATTGATTTTGGAAATTCAATATCATACAAATCCAATTGCATATAAAAATGCCCAATGCACTATATTGTTGGTACTTGATGAAAGGATTTTTTACTGCCATCTGACTTGCATATGTTTTTCAATATTATCTTAAGCAAATTTCTTAGGTTTTCCATTCTGCGCATGATTCAGATCAAACTACTAGGCAGATTGGAATGGTTGACGTCTCATTTTCTTCTTCATGAAAAGATACACCGGCTAAATGGAGCAAATGTTAATAAAAGGTAATATTTTTTAAGTGACATAATTATTAATAAATAAATTTTATGCCATTTATGCCATTTGTAACGCGGTGGGGGTGGAGGTAGCGAGTTTATTTATGACGCTAACACGCATGGTTCGATGCATCAATGAGTTGAGGGTATGAGAAAGGCAGGTAGCTGACACCCACGCTCTATACCTTCTATATGTCTTTATATTGATGTTCTAAAATCAAAAGGGCGTATAAGCTATACTAGTTCGTAGTCGATACGTCCTTATGGTATTAAGTCATCGAAACCTAGAAGTAATGGATGGAAATAATAGCCAACTGAATGATGGTTGGTTTGGCTTCTATGTACTAATAGTGATTGTTAAGTATAAAAACATAAACGTAAAAAAAATACTAGTGAGTTATGGCAGCTAAGGGGAGGGAGTCTGGTAAAAAAATTGATTTTGGAAATTCAATATCATACAAATCCAATTGCATATAAAAATGCCCAATGCACTATATTGTTGGTACTTGATGAAAGGATTTTTTACTGCCGTCTGACTTGCATATGTTTTTCAATATTATCTTAAGCAAATTTCTTAGGTTTTCCATTCTGCGCATGATTCAGATCAAACTACTAGGCAGATTGGAATGGTTGACGTCTCATTTTCTTCTTCATGAAAAGATACACCGGCTAAATGGAGCAAATGTTAATAAAAGGTAATATTTTTTAAGTGACATAATTATTAATAAATAAATTTTATGCCATTTTCTAAATCAGTGATTAACCTTGCTTTCAGAATGAAAAAAAATAGTTTGCTCCATTTAGCCGGTATATATTTTGATGAAGAAGAAAATGAGACGTCAACCATTCCAATCTGCCTAGTAGTTTAATCTGAATCATGCGCAGAATTGAAAACCTAAGAACTTTGCTTAAGATAATATCGAAAAGCATATGCAATTCAGACGACAGTAAAAAATCTTTTCATCGAGTACCAACAATATAGTGCGTTGGGCATTTTTATATGCAATAGGATTTGGATGATATTGAATTTCCAAAATCAATTTTTTTACCTGACTCCCTCCCCTTAAGAAAAAAAGTTATGTTCATATGAAGGATTTCTCTAAATGAGAAAATATTTATTTACATCGAGCCAACGGAATTTCATTGGATAAAATGTATAATTGGAGCACATATGAAATCATTTTAATGAAAACCATTTCTACACATTAATATTTGCGGTTTATTTAATATTTAAATATCTATTTGAATATCCATTCCAAAATATTAATTTGTATCATATGCAGTCATTAAAATGAAACTGAATTACAAACTGGAATGTTTTTAATGGTAATGAAATTTGATTGATATAAAAATATATTAAGACATTTTGTCAAGGTACTATAAAGTAAAGAGAGGAAACAAATTGTCGTGGACGTAACAAATTTTGGATGATAACTATTAGTTCATGCGACGTTTTTCACTATTAGAATAACTTTTTTCATTGTCACTCAGTAATTAGTAATTAAGGAAATGGGCAATAAGTAAACAAATCCTGTAAAATTGGCACTGTTACATACTTCATAGTCTTTCTAGTTGAAGACTCAAAGTCCCAAAAAGTTCACATGGCTTGATCGATTCTCAGCAATTTCAACACTAATCATCTATTCATAGGATATTTGTTTAGAATTATTCAACCCTGTAGTAAAAAAAAATTGCAAAAGCTGGAGTGTGACCAAACATTTCTGACAAATTTGAAACCCGCCTAAAATCTTAACATTTGGTGCAATAGTATTTTTAGTAAAAATAGGGCCAAATAACGAGGCCCAATTTTCTCTCCTTTACCATAGGAATAAATTGCAGCTCGATACCTCAAGGTATTCTCGTGTTATAGATATTTATAATTTTCAAATTCGTTACATGCATGCTGACATTTCTTGAAAATATGATTTGTTAAATGTTTTGAAAGCACCAACATGTAAATGTAAAATAAATGACTCTTTTACTTCCTCTATGAGGAAGTAATTGTTAAATATTATGACTTTTTTACTTCCTCTATGAGGAAGTAAAAGAGTCATAATATCTAACAATTACTAATATCTAACAAATTACTATTACTAATATCTAACAAATAGTAATTGTTAGATATTATGACTTTTTGTTACTTAATAGCTTTCAAGCCTACCACTATTTCTTCGAGTGTAGAAGAACCTAGGCGAGGTATAAAAAGAAATGTTAAGTTCCACACTCAGAGAAATCGTAGTTGTACAGTCAACTATAAAGTGACAACTATTCATTTTTAGTCCACGCAACCAATTTTTTAATAGTTGCCATAACTATTTCCATAGTTATGGTAACTATTTGGTAGTTATAGTAACTATTTGATCTATCATCTATATTATAGTAACTATCAAATAGTTACTATAACTACCAAATAGTTATCATAACTATTTTCATAGTTATGGTACTACTTACTATAACTACCAAATAGATACTATAACTACCAAATAGTTACCATAACTATGAAAATAGTTATGGTAACTATTCGGTAGTTATAGTAACTATTTGATATTTATGGCAACTATTAAAAAATTGTCACTTTATAGTTACTAATACCATAATTTTCTCTCAGTGCACCCTGCATAAAAAGAGCTATAACTACTGTACAAGAGAAAGAAGGGGTGGTAACTGGTAACCACGTTTAGTGTGCCACCTCGTCTTCATCGTTCTCGTAGGTAATTCCCGTTGGTCGTCTGTCACCCATCGTATACAGAACCTTATACAGGCAATGCCATGCTACACGTTCCATAATAGTATAATATGGGTTCTATGCCAGGCACCACACAGCCATTTATTATTGCCTCTCTATCGTTTCCTCTATTTTTCTGTATGCGCCCCGTTTCACAATACCCGGCATTGACAATTTGCTTCACACACGACACCGCGCACCGCGACGCTCCGCCCACGAGATCGAACTACAGAGGATAACGTGCCGATGCCGACGAGGCTGCTCCTGGAGCTCCCGACGCCTCTGAGCTCTCATTCCCAAGCCAACGAAATTGTTAGCCACCCCTCGACTCTCTCGACATGCACAAATTTCACGTGAGGAAAATACGAGAAAATTGTTTGGTCACTTTATGGAAGTAGCTTTCGACAGGATCCGGGCATCCAGTATGCATAAGCTCGTGCAATGTTTGTTTACTGGTAAGGTTGAAACGCGTGAGAAAAAAAATATTTTTCTTTCATGTGTCTTTAAGGTGATGAAAATAAGGAAGTGCGGCTTCGAGGTTTCTTATGAGGTATACACAGTTATGGGGATGAATAATATCCTTACATTTAGCAAACGGAAATCGTTGATTTTTGTTTTCCCATAGAGCAAGCTTTGTTTTCGTTATTTTCCTGTCAGATTATTTAAAATGGTGGAAAGCGTTGAGAAAGAAAAGCTTTAGAAAATATATTCCTGTTGATGTGTTTGGGGACGATTTTCTTTTGTTAAGACTAGTTTCCGCATTTTTTGAGATACACGGAAAAAAAATGGCAAAATCGTTGGTTCTTTTTTTTCTGCATGTTAGAAGGATCTCTGTTAGGTCAACCATGGTTTTCCTATTTGCTACGATATTAAAGAAGATACCGAAATTATTTGACTCTAATTGATCGTGCGAAAACTTTTGGTGGCCCAAATACCGTGCTAATCATCAATTACGATTTGCTCCTGACTTTAGGAGGATCTCTGTTAGCTGTAATATTCATTGTATGCCTTCTACAATACCAATGTGGGTACTGACATTATTTTGATCGTTTCGGAGCGATTACGGTTTCCGAGCAATCACGGAGTCAGACAAAAATCGTAATTGCCCATCCGGATCAATTTTGGGCCGTCAAAAGTTTTCCGCACCATCAATTAGTGCGAAATAATCACTGCATTGTCCACGATAATGTAGATGACAAAAAACAAATGTTTCACCCAACAGAGATGCTCCACGGAGTCTGAAAAAAATCGTAACTCCTAATTCAGACCGATTTTCGGCTATCAAAAGTTTTCCGCACCATCCATTCGCGCCAAATATTTTGAGTAACTTCCGTGATAATGTAGGAGAAACAAAAAAAAATGTTTCATCTAACAGACATTGTCGACAAAGTCAGGAGAAAATCGAAACTGGCGATTAATACAGTTTTTGGTGCCTGGAAAGTTTTCCGCACGATCGATTAGAGTCAAATAATTTCAGTATTTTCTTTAATATCGTAGAAAATAGGAAAACCATGGTTGACCTGACAGAGATCCTTCTAACATGCAGAAAAAAAATAAACAACGATTTGGTTGCAGCAACGTTGCTAACTTCCATGCCATGAAAAAACGGTTTCGTTGGGCCAACTAACTATTTATTAGTTGAGTGAAAATTTGTTGCTACAACCATCCGGTTGGTCGGTGCAACAACCTGGTATTAGTCACATTTACCATTCCGACTTAGTTGATTTAATAGGTCACACAACGAATTTTATTCGTGTTCGAACTAAGTAAGATAGTTGGGGCCAAAATAGTAGTTGGCCCAACTAACTATTTAGTTCGAGCAACGATCAGAGCCAACCACCTGAAAATAGTTGACTTAACCAAGAAATCGCCTGTCTCTCAGAGCACTAAGTCGCTTGGTTGGGTCCAACTATTTTTCTCGTTAACCTAACACAATCGTTTTTTCCGTGTACATCGAAAACACAAAAATCGTGTTTTTAAGTTAACATGTTAGTGTATTTGTGTATCTAATTATTATTTATATTATTTTTTAACGGAGTGGCATTTTTTAATACAAATATCGAAAGTTAGTTTAAAAAAATGGTCACTTTTATAATTTTCTTCAAAAGTTAGTTTCTCATTTTCACAAATCTACTTTCAATTGAAGATTACTTTGTTACAAATTATGTGATCAAATTTTGAGTAATCGAGACCAATAATTGATGCAGATACATAATCGCCTGGTCATACGGAGAAAAATGGTTAGTTGAGACAACCAACTTTTAAATGCTTGAGATATATTAGTTACAGCGCACATCAAATTAATTATTCTACTTCGATTGCTTATCTCAACGATTCTAGTTAGTTCACATATCCAATTAGTGTCAATCGATTGGTTAGTATTACCAATGATCGCCCAATAAAAATTTACCCGCCATGTAAGGAGTTTGCGAAAAAAAAAAACGCATGAAAAGTTTTCGAATTATTAAAAATATAACTAAACCTGTCCATCTAATATTAGTTAATATTATGATATAATCCCACCATAGTTTTCAGTGTCAATTTGAAGACCTTAAGCATTAATAAAAACAATGTGTTTTCTGTTTTCTCTTAAATTAATGGTAGATTTTTATGGCAACAAAAATGAAGCACAACGGGTGACCTAAAATGAAAGATTTTGACTTTTTTTTTAAATTTCTCTCTATTCCAAAGCTGAAATTTTTTTCTACGTTGAACCTTCAGTAGCTCTCTTGAAACTCGAGTAACCGTAGCAGAAACCACCAGCAGTAATTAAGCGAGTGTGACACGCCCGCCGCAAGACGTACAAGTATATATGTATGTATATATATATATATATATATACAGAGCATCAGCAACTCATTATCAGCTTGTTAGGTGAAAGTTATCGGGGCTGTTTATCCGGTAGCCAAAACGCTTTTCTCTCATTTGTCCCACAAGACCGCTCCAAAGTGAGTTATAAAGCCCATCTCGTTGAAATACTCATGGGGTGGCCTGGGTTGTCGGCACTTTCATCTATTCCGACATCGCTGCTTTCCGCCAAACAGACGCGCTGGTTCAGCATTGCACCAGAACTGTGCCGGAGTGTCGCTCGAAGAACCCACATCAGGTTCTTCCCATTCACCTTCGTTTGCAGTCCTTTTTCCTCGGTTTTCTGGAAAATCTACCAAGTACATGCCCATACATCATTTACATTTCTCGTTTGTACACTCTAACTGCTTTGCTGTCCTCAAACATTTTCCAAATTGGCTCGAGGACTCGTTCTACCACCCACGAGAGTTGTAGGACTCAAGTTATTTCTCTGTGGTGGATTTCACCTATGTGACAATTTCTATCAGGATGTTGATTTCCGAGAAATTTTTTAATGTTTCTATTAAATGAAAGCTCGGATATTACATCAATGTTTGGAAAATCAATAAAAATGTTGTCATAGAAACATGTAAAATTAATTTCGTCTTCAAACCTCCAGTATAATACAAATAATAATAAAAAATTATAATTATTTTATTGATATAATTGTACTTCAGAGTGGAAAACGAAATCACAGTTTTTAATTTTCCAGAATTCTTAATTTATTAATGAAAAACCGGAACTGGTGGAACATCGTAATATAGATAATGTTCAAGTTCCTTTCGATCAGAGTTGTAAATCTCTAATTCTTTTAGAAATATAGTTGATGATATAATTGGCTTTATGATTACATATCCATAAAATTAACATGTGGCGATTATAATATGATGTTTAAACTTTTGAATAGCTGTAAAAAATGTTTATTTTCAGTTCAATTTCATGGCAATCTTCTTAAAAAAATGGAGAAAAACAGTTAATGCATTACGAAAATAATGGAGGGTTGTACTCTTCCATTTTTTCCGGATTTTTTCCCAAGGCTTGATTGAAAATGAGATTTCTTTTCAGGTGTATAAAAGTTCACATATAATTTCATAAAAACTGCAGGTTATTATTGCGAAATCATGACTGCAAAACGAATTGTACTTTAAACTTTAATTCTTTAAGTAATGGGGCTTTACAACACTGGTTTCAATCAATGTTTGGAAAATCAATACAAATGTTGTCATAGAAATATATAAAATTAATTTCGTCTTCAAACCTCCAGTATCATAAAAATAATTTTAAAAATGGTATTTATTCTATTGATATAACTGTACTTCAGAGTGGGAAACAAAATCACAGTTTTTGCGTTTCCAGAATACTTAATTTAGTAATGAAAACGGAAATTGGGGGGAACATCGTTGTGTAGATATTGTTTGAGATGCTTTACTCCGTTGTGTTATCAACACCAAAGTTGCTATTTACTTTGAGCTCAGAACAACTCATAGGGCTTTGAGGATTAAATGGACATTCGTGTGAATTCGTTGGATTTTATTAGTTTTTTGTTGAGATATATAGTTGGAAAGAGGACAAGTATTTAACGCTGGAGCGCCTGTATCATTAGTCCTGCGATTGCGATAAAACTCTCACATTTATGAATCACGAATTTTCCCCAGTCTTAGGCATTTGGCTACAACCAATCACAGCACGAATAACAATGGTCAACTCACACTTTGATTAAATATTGCAACCAACTTTTTAGATAAAGAAATCAAATGAAAATTTACAAAAACTGCATGTTCAAGTGCAAAAACCAATAAGCTACCAATTGAGTTCCTGATGCTAATTGAAAATTACATGATATTATTGATATTAAATTTTTGGTAAAATATGTACAAAAAATTATCACCATGATCTCGTGATTCATGGAAATCGTACAAAAAGAAACTCAATTTATTTTGATCTAATTAAATTTTATTGTATTTATTTTATGATTGTTTGATGGTTTGAATTCACTCAATTAATTTCAGGAAATCAAAATGATTAAAAAAAAATAATGGCCCATTATTTTTCTGTTTTTTATAACCCGTTTTTTAAATGTCATTATTGAGCAAGATCTGCGATGAAAATGTTTACTTTCTGCATTTTCGTAATTTGTTTATACACTTTCTCGTCCCTATATATGGATAAATATTTAAAAAATAGTAAACATCACATCATTGACAGTATAAATAAATAAACAGAATGAGCTTCAGAGTAACGGACGATGAAAACTTTGATTTCAGTACCCTGACGATGATATAGCCATTTGCCAAAACTGCATTCACGTCATTATCAAGACTCAAGTTCTCCACTGTCATTCTGGTATTTCCTTTTGCTGCTGCAGCCTGAAGAGACCAAAAGAAATGACGAGAAGAGGAAAGAAGATGTAATGCGGATTTATCGAGTGTGCTGGATGGTTCGTTGAGCTGTAGACTCTCGGCTGACTGAATGCCAGGTGTGAAACCGTGTCGAGGAGACTAAGATCAGAGAGAACGACGAGCCCAGAACTAATGGAGCTACAAATCAATGGATACGATGGGCCATCATTACTTTTGCCAATAGAACGTGTTTACCGCATGCGGAAACCAAGAATGATGAACGTTTGTATATATAAATATATATGTAGGTATTGAAGGCTATATATACATGTATATACAGGACAGTACAACATAAGCATAGTGGAAAAATGAGGGAATCCCGTTGGATGATTTTCGAAGGGGAAACTGGCGATCATCCCCTTACGCTCGATCGGGCATATTGTATCGAGGTATAGTACAGTGGGTAGTCCATGTTGTCTAGCATGTAGCCTGTGGCCGTCCGTGTAAACGTGATTTAGTGTATCGTGTGTCCTGGTCTCCCGTAATCGTTGGTTCGCCGCCAAGAGCTCGCATAAGCTTCGACATCGCCCCCTCTTACTTCACTTCACTCGATGGATTACAGGCACGAGATTCTTCCCTCTGTATGATGCTCTGCTTGTAAACTTTTGTAACCACACGTGTATACCAAAGCCACAACAATGAGCAGGGAAACGAGCAGTCCACGCTGCTCTTATTTATTATAAGTGTCTAGGATACATACGTCTGTGTTTTTTGAGATGTAATTTTGGGATGTACATTTTGGGATGTACATTTTGGAAATGGAGAGAAGTAACGTTAGTTAGTACGATCTGAACATTTTAGATTGATTCCGTGAAGCCGAGGCCCCTAATAAAAGGCATGATACACGGAAAGAAATGTTTGGTTGTGGCAACTATGTTTTCGATTTACTGTACACAATGTCTAAAAAATTAGTTGCCTCAACCATATCGAATAGTAACCTCAACTATTCACGATTAGTTCTCGATTGGATTAGTTAGGTTAATTAATCCAATCGTTGGGACTACCACTCGAATAGTTGGGACTACCATTCGAATCGTCGGTATTATCATTCGAATCGTCGGTATTACCATTTGAATCGTTGGTATTACCATTTGAGTTGCTAGGGAAATAGGATAATCGATTGGTTGTGTCAACTCATTTCTTGGTTATGGCAACTAATCTTTTTTTTCCGTGTAAAATAGTTTCTATTTATGATATTATTACTATATGAGGCGTTGTCGGTCAGTTCAGCCGTTTTAGAGTTTCTCAAAAAAATTCTTACAATTAGCTTTACAAGATACTTTAGAGTATGCTTTCATATCTTTTTCCTTACAAACTATGAAGTTTTTTTTACCATTTTTATCGTGGGTCAGAATAAAAGAGAAAAATTCAAAGTCCCAATTTAATTTATATTTTACTTTAAATTTCACAGATTTTACAGAAATTCAACGAATCCACGGAAACGTTGCCAATGTGCGCATCGAATATTTATTGTCCGCTTAAAGATACAATGCCCGCATTGTCGATTTTATAAAGTCTTTTCTATGTAAATCCCTGCGAATTTTGTAAAATTTTATTAAAACGAATGATTTTCAATTGGGCGAATAATGAATAAATGTTATTTTTGTGCTAGAAAAATTAATACTGCCAAATTTAGAAAAGAAGGTATCAAGTATTATAGAAAATATTTACCATTTATTTTTCTTCATCTGTTTGGCTTTTCCACGATACAAATAGTTAAAAACATTAAATTCCTAAACTTGTGCGAAAATCTTAAAAATTTCGCAAAGAGAACTTTTAAGTTATCGTAAAGTCTGTCTAATGATAACACATTTTTAAGAAGTTTGGGGTAAAAATAGGCGCGTCGATAGATCATACCTTAAATTTGATATTATCGACCGCTTAATCCAGTTTGTATTTTTCGCGAAAAGGAAGTAATTAGAAATCACTTTCCTAATATATTCGCATATAATTATAAAGTCTGAGTGATACGAAAGCATTCCGTTTTTTCATGTCTAAAAAATATATTTTTCTCACCTCCGGGCCGAAAGCGACAACTTTCGTTCCGCTGCGCGGAACGAAGTTCCCGGTTTTCGGCTCCGTCGATGAGAAAAATCGTATACACTCCTCGGGCCGTAAATAAGAAAGCCTCGGCCGACAATTACATGTGATCTGAGACATTTCTTACTTTACTGCCCTAGGTGTGTAATATACTATTTTATATGAAAAAAAAATGCTGTAGTAAAAATACATTTTGGAGTCAACATTCTTTTTTTTCAACTAGTTTTTAAACAAAAGTTGTAGTAGGTCGTGTGGTAAACCACTGTGATAAATATGTGAAGAGAAAAAAAAAATGTTTGACATATTTTAGGGTGCAAGATTGACGGATGTAATTAATTAAAAATGTTTCTCCTGTGTGACATAAAAAAATCTCGTTTCGAAAAGATGTCACGGCATTCTTCAAAGCGTTAATCAATAACGAGAGACACCTGAGAATCGGACGTGTTGCTGGTTAAATAGAGGGCAAGGATGCGGTGAGGAAGGTGACAAGAAAAAAAAGAGCGAAAGGCTTTTTAGAATTGAAAACCGGGTAAGTTGTGAGCGAGCACGCTGAAAGAATAATTCAAGAGGTCAAAAGGTGCGAGATGGTTATAGAGAACATAGCGCGCGTTTGAGCGGCCGGTGCCGCTAGCTAGGATCTCTCCAGGATGCCTTGGACCCCATCGTCGCTGCTGCCAGTTGACAAATGGGAAGCAATTCTTGCCGAATGTCTCCCGTGATCTGTTAGGTTTGAATACGGTGAACGCTTTTCGGTTGGTCGTGACTGTGTAAGTGTTGTTAGCGTCTGAGTGTTCTCATACGTGTTTGCAGGTGTAAGTTGTCGTTTTAGTATTTGTGACTTCGTGGCGTTTGTAAAGCGACAATATTTCGACCTCTATATTTTTACCCTTACTCTCAACCAAGAATGATATTTTTAATTTAGAGGTAAATTTAGGCTTTTGATTATTCGACTATGTCTTTTTTTGTCTTCGTCATGACTTCATATGTCTTACTTTTGATGACCCGCGTTTCTGACTAAATTTCAGAAAACTTCCTCCCGGAAGGCCAGTGTATAAACTAGGGGACAGAATTAGTGCATAATGGGAATATTTTTTCTCCATGCATAGCCACTAAGTATCGACATTTTTTTTAAACGTACACACTTCTAAGAAATCGGAGAAAAAATAATATCCACCGGTTAAAAAATCTTGAACTTTTGGGCGGTTAATTTTATAACAAAAAAAACTTGTTACTGGCGTGATCGCAAGGCGTGACTTTCTCATTACGATTGCTACTGGCGTCACGTTAATGTCGTGAAGTTAGTTTGTGAAGTTATTATATTATTTTACATACTTTGTATGTGATGAAAAAGTAAATATTTGTTACTGGTGTGAAATTTTTATTGTGAATTTCGTACATTAATTGTAATCTACATTTTTCGCTATAATTTGTCAAGAACGCGTTAGTAAATTCGAATTTCGCGCGCGCGAGAAAGCGAGCATGACATCGCGCGCCTGCTCGCGCCTTCACATCTCTCTTTCGTTTCGATGGTATTATTGTCGGCATTGCGATAGTTTGACAGTCGGATTTACATTTTATTTCATATTTCAAAAGTTTCAAATATTATGGTGTGTATGAGCAGCATTTGGAATTGGTATAAAATGCTATACGAGTGATAAAATAAATAAAAAAACTATGATGCGATGAGTGCATGAGTGTTTATAGTCTAACATCAAGAGTGATGATAACCTCAAATGTGTTTGTCTTGTATTTTTACATTCTTTTTAAAAATTTTAATCTAACATATGGTGTGAATATTCATAGTATGTTCTAACTGAAAACTGCTCAAGATCATTGCAGTTCTTTTTTTTAGTGAATGTGTAACACAATAACACAAGAAAGTAACATATTTCAGGCAATATAAATTTTTTACAACAGTTTCAGATGTCTTATGTGAGTTATTGAAAAGACAAAATCTTCTATATACTAAATATCTTGTTGTTCATTACTTATTTGCTGGTAATACTATTTGTATGTATCACATTGAAGCATAATATCTTTTATATTAGCTTGCGGTACAAAAATAAATTAAATTTGTTTTTTTTTTGTATTTAAGGTAAAGTATCAGAAGCAGTGATGATTTAGGATTGGATTTCAATACCAAAACCAGGATGTGAATGCAGAAGGCACACAAAAAATTTCATTTCAGGTGCATAGATTTTTTCAAAAGTTATTGTGGTTTCTGAGGGTACATACAGACGCCAGACAGACAGACAGAAATGAGTAAACGTGTTTTTTGGAATCTAGGACACTCAAAACATGTATTTCCATCAAAATCTGAGGGTCGAATTTTTTTTGGATTGCAATACTTTCTCTCTTATATACTTTGTATGTGATGAGAAGGTAAAAATATCAAATACTGAACAGAAACTCAGAATCTCAATGCAAAGATCAAAACGTCGTCGCCCTGGTGCTTGTATTAGTGTTGGTAATTGCGTGGATGTCAACATTGACGATTGTAAGCTTGCAAGTGTTTGTATCAGTGATTGTGAGTGTCCGTTTTGATGTTTCGGAGGGCGAAAGTGCGCTCATAGTATGCAATTCACCACTCAATCTTTGCCAGACCTTTTTTCCTGTAGGTACGATTACCTAAGTCGTCATCATTCTCCTTTTCTCCGTCTTCTCCAATAATTCCCATGCATTGACATATCGAGGCCTTGCTAACGTTATTACTATTAGCCGCTGTGGCCTGTGCACTATGGAGTTACGGCTTTATTGCCTTGGGACCTATAGAGGAGCCATTGGGCCTGATGCCGCCGCTTTTGCTCGACGATCACACTGTGTCTATACCATTATACTACCGAGGAACGCATGCGTGCACGCTGACACCCCGCCAAAGGCAACAGGGACACAGGGAACTCGCCACATTCGGTGATTAATGACTCGGTCCGGGATTCAAACGTGGCGATAGAGAGAAACGAAAACTTGTCGGTGGATTCACTGAACAAATCGTGGAGAATGGATTTTGCCTCTATATGGATGAACTGCCGGGAAGAACGCGTTACGATCGTCGTTCAAATCCATCGCTGAATCTTCGCAACTTCCTCCTTTGCGGCACTTTTACCGGTTCTGCCTCGTTCCGTCGCTTTGTCGACGTGTTGTCACCAATTGTCGTTTGCTCGCTCGCGCGCCTGCGTTCCAACTGCGCCCCACGAGTTTACACACAACAGGGTGACGTGCAGTTTATGCGATTCCATTGTGAGCTCTTCTTGGCACACGTTTTCCGGTAGGTTCTGTGAAGCCCGCTTGAGGTCTTCATTCTGGAGTTCGTTTTGTCGGCGTAGATTCTGTGGTTGGGAATGGAAATAGTGGGCAATGATTGGCATATTGAGGTGTGGATTCGTTGTGATTTTATCTTTTTCGGTTCAAGGTGTTCCACAGATTTATTACGGAGCCAATTGCTGATGAAGAGAGGTGATTGCACGATTCGGACTTAACTTGCATAAGCATTTTATCCTAAGAGTATAATTTCGGTCAAGCAACAAGTTTGTTTTATATTTTGGTTTTTATTCATTTTATCAAATTATACTTTGTTTATTTCTCAGTGTTACGTCATGCACGTCACATATATTTAGCACAACTAATTAACTATGGATAACTAAGGGATCTTGTCAGATTGATCGTGGAAACGAATATTTCCAATCATTACTATTATTTATTCAATCAAAACACAAGAAAGAGATACATAAAAACCCATAAATTGATATTTAAAAATTTCCAATTAACGTAGTTAATAAACAATTATTATTTAATGTAAATGTTAAGTATTCAATCATTAGAGGTCACGTATGTTACAAAACCCAAGATGAAGTTGTTAGTGCTGTTTAGGCCGATGCAAAATTACCGAGGACTCACTCAGAGTAATAATTGTTTAGATGTAAATTAAACGAAGACAAAAAAGACTAACTAGATAAAATTAGTAAAGCAGCGAAGATAGGTCAAAAAGTGGGGTTTGGGGGACCCGTAAACCTGCCAAAACTCGCTGACTGTGCGCAGCACGCGCGGCCCGCAAAACTGTAGAAAATTGGAAGAATTCGAAGGTGATTCGGGATCTCGCGGTTAAGCGCGAGCGGATATGAATGGCAGAAATCGTATATTAGCATCCGGCGCGATCGAATGGTCAGCAACGGGGATGCATTCAATATAGGGAAAGAATCAAAAGTTTTGAAATGAATTCGAAACGCAAAAGTGAAAATGTAATTAATGAAAAAATACCCAAGATGTAAAACTCAGAATCTTTCGGATTTCCACAACTTTGACTTTGAATAGATTTCGATTGATGTCCCATAGAACGAATAGACACACAGTTTGTAACTATTTTATGTCAGACATAGAACGGATCTTAACGCCATAGTCAGGAACATCTCCGGTTTGGTCGATAAAAAAGATCATCTGAGAAATTCTCTAGGTTCTCGGGTGACAACATTGTGACCCTAACTGAAAATGACGTTCATGCGCGTCTTGCAGGATGTGTCACGTGACGCTGTAGGACTAATTTACAGAAGTAGTGCTTGTAGCATGTAGGGAAGGCGAGATCGATGGTGTTAGATGGCAAACGAAAGTGAGACATTGATGGATACATTGTTGCACGAGTTTCGAGTCTTATTGTGACACGACAATCGAAATGTGTCTTTATTGTTTGCTTGTTTGCGGCTCACCGCCTTCCTGCGCATCCCCTGCAACTGTTCCTGAAGACTCCCATGGTCGAATCGATTTACATCCTAAATCCGAGGCTTCCTTCGATGTATATATATTACTTAAGTTGCAATCTGTGTCTACCTACTGTTGTCCGCTTCCTAGCGATCCCAACGATATTCAATACCAGAATCGAAAGTATTCAACAAAGAAAGAAATATACTTCTGATGTTGCAGCGAAAAAATAATAAACTTCTGCATTAACAATTAACGGGACCATTAGAATAAGTGCTTGCGATCACGGAGAAAACGTTTTTGCTGGGCTAGCTAATTTTTTGTTATTATAGTGATAGCATGCGTTTTTGCTGCCCTAACAAAAAGATTTATTAATCTAGCAAGAAGATTCGTATGACCAACCGATTTTTACGTTAGGCTAAGTAATAATGTAATGTTATCACCAGCCTTTTACGTTCTCCCCTTCCCGCACAGAGAGAAATTTCTGTGTTGTGATAACATAAAACGAGGACAACAAAAATCGTTACGTTAGACTGGCAAATCTTTTGTTCGGCTGACAAATCAGTTTTGCTATGCTGACAAATCTTTTGTACAGCTGATAAATCTTTTTGCTGAGCTGAGCAATTTTTTTGTTAGCCTATCGTAACGATTTTTGTTGTCCTCGTTTTATGTTGTCACAACACAGAATTGCTCTCCGTGCGTGTTCCGCGGTCTTTTTTAGAGACCCCCCTAGAGTGTTGCCCGGAGCCACTACCCGACTAGAAATCTGGTAGGGCAGCCCTGCCGTCACATATGGGCCTGATCTGGCATGGATAAGTTTGACCTGATAAGGTGTACCTTATTAGGACCGGATCTGGCATAGGAAAGGTTGCCCTGATAAGGTGTACCGTATTAGGACCGGATCTGGCATAGGGAAGGTTGACCTGATAAGGTATTAGATATTCAGGTCCAGATCTGGCATAGATAAGGTAGACCTGATAAGATGTACCTTAATAGGACCGGATCTGGCAAAGGGAAGGTTGACCTGATAAGGTGTATCTTATTCAGGGCCAGATCGGGAAATATTAAGGTAGACCTGATAAGGTGTATCTTATTCAGGGCCAGATCGGGAAAAATTAAGATAGACCTGATAAGGCATTCCATATTCAGGCCCAGATCTGGCATAGATAAGGTAGACCCGATCGAAATATTGGTGGAATTAAAAATATCAATTATAAAATCAAAATATCGCATTCAATATGTTTTTCATTTTAAACCCGTCATTTTGAATTTACAAATTTTAAGTTCAAATTCGTAACTAGCTACATTAAAAACTGAACTATTATTTTAAATAAATAGTAAATTGAACTATTATGGAAATACTGTACGAGATATCCACATAGTCGGTTTGGTCTAGTGGTTAGCGTGCTCGGTTAGGTAGTTAGGTAAATAGGTAGGTCCCGTAGGTCTTAGGTTCAAATCCCGCGTCCATCACTTCTCGAATGAAGTTACGAAAAACCGTATCTGAAGACGAATTGTTTTTTTTTTTTGTAATATTAATAGAATATTATTGTTGATATTGCGGCATAATGCCCTAAAATTAATAATTAATTTTTTAATTTAATATAAAGATAAGTATATGTATTTATATCAATGATTATATTTATCAGGCCCTTAGTTTGCAATCTTTATCAGGCCCTTAAATGGTTATTTTTATCAGGTCCTTATGTGGTAAACTTGACCTGGCCCGGATGCGCCAAAGCGTTACATTTCCAATCAGGGCCGTATAAGGTAGCCAGACAGGGGCCTTGGATTTAGAATCCGGTTACCAGGTCCGGCCCTGATATTCCCCATAACTGAATTTCTAGTCGGATACTGTATCTCATTTGCACGAGGGCACATGGAAACTGCGGAAAACCTGGCCGATACAGGCGCGCTGAGCGGCTGAGAGGCTGTTTTTCTGAGTTTCTAATGTATTCTCATACAGTAGAGACTCAGAATATATTCTCATACAGTAGAAACTCAGAATGTATTCTCTAACAGTAGAAACTCGGAATTTATTCTCATACAATAGAAACTCAGAAAAACTGTCTCCCGCTCAACGCGCCTGTATCGGCCAGGTTTTCCGCAGTTTCCCTGTACCCTCGTGCAAATGAGATACAGTAGTGCATTAGGCGTAGTGGCTGCACTCAGAGAAATGGTAGTAGTACAGTCAACTATAAAATGACAACTATTAATTTTTAGTCCATGCAACTATTTTCATAGTTACGGTAATTAGGAAAATAGTTATGGTAACTATTTGGTAGTTATAGTAATTATTTCATAGTTGTGGCAACTATTAAAAAATTAGTCGTACGAATTGAAAATTAATAGTTGTCACTGTATAGTTACTAATACCATTATTTTCTCTCAGTTTGCGGGCAACACTCTAGGAAGGACCGCGGAACACGGAAAGGGGGGGAACGTAAAAGTCTGGTGATAACATTCCATTACTCATACAGTATTCTACATATAGTAGAAACTCAGAATAACTGCCTCCCGCTCACCAGTTGCTGATGCGCAAAACAGTGCGCGGCTAGGAGGTTACCCATCTAAGTTATAGCTGTAGGAAATGCTGCTTATCTTTTACAGAAACAAAATAAGATCATGCACACGAGATACGAATGAGTACTACACAAAAACTTCCAGATTCCTAGCGGATCCGAGCAACCGTCATTTTCTGGTTGCTGTACGGTCACATACAAGTAACTGTCATTATGAGGTTCATTTCCAGTTATTTTACCGTAAAACAACTGTAATGTAACCGACAAATCGACCGTTATTTTGGAACAAAAAAGAACCCGATTGCAACTACAAAGCGACCAATGTTTTAACCAAAAACAAACTTTAAAGTAACACAGAAGTAACCGACAGTTTGTTAAAAGTTGTTTTTCGGTTATTTGAAAGTTCTTCATATAACCGAATAGTAACCCGAAACGGAACATTGAGTTCATTACGGGTTAGTTTACGGTTACCCGCCAGTCACTAGGTGCCTTCTGGGTTATTCTGGAGTGATTTTTTGTTCCATAACGACCGGTCAATTTTCGGTTATTTTGCGGTTCTTCAGATCCGCTAGGGATCTTTCTTCTTACAAACATAAATTATTGTTCATTAAGTGATTACGGTAATATTTTGCCAATTTAAACCTCCTTCTCTATCTTATATGTTTCTCATCAAAAGTTTTCACAAATAAAACCATCAAGTTATATCAATATACTTTAACTTTTTACATAGACTATAATTCTTTGTTATATTTAAAGAGCACTATATTTTAATAGTATATTGTGCAACAAGGGCCGAAAGTTGGCGATTGCGACGAGTGTGAGGTTTGCCGCCCGAGCGCAGCGAGGGCTGCAATCATACGAGTCGCAAACGCCAATTTTGGCCCGTGTTGCACACCATATTTTTTGTAACAAGTACATGAATAGTGGTGCTTTGGATGGTAGTTTTGCGGGAACGAACAGTGAAAAGTGAGATTATCAACTTTCCACCCTAGGGTCGAAAGTGAAGGAATCGCGAACTGCGCATGCGCCAACCTATCGTTTTAACACTGTTATGAAACTAACCACTTTCGGCCCGCAAAACTGCCATGAAAAGCACCGCTGTTCATGCATGTGTTACAAAAAAAAAAGTTACTTATCTGAGTCCGTTTTGCGAAAATAGCATGGTTCATTACATTTCAGTGGTTCAATTCCTCCTGGGTTAGGAAATCTTCTTATTGATATGTACACCGAATAAAAACTCGTGCGGTCATCCTTCAGGAGTAAGATATCTCTCGGCTGATCAGTGCCGAAATACGGATGAGGAAACCCAGGTGACAACGAGGCTTGGAGATTGGCGTACTTTAGTTCATACCCAAAGAAATCGGTTTGATGGGTTTATTTGAATCAAATACGGGATCTATTTTAAATTAATAACATTTTATTTCGATCAAATAAAACTTACTTGAAAACAATACGATTTATTTGAACGAAATAAATTCTATTTGATCAAAATAAAATCCTATTATACCATCATTGAAAGGAGAAATTTATTTAATGGCTTCCCTAAAAGGATCTGATTTTGATAAAATATAATTCTTTGCATAAAAATAAATTATTATTAAATTTTTATAAAATCTATTTGATACAAACTCAATTTCATTTATTTGAAATAAAACCCATATTTGATTTAAATAAACCCATGAGACCGATTTCTCTGGGTAAAATGCCGGCATTCCCAGGGAGAAAGTACGATTCTTGGAGAGCATCGGCCAAGTAAACAAATTTGCGCAAACGCGTGGCATCTTTTCTCTTTTACGCGAGCACATCGATCTTCGAAACCAATTGCGAGCGTTCTTGATCTTCCCGTTTATCGAATATTATTTGCGCGCTATGTTCACGGAAAGACATGTATGGTTGTAACAACTACGTTTCTAATTTGCTGCACGGAAAGAAATGTTTGGTTGTGGCAATTACGTTTTCGATTTGCTGTACACGATGTCTAAAAAATTAGTTGCCTCAACCATATCGAATAGTAACCTCAACTATTCACGATTAGTTCTCGCGCGATTAGTTAGGTTAACTAATCCAATCGTTGGGACTACCATTCGAATCGTCGGTATTATCATTCGAATCGTCGGTATTACCATTCGAATCGTTGGTATTACCATTTGAGTTGTAAGGGAAATAGAATAATCGATTGGTTGTGTTAACTCATTTTTTGGTTATGACAACTAATCTTTTCTTTCAGTGTTCAAAGCTCACAAACTCATCTAATGCCAATATACATTGTACATTACGGACGAATCACGTATTGCTGGAAAAATCTCGACATCTGGAGGGCTTCGAGTGGATTGAAGGCTCCAAGAAAAGAATACTTTTCGTCCATAAGAGCCACGGTAATCTTTGGGTGAGGATAATCTGCGTTGAATGGCGCAATGCTGGCAAATATTAAGGTGAGAATGCTCCACTTAGTAACGAATGGCGTCAGTCTAAAAGCTCCAAACCTCCATCAATGCATTGTGAACATCTCCCGCTGGCGTCAAATTGTGCGAGTAAAGTCTGCAAGAATATCAGAGCAGCCGTATTAACGCGGATTTTGCCTTGCTGCAGTTTTCCGAGACATTCGAGACCTCCAGAGTGGTGAGCCAACATTATCTCGAGTCTCGTTATTTCCAACCACTTGAATCTTGGATTCCCTATTTACCAAAACCATACGTCTATATATTGTCGTCTATCGATGGTAAGATTTCGCCTAAAAATAGGTTCCCTATAGTTGGGCCGCAAATTAGTATATTAGGCATTAAATCTTTTAGAAAAATTGTAAAAGATTATTCACAATTATTATTTATTTGATAAATAAAACTGGAAATCTTATTTCGAAGGGTAACACTAGCCTTGAAGACCTTACAATATAATTTTCCTGATTGTGATTTAAACTTTCGTTAGATTTCCGAATATCAGGCAATTCTGAGGAAAATTATAAATATAGTCCGAAACTGTACTTTTTTCGATAGATAAACAAAGAAATAATATTTTTGACTTTTCCTAATTTTTCAACAGTCCTCAAGGTACTGGTCACGTTGGTAGTTGGAATAAGGACGTTTCGAAGAATATCGCGGCAACTGTTGGACAAATAAAAAAACAATATAGTTAGAAACTTGCTTATCTGGCTTAAAAAGATTCATTACAATACGATTTTCTGGATTATTGTACAGAAAATTTTCAATTATCGTAATCCCTTGTCGAAAAGAAAAAGAGTGTAACGAAAAACTGCGATTTATTCGATTAAAAATAGTAAGATCACTCGATCAGACATTTTTAGCGTTACATCAGGCACAAACCTGATGTAATGCTACGAATTTCGACTCGGGCATATTTCTCGCAATTCGGAATGACAAAAAGTCATCAGCGAATTGCAACATCATTTTGTTGGTTGTGAGAAACAATATTCCGAATTATCAGATGTTTCTCTGATGTAATTTTTGAATATGGTAAAAAAATACTATTTTTTTTTTTAAGTTGAATTCTATCTTTCACGATTCCAAATGGGAAGAACTCATATTGTAATCCTCAAAGGATTACAATACGATTTTGCCGCGTTTATTCGCGTATGTGTATCAACAAGGGTAAAGGAGGTTTGAAAACATTGGGGCGTTCTGTATAAGGAGAAGAAGGAAAATTGTTACAACGTGGAGTTCGTTCCCGCGGCGACGTAGATGTCACGAGTAGATAGGAGTTACTCTGCTCTCATGCCATACGGGTAACACGATATCTCCTCGCTACCGTTGGGGTGCCTGTCCCGAGGAATTTCAATGGAAGGAAAAGATGCAAACCTGACCCACCAAAAGTAACATCTATATACGTTCCCAACTTCCTTTACCCTCATATAGCCATCGTACATAGTATAACCGTTGTATTTGCTCAATTTACAGTTACGTAATTCCATAATGAAGGGCTCGCGCGCTTTTTGTTGCGAGATTTTTGCAAACACTGGCAGTCTGCCGTCTCACAATGGTTCTATGGGCAGCTAGAGCCCGGGAGATTTAGCGATCGAGCGATTTTACACAATGGACCTCTTAGAGATTGTTGCGTACATGCCATTATAAGTGTAACCCTGAGTGTGCCTGTAACATCCGCCATTCACGAACAGCCACGGGGTGTCGTGTTTCACAGTTGTTTTTGTATAAACACGAGAATAACCATACGCTTCGACAGAGAAATAGAGCAATCAATGCCTCTTAGGCGCCAACATTGTTCAAATTCTAGTCATTATTTAAACTTAATAAATCATAAAATATAATTCTAATTAAAATATAATATTAAGTGGATTTAAGATGATACAATTTTAAATAAGTATGGAATTTAATATTCTCTAGAGTGTTTTTAAAGTGAAATATTATTTTCATGGGAAACAACAAATTATCATAGAATGCAACGTAGAATTTTTATTTAAGATTTTATTAAGATTTATATAAATTCCTTATCTGGAATTTGTAACCGAGAATTTTTATGACAAGTTTTAACTAATTTTAGTTCCTGCGGATTTTTTACGTATATTTTTATTACAATCACATTCTCTTTGAGTACTAGGAATAATCGTTGTAGAATGACCAACTACTAAGTGACAACAATTAATTGTAAGTCTATGCAATTGTTTTTATCTTCGGATTAATTCTCTAGAGTGTTTTTAAAGTGAAATATTGTTTTCATGCGAAACAACGAATTATTATAGAATGCAACGTAGAATTTTTAATGAAGATTTTCTTAAGATTTATATAAATTCCTTATCTGGAATTTGTAATCGAGAATTTTTATGACAAGTTTTAACTAATTTCAGTTCCTATGGATTTTTTACGTACATTTTTTATTATAATCACATTTTCTTTGAGTACTCGGAATAATCGTTGTAGCATGACCAACTACTAAGTGACAACAATTAATTGTAGGTCTATGCAATTGTTTTTACCTTTGGATCAATTCTCTAGTGTGTTTAAAGTGAAATATTGTTTTCATGCGAAACAACGAATTATTATAGAATGCAACATAGAATTTTTAATGAAGATTTTATTAAGATTTATATAAATTCCTTATCTGGAATTTGTAATCGAGAATTTTTATAACAAGTTTTAACTAATTTCAGTTCGTATGGATTTTTTACGTACATTTTTTATTACAATCACATTCTCTTTGAGTACTCGGAATAATCGTTGTAGCATGACCAACTACTAAGTGACAACAATTAATTGTAGGTCTATGCAATTGTTTTTACCTTTGGATCAATTCTCTAGTGTTTTTAAAGTGAAAAATTGTTTTCATGCGAAACAACGAATTATTATAGAATGCAACGTAGAATTTTTATTTAAGATTTTATTAAGATTTATATAAATTCCTTATCTGGAATTTGTAATCGAGAATTTTTATAACAAGTTTTAACTAATTTCAGTTCGTATGGATTTTTTACGTACATTTTTTATTACAATCACATTCTCTTTGAGTACTCGGAATAATCGTTGTAGCATGACCAACTACTAAGTGACAACAATTAATTGTAGGTCTATGCAATTGTTTTTACCTTTGGATCAATTCTCTAGTGTTTTTAAAGTGAAAAATTGTTCTCATGCGAAACAACGAATTATTATAGAATGCAACGTAGAATTTTTAATGAAGATTTTATTAAGATTTATATAAATTCCTTATCTGGAATTTGTAATCGAGAATTTTTATAACAAGTTTTAACTAATTTCAGTTCGTATGGATTTTTTACGTACATTTTTTATTACAATCACATTCTCTTTGAGTACTCGGAATAATCGTTGTAGCATGACCAACTACTAAGTGACAACAATTAATTGTAGGTCTATGCAATTGTTTTTACCTTTGGATCAATTCTCTAGTGTTTTTAAAGTGAAAAATTGTTTTCATGCGAAACAACGAATTATTATAGAATGCAACGTAGAATTTTTAATGAAGATTTTATTAAGATTTATATAAATTCCTTATCTGGAATTTGTAATCGAGAATTTTTATAACAAGTTTTAACTAATTTCAGTTCGTATGGATTTTTTACGTACATTTTTTATTACAATCACATTCTCTTTGAGTACTCGGAATAATCGTTGTAGCATGACCAACTACTAAGTGACAACAATTAATTGTAGGTCTATGCAATTGTTTTTACCTTTGGATCAATTCTCTAGTGTTTTTAAAGTGAAAAATTGTTTTCATGCGAAACAACGAATTATTATAGAATGCAACGTAGAATTTTTAATGAAGATTTTATTAAGATTTATATAAATTCCTTATCTGGAATTTGTATTCGAGAATTTTTATAACAAGTTTTAACTAATTTCAGTTCGTATGGATTTTATACGTACATTTTTTATTACAATCACATTCTCTTTGAGTACTCGGAATAATCGTTGTAGCATGACCAACTACTAAGTGACAACAATTAATTGTAGGTCTATGCAATTGTTTTTACCTTTGGATCAATTCTCTAGTGTTTTTAAAGTGAAATATTGTTTTCATGCGAAACAACGAATTATTATAGAATGCAACGTAGAATTTTTAATGAAGATTTTATTAAGATTTATATAAATTCCTTATCTGGAATTTGTAATCGAGAATTTTTATAACAAGTTTTAACTAATTTCAGTTCGTATGGATTTTTTACGTACATTTTTTATTACAATCACATTCTCTTTGAGTACTCGGAATAATCGTTGTAGCATGACCAACTACTAAGTGACAACAATTAATTGTAGGTCTATGCAATTGTTTTTACCTTTGGATCAATTCTCTAGTGTTTTTAAAGTGAAAAATTGTTTTCATGCGAAACAACGAATTATTATAGAATGCAACGTAGAATTTTTAATGAAGATTTTATTAAGATTTATATAAATTCCTTATCTGGAATTTGTAATCGAGAATTTTTATAACAAGTTTTAACTAATTTCAGTTCGTATGGATTTTTTACGTACATTTTTTATTACAACCACATTCTCTTTGAGTACTCGGAATAATCGTTGTAGCATGACCAACTACTAAGTGACAACAATTAATTGTAGGTCTATGCAATTGTTTTTACCTTTGGATCAATTCTCTAGTGTTTTTAAAGTGAAAAATTGTTTTCATGCGAAACAACGAATTATTATAGAATGCAACGTAGAATTTTTATTTAAGATTTTATTAAGATTTATATAAATTCCTTATCTGGAATTTGTAATCGAGAATTTTTATAACAAGTTTTAACTAATTTCAGTTCGTATGGATTTTTTACGTACATTTTTTATTACAATCACATTCTCTTTGAGTACTCGGAATAATCGTTGTAGCATGACCAACTACTAAGTGACAACAATTAATTGTAGGTCTATGCAATTGTTCTTACCTTTGGATCAATTCTCTAGTGTTTTTAAAGTGAAAAATTGTTTTCATGCGAAACAACGAATTATTATAGAATGCAACGTAGAATTTTTAATGAAGATTTTATTAAGATTTATATAAATCCCTTATCTGGAATTTGTAATCGAGAATTTTTATAACAAGTTTTAACTAATTTCAGTTCGTATGGATTTTTTACGTACATTTTTTATTACAATCACATTCTCTTTGAGTACTCGGAATAATCGTTGTAGCATGACCAACTACTAAGTGACAACAATTAATTGTAAGTCTATGCAATTGTTTTTATCTTCGGATTAATTCTCTAGAGTGTTTTTAAAGTGAAATATTGTTTTCATGCGAAACAACGAATTATTATAGAATGCAACGTAGAATTTTTAATGAAGATTTTATTAAGATTTATATAAATTCCTTATCTGGAATTTGTAATCGAGAATTTTTATAACAAGTTTTAACTAATTTCAGTTCCTATGGATTTTTTACGTACATTTTTTATTACAATCACATTTTCTTTGAGTACTCGGAATAATCGTTGTAGCATGACCAACTACTAAGTGACAAAAATTAATTCTAAGTCTATGCAATTGTTTTTATCTTCGGATTAATTCTCTAGAGTGTTTTTAAAGTGAAATATTGTTTTCAAGCGAAACAACGAATTATTATAGAATGCAACGTAGAATTTTTAATGAAGATTTTCTTAAGATTTATATAAATTCCTTATCTGGAATTTGTAACCGAGAATTTTTATGACAAGTTTTAACTAATTTCAGTTCCTGCGGATTTTTTACGTATATTTTTATTACAATCACATTCTCTTTGAGTACTAGGAATAATCGTTGTAGAATGACCAACTACTAAGTGACAACAATTAATTGTAGGTCTATGCAATTGTTTTTACCTTTGGATCAATTCTCTAGTGTTTTTAAAGTGAAATATTGTTTTCATGCGAAACAACGAATTATTATAGAATGCAACGTAGAATTTTTAATGAAGATTTTATTAAGATTTATATAAATTCCTTATCTGGAATTTGTAATCGAGAATTTTTATAACAAGTTTTAACTAATTTCAGTACCTATGGATTTTTTACGTACATTTTTTATTACAATCACATTCTCTTTGAGTACTCGGAATAATCGTTGTAGCATGACCAACTACTAAGTGACAACAATTAATTGTAGGTCTATGCAATTGTTTTAACCTTTGGATCAATTCTCTAGTGTTTTTAAAGTGAAATATTGTTTTCATGCGAAACAACGAATTATTATAGAATGCAACGTAGAATTTTTAATGAAGATTTTATTAAGATTTATATAAATTCCTTATCTGGAATTTGTAACCGAGAATTTTTATAACAAGTTTTAACTAATTTCAGTTCCTGCGGATTTTTTACGTACATTTTTATTACAATCACATTCTCTTTGAGTACTCGGAATAATCGTTGTAGCATGACCAACTATATAAGTGACAACAATTAATTGTAGTCTATGCAATTGTTTTTACCTTCGGATCAATTTTTTTTATTGCTTTTTATCATTGGCCGCGACTGGAAGTTTGATACGATTTTTTATTGAGAGTATTTTATTGAGATTATCATAAAAGCAATTCATAACTCATAAAGTGGAAAGTTGCATGTGTAAAATCAATTTTGTTTGTAAAATAACTTGGTTCCGCAGCGTCGCCCGCTGACCATAAACTACACGCATCAATCAGAAGATTCAGGACTTTCAGACATGATTCTAGTTACACAAATGGAGTGTAATGACCCGAGAATTTAGAGCACTGCGCTTGTAGTTTTATTTGCTACAGAAGCACCTCCCTTCTGAGGTTTCAGGTGTTATTTTAGGCTGTTCTAGTACAAAACGTTGCCAGACGAACAATGAAATACGAAACAAAGGATCCGTACTACCGTGCATTTTACGTATAGACTGGAAGGCACTCGTGCGACCCATCTACACAAATTTTGGAAGCTTGTTTGGAATTATAGAAAAAAAGAGCCTCGCTTAGTGCCGTTAAAAATACTGTTATTAGGACTATTATTATTTAAAATAAGAACCCACACTTTTCTATTGTAGTATTTCTCTCAAATTAGTGGCTTTAGCGTCCCAATTAGCAACAATTGATAAAAGGGAGAGGGTATTTTTCCTCCTGCCCTTTAGCTCAATTTAGTGACTAACCTTTGATCTTAGCTCTTTCCAAATTGCGCGTGTAATCGTAAAAAAGTGGGATGATTCGGTAAACGAATTTAGGGGAATATCATGTGGGAGGAAGGACGATGATCTTTTTTTGGTTATCTACACGTGCTGACGATATACCATACCAGCACAATCGAATAGAATGATGCTGCAGAAAAATTACCGTCATGCTGTAAAAATCGTAAAAGAAAATGGATTTTCCTGATGATAGTTTCTATAGTAAATCCATAAATATAAAAAGCACAAAATTACTACACGAATAAATGAACACGTATTACATAGCTTAATTATGTACCGTAATGAAGACATTTAACGAGTAAGCAAATTTGTTAAATTCATTCTCCACAAGAATTCACAAGAATCGATAAAAATATTCGTTCTATTCTGAAAAATCTGAGCGTATCTATTTTTCTTTTAAATTCACTCCTTATTTAATTTTTTGTGGCTTCCAATTTGATGCAAATCGCATAATTTATTAATTAAATAAAAATGCTAAATGTAAAAATAAATTAGAAATATTAATACTGCAAAAAAAGTTGCATTAATTACCGATTAATAGATTCCACTTTATTAATAATTTCAAGGGCTACTACGATTTATCTCAGTACTAAAATATCTAATAAATAAATTAAGGAATTAGTAAACAAAAATAGAGCTGTAATTTCATTTCGGGAGTTACTTTATCGCGAACTTTAAACGGAAAACTAAAAACGGAAGTATTGTACAAGGTTCTACTTTGTAATGTTAACAGAATGATATAACAAAAATATAACAATTAATTCACTACATTTAATGTGATATTATCTGTTAGAAATACACATTTCAAACAAATGAGTAATCCCCAAAAAGTTAAGAGTACTTTTGCCAATGACTAAAAAGTGGCAAAAAAAAAATCTCTTCTATATACCTGGATTTTAAAAATCCGGTTAAGCCATGAATCAATTTCTAACGAGCGATAAAGTACATCCACCACGATCCTTTTCTCCCTTCAACCCTTCCTTCCCCAAAATGAAAAAAAACCTACTAAAAGGGAAACAACGGTAGTTAATAATAGGTAAAAAAATACTTTTTCCCCTTTAGATCTACCAGCCAGGTCAGAAGTCTCTGAAATCAGTCGATGTACCTGTGATTTTACAGTATGTGTGGAAGGTGGAGTATTCATTGCATGCCCTGTGAACCTATTACCGTCCAATAAACGTGGGGTTACTATCGACGCAGGTATATAAGCAGCTCTATATATCAATGGATTACAAAATTGGGGTTAAAAGCGTTTCGAATTCTCGTGAAAAACGGAAAAAAAAAATTTTAATTCGCGGGAAAATTTTCTGGAACGTTGGTTAGTGGCCCACGGATGCAGCTGTGCATCCTGGTGGGTTGTACTTCGTTTTAGCGGGCAAGACTTCCTGGCAGGTAAAAAGGCATGATCGCAGGGAAGTGGTTGTGTACCTCTCGAGCTTTTAACCGGTTACTCGCTTGATTACGCGTAATGATTGATTTGATTTAGAGCGAGGAACCCGTATCACGTTACCACCTTCCCAGGTACCATCGGATTTTTTTACTCTCTCGTATAAGACGTCATTGGGACGACGGGGAAATTCCCTTACGTTCTCGTACGCTCTAATTTATCGAATAATTTTTTTTTTTAACTTTGTGTCGAGTCGCAACCGCGTCTCTTGATATGTACACGGATTTATATACCCCATACCTCGAATGCCAACGAAAGTATTTTTCCTTATCTTTAGAAGTACTGTATTCATGCACACAATTGATACCCTTACAGAAAAAAATCTATTAGAGTCGCCACAATATTATTGAGACCAAATAGTTACGATTAATTTTTAATATTGTAAAATACTGTTAGCAACTATTTAGTCTGAATGGTATATTGGCTAATCCAATAGTTTTTTTTTCTGCAGAGACAGTTTCGCTTTTTCAGTTACCGGTGGATTTATATTGGACGCCCTCTTAATGTATTAAATTTATTTCAAGATTTTATACGCAACGCTCAGGGAAAATAAATTTTTGAAATTAGGTGGCTTGTTACAGGTTATATTAATTTTAGTCAATTAAATATTTATTTAAATGAAGATAATGTTTACTAGTTGGAGAAATTAGTTGCCATCTGGTGTACTAGAGAAAGAAATATAAGTTTGTTGAAAAAAATCTTTTTCTATATACAAATTCATTAAAACACATTTTCAAATGAAACTATACCTAAACTGGGAAAAAAGTAGTTGGTTGAACTAAATTTCCGTTTGCCGACGTTCGACTGAATTTTTAGTTGGTACTAAATATGTTGGGTCTTTCAACTACATTTTATTCAAGTCATACGAATTATTGTTGAAAAAATTAAGTGCTTAGTTGCACAAACCAACAATTCGGTGAAACGTCGGCAAACGCCGAATCAGTCAACATACCTGAACGTTTTTCTCAGTGAAAGAAAGAAATTTGGTTCACCTGAATTTAAATAAAATGAACCAAAATCTATTCAATGTTCTTGCAGATGTTATTCGATTATGGGCCGATAGAGATTCTCAAAGCTTGAAAGTTTTTTGAAAAATATGGGAAAAAATGTTGCTACACATCAAATTTTATGTGCAGAAGTGAGAAGTCAGGAAAAAAGAAGTTGATAGACACTCGGACGATGATCTCCATGGATGTGAGGACATGGAAGGCACCCTTAGCTAGCCATGGTGGAACAATGAGACCTCTGATGATGACAAACGTCTCGTAATCCGATACTCTACCATATGTTGGATCCTCGACCAGAAACAACCCCTGGTGTAATATAGTACACTGTACTTGTACCTACTATACTACAGAGCTATCGTTACAGTATAGTATATTGCACTGATACATAAGCTTAAAGTCTAGCTGCTAGCCAATAACGATGCAAAACAACGTCATCAGACAACTAGGGGTGCGTATATACGGAAAAAAATATTTGGTTGGGTCAACTACATTTCCAATTTGCTATACAAAAGGTCTAAAAAATTAGTTGCCCAAGCATATCGAATAGTAACCTTAACTATTCATGATTAGTTCCCGCGAAATTAGTAAGTGTAACCAATCCAATCGTTGGTACGATCATTCGAATTGTTGCGGCTACTATTCGAATTGTTGGGCCGACTATTCGAATCGTGAACATTATCTTCTGAGTTGTAAGGGAAATAGAATAATCTATTAGTTGTGCCAACTCATTTTTTGGTTATAGCAACTCATATTTTCTTTCCGTGTAGCTTTGTAGCAAATACTGTGCCAACAGAAGACCCACATATTCTCTGTACGTGCACACTGGAGAAATAGACATGAAGTTTCTTCAATATCTCATATAACAATTATTATTAACAATATTATAACAATTGATGATAATTGGTCAAATAAAGGTACTACAGTGTACTACACGGAAAAAAAAGGTTGGTTGTGGGAACTACGTTTTCAATTTGCTGTACACAATGTCTAAAAAATTCGTTGCCTTACCCATACCGAATAGTAACCTCAACTATTCACGATTTGTTCTCGATTGGATTAGATAGGTTAACTAATCCAATTATTGGGACTGCCACTCGAATAGTTGGGAATACCATTCGAATCGTCGGTATTATCATTCGAATCGTTGGTATTACCATTTGAGTTGCTAGGGAAATAGAATAATCGATTGGTTGTGTCAACTCATTTCCAGAGTTGGGCAAAGTACCGAAAAGTACTTCAAGTATAAAGTACAAAGTACCGCAAGTACTTGAAGTATCAAGTACTTTTTTGTACTTCAAGTACTTTGAAAGTACTTTTTCCAAGTACTTTTCATAATTCGATTCGTAGCATTACTACAACCTCGATATCAGTAGATACGGTTTTTTTAAACTCCCGACTGCCCGCCAGGGCAAAAAGACAGGAGTTATGCGTTTCACGATGATCGAAAGATCTCACCTCGATACTTCAAAATGCATGTTTGTCAAAACGACAAAAAAATGTCTTGACAAACGTTGGTAGAGAGCTTCTATGGCTGGGACATTCGATTTAAAGCCATGATTTTTTTGAGATCCGTTGTGTTTCCGCGGAGATAGATAAATTTGAAAAAGTTGCAAAATTGCTTATTCGTAAATATCGCTTTGACCACTACATTCTTATACGTTACACGGCCAGTATATAAGGCCAGTAGAGGTGCTGTCGCCCGGCCAAGTCAGTGATAAGTAAAAACACTCTAAAAATAATGAAAATAAAAGAAAAAAATTTTTTTTTAAAAAAGCTCCCGTCTTCAAAAAGAGCGAAATGAAAAATAATTGTTCTCTCATTATAGTCGGGTGATTTCCATACGAAATGACGACTAAATCTGCAGACTATGATGAGAGAATAATAATTGTTTACATTCATAGGTACCTCTTGTAGATATATATAATATAAACACAACTCGCGTGGCCTCATGAAGCCACCAAAACCAAGCCGAAACCATACATATATATATCGTGACGATACTCCACAATAATCTACGTTGTGGGATTCTCGGAAAAACTATATCAATTAAACATTTTCGTTACTATTTTAATAATCGTAAAAATAATTATGCGCATCGTGTAGTACAACTCTGGAATTAAATTTAAAAAAAGTACTTGTACTTGGTACTTTGACGAACAGAAGCAAGTACTTGAAGTACAACAAAGTACTTGAGTACTTCAAGTACTAATCAAGTAGTCGGTACTTCAAGTAGTGCCCAACTCTGCTCATTTCTTGGTTATGTCAACTAATCTTTTTTTTCCGTGTATCTGTGATCGCATATTTTTAATTTGGGATTATTCCTGCGCTTGCGTATTGATTGTACAGACGATTTGGTAATGCTTAGTTTATTATAATTGTTACAATAATAAATACACTATTTTTTTTTTGTTACCTTCGTATGCCTTCTTCAGGCTTTTACGTTTTTGCCCCTCTCCCCTTTGTCCCGTTATTTCATAGAGACCCCACTTAGAGTGTTGTCCGCAGCCACTCATCCTAATGCCCCTCTATATCGCATTCGCCATAGCATTGCTGCCATGGGCATAGGGAAACTGCGGAAAACCTATGCCGATATAGCCGGTCTCGAGTTCGCCATACATGCGACCTCCACAGGTAGAAATACCTGTGTGGGTCTCATGTATACATCTGGAGCTTCATCGCGCTCGTATTTATATTTTCGACGAAAATCGTCGGCACCGGGAATCGAACCCGCGACCTACCGATGCTCTGGACTAGAGGCCAGTACACTGACCACTAGATCATCGCACCGGTTTACAATAATAAATATACAATGTAGACAAAAATATTGACCACGCAGTAAAACATGTTTGCACATACGTCGAAGATATAATTTTTTTTTGTTAATTTTACTGTCAAACGAACTTACGATTAATTCCAAGTTTACAAACCAAAGTGTGATAATTATTTTTTAGCCGCACAACAAACAAATCGACAAGCTTGGATGAATAGATTATTTAGCAGAACTTTGTTTACATATTATGAAGAACATTGCTTATGAATATTTTTCAATCGAAAAAACTCTAACATGGCAAAACTGTGCTCTAATTATAGGTATAATCGCGACCTCGTTTGGTAATATTCTCATGAGAAAAAATATTGAAAACCGTTCTGTTTTTTGGGGTCTCCATAAGGAAAATCTTGATTAAGGGGTCTGCATAAAGAATGCAGACCCCTTAATCAAGATTTTCCTGTATAGAAAGACTTTCGTCGAGCAATATAATTTTTGGAAGCTTCTGGCTTAATTTCAATCCGTCAAATCTATTACTTCTATATTTTCACGTTTAATTTCGGTTTCAACACGGTTTATAAGATTTATCGGTGTTTCGGACATTTCAGTTTTAACATTAGATTCATTTATACTGTCCGCCATAAATGTAGTGCTTAGATTTATTGGTAGCTCCGATGTTTCAGATTTGACATTGGTTTGACTTTCAGTTTTTGATGCATCGGCTGTTTCAGATTCGACATTCATCTGACTTTCAGTGTTTGATGCATCGGCTGTTTCAGATTCGACATTCATCTGACTTTCAGTATTTGATGCATCGGCTGTTTCAGATTCGACATTCATCTGACTTTCAGTGTTTGATGCATCGGCTGTTTCAGATTCGACTTCCATCTGACTTTCAGTGTTTGATGCATCGGCTGTTTCAGAATTGACTCCGAATTGAATTTCAGAGTTGGGTTCTTCGGATTCTGTTGTAATTTCAATTTCAGGAACCAATAAATGTGGGCGGTTTGAAAGGATTTCGTCGTTTTCTGCTTTCACCCAATTTCCTTCGGGCATCAGAAACTTTCGAGAACGCTTATCATTTCCGATTACTGTTTCAACAAGTCTCTTCAATTCTGTGGCGATTTCAGCTAACAATATTGTTGGAGGCTGATTTTGTTTTGAAGATGGAAAACAAATTACTCCATTTTTAACATTTTCGTCTAATATAGCGAACGCCCTTACTGTTGATTCAAATTCTCTCAGATTACTTTGAGCCTGCTCATTTCCTCGGGTTTCAAGTGACTCTGTTAGGTTCTCTGGAACCTCCGATTTTTGCGGAGATAATTTCAAGCGCCGATAATCAGATGATAGGTTACTATGGAGTGTTATGCAATTTTTGTACTCGGAACTTACAAGTTTTTTGTTTTTCTCGATCTCAGAAGTTGTGCGTTTTATGTATGTCTTTGCTCGACCGAATGAACTTGAATCCTTCATATTCATTATGGTACTACGTACGACCGCCATTTTGTTTAAAGAATCATCCACGATACCCACGAAATTTTTGTAAATTTCGTCAACAATTCTCTTCAATTTCGAGATTTCTTCCATTTCCGGGGACATTTTTTCTAGCATACCAGCACTCCCTGTCTCCAATCCCATGTCGCACCTAATAGTGATAAAAGAATCCTGTGTTCATATATTTGCAAAATGTACAATAATTCATCGACTACGTGCAAATTATATAAGCATTTTCTACTAACCGAACAACCGAGCTCGTTCTGCGGATGTGACTAATAAGATAAGATGAGCTTATCGGCGGAATAGTTGATGTCGTTAATTGATAAGCTTCTTGCTAGAACATACGATGCCGTTTAGTACAAGAATTCGTAATAAAAAATATTATAGTAATGAAGAATAAGAAATTGCCATTAAGTTTTATTAGTTTTTCACCTTCCCAATGGGCACACACGTCACAATGATCTCCTAAAGACATCTTTAGGACATCATTGAAGGTGAATAACTAATAAAACTTAATGGCAATGGACGGGCGGACTACAGTGAATAATGGTTTTGGGCGGACTACAGTGAAACTGAAATTGCAATGAGAACGAAATAATTTCTAATATTTGAATACGATGTTGAGAAAGAATACTCTCTTCTCCGAGAATATTCCACCTGGCGCGGCCGTGGTCAGTGGCTGCCAGGGCTCTGAGTTTACAAATAATTTCTTCTTACATCAATGATGGGCGCCAATTAGTTTTGAGTAACTAATAAACTATCTTTTACTTCTATTCTTTTATTCATGGTCCGGCTGATTAGCCGGACCATGCGATTGCAGGGTCCGGCTAATCATCCGGACCATGAATAAAGGCATCCAATTACCCACCATGCGATTGCAGGGTGGGTAATTGGATGACCAAGGATTTAAAGGATTGCAAAACAAAAATACTTCAATTACTAGGCAATGATATATAATTATTCAAAACTTACGTGACAATATTCTCAATATAGTTTCCTTATGACAAATTCACAATTGTCTATTTGACAATAATTTCCAATTCCTGAGCAACAAGTTCCTTTGACGGTTTAACAATTCCTTACACTTAATTATTTCGACAGATATTTCCGACTACGTCGTCGAAGTTTTTTTCTATTAAACGCGTTCTTTATACTACACGCGAGACTTCTCGAGGGCTGACTCTGCGCTCATCTAACCCCTCTAAGATTCGGCGACAAAGTGATTTTTGGTACCGGCTCGTTATCCGGCCGGCGTACGTGATTAGGCAAATCTGGTCGATCTAATAATTGATATAACGCGCTTGCGCTCGTCAGCTCTCGCGTCGTCTCCCTCAGCCTCATGTTGTCGGGTAGGCTAACACGCAGTGTTCTCTCTCGCGACATGGCAATTTTCGACCATAATTTGTCAATGTATCGACGAATGATCGTCGAAAGTAGCGGTAATATAAATTGGAATATATATAATGTTTCCTACGAACGCTCGAGAAGTCAAATTGAGCGTTGACGTCAAGGAAAGGGTTGACAAAATTATTATCCTGTCACAATGTAATAATAATTGAATAAATGATAATAGTAATTAATAACATCGCTGGAATTAACACTGTTATCACCCAAAGAGTAGACCTTCTTTTTATGTCTGCATAATAATTACTATTGTATATATCACCAAAGTACTGGGTGGAAGTGAGGCTCTTTTGCTAAACCATAAAGATTGATCGGTAGTTTTTTTAATCCCAAAACGACGCCTGATTAATAAGGTAAAGAATATTGAAATAGTTTATACCTTGCTTTTTGTGATCGACAAAGCAGCTCCAGATAGATTGTAATCGTGGAAATTCAGTGGAAATGCAAGGCGATAACTTGGCGAACCGCTCACTGAACTGACTGCGAGTTTGTGATATTCTACGAGCCGCATGCGCCTTGCCTCCTCCTAAGAGAATAGTTTGTGAAGTGCAACCTACTGTTAAGTCATTTCACAACTGAATATAGAGTATTAAAAAATGGTGTGTGAATAACTATAATCTCCAGATTTATTGGAAATTAATCTTGCTCATGCTCGAAGGTAAACATAATGCTACATATGTGAGATTTTTATTACCATTTTAGTTGCTAATTTGATCCATAATTTCCCTGATCGAACTCTTCAGGACTTATTAAGGTGAGGTGGAACATGTACCACGTGACATATGAGTCTGAGAGAGATAGCTGCATTTTTTCGGGCACCGCCATTCGGAGGTTATTATTATTTTGGAAAAAAGGAATATGTCACCGGACGAACAATTAAATTACCTTTCCGGTGACATATTTATTTTTCTCGAAATGTCTATGGTTTCTCCATACTATTGTTTACAGTTTTTGTTACCGACTGAGTCGATTCCGCCTCGCCTTAACACGAGGAGATAACAAATTCAGAATAAAAATTGAAGTTCTAATAATTTTTATCGATTGCGCGATCGCGGTTAAGATCCTTGCACTCTCGCATATTCACGCTCGAGCAAATACTTTTGCAGGACCAACATATTGCGCGAACTTTCCGGCCATCGAATATTAGGGTTGTACGATTTGAAATTGATTTGGCAAAGAATCGATTTTTCGAAGAGACGTATCGATATTTTCGACGCTTTATCATGAAATCTTTATCATCTTTATCAGTGTTGAAAATTGTGCGAGAAAAAGTGTCTGATAAAATTAATAAAGAGAACAGGAGATGCCAGCGTCGGCTGCGCAGGCGTCGAGTGTGGTTATGTAGACAAAGCCTAGCTATTCTATGATGGAGATAATATGGGAAATGCAACATACATGCGCGAATTCTACTAATACGTATTTCTGATCCACTGTGATCACACTGTGATAAAGATTTTTCATCATAATGCTAATCGGTAAATATACGCACCACTACTGCTATGTTTTGCTTTTGAAACTGATTAAAAAATTCGCTAACCTCAAAACAAATATACGATTTCAAGTGTATTGTTGGAATTATAGTTATTTACAAATTTGTTCCGATCGGATATAAAAAATGGTTTCATCGAAACAAAAACGAAAAAAAAAAAATCAACAGTCTTTTGTTTTATGATAAGAATAATAGATTACAAATGATTCATTTTTGTTTTCATCGATTTCCAAATTGTTGGAGACTGGTGAAAATTGAACTGTTCATTATTTAACTTAGTACGGCATTTTATGTGCACTGAAAAAAAAATTTATTTGCGATTTAATGTACAAGTACCGGAACTTTTTATACATAATGCTGGTCTACTAAATTTAATATACAACTGCAATGTAAAATTAATGAATACTGTAATAATTTCAATAAGTCACTTCAATCATTTTTTTAAATTAATGTAATTAATTTATAATGTGCTTTAATTTTACTGTAAAATTATATTAATCTTGTATCACAATTGTACATTGAATACAATTGACGAGTACATGCATAAAAACTTTCTGTTTTTTCTAACAGTGTATGTGTGTTTGTACGCAGAACCCTGAAATATTACGCCGCCTTGTACCTAAATAACAGGCGTATAGCACACTGTAAAAAATGTTCAGGAAATTAATATACATTAATCGGAAATTTTTATGCATAAACCGGAATATTAAATTTAATATACAATTATATACTAATATTACAGTACTTTTATACACGGAAAAAAAGGCTTGGTTGGAACAACCAAGTGCCTTGGTTATATATGCGCCAGACAATTAATTGGTTAGACCAACCAAGTTATTTGTTAGGCTACCAATTTCTTGGTTGGTTTAACCAATTAATTGTCTGGCGCATATATAACCAAGGCACTTGGTTGTTCCAACCAAGCCTTTTTTTCCGTGTATTGAACAAGATGTTAATAATGTGTTTAATATACTGTGTATTAATTTTATGTCATAAAAACTTCCGACAAAAGTATATTCATTATCAAATGCCAATTTTTACAGCGTAGGTTGTATGTCCGGTGTCTGGAGGTTCGTCGTTATTTGTCTACACTGTTAAAAATATTTAGTGTCAATTTCCATTACGTGTAACGGCAGCTATTTTACTGAAACGGGTATATTAAATTTGATACGCATGTGGGATGTAAAATTATAATACTTTCTACCAAATCTTATGAAAATTAGGAAATTTTATATAAAAATTTGTCATTTTACTATACTCGCGTATTAAATTTAATATCTCAGCTGATGAATAAAATTTTATTGTACATGTAAATTTGCATACATTTTTAACAGTGTGTTTTCAACAGGCACGCTTTTCAGTACTGCGAAATGAACTGGAGAAATGTGCAGTCAAACGATAGGTGCACACTGTTAAAATATTTTGAAAATTAATATATGTATTGGAAGTTCTTTTGCAGATACGATATTAATTTCATTTTATAAACAGATATTTTGGAAGATTCTAATAATTATATTATAAACACAACTTTTATGAAGTGTTTAGTATACTGTATATTCATTTTACAACAATTTGTTTGTATATTAATTAATATTTGTGTATTAAATTTAATATACGCGTATCTGCAAAAAAACTTCCAATACTTTATATTAATTTTCATACACAAATTTCTAACAGTGTGACGTGGTGCGCGAAGGGCGAGCCGCTCATGAATACCCAGAGAGAAGAGCAAAAAACGCGTACAAGCAACAAAAGTATACATCCCAAAATTGTGCTTTTTACTCAATTTATTTTACAGGTTTTATTGGTTACTCAGCGTCTTGATGTAATCGATCGAACCCGTAAATTCTAATAAACACGCAACCCTTAAACATTGTCTTTACCTAATCTGTACATGTGACATTAGGGCTGTACAAAAAAACGTAATTTTCTTATAATCGGTTGCTCCTGAAATGCTGTATTGATTATCACAAGAAAAATGTTTTTGCAAAAGCTGGGAGTTGTGCGATGGTATTAAGTACTGCCGCATCAAGGCCAAAATTCATGAAAAGCGGCGATTTTTAGAATTTTTTTTTTTTTACGTGGTGAAGCGCTCATGGAGATTGTAGTTGCTTTCGATAGACTATGAAATTGTGTAACGGCAGAAACATGTTCGATAATGTTTAGTACTGTCGCATCGACATTGAAGTTAACAAAAACAAAAAACTTAATCCTTTAAAACATTGAAATATTCGTCTGCTTGTCGACTATTTCGTGCGATTTCAACTGAAAAAATGGCTCTTGAAACGGGAGTCATGTATGATCATAATCATGATGATGATAAGCATTTTTCGAATTTTGGGAAACTGCGATATCGATGCGGCAGTACTAAATTTGATCATACAGGACTCCCGTTTCATGAGCCATTTAGTCATTTGAAAATGCGCGAAATAGTCGATGAGCAGATGAATATTTCAATGTTTTATAGGATTTCATTTTTTATTTTGTTAACTTCAATGTCGATGCGGCAGTACTAAATATTATCGAACATGTTTTTGGCTTTACACAATTTGATAGTCTATCGAAAGCAACCACAATCTTCATGAGAGCGCTTTAAGACGACAAAAAAAATTCCAAAAATCGCCGTTTTTAATGAATTTTGGCCTTGATGCGGCAGTACTTAATATCATCGCACAACGCCCAGTTTTCGCGAAAACATATTTTTTGTGATAATCAATAGAGCATTTCAGGAGCAACCGATTATAAAGAAATTATGTTTTTTTGAACAGCCCTAATGTGACATTCACTGTAAAAACTATCTACTTTTAAATTCTATGTAAAGGTACTCGAAGTTTTTATGCATAAACTGGTAGACTAAATTTAATATACAGTTTCGATATACAATTAATATATGGTACAGTAAATTCAATAGTTTAATTTAATTTAAATATTTTACTTGAATTTTACAGAAAAAGTACATCCCGTTTATATCACACTTGTACATTAAATTTAATTGACGAGTGTATGCATAAAAACTTCCGGTCTTTTATAGCAAACCTTCCTCCCGTAATACGGGACTGTTTGGCTTATTTTTCTTACCTTATTTTGGACGTCAAGCCGTTGCCCTAATATGGGCCCGATCCATGGTCCTCGAAAATGGTTATGGGTCGAATAAATAGTAAATAATTTGAAGATTTAATATTTTTACTTGAAAGTATTACTATATTCAAAGTGATATTAATCCTTTGCTTTCCTTAGTTTAGTGAAGATTAAGTGTTTTTTTAAAGAAAGAAATGTTAACTTTTTCGATGATCAAACTCGACTATCTCTTCCATCACACTTGAAAAAATTCGTAAAATAAATTCATTCTTTACTGAGTAGTGGGGAGAACTCCTTCATGAGAACTTTACGTGACTAAAAATACTATTTAGCAAAAAAAAATTGTCTTTGTCTTCTCCTCATCTTACATCTCCAGTAATTCAATCGATGCAACGATCCATGACTCAGTTCATGCCAGAGCTAAGCAGACATGTAACGATATCACACGTTCATTTTATAATATCATTTTTAGAAGGAGATATTTAAAAAATTAGAGACACCACGTTCTTTTTCGAAAAAAAAAGAATTAAAAAACATCAAATTTAAATTTCAGTATACAATTTGTAAAAATGACAATAATCAGAGAGAGCCTGCTGCTTTAGTTGTCCCAAATTTTAGCTTGTCAGCTAGAACGAATCTTAAGTTATGAGCGATTGAATTTTCGAAGCTCTTCTCAACGTTTTGGACAATTTTGAGTATGCTAACACGAAAATTGCGAAAAAAAAATGTTTATGATAAAAATGCTTTCTCTATGAGAAAGCCATATGTTGTAAAAATGTAGATATGTGTAAAAAGAAAATGTAACACATGTCTTATCACGAGGAGAAAAAAATTGGAGTCGTCATTCGATGCGCATGGTAATTGTTACGTCCTGGCTATTTTGCCTAATATAAATAATTGTTATTTAATTTCCATTCTTTCCAATATTCAGTCTGAATTTCTGCTAATGTAAATTCGTTCCCCAATCCGGTGCTTCGTTCGTAGCCCTTCTATATTATTTTCGCTAACTGCATGTGTCGTGCGTTGTCAGCATCTTTAGACAGTCTCACGGTCACCGAAAACCCCACTTGAATTCCAATTCACTCTTTTATAATTATTTCAATCATTTCACTCTCCAGTCTTCACTCAATCTTCAATCAACAAACATGGAATAAATACATTATTAACGCTGAAAAAGCTTAACTTTTAAATATAAGCCTAAGTTATAGTATTTATTAAATACTCTGTTAAAAAAATTTAAGGTAAAATTACTACACAGTGTAGGAAGCTCGTTTACAGAAACGGGTATAGAAAATTTACTATACGAGCGTAAAGTAAAGTGAACGTTAATTTTACCAAACGTACATTGAATTTTCATTTTCTTTCGTATATTAAATTGAATTTCCTGCACGGGTTTAGTAAAAAAAACATTAAACGGGTTTAATATAAATTACTACACAGTATATGGATTTTCCAAATATTTTGAACAGTGTATCGTAAACGGTGATAAATAAGAAGATCCTTCCTATTAAATCAGTTAATTAAAAGTGTTAAATTCTGATTTGAAATTTGAATTTCAACTCTTAATCGAACAAGACCTCTGAAAATTATTCGTTTCAATATCTCGTTAGCTCGGGACGTAACAGTAATCGAAGGACGTATGCGCAGTCTGTTATTCCGCTCTAGATTATTGAAGTAATACCCAGTTTGTGTAGTCGATCGAGATCAAATTTTATGGAAGATGCCACAACGTCCAGGAAAACGACTTCCAGGAATGACTTAGTAAATTATATTAATGAGAAAAAAGTATTGTGTAGAGTATTTACAAAGAAAAACACTTCGCCCGATGCATCGCAGTCGATTAAGATAGCCGTTCTACTACGTGCTGGTCAAATCAGTGCTATTTTTAAAATTCTATAAATATTGATAGTTCCATCTTCTGTTCCGAAGAGCGCCTTGCCCATCGGCATGTGTTCTTAATAAGTAAATACATCCACAGACACGATTGTAAAAGGAAATGCACTGATATACACACTGAAAAAAATATCATTAATTCAATAAATCCATCGTTTGCGGGATGCCAAAACCAAGCGTTATCAACTTAATTTGAATTCTAATTCCTCCAATTCCATACGAGATCGAAACAATAACTCTAAAATACGCAAAATAATATTTCAATGTTACATGGGATTGAACGAATAAGAACTAGAATTAATTTAAAAATACTTCTTTTTGGCAGCCTGCAAAAGAATTTTTTTTCAGTGCACAAATGTTCGATATGAGGTTTTTGTTATTCAGTTTTATATTAGACAAAACCATAATATTGCCACGATTATCACGAGCAATAGCTCATTTTGTTTATTGAAAGATACTTCATCGATTGAATGGACATATTTTTCATTCGTATTAGTTTCTCAAAAGTTACAAGTATGTGTACGTCTAATGTTAGGTTATGTTAGATAAAGATACGATTGTAATGGTCTTAATAAGGATACTTCGGGAAAGTATCTCCGGTCAATCAATGAAGCATCTTTTAATAAATAAAATGAGCTATTGTTCATCATAATCGGATTAAAATGATGATTTTATCTAATATAAAGCTGGATGCCAAAAACACTTTATTGACTGTAACGCCGCAAAATTGCGCGTTATAATAATTGATGTCGTCCTCCTCGCTCTTCGACTCAAGGGCGATCTCGCAGGGTCAAAACAGGAAATTTAGAATATTTATTAATTTTTTTTTTTAAATGTACGACGACGAGAAGGAGACCGACGGACGAATGAAAAAGAGAGATTGTATTTTGACACGCTACACGCGTTCCGTCGACTTCCCGGAAAAATCTACGGACTTCGCGAGCTAACAGCTCGCCGTACTTCATCAGCTGCCTCACCTGCACCTCTAAAAACAGTACATCGCCTAATGGGGAAGGCATTCGTCTCTGAACAGCATCTGCAACACATCATATTACCGCAAGATTCGAGCTTACGCGCTGGAAATGGGCCTAGCGCATGGTTGGTAGTATAGCGAGCTGCCAAACCTTGATGCGCACCGATAACAGCTACGTTAATTTGTCAATTCGCCTAGCGAGGCGCCAGGTCCCGTCTCTGCGTGAGAGCGCTTCAGCGCTTTCCCCCAATTAGGGCTATTTTGAATATCTAAAGGTGGGGAGCAAAGTTCGCCAGCGAGATCGATCGCGATCACTCAAGGCGGATATCGTCGAGCGAGGAGGACGTGTCGCCAAATATTAATTATGGTTACGAGGAAGTGCGTTGAATCTCCGTTGAGGACAACTGTCCGAGGAGTAACTCATTCGTCATCTCTCGTCCTGGTGAGCTCCATATATTTATTTTATTATTTTTCTGGTCTCTCAATTGTATTAGTTTCTTTTATTTAATCGCGAGTGTTATCATTGTAAAATAGAGTTTGGTCGTGCCGGTCGTGTTTGACTCTCCGCGTGGAGAATAATTTCGTTGAAGATCTTTGTAGTGTATGGTTGTTTGGCAATACGTCAGTTCTACAGAACCCATCTGTACACAGACCCATCTGTACACGAGCATCTGTACACCATTTTTTTTTACACGCGTTTAATTGAGCACACCGAAATTGTACACAACACGAACTTGACAAAGCGGAATTTAAAACGGATAACCTTGTCACGACGAAACCTTGCGGAAATTTAGTTCGACACGGAAAAATTGATCACGTCAGTAATCGTTATGACAAAACTTTGCACAGCATACTCTGGGCACCATCAATCTGCTCACAGCACTAGTTCGACACAACAAATTTCTTCGTAGCACAAGATCGAAATGGTAAATCTCGACACGGCACCATTTTGTAACGACAAATCTCTACACAACGCGAGTACGGCCCGGTAAAGTTTGCCACGACGAACCTTCGACACGACACAAGTTGTACACGACGATGTTCTACACAGACCCATCTCTACACAGACCCATCTCTACACAGACCCATCTCTACACAGACCCGTCTCTACACAGACCTATCTCGACACCGACGCTAATCTTCCGATTTAAATCGGATAATATATTTACCGACTGGCAATTTTGCGTTGAGCCGGCAAAATAGGCTCAACGCAAAATTGCCAGTCAGTAAATATATTATCCGATTTAAATCGGAAGATTAGCGTCGGTGTCGAGATGGGTCTGTGTAGAGACGGGCAAACTTTACCGAGCCGTACTCGCGTTGTGTAGAGATTTGTCGTTACAAAATGGTGCCGTGTCGAGATTTACCATTTCGATCTTGTGCTACGAAGAAATTTGTTGTGTCGAACTAGTGCTGTGAGCAGATTGATGGTGCCCAGAGTATGCTGTGCAAAGTTTTGTCATAACGATTACTGACGTGATCAATTTTTCCGTGTCGAACTAAATTTCCGCAAGGTTTCGTCGTGACAAGGTTATCCGTTTTAAATTCCGCTTTGTCAAGTTCGTGTTGTGTACAATTTCGGTGTGCTCAATTAAACGCGTGTAAAAAAAAATGGTGTACAGATGCTCGTGTACAGATGGGTCTGTGTAGAGATGGGTTCTGTAGAACTGACGTATTGCCGGTTGTTTTATAACGAATTTTCTCTCAACGGATAATTATGCGCATCGTGTAGTACAACTCTGGAATTAAATTTTAAAAAAGTACTTGTACTTGGTACTTTGACGAACAGAAGCAAGTACTTGAAGTACTCAAGTACTTTGTTGTACTTCAAGTACTAATCAAGTAGTCGGTACTTCAAGTAGTGCCCAACTCTGCTCATTTCTTGGTTATGTCAACTAATCTTTTTTTTCCGTGTATCTGTGATCGCATATTTTTAATTTGGGATTATTCCTGCGCTTGCGTATTGATTGTACAGACGATTTGGTAATGCTTAGTTTATTATAATTGTTACAATAATAAATACACTATTTTTTTTTTTTACCTTCGTATGCCTTCTTCAGGCTTTTACGTTTTTGCCCCTCTCCCCTTTGTCCCGTTATTTCATAGAGACCCCACTTAGAGTGTTGTCCGCAGCCACTCATCCTAATGCCCCTCTATATCGCATTCGCCATAGCATTGCTGGCATGGGCATAGGGAAACTGCGGAAAACCTATGCCGATATAGCCGGTCTCGAGTTCGCCATACATGCGACCTCCACAGGTAGAAATACCTGTGTGGGCCTCATGTATACATCTGGAGCTTCATCGCGCTCGTATTTATATTTTCGACGAAAATCGACGGCACCGGGAATCGAACCCGCGACCTACCGATGCTCTGGACTAGAGGCCAGTACACTGACCACTAGATCATCGCACCGGTTTACAATAATAAATATACAATGTAGACAAAAATATTGACCACGCAGTAAAACATGTTTGCACATACGTCGAAGATATAATTTTTTTTTGTTAATTTTACTATCAAACGAACTTACGATTAATTCCAAGTTTACAAACCAAAGTGTGATAATTATTTTTTAGCCGCACAACAAACAAATCGACAAGCTTGGATGAATAGATTATTTAGCAGAACTTTGTTTAAATATTATGAAGAACATTGCTTATGAATATTTTTCAATCGAAAAAACTCTAACATGGCAAAACTGTGCTCTAATTATAGGTATAATCGCGACCTCGTTTGGTAATATTCTCATGAGAAAAAATATTGAAAACCGTTCTGTTTTTTGGGGTCTCCATAAGGAAAATGTTGATTAAGGGGTCTGCATAAAGAATGCAGACCCCCTAATCAAGATTTTCCTGTATAGAAAGACTTTCGTCGAGCAATATAATTTTTGGAAGCTTCTGGCTTAATTTCAATCCGTCAAATCTATTACTTCTATATTTTCACGTTTAATTTCGGTTTCAACACGGTTTATAAGATTTATCGGTGTTTCGGACATTTCAGTTTTAACATTAGATTCATTTATACTGTCCGCCATAAATGTAGTGCTTAGATTTATTGGTAGCTCCGATGTTTCAGATTTGACATTGGTTTGACTTTCAGTTTTTGATGCATCGGCTGTTTCAGAATTGACTCCGAATTGAATTTCAGAGTTGGGTTCTTCGGATTCTGTTGTAATTTCAATTTCAGGAACCAATAAATGTGGGCGGTTTGAAAGGATTTCGTCGTTTTCTGCTTTCACCCAATTTCCTTCGGGCATCAGAAACTTTCGAGAACGCTTATCATTTCCGATTACTGTTTCAACAAGACTCTTCAATTCTGTGGCGATTTCAGCTAACAATATTGTTGGAGGCTGATTTTGTTTTGAAGATGGAAAACAAATTACTCCATTTTTAACATTTTCGTCTAATATAGCGAACGCCCTTACTGTTGATTCAAATTCTCTCAGATTACTTTGAGCCTGCTCATTTCCTCGGGTTTCAAGTGACTCTGTTAGGTTCTCTGGAACCTCCGATTTTTGCGGAGATAATTTCAAGCGCCGATAATCAGATGATAGGTTACTATGGAGTGTTATGCAATTTTTGTACTCGGAACTTACAAGTTTTTTGTTTTTCTCGATCTCAGAAGTTGTGCGTTTTATGTATGTCTTTGCTCGACCGAATGAACTTGAATCCTTCATATTCATTATGGTACTACGTACGACCGCCATTTTGTTTAAAGAATCATCCACGATACCCACGAAATTTTTGTAAATTTCGTCAACAATTCTCTTCAATTTCGAGATTTCTTTCATTTCCGGGGACATTTCTTCTAGCATACCAGCACTCCCTGTCTCCAATTCCATGTCGCACCTAATAGTGATAAAAGAATCCTGTGTTCATATATTTGCAAAATGTACAATAATTCATCGACTACGTGCAAATTATATAAGCATTTTCTACTAACCGAACAACCGAGCTCGTTCTGCGGATGTGACTAATAAGATAAGATGAGCTTATCGGCGGAATAGTTGATGTCGTTAATTGATAAGCTTCTTGCTAGAACATACGATGCCGTTTAGTACAAGAATTCGTAATAAAAAATATTATAGTAATGAAGAATAAGAAATTGCCATTAAGTTTTATTAGTTATTCACCTTCCCAATGGGCACACACGTCACAATGATCTCCTAAAGATATCTTTAGGACATCATTGAAGGTGAATAACTAATAAAACTTAATGGCAATGGACGTTTTGGGCGGACTACAGTGAAACTGAAATTGCAATGAGAACGAAATAATTTCTAATATTTGAATACGATGTTGAGAAAGAATACTCTCTTCTCCGAGAATATTCCACCTGGCGCGGCCGTGGTCAGTGGCTGCCAGGGCTCTGAGTTTATAAATAATTTCTTCTTACATCAATGATGGGCGCCAATTAGTTTTGAGTAACTAATAAACTATCTTTTACTTCTATTCTTTTATTCATGGTCCGGCTGATTAGCCGGACCATGCGATTGCAGGGTCCGGCTAATCATCCGGACCATGAATAAAGGCATCCAATTACCCACCATGCGATTGCAGGGTGGGTAATTGGATGACCAAGGATTTAAAGGATTGCAAAACAAAAAATACTTCAATTACTAGGCAATGATATATAATTATTCAAAACTTACGTGACAATATTCTCAATATAGTTTCCTTATGACAAATTCACAATTGTCTATTTGACAATAATTTCCAATTCCTGAGCAACAAGTTCCTTTGACGGTTTAACAATTCCTTACACTTAATTATTTCGACAGATATTTCCGACTACGTCGTCGAAGTTTTTTTCTATTAAACGCGTTCTTTATACTACACGCGAGACTTCTTGAGGGCTAACTCTGCACTCATCTAACCCCTCTAAGGTTCGGCGACAAAGTGATTTTTGGTACCGGCTCGTTATCCGGCCGGCGTACGTGATTAGGCAAATCTGGTCGATCTAATAATTGATATAACGCGCTTGCGCTCGTCAGCTCTCGCGTCGTCTCGCTCAGCCTCATGTTGTCGGGTAGGCTAACACGCAGTGTTCTCTCTCGCGACATGGCAATTTTCGACCATAATTTGTCAATGTATCGACGAATGATCGTCGAAAGTAGCGGTAATATAAATTGGAATATATATAATGTTTCCTACGAACGCTCGAAAAGTCAAATTGAGCGTTGACGTCGAGGAAAGGGTTGACAAAATTATTATCCTGTCACAATGTAATAATAATTGAATAAATGATAATAGTAATTAATAACATCGCTGGAATTAACACTGTTATCACCCAAAGAGTAGACCTTCTTTTTATGTCTGCATAATAATTACTATTGTATATATCACCAAAGTACTGGGTGGAAGTGAGGCTCTTTTGCTAAACCATAAAGATTGATCGGTAGTTTTTTTAATCCCAAAACGACGCCTGATTAATAAGGTAAAGAATATTGAAATAGTTTATACCTTGCTTTTTGTGATCGACAAAGCAGCTCCAGATAGATTGTAATCGTGGAAATTCAGTGGAAATTCAGTGGAAATGCAAGGAGATAACTTGGCGAACCGCTCACTGAACTGACTGCGAGTTTGTGATATTCTACGAGCCGCATGCGCCTTGCCTCCCCCTAAGAGAATTATTTGTGAAGTGCAACCTACTGTTAAGTCATTTCACAACTGAATATAGAGTATTAAAAAATGGTGTGTGAATAACTATAATCTCCAGATTTATTGGAAATTAATCTTGCTCATGCTCGAAGGTAAACATAATGCTACATATGTGAGATTTTTATTACCATTTTAGTTGCTAATTTGATCCATAATTTCCCTGATCGAACTCTTCAGGACTTATTAAGGTGAGGTGGAACATGTACCACGTGACATATGAGTCTGAGAGAGATAGCTGCATTTTTTCGGGCACCGCCATTCGGAGGTTATTATTATTTTCGAAAAAAGGAATATGTCACCGGACGAACAATTAAATTATCTTTCCGGTGACTTATTTATTTTTCTCGAAATGTCTATGGTTTCTCCATACTATTGTTTACAGTTTTTGTTACCGACTGAGTCGATTTTGCCTCGCCTTAACACGAGGAGATAACAAATTCAGAATAAAAATTGAAGTTCTAATAATTTTTTACCGATTGCGCGATCGCGGTTAAGACCCTTGCACTCTCGCATATTCATGCTCGAGCAAATACTTTTGCAGGACCAACATATTGCGCGAACTTTCCGGCCCTCGAATATTAGGGTTGTACGATTTGAAGTTGATTTGGCAAAGAATCGATTTTTCGAAGAGACGTATCGATATTTTCGACGCTTTATCATGAAATCTTTATCATCTTTATCAGTGTTGAAAATTGTGTGAGAAAAAGTGTCTGATAAAATTAATAAAGAGAACAGGAGATGCCAGCGTCGGCTGCGCAGGCGTCGAGTGTGGTTATGTAGACAAAGCCTAGCTATTCTATGATGGAGATAATACGGGAAATGCAACATACATGCGCGAATTCTACTAATACGTATTTCTGATCCACTGTGATCACACTGTGATAAAGATTTTTCATCATAATGCTAATCGGTAAATATACGCACCACTGCTGCTATGTTTTGCTTTTGAAACTGATTAAAAAATTCGCTAACCTCAAAACAAATATACGATTTCAAGTGTATTGTTGGAATTATAGTTATTTACAAATTTGTTCCAATCGGATATAAAAAATGGTTTCATCGAAACAAAAACGAAAAAAAAAAAAATCGACAGTCTTTTGTTTTATGATAAGAATAATAGATTACAAATGATTCATTTTTGTTTTCATCGATTTCCAAATTGTTGGAGACTGGTGAAAATTGAACTGTTCATTATTTAACTTAGTACGGCATTTTATGTGCACTGAAAAAAAAAATTATTTGCGATTTAATGTACAAGTACCGGAACTTTTTATACATAATGCTGGTCTACTAAATTTAATATACAACTGCAATGTAAAATTAATGAATACTGTAATAATTTCAATAAGTTACTTCAATCATTTTTTTAAATTAATGTAATTAATTTATAATGTGCTTTGATTTTACTGTAAAATTACATTAATCTTGTATCACAATTGTACATTGAATACAATTCACGAGTACATGCATAAAAACTTTCGGTTTTTTCTAACAGTGTATGTGTGTTTGTACGCAGAAATTTTTATGCATAAACCGGAATATTAAATTTAATATACAATTATATACTAATATTACAGTACTTTTATACACGGAAAAAAAGGCTTGGTTGGAACAACCAAGTGCCTTGGTTATATATGCGCCAGACAATTAATTGGTTAGACCAACCAAGTTATTTGTTAGGCTACCAATTTCTTGGTTGGTTTAACCAATTAATTGTCTGGCGCATATATAACCAAGGCACTTGGTTGTTCCAACCAAGCCTTTTTTTCCGTGTATTGAACATGATGTTAATAATGTGTTTAATATACTGTGTATTAATTTTATGTCATAAAAACTTCCGACAAAAGTATATTCATTATCAAATGCCAATTTTTACAGCGTAGGTTGTATGTCCGGTGTCTGGAGGTTCGTCGTTATTTGTCTACACTGTTAAAAACATTTAGTGTCAATTTCCATTACGTGTAACGGCAGCTATTTTACTGAAACGGGTATATTAAATTTGATACGCATGTGGGATGTAAAATTATAATACTTTCTACCAAATCTTATGAAAATTAGGAAATTTTATATAAAAATTTGTCATTTTACTATACTCGCGTATTAAATTTAATATCTCAGCTGATGAATAAAATTTTATTGTACATGTAAATTTGCATACATTTTTAACAGTGTGTTTTCAACAGGCACACTTTTCAGTACTGCGAAATGAACTGGAGAAATGTGCAGTCAAACGATAGGTGCACACTGTTAAAATATTTTGAAAATTAATATATGTATTGGAAGTTCTGTTGCAGATACGGTGTATTAAATTTCATTTAATTTACAGATATGTTGGAAAATCTCTAATAATTATATTATAAACACAACTTTTATGAAGTGTTTAGTATACTGTATATTCATTTTACAACAATTTGTTTGTATATTAATTAATATTTGTGTATTAAATTTAATATACGCGTATCTGCAAAAAAACTTCCAATACTTTATATTAATTTTCATACACAAATTTCTAACAGTGTGACGTGGTGCGCGAAGGGCGAGCCGCTCATGAATACCCAGAGAGAAGAGCAATAAACGCGTACAAGCAACAAAAGTATACATCCCAAAATTGTGCTTTTTACTCAATTTATTTTACAGGTTTTATTGGTTACTCAGCGTCTTGATGTAATCGATCGAATCCGTAAATTCTAATAAACACGCAACCCTTAAACATTGTCTTTACCTAATCTGTACATGTGACATTAGGGCTGTACAAAAAAACGTAATTTTCTTATAATCGGTTGCTCCTGAAATGCTGTATTGATTATCACAAGAAAAATGTTTTTGCGAAAGCTGGGAGTTGTGCGATGGTATTAAGTACTGCCGCATCAAGGCCAAAATTCATGAAAAGCGGCGATTTTTAGAATTTTTTTTTTTTTACGTGGTGAAGCGCTCATGGAGATTGTAGTTGCTTTCGATAGACTATGAAATTGTGTAACGGCAGAAACATGTTCGATAATGTTTAGTACTGTCGCATCGACATTGAAGTTAACAAAAACAAAAAACTTAATCCTTTAAAACATTGAAATATTCGTCTGCTTGTCGACTATTTCGTGCGATTTCAACTGAAAAAATGGCTCTTGAAACGGGAGTCATGTATGATCATAATCATGATGATGATAAGCATTTTTCGAATTTTGGGAAACTGCGATATCGATGCGGCAGTACTAAATTTGATCATACAGGACTCCCGTTTCATGAGCCATTTAGTCATTTGAAAATGCGCGAAATAGTCGATGAGCAGCTGAATATTTCAATGTTTTATAGGATTTCATTTTTTATTTTGTTAACTTCAATGTCGATGCGGCAGTACTAAATATTATCGAACATGTTTCTGGCTTTACACAATTTGATAGTCTATCGAAAGCAACCACAATCTCCATGAGAGCGCTTTAAGACGACAAAAAAATTCCAAAAATCGCCGTTTTTAATGAATTTTGGCCTTGATGCGGCAGTACTTAATATCATCGCACAACGCCCAGTTTTCGCGAAAACATATTTTTTGTGATAATCAATAGAGCATTTCAGGAGCAACCGATTATAAAGAAATTATGTTTTTTTGAACAGCCCTAATGTGACATTCACTGTAAAAACTATCTACTTTTAAATTCTATGTAAAGGTACTCGAAGTTTTTATGCATAAACTGGTAGACTAAATTTAATATACAGTTTCGATATACAATTAATATATGGTACAGTAAATTCAATAGTTTAATTTAATTTAAATATTTTACTTGAATTTTACAGAAAAAGTACATCCCGTTTATATCACACTTGTACATTAAATTTAATTGACGAGTGTATGCATAAAAACTTCCGGTCTTTTATAGCAAACCTTCCTCCCGTAATACGGGACTGTTTGGCTTATTTTTCTTACCTTATTTTGGACGTCAAGCCGTTGCCCTAATATGGGCCCGATCCATGGTCCTTGAAAATGGTTATGGGTCGAATAAACAGTAAATAATTTGAAGATTTAATATTTTGACTTGAAAGTATTACTATATTCAAAGTGATATTAATCCTTTGCTTTCCTTAGTTTAGTGAAGATTAAGTGTTTTTTTAAAGAAAGAAATGTTAACTTTTTCGATGATCAAACTCGACTATCTCTTCCATCACACTTGAAAAAATTCGTAAAATAAATTCGTTCTTTACTGAGTAGTGGGGAGAAATCCTTCATGAGAATTTTACGTGACTAAAAATGCTATTTAGCAAAAAAATTTGTCTTTGTCTTCTCCTCATTTTACATCTCCAGTAATTCAATCGATGCGACGATCCATGACTCAGTTCATGCCAGAGCTAAGCAGACATGTAACGGGATATCACACGTTCATTTTATAATATAATTTTTAGAAGGAGATATTTAAAAAATTAGACACCACGTTCTTTTTCGAAAAAAAAAAAATTAAAAAACATCAAATTTAAATTTCAGTATACAATTTGTAAAAATGACAATAATCAGAGAAAGCCTGCTGCTTTAGTTGTGCCAAATTTTAGCTTGTCAGCTACACTCTAAAAACCAAGCGTGTTGCAAGTGTGTTGTTTCCTATCTTTTACATTGTGACGCGTTTTTACACACTTTCAAGCGTGTTAGCATTCACATGACAAATGATATCTGAAAGGAACACGCCTGTAAGTGTGTAAAAACTCGTCATAATGTAAAAGATAGGAAACAACGCACTTGCAACACGCTTAGTTTTTAGAGTGTAGAACGATTCTTAAGTTATGAGCGATTGAATTTTCGAAGATTTTCTCGACATTTTGGACAATTTTGAGTATGCTAACACGAAAATTGCGAAAAAAAATGTTGTAAAAATGTAGATATGCCCGACTAGAAATTCAGTTATGGGGAATATCAGGGTCGGACCTGGTAACCGGATTCTAAATCCAAGGCCCCTGTCTGGCTACCTTATACGGCCCTGATTGGAAATGTAACGCTTTGGCACATCCGGGCCAGGTCAAGTTTACCACATAAGGACCTGATAAAAATAACCATTTAAGGGCCTGATAAAGATTGCAAACTAAGGGCCTGATAAATATAATCATTGATATAAATACATATACTTATCTTTATATTAAATTAAAAAAATAATTATTAATTTTAGGGCATTATGCCGCAATATCAACAATAATATTCTATTAATATTACAAAAAAAAAAAAAACAATTCGTCTTCAGATACGGTTTTTCGTAACTTCATTCGAGAAGTGATGGACGCGGGATTTGAACCTAAGACCTACGGGACCTACCTATTTACCTAACTACCTAACCGAGCACGCTAACCACTTTTTTTTTTTTTTTTTTTATAAACTTGTTTATTTCACATGGTAATACAGTAATACAGATTTTAGGGACAAATAAACAGTTTGAAAAAAAATTCCTTCCAATATGAGGTATGTGGCTCTTGCCCTCGCGTATAAGGGATCGCGTCGCCAAACAGAATAATGTGATTAAGGTTATAAAATAGAGTAGTGTTTTAGAACATGGTTCCTACAATATTGGCGCATGCAGTATTGCGCATTGGAGGTGGGGGAAAAATTTTCGTCATAAAAAAAACCCCTATAACATATCTGTTTCTGCGATGTCTTAACCTAGATAGCTTACAGACTAACAAAAACAAAACAATATATACATATATACAAGGGTGCCATGTGGCTATCGCAGTTTTTTTTTTTTTTCCTTTGGCGGAGCTGCTTAGTTATCAAGTGTGTTGCTTAATGGCGATGAGCTTGGATCTGGCGTCTCCGTTCGCGGAGTGTCTTTCTGCGGGTTAATGCGAGGATGGTTGCGTCGTCAGGTGTGAGCCACCAGTATTTTTCGTTTTTTAGGCGATGAAAATCATAGTAGTCATGGAGGGGGAGTGATGTCGAGAATTTAAATTTTTCTTTGTAATTTATGAAGTCTTGCCGTTTTATCGTGATGCGTTTGTCTGCTTTGTTCCGTTTTCAATGATAAATTATTGGTACGTTATCGGCATTTTGTATAAGCCCGCGCGAATCGAAATATAGGAAAGACTGGGGGGGTAGGTATCCGTTTGTGGTTTGTCTGGATATCTCGTTCATGTCTATTTGTGAGAGGGACCTTATGATTTCATTATTGATTTGAGGTAATTTACTGTGGTAGTCTCGGGTTAATTTAATGGTGAAACAGTCGATTCGCGAGATTTCTGCCGTGTTATATAAGACTTTGTTGCTGGTCTGGTGGGTGAAATTTGTATGGGCTGATCTATATAGATTTAAGCAGGCTCTGAGGCAGCTTCGCTCGAAAACCCTCAGCTCCTCCATTGCTGACGAATTCACATTCCACCACATTGGGGCTGCATAAGTTATGATGGGCCTTACGAGTAGCATATATAAGATAATTTTGGTTCGTTTGGTTAATACTCTGTTATAAAAAATACGCGCACTTGCTTTAAAGGCTGTTCTAGCTTTGGATAATTGCAGCTTAAGGTGCTTATTAAGTCTTAATAAGTAGTCTAAAGTTATACCTAGGTATTTCACAGAGTTTTTATGAGGTATCACAGCTTTGTTGTTCGTTCCAGGTATCGTGGTTTCTATGCTAAATTGGCTGGCGCCTCTTTTTTTGTTGCGGGATAGGTAAAACATCGGTTTTCTAAACAAAATTGTTTCGCACTTAGCAGGATTTAGGCGAAGGTTCCAGGACATGTAATAATTGTTTACTTTTTCGACCAGAGTTTCTAATTCCTCTTGTATTTTGGGTGGGCGGTCCCCCGAGACGTATATAATTAAGTCATCCGCAAATGCCAATGAGGCGGTATTGGGTTTGGTATTGAGGTCGAATAGGTTAAGTATATCGCTGGTGTAGATGTTGAACAGCACAGGCGAGTTCACCGTGCCTTGTTGTAGGCCTTCTTTTATGACAAATTCCACCGATGAGAAAGAGTTTCCATCCCATGTTTTAAATGTTTTGTTGGAAATCATGTCCCAAATTAGCTGGATTAGCCAGTTAGGAAATTGTTTCTGATCGAGTTTATATAGTAGCCCGTTATGCCAAACGGAGTCGAAAGCTTTCTCCAAATCCAGCAGGGCAGCGCCAACTGAGTTGCCCTGATGGATCTGGTTATTAAGATCTGATAAGAGCTTGTGTATAGCGTGGGAGGTTGAATGTTCAAATTTAAAACCGAATTGGTTATGAGGAATGATATCTTGGGTAGCGCAGAAGAGAGAAATTTTTTGGTTAATTATAGATTCATAGACTTTACTAGTGCTTGTAGTGAGACTAATTGGTCGGTGACTTTCCGGTTTAGTGGGGTCTTTGTCTTTCTTTAATATGGGGAGAGTCTTGGCATCTTTGAAGGAAATCGGAAAGTAGTCTCTATTGAGAGAGTTGTTAAAAATGATTAAGAAGGCTTTAATTATGTTACGCGGAAGATGTTTGAGAACTATTGGAGGGATTCGGTCAATTCCGGTTGAGGTTTTATTGGGTAGCGTTCGGAGAATTTTTCCTAGCTGTGTTTGGCTGCAAAAAATTCTTGGTTCGTTGCATGGTCGCTCGGGCTCTCTAGGGTTGTCAGCAGGGTTATCGGTTGAAAAGTTGGTGTGGGTGAAGTTGTTATTTCTTTTTATGTCGAATTCGTTTTTAATGGCTGTTGCTCTTGCATCGACTATTTCTTTAAGCCTCGTGTTTAGGTTTAGGTAGCGTGGAGAGTTTATAGCTTCATAGTGAGCTCCTATGATATTGAGTTTGTCGATTTTATTGGAGAAAATATATTCATTGCCCGAGATTTCAGTTTCAGCAAGATTGCAAGAACTACGTTGGAGTAATGTGTTATTATTTTTATTAATGTGGATATTATTAATAGTTAAAGGACGTTTGGGTCTCAATAAACTGTTAATTTTTGGAAAGAAGGTTTCAGTTTTTCTATGGTCAATTTTTTTTAGTTGCTTAGTCCAGAATTTTTCTGAGATTAGACGGAATTCGTTTTGGAGAGAGGCTTTAGTAAGTTTTAGTAGGGCTATGGCGCTTTTAGTAGTATTATTCTTTGAAGTAGGGTCATGTCTTTGGAGGTTGTGTATCGTGCTGATTAGTAGCACGCTAACCACTAGACCAAACCGACTATGTGGATATCTCGTACAGTATTTCCATAATAGTTCAATTTACTATTTATTTAAAATAATAGTTCAGTTTTTAATGTAGCTAGTTACGAATTTGAACTTAAAATTTGTAAATTCAAAATGACGGGTTTAAAATGAAAAACATATTGAATGCGATATTTTGATTTTATAAATGATATTTTTAATTCCACCAATATTTCGATCGGGTCTACCTTATCTATGCCAGATCTGGGCCTGAATATGGAATGCCTTATCAGGTATATCTTAATTTTTCCCGATCTGGCCCTGAATAAGATACACCTTATCAGGTCAACCTTCCCTTTGCCAGATCCGGTCCTATTAAGGTACATCTTATCAGGTCTACCTTATCTATGCCAGATCTGGACCTGAATATCTAATACCTTATCAGGTCAACCTTCCCTATGCCAGATCCGGTCCTAATACGGTACACCTTATCAGGGCAACCTTTCCTATGCCAGATCCGGTCCTAATAAGGTACACCTTATCAGGTCAAACTTATCCATGCCAGATCAGGCCCATATGTGACGGCAGGGCTGCCCTACCAGATTTCTAGTCGGGTGTGTAAGGAGAAAATGTAACACATGTCTTATCACGAGGAAAAAAAAAATTGGAGTCGTGACTCGATGCGCATGGTAATTGTCACGTGCTGGCTATTTTGCCTAATATAATTAATTATTATTTAATTTCCATTCTTTCCAATATTCAGTCTGAATTTCTGCTGATGTAAATCCGTTCCCCAATCCCGTGCTTTGTTCGTAGCCCTTCTATATTATTTTCGCTAACTGCATGTGTCGTGCGTTGTCAGCATCTTTAGACAGTCTCACGGTCACCGAAAACCCCACTTGAATTCCAATTCACTCTTTTATAATTATTTCAATCATTTCACTCTCCAGTCTTCACTCAATCTTCAATCAACAAACATGGAATAAATACATTATTAACGCTGAAAAAGCTTAACTTTTAAATATAAGCCTAAGTTATAGTATTTATTAAATACTCTGTTAAAAAAATTTAAGGTAAAATTACTACAAAGTGTACGAAGCTCGTTTACAGAAACGGGTATAGAAAATTTACTATACGAGCGTAAAGTAAAGTGAACGTTAATTTTACCAAACGTACATTGAATTTTCATTTTCTTTTGTATATTAAATTGAATTTCCTGCACGGGTTTAGTAAAAAAAAACATTAAACGGGTTTAATATAAATTACTACACAGTATATGGATTTTCCAAATATTTTGAACAGTGTATCGTAAACGGTGATAAATAAGAAGATCCTTCCTATTAAATCAGTTAATTAAAAGTGTTAAATTCTGATTTGAAATTTGAATTTCAACTCTTAATCGAACAAGACCTCTGAAAATTATTCGTTTCAATATCTCGTTAGCTCGGGACGTAACAGTAATCGAAGGACGTATGCGCAGTCTGTTATTCCGCTCTAGATTATTGAAGTAATACCCAGTTTGTGTAGTCGATCGAGATCAAATTTTATGGAAGATGCCACAACGTCCAGGAAAACGACTTCCAGGAATGACTTAGTAAATTATATTAATGAGAAAAAAGTATTGTATAGAGTATTTACAAAGAAAAACACTTCGCCCGATGCATCGCAGTCGATTAAGATAGTCGTTCTACTACGTGCTGGTCAAATCAGTGCTATTTTTAAAATTCTATAAATATTGATAGTTCCATCTTCTGTTCCGAAGAGCGCCTTGCCCATCGGCATGTGTTCTTAATAAGTAAATACATCCACAGACACGATTGTAAAAGGAAATGCACTGATATACACACTGAAAAAAATATCATTAATTCAATAAATCCATCGTTTGCGGGATGCCAAAACCAAGCGTTATCAACTTAATTTGAATTCTAATTCCTCCAATTCCATACGAGATCGAAACAATAACTCTAAAATACGCAAAATAATATTTCAATGTTACATGGGATTGAACGAATAAGAACTAGAATTAATTTAAAAATACTTCTTTTTGGCAGCCTGCAAAAGAATTTTTTTTCAGTGCACAAATGTTCGATATGAGGTTTTTGTTATTCAGTTTTATATTAGACAAAACCATAATATTGCCACGATTATCACGAGCAATAGCTCATTTTGTTTATTGACAGATACTTCATCGATTGAATGGACATATTTTTCATTCGTATTAGTTTCTCAAAAGTTACAAGTATGTGTACGTCTAATGTTAGGTTATGTTAGATAAAGATACGATTGTAATGGTCTTAATAAGGATACTTCGGGAAAGTATCTCCGGTCAATCAATGAAGCATCTTTTAATAAATAAAATGAGCTATTGTTCATCATAATCGGATTAAAATGATGATTTTATCTAATATAAAGCTGGATGCCAAAAACACTTTATTGACTGCAACGCCGCAAGATTGCGCGTTATAATAATTGATGTCGTCCTCCTCGCTCTTCGACTCAAGGGCGATCTCGCAGGGTCAAAACAGGAAATTTAGAATATTTATTAATTATTTTTCGATTATTATTTTTTTTTATGTACGACGACGAGAAGGAGACCGACGGACGAATGAAAAAGAGAGATTGTATTTTGACACGCTACACGCGTCCCGTCGACTTCCCGGAAAAATCTACGGACTTCGCGAGCTAACAGCTCGCCGTACTTCATCAGCTGCCTCACCTGCACCTCTAAAAACAGTACATCGCCTAATGGGGAAGGCATTCGTCTCTGAACAGCATCTGCATCACATCATATCAGAGTTGTAAATCCCCATTAATTCATGAGATATAGTTTACAGTACAATTTGTTTTGTAATGATGATTTCATAATATAATATGTAGTGATTATAAAATAGAGTGTAAACATTTGAATAGCTGAAAAAAATACTAATTTTCGCTTTAATATTGCAAGAAATAGTGGAAAAATGGAAGAAATAAGTAATGCATTACTTATTTTTTTCCATTTTTTCAAAAGGATTACCGTGAATTTTTATTGAAAAATAATAATTTTTGCAGCCATTCCAAAGTTTAATCATCGTATTACAATCGCTACATGTTATTAATATAAAATCATAATTATAGAGCTGATCGTATCATCATCATTATTTCTATAAGTATTAGGCATTTACAACTCTGCATCATATTACCGCAAGATTCGAGCTTACGCGCTGGAAATGGACCTAGCGCATGGTTGGTAGTATAGCGAGCTACCAAACCTTGATGCGCACCGATAACAGCTACGCTAATTTGTCAATTCGCCTAGCGAGGCGCCAAGTCCGTCTCTGCGTGAGAGCGCTTCAGCTCTTTCCCCCGATTAGGGCTATTTTGAATATCTAAAGGTGGGGAGCAAAGTTCGCCAGCGAGATCGATCGCGATCACTCAAGGCGGATATCGTCGAGCGAGGAGGACGTGTCGCCAAATATTAATTATGGTTACGAGGAAGTGCGTTGAATCTCCGTTGCGGACAACTGTCCAAGGAGTAACTCATTCGTCGTCTCTCGTCCTGGTGAGCTCCATATATTTATTTTATTATTTTTCTGGTCTCTCAATTGTATTAGTTTCTTTTATTTAATCGCGAGTGTTATCATTGTAAAATAGAGTTTGGTCGTGCCGGTCGTGTTTGACTCTCCGCGTGGAGAATAATTTCGTTGAAGATCTTTGTAGTGTATGGTTGTTTTATAACGAATTTTCTCTCAACGGGTGTGTGCTTCGCTGGCGGCTTCGAGCCATTTTGAATGTAAAATTGTTGTGTGAAACTTAGAGTCTCCGTGAATAATTATTTCGAGTATAATCAGGCGTGTGCGCGAATCGCCCTTAAGCCGTCGTCCCGGAAAAGCCATAGTGTTAAGTGTGTGTGTGTGTGGTCCGTATGTGTGCCCTTGGTTGTTCCGTTTATAACGTTCGGTCGTTTTTCGTGAGGGACTTAACTTCAAGGCCATATTACGTGTTGAATATTTTTGATAAATAATTTCATTGGCCGAGTCGTTTATCGCGTTCAAGTGTTTTGTAATTTTATACGCGATCGTCCTGGTTCTTGTTTATTATTTATTTGAGAGTGCGTGAGTGTGCGTGCGTGTGAATGTTCGTTATTGTTTGTCTGGAAATTATTTAAAGAATTATAAGTTATTTAGTGACCAGAGTGTGGCACTACTTGACATATTTTACGTGGACATTTTTATTAATTATTGGTTTCTTTAAATTCGTTGATCTTTTTAATAAATTAAATTGTTATGAATCCCATAATTAATTGTATTCCGTTTATAACGTTCGGTTGTTTTTCGTGAGGGACTTAACTTTAAGGCCATATTACGTGTTGAATATTTTTGTTAAATAATTTCGTTGGCCGAGTCGTTTATCGCGTTCAAGTGTTTTGTAATTTTTATACGCGATTGTCCTGGTTCTTGTTTATTATTTATTTGTCTCTAAATAATTTCATTGGTCGAGTCGTTTATCGCGTTCAAGTATTTTGTAATTTTATACGCGATCGTCCTGGTTCTTGTTTATTATTTATTTGAGAGTGCGTGAGTGTGCGTGCGTGTGAATATTCGTTATTGTTTGTCGGGAAATTATTTAAAGAGTTATAAGTTATTTAGTGACCAGAGTGTGGCACTACTTGATATATTTTACGTGGACATTTTTATTAATTATTGGTTTCTTTAAATTCGTTGATCTTTTTAATAAATTAAATTGTTGTGAATCCCATAATTAATTGTGTTCCGTTTATAACGTTCGGTTGTTTTTCGTGAGGGACTTAACTTTAAGGCCATATTACGTGTTGAATATTTTTGTTAAATAATTTCGTTGGCCGAGTCGTTTATCGCGTTCAAGTGTTTTGTAATTTTATACGCGATTGTCCTGGTTCTTGTTTATTATTTATTTGTCTCTAAATAATTTCATTGGTCGAGTCGTTTATCGCGTTCAAGTATTTTGTAATTTTATACGCGATCGTCCTGGTTCTTGTTTATTATTTATTTGAGAGTGCGTGAGTGTGCGTGCGTGTGAATATTCGTTATTGTTTGTCGGGAAATTATTTAAAGAGTTATAAGTTATTTAGTGACCAGAGTGTGGCACTACTTGATATATTTTACGTGGACATTTTTATTAATTATTGGTTTCTTTAAATTCGTTGATCTTTTTAATAAATTAAATTGTTGTGAATCCCATAATTAATTGTGTTCCGTTTATAACGTTCGGTTGTTTTTCGTGAGGAACTTAACTTCAAGGCCATATTACGTGTTGAATATTTTTGTTAAATAATTTCGTTGGCCGAGTCGTTTATCGAGTTGAAGTGTTTTGTAATTTTATACGCGATCGTCCTGGTTCTTGTTTATTATTTATTTGTCTCTAAATAATTTCATTGGCCGAGTCGTTTATCGCGTTCAAGTGTTTTGTAATTTTATACGCGATCGTCCTGGTTCTTGTTTATTATTTATTTGAGAGTGCGTGAGTGTGCGTGCGTGTGAATGTTCGTTATTGTTTGTCGGGAAATTATTTAAAGAGTTATAAGTTATTTAGTGACCAGAGTGTGGCACTACTTGATATATTTTACGTGGACATTTTTATTAATTATTGGTTTCTTTAAATTCGTTGATCTTTTTAATAAATTAAATTATTGTGAGTCCCGTAATTAATTGTGTTGAAATTATTTATTTATTCGTAACGCCAACTCTCAGTAGGTCTTACTTCCCGACTCTACGTATTGCAGCTGGTGCCAAGCCTGGGCTGGCAATTGTCATTTGTTAACATTGTTCTCTTCCAGCGCGAAAGCGCCTGGCGCCCAGTTCTTCGGAACGAAAAATAAGGAAGAGAAGTAAAAATGGTCAATTTAAGATTGTAGCAAGGGTTTTCCTGCGTTGGGTAAAATTCTCGTTACATGCCATTTATACATATCAGTATTTTGTCATTTCAACCCGTATCCGTGGTTATATTTATATATTTAAGAAAACATGTATATCAATATGTCATTCTTCAAAATCGTTAATCAAACCATCAAAATTTTCACTGTTTTGGCTAGCACGTAGCAGAGCGACTACCTTAAGGTAGTTCTGTCGTGAAGGCAATCCAAACTCATATGCATGCATTTTTGACAAGTTGTAACTTAGCTATTCAATTTTCCTTGTACAAAATCTTGAAGGCTTTTACCGAGTATTTGAATGAACAATTAAAATTTAAAAATCGATCTTTTTACACGGCGCTTACGGGAGGGCTGGAAAAATTGATCTTTAAATCGAAAATTAACATACTTAGATCAAAGATAGAGAAAAAATAAAAAGTACTACGGATTCGCAAATCATTTAGGAATTGATGCATCATGAAAAAAGGTGAAGTCTCCGGAATAATGTTTAATTGAACCAAGGTCAAAGTGCGCGATACCGGGCCAAATGACGTTTCCTAACCTAATTATCGTAAAAATGAAGTCAAATTCGCACTAAACATATCAACTATTTACAAATAATCGTTTTAATTTGATTACGACAATTTCGAAGGATAATCGATTATTTTTGATATTATTATTGAGGCAGTCAAAGTGATACGTATGATTATTTTTTAATGTCATGTAGACTCTGAGATTTATGACTCCGGCGTACCGACAGAACTACCTTAAGTCAACAAAAGTCCAATTAGTAGCGAAGACAGTTTTCAGATTGTATTTTTTCTGCTTATCTCTCTCGGATAGTTCGTCGTTTTGAACGAGTCATTAAACTATCGTTGCTGACCATTGCAATAAATACCTCGTGGTAAAATATACAACAGACAGAGCGAAGAGATAAAAGAGGCCCAGCTATGGAGTGCATTTGAAACGCGAAACGAAAGGGTTTGAGTGTGTGCTCGCCGGTTGGCAGATGCTGGAAGAAGAAGATCGTTTCGACGGCAGGGGCACGTGAACAAATACCCAAAGTATCGTGACTCGTGCGCACAAACGGACTAGCGCATCTAAGCTTGGAAATTTGACTGACGTTTGTACATATACAAAAACAAAAGTGGCAAGGATAGCATCGAAAAACAAGTCAAGAGTATTGTATGGAATTAGCTTCGTACAGATGATACACGACGTGTGACGTGCAGATACCCGAACTAACACTATGTCTCGAGAATATTCTTAAGGTTCACATTGTCCAGACTGTGAACTGTAAAGCTCTTTGAATTTCCAAAAATAAATGCATGAAACCTCAAATTTTCTGTCGAGGGTTTTTTTCTGAAGTCTTTCAAGAATCCGCATTTTAGATTAGAGATGACAATAGTTTAAACCCTGATGCAAATTGTTTCAAAACTCTGTAAATTTAAAATCGTTATGTTGAAAATGACAAAAAAGAACATTTAAATGGTTGCCTGATTATAATATGAGCCTAAATAACTTTTGCGAGGAATTAAATACTATTTTCACAAGGTTTTCATTTTTTTTTTAATCGTAGAAATCGGTGTTTGATATTATTAGGCACTCAACTTTATAGGGTTAAGGACTAATAACATCGGGAATGTTACGTGGGGACTCAGTATGAGTAATTTTGAATAATATTCTTTTAAATACAGATATTCTCGAAAACCATTAGTGTGAGACAAATTCAGCACATTTATAAATGTGCGCATAAAAAAAAATGTAAAAAACATGTTTACCACGATTTAATTCTAAGTCTGTGCCACACTACAATTTTTCTAGAAGTAATTTGAATTATGAAATTGTCTCATGGAAATACTTAATTAAAAAGAGTGATTAAATTTTTTTTTTTTTCAAATATAAAGAATAGCAGAAGTTAATTTTTGTTTTGTATTTTTTATTTTTCTGAATCGCCACACTCGCTCATGAGTCGTTTTTATTTTAAAGAAAAGTAATTGCATAATAATGAAAATTCTGTGAAATTATGAGAGAAGTCGGAATGGTCTGTCTCAAAAAAAAATATTATTACTTTATTATGGGAAAAAAATGGCGAATATTTTTTTTGAGCGGCTATGGAAAATTTTTCATTAAAAAGTACATTGAAAACTTAAATTTTATACAGGTTCAAATTTTTTTGGTACGATTGGTAATTTTGAATATACAGCGAATTGAAAAAAATTAAATAAGAAAAATCGTTATTAAATTTTGGGCAAACCATCGGTGCTAAAATTCTGAAATAATTTATGGATGTTCGTGACACTCTAAATAACTTTTGAAAAAATGTTGAACACTTTTTGCGACCATGCTAAATTTGGGTGGCCCATTTGGTATGGAATGATCTAAAAGTAATAACGATTAATTTGTTGCCAATGCGATTAGTTTGATAGTAAAATTAACGACAAAATTATATAAATTGGGTTATAATAATTGATCACACTGACTGAAGGTCAGTAATAGGTTCTGCAGTAGTTCGTAAGAGCAGATGCAAGTGAAATAACGTATGCGGGTTCGAGAGCGAGATTAAGCGAGCGCAAAATTCGAAGCGACGTGTGAGGAAATATTGTGCCTCAAGGAGACGTCAGATACTTCAATACTAACAGTACGTATGTACGTATATACGTATGGACACTATTGGAGTAGCGTTGCTCGAGGTTACTTGAGCGCTCAACTACCGTTCGCAGCTATTAAAATAAACAGACTATTATCCCAGAGTTTCGGCTCTTAATATGTTGTACCCAGAACGTTAGTAGGGTCTGTTTATGCTGGGCAGAAAATAAAATCCACCGCACGCGGATTATCCCGCAGAAGAACAACAACAAAGGGGGAAACAACGAATCGTGTGCGACTCGCTTGGATTGTTCGGACTGCTCCGGATGCCTTCGGGCCAACTAGACAAGCAAAGCACCGAGGGAGTTTGCCGTGTGGCTGCTATATGTGCCACGATAGAGTTTCGGGGCATTTGCATAAATTATATCCAACTTCTTCTAGATCTCTGGTAGAAGTATTAATTTTTACATTTGTTAAAACAGAAGTATAGTGAGTTCCGGCATTTTTACTTTAGTTGCGTGGATTACATGCACGTTGATGTTGTATTTGAATCAGTAGTTTTAAAGAGTTGTAGTGTCGATACTCACCAAATGATCTTACAAAAACTCTAACTATCTTTGAGTCCGTTTTGCTTCCTCATACAGGAAGGTTTGTTTTCGTGAAACATTTTTTTTTACAGTTTTTCATAACAGGTTACTCAAAATGGTCCAAGACATCGAGAAAAGTGGTTTAGAACAAATATCCGGGTGTGCGTGTGAGTATGAAGATCCTCCTTCCTTTCCGCTTCCTTTGCTAAAATTTACGAAAAATTTCAGACATTTTGTCAGATTTTATACGACTTTGAATTTTTCGAAAAAAGTCTGGAAGCTTTCTAGCTGACGCAGTTTTTTGGCTAATGAGCAAAATCGTTCTGAACAAATGAAGCAATGCAAAAGGATGGTCGGTATTGAATTTGAGCTAAATCTATCAAGCGGTTTGGATTTTACAGATTTTTGAATTCTCGAAAAATTGATATTATCGTTCTAATTCAAGTCAACTTCGATAAACTCAGCTTGAATTTTCTACAAGGAAGAATTAATACCCAGCTGTGATATTCTTACATATTTACATAATAATTGCAGAAAAAGTCGCGTCTTTTACATGCGTACTTCTTTTTTTCTTGAAGATATCGAATTTCGGCCTTCACTTTCGTTCTCATGTAACATATTTTACCTCAGAAATTACCACTTACAAGGCTTTTTACCATTATATTTTAAAAAGTGACTTTTTTCCGTTTCTGATTTCAGAATTCGCAGATCCAACTTCCGGCCGGCAAAACTAACCTAAAATTGTTTTTCTCTAAGATATCGAATCTTGGCCTTCACTATCGTTCTTAAGTCGCATATTCTACCATAGAACATACCGATTACAAAATTTTTTACTGCGTTTTTGCACAAGGATGTAAAAATAAAATCTTGCATCCTTTTTACGATAAAAATGAGATAAGTTGCAATCTGTATATATAGCCGTTACCGAGTTATACTACATTTAATTCACCTCTGCACATTTTGAAATCATAGCCATTGTGATAGGGTTTTCTCTAAAACTTTTGTATCTATTTGGCTAAAATTATAAATATGTGACTGAATATTTTTTATAAACTAGTCTTTCTATAAAATAAAAATCGACTTTTCGTGGTTTTTCTTATCAATAATAAAAGCTATATGCAAGTTACCGACAATATCAACAACTTGCGTGAGTGCTGTGTCAACATCACATAATATCTTCATTTTAAAACGTACAGAAAAACGTACAGAAGTTGAATGGTTCTATCATAAATTTGTATCGGCTACACATGCAGACTTCAACATTGTCTCTTATTTTTATTGTAAAAATACTCAAATATATCAGTATAAATAAATAAAAATTGGTTGAAAAATATCGGCGCTCTATCTTTTTAAAATACTAATTAAAATACAACTTTCACGACACCAAAAGAAAAGTCTTCGTTTCTCGCTTTCGAATTGTCTCAATCCCTTCGCAAAGCCTATAATATCAATAATAGTGAGCCTCGTGTCAATAAATCGTGGCAGGGTAGACCGCGATAAAAGGGAGCGTGTGCGCAGCGAAGTTCAGAGCCCTATTTTTCGTTGGTTCATAGAATCATCGCCCTTAATTTACAGCTCTGCTCCAGAACGCCCAGTTCTTCCATAGTTTTCTTTTACACATGCATTGCTATCGATGAAAGCAGACCGGTGGTGGGTCGTCATTGCATCGACCCTTGTGGGTCCCTCGTCTTCATCCAAATCTCGATACATCAAATATCGATATGCATGACGAAAGAGCGAGGGAAAGTCAAACTGGAAAAATAGAAGAAAAAAAAGGAGAAGACCTGTATGGTGTTGAACGAAGCCATAAGAAGGAACGGAAATAAATGATTTCGCACGTTGGGTAGCCGTTGGAAGCACATCATGTGCACTACCTGTATGTGTATAGGTCCAAGGTATACCTTCCAGCACTTCATACATTTTCCCTTGGCAATAAATTCGGAAGCATTAACACGCATTGGCGAGGGGCGTTCTTCGTGTACGATTCTTGTCGCCCTCCACACACACACACACACATATATATGTGTGTGTATATATATATATCTTCCTTGTCGCCAGCCAACTTTCCTGCGCCACTTTTGCTCTTTCCGCTCCCACTGCTACGATCGAGGTGCCTCAACAACGAGAATCGTAAATACCGCGGCAACCAAGAATCATATTTACGACTTTGGGAAAGGGAATTCTTTCTCCGATATCGTGTGTAAGCAACGTCTGGTTGGACTACCGGATTCTATGATTTGGTGAAGGGGTTGGAAATACAGAGATTTCACCGGGGGAATCTCAAGAACAAGGACCGATTTTTGAGGATTTTGTGTGTTGACGGTTTGTTTTTTAGAAATATGAGATCAATAAATAAGGGACGTAGGAGATATAAAGGAGAAATGGGAAAAATACACTTTTTTATTTCTATATTTACACATGACTAGACATTTTCGAAAGAAAGTAGACAAATTTTTATTAAAATAAACTGTTCATAACCTGAGCTATTTTCTAAAATACTGAAAAGACTAATTTTATCAATTCGACTTCACTTTTACAATCTGTCCAGCCGCTTTATACAATGCAACTAATAGTTGAAAACGAATACATACACATACTATTTCTGAAGTTTTAAACATTTATTTCTAGTCCAGAAAAAAAATTATTAAAAATTAAATGTTTCTATCATCGTTAATAAAAATAATTGCATATAGTACTTGCATCGTAAAATGAGACTTGTTTTATAAATCAGTCGCTTCTGTCCAGTTGCAGTTTACAATAATTCCCCATCGATTATCAACGACAAATAAATAGTTCAAGACAAAAAGAATTAGGAATTACAAATTTCCATTATACGAATTGACAAATTACATCATACTGGATGTGTCTCGGAGATGAAAAAAAGCGGTTTATAAATGAGATTCTTAACTCCAATCTCTCCCTTGCTCCATTTCAGAATAATTTACCACCGATTTTTAATAACAACAAAAAGACACAAAATGTCAGTAGGTGTACCAATAATAAAACGTGTTAAAAAAATGTACGCGAAGACCAAGCTTCTGTATTCCTCACGACTGTTTAAAACCTCTTTCTAGTCCAGGAAAAAATGATTAATGATCAGACCGTTCCAAAATATAGCCATAGCTACGTGTCCCATATATATATATACTCGAGTGAAACTCCAGGGACACTACGAGACGAGCGTATGCCGTTTTTGACCCGAGAAACGGGGAGGACAGAGGGGCAGGTTCGGATCTTTCTGTCTAGGAAGGAATACTATCGCTAAACTCTCGCGGGAGAATTTTTCTGTGGGCGAATCCTGAGCTCGCGCCCTGCGTACGTCCCAGCGGTGTTCTTCCCCCGGGATAACCGAAGCGCTCAGCGTTACCATATAGACTCCACTGCAGTTCGACGTGGTTTTTCTCTTTCTTATAATCGGCATCACTCCTCCTCGCGCGACAAGAAATGAAATTCGTGCCTCATTCAGAAGATGGAGAGGGAGGGTTCCGCTTTTTCTATCGTAGTTATGGTCTTCAGGGTGTTCCGTACTACTGCGTCCCTACTGGGAGGTTCTTCGACTTATGCCTCACGCCACAAACGCTTTTCATTGCCATTGTCGCAAGATTTTAGCGTGAAAACGGCGTATACAGTTGCGATTGTACTGTAATACAGTACATCGCCATTTTTGGCAGTGATCGAGAGTGATGTATCGTCTTAAATCTTGAAGACATCTTTTTTGACAGACAGAAGGTTGAGTCGCGAGCCACACGTTTTAAGCACGTCCCACTTTTTTTTCATGATTTTTTTTTGAGAATTTTCCTTCTTTTACGGTGTGAGGTGCACCTCTTTATTCTTCGATTTCTTCAAGTTCTGAGAATTTTGTATTTTCGCGATTTTTCTAAAGTTTATATTAGTACAGCTGAAGCAATGCGGCTGTGATTCAAAGAGAAGTATTAAAAATTAAAAATAATTTTCTCCACGATGCTGTAGAGGTTACAAAAATTTGGTTGGCTTTGAAAATAAAGAACTCATATGTCAGTAGAAACTAAATTGAATTGTCTATAATTGAAGAAAAAGTAAAAATGTAGTCCCGTAACGATCACAGAAACTTTTTGTCAATTTTACAAACATTCATAAACACTTTTGTGCTTTTATTTTTCTAAGTATTTTGGGCCATTAAAACCTCAGGTACATCAAATTAAACGAATAAATTTTTTAGGGGGTAGAGATAGACAAGGCATTTTGTCTAAGCATTTTCAGTTACGACAAATGTGCAATTTAGTGTTTTAATCTTCACGAGCACAAAAGTTTTTATTAAAAGGCGGATACCTCAGGGACGGCAGAAAAAGACTTTCTGTGAATGTACATGGAAATAATAATTAATTTTATAATAATTTTTTTAATTTAATATATTAAAATAAAAAAAGAAAAAATATTGAAGATCTGTAAGCATAAACAAGCCCGTACAATTTAGTGTAATGACATCATTGCGAAACTATCATTTAGTCAATAAGAATGTGCAAAATAAACTGATTTTTAAAATGTCTGATAGTCTCCGCTAGCACGATCAGCAAATTTGATATTACAATACATACAGTTAATTTGTGTTATGTCTTAACCCTTTGATGCATAGCGGGATGTTTAACATCCCACCTAGATTATTATCATTTTTTAAATATTTCAACGTTTTCTTTCTCGATTTTAAATAAAAGTAACTTTTTAAAAATAACAATGTGTGCATGAAAGGGTTAAAATACAATTATTGACTGCCATTTACTAAGATACATTTTAAACATTCCATTACACTCATTTCACTACAAAATATAAATCGAATTTGTCAGTCAAAATTCAAAAAATTCAATAAAAAAGATTATGTAAGAAATGAAGCATAGAGAGTTCTTAAGGTATTCTAAAAGATTCATGAAAGCATGAAAGTACTACAGATAGACCCAAGATACGATTATTCGTCGCCCGTGTACCTATTTCCAGTTAATCCTCTGACTACTCCAGAAAATCCGTCGTATACAAATTCCGACAAATCCCTAACAAGTTCCACGGGTCCATCTTCAACACATGAATCGCAATTGACCTGAGCTTTAGGAGCTACGAATTTTTATCCTCGATAGTTTACGAGGCTCTCTGTACTGCTTCATAGCCACAATACAGAAGACGAAATCATTGTTGAGTATCTTTTGACTTTGCGGGTCTGACACACAGCAGATATAAGTTCGGTCCCCAGCAAATCCTCAATCACAAAGCGAGAAAAACGTCCCATTCGAATACTAACAGTACCGACTACTTTTAGTACCAATAGCCGAAGAACATGTGCATCAAACGTCGAAAGAAGCGACAGAAAAGTGGAGAACAAGACTGCTAATCCACTTTTGGAAATCTGCATCGATCACCTTAAAATCCTCTCGGTAGTCTTGTAGTCTCGAAACTCCAGCCTCACCCACAGAACCAATTCCAGTGGACACCCCAAAAGCGTGTCCTTTTCCTTATTTTCTGTATGGCCACATTTTTTTCACAATGGAAACAACAAATACGAAGTGGAAGTGGGAGCAAAGGTATAGAGCATTTTGAAATAAAACGTATAGGCAGAGGATCACTGATTTTCGACAGGAGGAGGTCGCTGAAGGAAGACTCGCGTGTCTCTTTCGTTATGTTTCATTTTTCCATCTTCTCTTCTCTGTTTCTTGTCGCGCAAGTGAACCATCGATCATCCAGGCTGATTGTTCCATGTGACACGAGCGTGAGCCGTGTTTTGGCATCTGCACCGTAGGCGGGTTGCGGAAGTCAATGGACACCCGCGAATCGGAGGTTGGACACGAAGTGTCCGAGAATCGTCTGGTGCCATGCCCATAAACGTTCCACAAGCGAACAGCCCCTTCTGCTCTAACGTACAACACTGTAACCCATTATATGCCTGTGGGATCTTAAACGCCTCTATAGTCTAGTCAGTTTCTTCTATTTCATCTTCTCTGTTGCTCTATTCCAGTGCTGATGACGTCAGGCTTGTAGTGGGCATGCAAGTTGATGGATCAGCGATTGAGATCTTGTGGAAGACGTGCCTACAACTTCAAGTATATCCCCGGGGGAAGCATCGCGTACAAGTCAGTACGATCGACGGCAGCCTCTCGTATAGAATCTGGAATGAACAGATGGTGATCTGGAAACTTATTTAGATGTTTGTACGTTATATTGAAATAAAATTTATTCTTTTGTTTTTGTAAAATGTTCCACAAAACAGGCCCGAATTATTTGTGTAGTGTCGAGTTGCACTGTTTTTTTTTTTGTAGTTTGAAACAAAATCGTAGGTATCGTAGGAAATAATTCTCTTTTCTATATATTTACAGCTATTTACGAATGCAAATCTGCCGTAAATATGAATATTATTTTTAAATGACTATAGTATTACAGTTATGCAAATATGCTTGATTTGTATGTAACGACCAGAAATTTCCTTACATACTTGTCGACCAAGAAAATTGTTGTTCTTTGCAACTTCGATTTGCGTTGTTTGCACAATGCCGGGCATAATATTTTTTGTTCTTGTTTGGGTTGAAACTATGTGAAACGTATTTTATCTATAATGTCTATTACCGTTTATTAAAGTATTAAAGTAACATCCTGATATACAACACGGAAAAAAAAGTTTGGTTGTGGCAACTACGTTTTCGATTTGCTGTACACAATGTCTAAAAAATTAGTTGCCTCAACCATATCGAATAGTAACCTCAACTATTCACGATTAGTTCTCGATTGGATTAGTTAGGTTAACTAATCCAATCGTTGGGACTACCACTCGAATAGTTGGGACTACCATTCGAATCGTCGGTATTATCATTCGAATCGTTGGTATTACCAATTGAGTTGCTAGGGAAATAGAATAATCGATTGGTTGTGTCAACTCATTTCTTGGTTATGGCAACTAATCTTTTTTTCCGTATGGAGTACAAGATGCGTTGTTCAACAAACGATATACTATGTCTCTAGTCCAATATTTACTGCCAGTGATTGACACGATGTAGCTCCGGTACCGTAAAACGAGCCTAGAAGATCGGCTGTTACCGACACCAAAAGCCAGTTACCGATTATCGATAAAGTGGTTCGGAGCCCACTACCGTAAAGATCCTGTCGCTAATAACCCTGGCAGTTGATGCGACGTTAAAAAACGGGAAAAAAAAGATGCGTTGTGCAAGGGCCTTGTATATTAGTTTGTACCTTCATGGAAATAAAGTACATTTGGAAGTATTTAATTTTTATACTAAATATATTTATGCCGAAAAATTGTATATGTTGGATATATTTTACAATATATGCGAAATATATACACGCGAAGGATATATCTAAGGTATATCCAAAATATAATAAAAATGCATAATACGCCGAAAAGTTGGTTATGTCAGATATATTTTTGGATATATTTTATTTTCCATGGGGTAATGCTTTAAGGTTGTTGATCAAAAACGTGAAAATGGTGCCAGCTTTTCGAAATTTATACAGTGCATAGGTGAAGGTTTTCTTCATCGACTACTAAAAAAGTTTAATCCGATTATAACATTCTTTTTCGGGATATTGAACGTTAAATTGACACCAAACAACTCGTAAGATACATTGGTTGTATAGCGTGAGGCATCACCGGCCACATTTATTTACTTATATCTTCCGTGTGGGTATTGCCAGCTTTATGAAAAACGCATATTATACAGTGCAAAGTATGAGGATTATGACGGTGTAACTTTTTTGTGGGGTTATAAGTGTTTTTGAAGAAAAATTACAAAAAATGTTAGACAATACATCGTGAAACTATGCGAAGTGAGCTGACGTCGCTCCGCCTGCCGTGCCTGCCTCACATCCCGCACATCACCTCACCTATCCCCTTCCTAATGCCGTTGATCAACAACCTTAAAACTTCCGACCTTTTACAGAAAAATCATTTAAGCAGACTATGTAATTTTTGGAAAAAATCAAAGGATCACTATAGTATCCCCTCCAGTTCTTAAAATCAGTAGGTATCCAAATTCATAGGATCTGACTTGGTTGTAAATAATTCTCTATTCTCTGGTTGTAAAGGTCGATCCTAATTTTTTAAAAGCTTAGGTCGAAGGTTCTCACGTTAAGAACTGAAGTTCTTAAGCAGATAGGACTTGATGTCTTAAATTCTCCAATTTTCAAGTTTAAATTATCGGAAAGCGTTAACTACGGTAATTAACTTAGAAGAGAGAAGAAAGTCATTTCAAAATCAGCGATATTCATTGCTAGGTGGTAAAAACCCTATTAAAAAAAGTTAAAACCCTATTTAAAAAAAATGTACACTATATGCTTTCAGAACAGAAGCGGAAGGCTAAAATCTGGAAAATAATTCTCAGTTTTGCATAAAATGAATTATGCCGGCAAGAATTTGTCTCTTTATTCTTCGAAAAATTGGTGAAATTATTATCTATTTAAGAATTTGTTGTAAACCATTATTAAAATTCATGCCTTTCTCACAATTTTAATTCGTTTTAAATACGCTTTAAAGATCTTAAATCGTTAAAGCGTAAATGAAAGTAATAAGTGAACTAGAATAACCAAACACTTACCCCACCTTGAAAAAAAATTATATGTTTAAAGGGTACATTTTTTCATAAAACATTAGCGCCAAACAAGTGACATGTCCATTATCTCTACCCTTCAAAATTTCACTACAGTTTAAGAAGCAATTTAAAACGAATAATTTTTGTACACGTAATCATGACAATAACATTTTTCCTCCTAGCCAAAACAGGACCGGAATGAAAAACAAAATTATCCACTTCAGGTTCTGATTAAGTTGGTTAGCAATCCTTCGAAAATCGACTCGTATACAACAGGTATACAATACCGAAGACAATATCTGCTAGAGACTTTATAGAAACGGCGGTCAGCTTCACGTAGGGGTTTGGCATACAATAGTTCAACGATGGGCACCAGCAGGTGCTATCGAAAGGCAGCGTGCTCCCTGCCCTCGACTTCACAATAGCTTCTCCCTCCACGCGAGCCACTCCACCTTTACAAATCAAAACAATTAATGTCTACCGAAGTAACGACTGCGCTCGCGGCTTGAAATAATGATTCTCGGTGTGCAGCAGGCGCACGAGTCTTCGTCGCCTATTAATTACGAATCGCGCGAACCGATCGCGTCTTGGCCTCGAGTTCAAACATCACAGCCGCGCAGTCTCGATTCAGCCAGCGTCTTATCGAAAATTTCCGTCAATTAATTCGACTAATGATCCGAGAAGGTGTGAAACGCGTCGTTCACACGTCTCCTTAATTGTGATTAGACGCTGTCAGTTTACTTACACAATAATCTGCTGATGTCAGTGAAACCTTCAACCAGACCGTTTGGAAAATGGAGCGAAACGATGACAAATAGGATTACAAAGTTTTTTTTCGTCCTAATCTTTAAGGTCTTAGGAACTATGGAGAGATGGTTCAAATTTGGATTTCGACAAATCCTTTAAGTGTGAGAATGAGAATGGAAACGGGTTTTGTTGATCTTCTACTGGGCTTAAGGATGTATCCCGTACACATTCCCAACCAAAAGTTTCATTCGAAAAGAATTTAAAATAAATTTAATCGCCGTTATTTAAGATACTAAGAACATTGATTCTGAATATTAATCATGCCGAAAAGTTGTTGATAAATTTGTTAGAAATAACAACTTTCTTCTCGTGATATCACTTCGTGAAATTTTTGGAATACATTTTTTTTTGTTCCTTAATTTAGGAAAATACGTGAAAGTTTTCGAATTTGTTTTTGATGAAACTAATTGTAAAGCTTTCTACACTATTTGCTACACTTCTTTTTTTAAAACTTGTTTATTATCAACTATTGAAATTGTTATTTAAAAAAAAGTTCTTTGGGTCTGCAATGTTGTTTATCGTTTTTATGGTCACGTAAACCACTACAAAACTTTATTGACTCTGACTTTTGACTGAAAATATATAGGAGATGTATTCTTGAGGTGAAATGTCGACTACCGTTAAAGTCTCGATAAGCTCAAGACAACGTGGACAAGGAGTCGAAGCGAGAACGAGATTCGTCATCACTGTGTCCGTTTCTCGTCGCAGCTTGAGATTCGACAAAAATTTCATTTCTGTTTGACAGCCACGAGGATATTATCCGATGGTATAATCCTACGCGGGATGACAATATTTTTAATTCCGGGGCAGGATGTAACAGGATCAGCGCGACCTCGGGTAATGTTATACCAAGAGAGCTCTCGAGCAACAAGGTGCAAGCTAATCTACTTTGAGTCGCTTTTTCCCTGTCTCTTTCTCTCTGGGGTTAGCAAGCAGCACATCGTCGACACGGGTTAACTTTTAATCCCCTTAAGTTTTAGGCTTTCGCTCTTGCTTCTTGGCTGGATGAGCCATTTTGTTTCCTCTGCTTGAGAATGTACGCCCGTGTGATAATTCTTAAGCCTCTTAGACGACGTTCTTTCCGCCAGCATAATTGAATTTTTCTCTTTCTACTCTGCTTCTGCCGAGGTTTTCATTTCGTTGTTCATTCGTTTATTTTATACGAATGCGAAAGATGCATTTCTCTAGTTTCTATAGGCACATTTATAATTCTATACAATTTATTTCTCTGCCAAGAAATAACTCTGGACAACAAAAAGAAAAAATTGTATTATTGGTGGCGTCGTTATTTGAATTAAAAAAATGTATCATTTCAGTTACAAATACTCACTGTATTCTAACAAAATATCGCTTATTGATTATCTAAATAGGAAAATAAAGGGCGGAATATATTTTTTATACTTATACGGTATTATGTTGTGTAATTAATTTTTTTTTAAAATTTTCGTCGTATTTTAGCGACAAGAATTGTTGATAATATAAGTCTGTGAAGATCTTCGTGGTTGTATGAAAAAATGTGTTATGATAAAATGCTTGAAGTGTTGTTTGTATAACTTTTATTTATTTGTTTGTTGAATTTTTATTTTTTTTTATTAACTAAAACCGTAGATTTTGCTTTTGTTCCCAGGTGTAAGAAAAAGATTTAAGGAAATATGAGCTCCTTACGGATAAGCAAGCTAATAATATGTCTTCGGACAAAAGATTGTATTTTTCAAGATCGGACCGTGAAGCTGCGACTGGACTGTAACATGGGCGATAATCGATTGCCATTAGCACCCCGTGGCTCGGTCTGGAGATTCTTAAATGGGAGTCCAACCACAATCTGACTTCATCTACGATCCTGATCACATAATAAAATACAAAACTCGTCGCCTGGTTGTGGAACTTTTCCTGTGGCAAGAAAATATTAATGCCCTAATCCTCGACAGTACTACTGAAGAATTTGAATCAAACCTGACCACCCGTGAGCGTGGAGAACGCTGATTAAGTGTATAATAAAGAAAACTATCATCAGATGTCTCTTACACAAAACAGTTAAAAAATGTTTAGCCTCTGACTCACCAAATAATAAAAAATAAAAATAATAGCTTGTGTCTAAAACGTCATTAATAGCGATGAAATACAAAGAAGGGCTTACAAAATATATCACCGATAAAATATTTCGATCGATAAATGTGAAAAGTAAAATATTTGACAATTTGTAGTTTACTTTATGTTACATTGATTCATGTTATGCAAAAAAAAATACTTATGAAAAACAACGATACAGGTGATTATAAACAATAGAGTAATCACTACTAATTTTCAGTGTATCTGGTTGGACTTTTACGGATTATTTTGATATTACATTATTTCAAAGAACTTGTGATATAAATATAGCTTTCTGATATTATTTGCGACAACGCATTAAATCAATTGCCATGATCACTTTGAATAGTAACCTCAACTATTCGCGATTAGTTTGCGCGAGATGGTAAGCACAGTAAATTTTATAATTAAGACTCTTATTCGAATTGTATTGGCGTCATCATGCATAACGTCACATGCATTCGAATGATCAAGTCAATTAATGGATTCGGTAAGGTTGCAACCCCTGAAGAAATCTTATCAGGGTTCTTCCGATGCCCCGATTAATAATCCCTAATTCTCTGAGGGTGCTACACCATCCTCCGGATGGTGTAACACTTACCTAAGGTAAGACCCCCTGTAGTTGCGCTGCGCCTTAGCTCTTTTGGCCATTCAAATCATATGAATATGCAAATTTTTTTGTCTATTTAAATGACTGTAATATGAAATATGAAATAAAATTAATGTAATATAGTCAGAACTTGATAGATTTACATGACTGCATCTGATATGTAAAATTAAAAGCACATTCAGTTATTTTTTTACAGAAATTGGTTATATCGAATAGGGTACATTGTATCGTTGTTGTCATCTATAATTATATTCCACGAAATTGCTTGTTTTATCGTTTGCGCGAATTAGTTCGTTTCTATCTAGGTGCGTGACTGTATGACTGACCTGAGGGCCAGTATTAGCATGGGTGACCACCTGGTTGACTTTGACGGTCATTAATTGGATAGATGACCACCAATTTTGCCATGGAAACCTAGAATTGCCTTATGAGACCCTTAGGTGGCAAAATTATTATTGATTTGTTTACTTGGTGTCAAGATTACGCCTGACTGGGCCCTTAAGTGATTACCCTATCAAGCCCTTATTAAACTTCGACATGGAAACCTAGAATTGCCTAAGGAGACCCTTATCTGGCAAAATTATTATTGATTTGTTTATTTGATGCCATGATTAAGCCTGACTGGGCCCTTAAGTGATTACCCTATCAAGCCCTTATTAAACTTAGCCGTGGTAACCTAGAATTGCCTTATGAGGCCCTTCGGTAGCGAAATTATTGTTAATTTATTTACTTGGTGCCATGATTAAGCCTGACTGGGCTATTAATTAATTGCCCTAATATAGCCCCATTAAATATCGGCTTGAAACCCTACAGTTTCCTTTGTAGGTCCCTAACTGGGAGTGATATGGAACTCCGTTTTATGGTGTCCACATTAAAGCCCGATAGGGCCCTAAGTTATCTTAGGGCAACCCAAATAATTTTCATCACGGGAATATCGGTTACCGCAAATATTAATTGATATATATTGAGATGTGTATACTTCTTATGTAGTCTTTAGATCATATGATTTCCCGACGTCTGAAATTATTTTTATTTAGATTTTTCAAAGCGATATCGTTGAGTTTTGTCAATTTTGTTCTTGTATAGTTTTTCTTAGAAAAGATTTATAATCGCAATCTTTTTGTTGAAAATTTTTAAGTATTTGCAGCGCTTTTTTTTACATTTTCTTTCGAAAAAAGTGTTTATGCCGGATTACGTTAGCTACCAACGAAACTTTCTTCGTGTAACTAATTCTTCTTGTTCTCATAAATAAGGGTCGAATATTACATGTCATTTCGTACTTAAGTTCAAGCTTGCAACTATAAATTCGACCCTATGCCTAGTTGTAGGGGAATTTGAATTATCTTTTAATTGTGTCAACCCATATTTTTTTGTGTCAACTGATAATTTTTACCCTGTTTACTGCGTTACTAAAAGAGCAGTCTTTTGATGTGTTTAAATTTTTATTAATGACTGCGTTAACTTAAACGAATAAAATCCAAGCCTGGGTCATTATTCAGAAGGTTTCTGGTCACGCGTGCATGGTTTGATGTTTCCCATCCGTAAAATACAAATATAATATGCTTCTCGGACAGGACCTGGTCATTTCAACACCTCAGGTTGATACCTATACACATATACACATGTGCGCTCAGCTGCAGAACGCGAGGTCGAGGTGGGCGGTTGCCAGAATCAGGAAACAAGAAAAAAATAATTGGACAGGTACAAAAGACACAGCGTGCGTTTGGTGGTTAAAAAGAGAAAGAGAGACACAGAGAGAAAAGAAGCAATGGAGATCAGGGCGTCGAGAAACAACATGTGGAACGGATACGGGTGTCAAGTAATATATACGTGTTGAGTGAAATTGAGAGGCGTATATGCGGCATTTTTAATTCGGTCGGTGCGTCCGGAGTGAGAGAAAAAAAAATGAGTCGTCCGGACGTTCATCAACATGCCCGAGTTTCCTGGACGCGTTTCTGTCTATTGAATTTCCAACAAAATGGTTACCATGCTGTTCAGGACGCGAGCAAAGCTTGGGTATAGACCACAGTGTGTAACTATCCACCTTTGTAATTAATGAGGGAAAGGGGAAGAGAGTGAGAAAGCCAGAAATGAAGGAAGAAAGAGAGAAGGGCGAGATAATTCCATGCTGTCCGTCTGTCAATCAAAGCGAAAAGAGGTAACACCCTACTAGCGTCCTCCATGCGTTCTAATATATGACTCTGTGAGACCACGTATCCATGCTTGCCTACACAGTCTACTTCACTGGTAGAGCTTTCTTAATTTCACTCACACCGAGGAGTGCAAGGTTGTGTCAATGTGTCTAGTTTCTTGATCCGTTGGTTTACTGATTCTTGATGACATTCGTTCTTTTAGCTAGAAATAGATGGTTGAGTGCTATAATCTTCGGGGATTTTTGTATTTCAATTTCACTAATGGAGAAAGCAAGGATAGAGGAAAAGTTTAACTATATAGGATGTGTCTGCGTGTTTATTATGGAAGTTGTGGCACTTATAACCCTGTTGAAAAAGGTTGAAAAGTATCGATAGAAATCGATAGAAATTAACAAAAAGCGAGAAAGATCCAGATAGGATCCTATCAGGGCCTATGCGGTTTTTCAGGATGACTCCGAAAGTTAATCAGCATGACTCGAGCATTTTTCTGCCGAACGATGTGGCATCGACCGTATAGGTTATACCTGCTTGATGTCATTAAATACCTCGTGACATACAGAACGTCAAAAGATAGTGAAATTAAAATTAGGAGAGCAAATGAACAACTACGACAATCCCGCAATACAAATTTGCCAAAAAAATCCAAATACAAGTTTTTAAAATCAGTGGCGTGGCATCACCAATGGCAATGCCAATTTTCCGGATGTTTTATGCACCGAAATTTCGCACTTTCCTCATAAATGTTCTGCCTCCTTTGCTCTAGGTTCCATGGATTTTGCGGTCACGTTATGGGCATAAAATGAATTTATTTTAACGACGTGAGGTGGAAGTAGGTGGAAGTTGGCACCAAGTGCATTTCCCAATGCACTTGGTGCCAACTTCCCCTCAAAGGCGCTTTAAGATATTTAAAAAATTAAAAAATATTGAGTGCTTCTCAAAATTGACGCAGTCCGCCTAAAGACACTTGGTGCAAAGACCGTCTTGAGATGCTTCGTGAATTCTCTCCGTTGCGAAATTTTTCAAAATAGAATTCAAAAATATATTAGTATAAACAATTTTTGTAATTACAAACGCACATTTCTTATTATTTTTATAATTTTTTACCAAACGGTTTGCATAAAATTTGTGTGTAATACACGCAAAAAAAGGCTTGGTTAGAACAACTAAGCGCTTAGTTATATATGCGCCAACTAAGTTATTGGTTAGACCAATCAAGTTATTTGTGAACCAACCAAGTTATTGATTGACTAACCAAGATGATTTAGTTGGTGTAATCAATAACTTGGTTGGTCTAACCAATCATTTGATTGGTCTAACCAATAACTTAGTTGCCGCATATATGACCAAGCGCCTTGGTTGATCTAACTAAACCTTTTTCTCCGTGTAGTGTCAAATTGTCTTTCAAATAGTTTGGACAAAATGGATTCATTCTTACACTGAGAAAAAAACCAATCAAATGTGCGATTGCGGGTGGCGAAAGAAATATTTTGTTCCGTGAACGAAATAATAGTTATTGTGAATTAAGGAAAGTTGATTCAACTATGCGTTGGTTCGTTCAACCAAATATGCATATCCAATTAACCAAATGTTTATTTCGCCACCCGCAACCGCATATTCGGTTGGGCTTACCAATTTTTTTTCTTTGTGTATATAAAATTTATTCAAACACGATGAATCAAAGTGGTTGAAACAAGTTTGATATAAATTGTGTTATCAGGGTAACGCTTCACGGGAAAAAAGGCTTGCTTAAATATGCGCCAGCCGATTAATTGGTTAGAACAACCAAGTTGTTGCTTATGCCAACCAAAATATTGGTTGTATTACAATGAGCTTGGTCGTGCTAAGCAATAACTTGGTGGTCTAATGAAATAATTCGCATTAACTAAGTATTTGGTTATTCCAACGAAAGCTTTTTTCCTGTGTGGAGACCTGTAAGATCGAAAAGTTCATCTTGATTTTTTCACCCTTTCGACGTTCTCAGCAAACTTCATAGACCCCACATCCCTGTGCTTCCCCAAAAGGTTCGAGAGTGCACATCGAGCACATGCACAGATCTACAGGAGAAACAAACGTTAAATGCGATCAGGCATCCGGAAGTGATGGACGGGTCTCATGCACAGGGCCAAGAGGAAGGGGAAGTAGCCGGGAGTAAAGCGCAGCAGAATCGCAGTAGAATCAAACCTGTCTCGTAAACCAAAAGGCAACAATGTGAGCAACGCGGCGAATAATGCGTCGACCCGAAAAACTTTGAGGAAAAGAAAGAAGAGATAAAGATAAAGAAGAGTGAAAGATCTCATGATGGCTGTACCCTCGTAAAGTGTATCGAGGTCTATTGAGGGAACAGCTTCACTTTCCCTTCGAAACACAGCTACACACACGTATATTTATTTCTATTTTTTAGCTACGTCCCACTTTTTTTTCTATTACATCTCCCTGTCTCTTTTGCTTCTGGTGTTATTCTAATAAATTCTTATTTCCGTCCGAATTGCTTCGCGAAGGTAGACTCTCTCAGTCGCTTAAATCGGAAAGTTTACGAGCGCGGATCCCCGCAGTAACATGGGGATAACAAAACGTTCTTTTACGATTTGTTTTCGGTGCAACCTCCGAAGTCGAGCCAGGGATTGATATCCTGTTGGCGGTAATAAAGTAAGCCGTGTGCGCGACACGTCCACACGCTTTTCTTGAGAGAAAAAGCGACGTCAGGAGATTTGGTCTATCCATCTCTGTTGGCGGTATAAGCACCACCTGACGCCAGTCGTCAACCATCATGGAGCTGGAGCTCTACCACAGATTTTTCGAGTTTCTGTACACCTTTTTTCCCCAAGCGTTCGTTTCACTGGTCTCCTTTGCATGATCGGACAATTAGTCACGTTCGAAAAATATTTGGATGCCCCCGAATGCTGGAATACTTTTCTCGGCTTGATGAAGATGCGACGGAAATAGCGGCTGTGCCTTCTGTCGCTAGGCTTTGAGGTGGGTGACCTGTAGTCGTTGATCGTTTGCTGGGACATAAAACAATAATACGTTTCTGCAATGAAAAATCCTGCACATTGGCAAACATTTTTTTTAGAACGTATAACTACGATTATTGTAATAAATAGATATTATATAATTATATGCAAGTATATTTATTCATACACTCAATGAAGAAGTCGGTTAAAGGGAGGTTGTAGTAATTTCCTGCCAATATTTTTTTATTGTTGTTATTTTTACTAAACGTTTGTCTTATTTGTAAAGTACACGGAAAAAAGGCTTGGTTGGAACAACCAAGTGCCTTGGTTATATATGCGCCGGACGATTCATTGGTTAGACCAACTAAGTAATTTGTTAGGCAGCCAATTTCTTGGTTGGTCTAACCAAGTCACTTGGTTAGTTTACCAATTTCTTGGTTGGACTAACCAAGTCACTTGGTAAGCTAACCAAGTGACTTGGTTAGACCAGGCAAGAAATTGGTAGCCTAACAAATTACTTGGTTAGTCTAACCAATTAATTGTCTGGCACATATATAACCAAGCCTTTTTTTGCGTGTACCGCGGATTATTCTTCGCCGTTGAAAAACAGTATATTACCATACAAGTGCGGAAAAACTTTACAGAACTAAAAATTTTACTTCGCAAGGTGCCAAAATGGTGTTTTATGCACATGAAGCGTGCGTAACGCATCCGTTATCGCACCGAGTGAAATAAAATTTTGTACAATTCGCTGTGTGCACGGAGGTAAAAAATGGAGGGAAGTGACACCAACGCTTGGGATGGCGACCGTTGCGCTGATGGAACAATATTTTCCTGTACCCGCATACGCATTTTTTTTGCCACTGCGAAGTAATTTACCTTTGATTGGGGTTTGAAGGAAATGAAGCGTGTTATGGATGTAAAGCTTATTCGCAGTTTAATCTCCATCCTCTTAAGCTCTTCGAGCTGTTAGATTCAATAATTATGTTATTTCTCACAAAATACACGTATGAAATATTTCACGCTATATATTGCCGACTTACCTTTCTTTTTAGCACAAATTATGAGACTGACATACAATAAATATTTTAAATAAATATTCTCTCTTCGTTTTCTATCTTAACACATATAAAGTATTGTTTCAATAGTTCGCGAACTGACAACTATGGTGCTAGTTGTCTCATTGCCAATACTCGTTGCAAAAACCGTTTCTTCACTGGTTGCAACCCACGTCGTCGACTCGGCAGAATCACACTCGGCAGTAAAAGTTTTTCCGTACTTTTACCATAATATACTAGTTCTGATACATAATTAAGCTTGTAATTCGTAATTAAAATGATGAATACAAAAAGTCGACGGAGAATTTAATTAAACGAAAAAAATATTTTTCGCATCACATGTTTTTGGTGTGTCTGCAAAATAAGAAAAATTATACTTATGATTCCCAGCCGCGCATAGAAATCGAGGGACAAGTTGTCAAAAAAATCTGCTACCCTTTTCTATACTTTGATAACGCATAACTTATGCACAACTTTTTAGGGCACTTCATGCCCTAAAAACATTAGAGCATGAATCACAGACTGCGCACTTGCCCACGTTTACTATGCTAGTCTGGGAATTATTTCTGTTACGTCCTGGCTGTTTTTCTCGTCCTATTGCTGATTATTATTTTTATCTACTTTAATTATTGTAATTAATTATTGCTTTCAACTCTAAGTTGCTAGACATTCGGCATTTCTCATTATTTCCGTATATTCATGTCAGCTCAATTATTCCTGCTGTTCTGCTATTCTGCTGGCCGCGCGTGCAACGCGCTGTCAGCATCTTTGGGCCGCATCGCGACAACTAAAAATTCCCCCACTATGTACGCCAATCCTGCTTTCTTCGTTGCCTCTATAACTCCTTATCTTCAGTCTTTGATCATGTATTGAATTGTAATTATCAGGCTCGCATGCCTGAGTGGTAAATACTACACGCTAAAGTAGTCTGTGAAATTGTATCTCTTGCTAAAAATGACTTATAATATTATAATAATATCGAATAAATGTTATATTGAATTAATTGAATGAACAATATTGTTTCTTCGGCGCGATAATTCGAAATATTAGTTTCAACTATTAATCGAACAACGAAACTCCAAATTCTCGTTCATCCAGGATGTAACAATTACATTTTTTTAACTCATGAATAGAAACTTCCGCTTTCCTCAACTGTAGAGCGTAGCGGAACGTGGCCGTTCCCGTACGCTGTTAGGAAATGTCCTACGCATGCGCACATCAGCTACATTCTTCTTTTTCTACACGCATATTTGTTTTTCTAAACGCTGCCGCAACATTTCCTAACGCGCCCGTCACATTTCTTAACGGCGTGTTGAGGTTAGGGATCCTTTCCGCTCATACTCTACAGTCTCGGAAAGCGATCGTTTCTATTCTTTCGTTAAAAAAAACACGGTGTTCAACTAGTGCCGGAATTGGCGATTGCAACTCGTGCGATTGCCATCCTCGCTTCGCTCGGGCGGTACTTCTCGCACTCGTCAAAATCGCCAATTTTCAGCACTAGTTGCACAATATACTATTATTTTTTCTGGGTGTTCAGGAAATTCACATCAGACTAAAAGAAGGATCACTTGATATTCTATCAACCCATGTAGTACATGTAATTTCTTGATGACAAGATAATTTTTAAAAATACATATACGAGTTGAAAAAAATATGAAAAAAAAATCAATTGCTGGATGATGATTCCCTAGGACGATCTTGAAAAGCCATGTGCACGTCGTTCCGGCACTCTCCGACCAAGGGAGAGAACCCTTGTAAGCCCGCACGTGCGACCGAGTCCACTCGTGCCGGTGACGAGTGCAAGGGTACCGTGCGTCGTTCACCACCATGAAATCCAAAACGATGTGTGCCCTATCGCCTCGTTATCTACTCTACAGCAAAAGTACTGGCTACAGTGACGCAAAAATCACGATAACATCGATACGTCACGCATGTTATATAGTGTCCTCTTATACACTCCTATGCGATCTCTACACAAGCACTTCAAATCATACATTTACATTCCATCTTATAAACGAAACACTATAGGGTACAGTCAAAGAGTAGTTAAGTTCCATCTGCTGAATTTTTAAATTATTTTCTATGCGTATTGAAATAGCTTTCGGTTTTGTTTAATTGTTGTTATCGCGATCTTAATGTTCAAATGGCCTTCAACACTGCACTCTAAAGAAGTATTTTATCAGTTTATCGAAATGAATATATTTATATACAAAATGGTATACCCATTAATTGTAACTATTATAAAAATATTTTTATTTCGCATCATATTTGAATGTTAAATTTAATATTTGTACCCAAAAAAACTTCCAGTATAGGTATCTTAAAAAGCTGTAATTTTTTAACAGTGCATATTTGAATGGGTGTCGACTTCTTTTTGGTTTATTACTATTGCAAGGCTGTATTGTGTTTTACTTTATTATTGTTGCAAGGCGTGATATTTTTAAGCTTTCGGGACTTTTGATTGGTTTACAAGTGAAGAATCGGTTAACGATTTTTTACTGAATGTAATCTTTTTTGTCGTTCAGTGTTTTAATTGATTTCATTTACCGTATCATCGATAAAGAGAAGCTCTTTATCGATGATCTTTAATTAATATTAAACCGATTTCCGCATTTTAAGAAATAGTAGGTTAGTCAATTATTAAGTTGTTATCTGACGACGATTAATCATTCGTATATAGCATTATTTTCTAATCTTCATTAATTTTTTTATTGTTACCATCATTATAGTTGGTAGATTATATTGAATAAAGCCGATCGAGTCGGTAATAATTGGTCGAAGCCAATTATGCATATATTTTTATCTATCCTGTGGATGATAATCGTTTCGATTTATATACCCATTTCAATTTTTGGGATTAAACAAATAAATTATTACACATATAATAAATTTATTAAAATAACAGATACAAAGACCATTAATTATTACACGGGAATTCAGTGGCATAGACTCAAGCAAAAATCGTGAACTAAAAAGGGCAAAGATCTCCAAGCCTTCAAAAGAGCAACCTCGAAGCCCGGTTGGAGGACCCAACGAATTGGCTTGTATTACCATTATGTTATGTAGCATTATACCTGCAATTTCAGGTGGTATCGCCAGATCCGATCACCTTCAGAGCTACCTAAGATTTTAGCCTCTCAGTAGCTCGCAGCGAAATCGAGCGAACGACATTATCGCGTTCACGAAAGTCTCATTTTCCTTCCGAAATTTTTTTGCCTCATTGTATATTTTTGTGAGACAGCAGAGATCGCACAAATACGCGAACGATATTGTAATGCGAGGACAATGACCGATAGTTGGATTTACGTAAGACTATTTTCTCACGATTTTACTGGTATTATTGTAACGAAATGATGAAAGAACTCGGTGGCAGTGAAGGGCAAACGGAATATGCGCACGACAGTGTATTGTTACAATTTTTTTTTCTCTTATTTGTACTATTGTGAAGCTAACGGTGATCCAACTAGTGAAGAAAGATTGCGATCGAGAGTGCAGTATATTCGGAGACTGGAGAGAGAATGACCAATGTCCAGAATATCTCCTTGCCCCATTCGTAGCCTATTAGGAAGAACCCACTGGATGATGCTGGATGAAAGGAAATTTGATTCGAAACTTGACCAAACCAAAGTGTCAACCGAAGCGGAGAAAGGGAATCACGAGAAAGGTTCCTCTTATTTCTAAACAGAAGAAAAGCGACGGAAATTTTTTGTAATGTGAATTTAAAAAATTGTAAAATACTGTGAATGTGCCATTTTATTGTATACTGGATAATAAAATAAACGGATAATATATAAAATATATAATATATAAAAGGGATAAATGGATTTTAAAAAAATAAAAGTATGCTGGATATAAATGTGTTTATTTTTTCATTGTTTTTTTTTTTGGCGTTTGATAAATTAACTTTCAGCGATTTTCTGACATGTATGTCGCAGTTTGTGACACCAACCAGTCCCCAGTTTCTGACGCTCCAACATAGATTATACATGCAGTGTCAAAAGCTGCAACGTAACCTGTATTAGGTGATGCACTTACTGACTTCGAGAATTTATAGGAAGAACTAACCTTTAGATGAACTTCAGATCTATAGTGTGATTTATGCTGAAGGTATTCATATCACTTTTATAGTATTTAATACTTAAGGGTATAAATCCGAAATTTCGCATGCACTGAAACGTCAGTCGCAACTCTCACTATTAAATTTCGATATGAAATATTCGCCCAGAAAAAAGATCTTGTTAATGGGACTAGAATCTACACATCGGGAATAAAATTTCTTATTTGCTATGATGCCGACCTACTAGACTTCCATTCACCTCAAATAAATATTTTTATTTGTGATTAATATATCTTATAAATATTTATTTGGGTCGGCAGTTATATAAATGCTGATTTAAAAAAAAAAATTTTTTCTTAATTCGGATATTCCTCACTATCTCCCTTAATGCTCAGAAACTGCCTCCCGCTCAGTAGTTGGCGCGCAAACTAGTGCGCGGCTGAGCGGTCACCCATCCAAGTTATGACCGCAAATAATGCTGCTCAACTCTGGGGACCGTCGAAGCCACGCACTTTTTTTGTTTTTTTAATGTTTATTGAAGTTCATGGTACAATCATTGTTTCACACTAATGGTTTCATTAAACACATAAAAACAACCATAATTTCTGATTAATACCATTTTGCCCGCTCGCATACGGTTCTTAACGTTAAGCAGTTTTCTTTATAAAAATAATGAATAATAAAAGAATCTATATAATGTTATTTGTTGAGCTTCTTATTTGCTCGGTACTTTCTCGGTGCTTGACTGTCACCATAACGATATGGGAAAAACTTGAGTAGAAAAAAAACCCTTCGTACAATCTTGTTTGTCAAGTAGAACTTAAACTAAGTTAACAGTGCACTAAAAAATAAATAATATATATACATAAATACAATACCTTTCTCTATCGGTAAGTAACATTACTTACTTTTAATGTCTGTTTCTGTTATTTCTTATTCTATTTATGTTGTACTCATGTCGTAATTTACGGTTACATAATTCTCGCATAAAGGTGCTATCTATAGTGAGCCACCAATATTTGTCAAATTTTAGTCTATGTAAATCTAGAAAATCTCTTTTCGGTATTACAGTGGAGAACTTAAATTTATCTCTGTTCGATTTAAAGAATATATAATTTTTATATAAATAAACAACAAGAATTAAATCAAATCGACAAAAGTTGCATGTTGATAATAATAAACTCCAATGATGAAAGGAAATAAATATATATTGGATTATAAGATAGTTCTAATTGATTTTATTTAAAAACATCTACTACATGTATTTGGTCGTTTTAACTAGATCATTTTTCCGGATTAAGAAAGTATTTAGTAGCAACAAATAAAATATTTTTTTAGTGTCCGCTTCACAGTGAAAGTTGATTCAAATAAATAAATATAATGGAAATAAAAAAACGGACAAATTGAATGAAATATATATTTGTTGAAGGGAAAGTAAATTTTCGTTGATTGGAATAATTAAATGTTGAATAGATAATTTTAGTTAGTATTACCAAATCTTTTTTCTGGGTGTTCTGTAAAAAAATTTGTATCTCTGAAATATTCGGGAGTAAAAAACGCTCTTCAATTTGCCTGTAATTTTTTTAAATATTTGTTGAAAACTTTATTTACTACACATATAAATGTACAGTCGGTGTCAGAAAATGCGGCAGTGTCAGGAACTGGACCGTTTGCCTTACTCCCAACTAAATAGTTATAAATAGTTGTTTCTTAGTGCACTCACCCCTGCGTGCATGAGAATAACTATTCTGCATATTATATTGTAAGATACTGTGGCATACTGTGTAGTACAGGGTGCGAGCGGGGCCTATAAAAGGAGTGGGGTAGAGGGGGGGGCCTTACGACAAGAAGCGAACGAGCATATTCATCATTTTGACTTACGAGGGGCATTATCGTTTGCACGAGAGCTCTGCGAACGTGGTCCCGGCGAAAGCGAGTGCGATGTGGCTTCTCGACGAAGAGTTCGGAGACGCTTGGTAAGAAAGAGAGGGAGCGGAAGAGAGAAGGGAAAAAGTGTTGGTTGGCAAGTGTGAGTGTGAGGATCGCGAAGCGTGCGCTCGCGTTAATATATTATGCAGCGAGCGCGGCATCAAGACGTTACCCAATGACAATATATTATTACCCGTTGTCCTTCTTTTGCTCCGCTGCCACAAGGCCCAGAGTACGGGGCCCCCCTCCTGTTATGGCTCGACGGCTTAACAGCCCGACCGGTGCATCACGAGCTTTATAATTCGATCGCACCGACAAGAATTGCGGGATGACCATTGGATATTACGATATTAGTATATCGTATCACGTGTGATGCTGCTGCATACAGAACACCGGGTCAACATGTACTTAACTCGTATATATGCGATCTGTATGTTGGCTAATGTGAATTCAGACCAGACATTATTCCACCGTCTGATACATCGAGAAAGAAATTATTTTGTTAAGAGAGGAAGGCGCAGTGGAATATTATAACAAATTCAGATTGTTAAATACAGAATTATAGAGCTAATTGTGGTGGCTACTTCACACATTTTCAACCTTAAGTTTGATGTCATCCGAATTTGTCGAGACAAAAGAAAATGATAAAAAACAACTATTAAAAAAAATGATTGCAGATAATTGATAGCAAATAAAGATGTTTGGCTATATTTTTTAATGCATGTTATTATAATTGCTAATTATAATTCTAAGTTACTTCAATGATGTTGATTTTTTTTTCAGCTTCTCCTCTTGCGGTTGATAAATTGGGATTTCTCAAGTGCTGAAAATTATCGAAAAGTGGTCCATTTCGGGATTGACAAAATCGACTTATGGAAACTAAATTTCCTTTACATGAATAAATTCTTCAAATAAAATCCCAAAAACCCCATATTTTTCGGGTCTTCCCAGTTTTTCCCTTTTTCAAACGGCATCTAAACATTTTTTTCTGAGTGCCATTTTATAATATGGTATCAATGATTTCCTAACGAATTACCCCCACACTTAAGGCCACATAATTCCTCAAACCATTTATACCTAATACGATCAAGTGTCTTTTGTTTACACTTACCCGGAAGGTCACGAAATGCGATTGAAAGGAGTATTCAAAGAAATTCGATCCTATACATCAATTTGTAGGGAATATCTATGGCTAAACGAAAGGTATATGAGCCCGGAAGTGGCCGGAGCCGCGAGCGGTGCTATGCGATCGAGAGAGCGGAAGGAGAGCGGGTAGGTCTTTAATAAGCGAGAGCATGTGTGATGGATAAGCATCAGGGGTGTCGACAATGGGCTTATAACTAGATCTGGAGCGTACATTGCATTATAGAAAGGGTTGGCTAGCGAGGCTTGCTGGTATGGACAGAGACTATAGCTTGTCGCGAGCTCTTCACGAGAAAGGGGTGGTCTCGTCGAAGAGAACGACAACGACGACGGTGACGGGGTGAACGGGCGCGCAAAGCACCGCAGCACCGCGTACCACGTCGTAAATCATCGGTTAACGCACTGTTTAGGCGGGGCGGTTTCACGGTGGGTACTGCGCCCAGTCTTTGGGCACCTATTGCTTCTCGTATAGCTACGTACACCGCTGTAGTATAACACAGTAAATAATTCGGCCATTCTCGAATGGGGCGCCCGAAACAGCACCATGACCAAACGGCCCCCCTAAAACATATATAAATATATATGTGCATCTTGTATATACGTATATGGGAGAGGAAGTGGGGAGAGCGACGAATTGACATCTCTATAAGGTATATGACTCTATCTGCTCTATATTGTATCTGGGTACATAAAAACGCTCAGCTTCCTCATAGACCGAGTGTTTTTGTGAAGAAAATTAAAATTTCTACGTCGGGATACTCGAAATGGTATAAAATTATATGATATGAAGATAAAAAGTCTCTGTGCGCTGAGAGAAAAAAAAGATACCGGTAACTATAAATTTATAGTAATATTTACAATCTCAGCCATATTTTAAAAAGTTGTTTCTACTAATTATTTATAGTTTATACAATAGTTAATAATAGTTATCGTCACAAAAAGTATATTGTATAGAAAATTTGAAGATAGATGCGACATACTATTCATAGAAAACATCATAACATCACATTTAAATTAGATTCGTGTTTGAATTTTGGAAACATGTCTGTGTCCGTTCTAGCATCCACTGAATTTAGAGTTTCATGGTAAATCATTTTTATCAAATAACGTAAAATGAATATAAATAAATGAGTTTATGAAGAAATTCAGATTTTATAGGATTCTTGGCCTTGCAAAAAATTGGCGAATAAATATATTATGACAAAAAAGTATACTGGATGGATAATGGGATGACAACGGCTTATTGCTTTCACCATTTATAAATAAAAAAGGTGTTCACACCGAGAGAAAAAGTTTCATTGATTCACGGAAATATTTGCCAATGAAATGAAATACTTGAATTTCAATACTATCTTTTCTTTGAATGATCTCAAACTCAATGAAAAGTAGTGATATCGATTCGAAGAAATATTTCTTTACACCAATGAACCTTTTTCATTGATTTCAAAGATATCGTCTCTGATTCAATGAAACTTTCTTCTTACCAGATCAAAATTTCGAAACCTATTTTTTCCTGACGTACGCGGCAGATAAACCTCAAATTGTGTGAGTATGTAAGGAAGTACGGTAGAAAAAGGTTAAGCTTCTGGCTCCTCGAAACTCGAAGCCGTTCGTTCGGGAGAACCGGAAAACAAAAAAGTGAGGTTAGAAGCGAGAGAGATCAATGAAAACGTTTCTTTGAACCAATGAAAAACGTCTCTTTAAAACAATGAAACTGTTTCGTTATTATATGCTCACTAAGTGAATCTTTATTTACGGGCAATGAAATGTTCTATTCGAAATTCAAATGCACTATTTCATTGAAATCAATGAAAAAAAAATCAATCCACCTATTTATTTGGCGTCAATGAAATCTTTTCTCTCGGTGCATTGTTTAAAAAAAATTGCCTATTTTACTGATAGAATGAAGGCATTCGAAAAAATAACTAATACAATATAATTTATGTAACAAATGAATAAATGAAGTGAGTTGAAAAGTAATAGGGTGTTGTCACTCTGATATCAATTTCATAAAATACATTCAAAAATATAATTAATAATTAAAGGCATCTCGTTCAAAATATTAGTCAATTATTGCGTTGGTTATGCCAGCACTGTAATAATATATATAAATACTTAAATCGTGGTGCCTAAACTACAGTTGCTTTTTGGTACAAATTCAGCCAAATAGTTTAAAAACCCTCAATTTTTTTACGTCATTCATTCATAGATACGGACAAAGCCTAATTACAATTTAGAGCAGAATGTTGGCCTGTCCCATCATACACTTGGTAGTTGAAAGAATTTCTACATTATAATTTATCCAATAGAAAAACAGAGAATAATAAAAACTAAATATAAAATAATATAAAACAATCAAAGAAAATAAGTATATTAAACATCGAGGAAGAATTAGCAGATAAGTTATTGAATCATGGTCTTTTGCAATAGAGGCCTCCCATTCAACCCGCAGGAAAAACTCCGAAGACCAAACTTCTGAAATGTGCCAATGAAATTCCAAAAAAATACAGCGACGCCACATAAGGTAAATGTCCCCATTCCCGTCCATGCTCCCTCTGCCGACCACTTCGACGGAAATAATTATTTACGCGAGTGCTGCGCAAAAATAACAACAATTGAGCATAGTACAATATTCCGAGCACCCTATGTGTGAGAGTATTGCAACGTAAAGAGTAAATACAATAACACAATCCAAGTTTTGTTCGTATTTTCAAACGCTTGTCGCGAACCCATCGTATTCTTAACAGTGAGGTTAAGTTGCGTTGACCGCTTCAATAGTCCGTACTGCATCTTGAATTTGTAAAAATCGAATAATTTGTAGTGCAAACGATGGATTATGAGTTCAATTACTGATTCAGCAAAAAAAAAAGTTATAAATAATTTATTTTTCATTTTTTTTACGGTGGTCGAAGTTAGGCACAACGAAATGCCTGGCTGCCCCCATTACCGTAAACGTTATTTAGGCAGTCAAAAAAATTTCTTTATTACAAGGTTTACTTTCTCGGTGATAAAAAAGATTGATATAATTCAATTCTTACAGGATCGCTGCGAAGGACTTGGACTTTTTTCCCTCACTGATCAAAATTTTGAAATATCTCAATTTTTACAGCATCGTAAAAAAAAAGTGTATGTGGAGACGGAAATGTAACATAAGTTCCGAAAAACGAAGTTTTTTTATAATTATGCAATAAAAATATTAATAGTACAATCCCGGATCATGTTTATTTATTTTAAAAAAAATTTTATTACTCTTCGGGATCTCCGTTTCCCTAGTGGTCGAAAATGGGGTCATCAGCCTCTATCTGGTGAAATAATTGGCGGAATCGATTAAATAATCCATTTTTAGAAAGAGAATTAACTGAATTTTACAGTGGTGCAAAAAAAATCTCCAAATTTAAATTCGCCACAACGAAAAAAGACATACATTTGTCTGGTTAGCCTTATAGGGTACGGGGATGGGGACATTTACCTTACTCGTTACCGAGACGGGAGATTCGCGGAAACCAGCTGTGGAACGTGTTATTTGAACGATAAAATGGGACCACAAATATCTCCTGATTTCTGGTTAATCTTTGATCCTCCCTCAATTTTATAAACGAGCATAACTCTTGACAGTCCAGGTTAGTCCAGGTTTTTTTTAAATTGATGCTAACATAATTTTTTCTACTTTAAATATTACAGATTATTATTTTTATCGAAATCAGTACTGGTATTCTTCAAATGACCTTAAAATAAGAGAAATGAAAATATTTTAATCCAAAAGATCCAACAATTTCTGCCACTCCATTATTGTTGTCCACCTTGAGTTTCATAAGCCCGGCCTATTTTTTTTTGTGTGCCAACCAGAGCGAAGGGAGCTCTTACCATACACATTTAGAGGGTAGATCTCAGATACGAGATAAGATATTATCGCTGGTGAAGACGCACCAACCAGTTTTATATCGTCGCGCGCGCGCGAGAGCTCCATCTGTGGGCGTGGCTTGAAGGAAGCTTCTAAAACGCAGCTAAAGAGCGCGTTGTGCAGTGTATTACTTTTCTGTTATCCGGTCTAACTGGTTCTCCATTAAACGATTGAGCGCGACGAACGTGTGTGTTGCGGAGAGAGTTTTACGAGGTGGAAAAATCGTTTTGCACTACGCCACGTCTCGTCGTGCGCTGCTCTGCAACTTCATTTGTATTATTACATCTCCTTTGCTGTCAGAACTCTCTCGCGTTCGAGTTTATTCATTTTACTTTACTGTGTCCATACTCATGGTAATAATTCATTTTTCGATGTCCTTAATGTATTCTTTTTTTCAATTTATGACTAAAAAATGGAATCCTTCTTTATTACGCAGCGATAGTTTTCTACGGATCTTGATAGCTTTGTTCGGTTTAATATTAATTTATACTGGCCTTTTTTTTCAAAGTAAATAAATATGGATTTTACTGATGGCATTTATTTTCGTTAAAGATACGAAATGCAAATTTTATCAAAAATAATTTATAAACGTATTAAAAATATTCTGGAACACACTAAATCTTTTTTTGAATTATGTTAAAGAAATTTGAAGAAACATTAAGAAATTAATTTGATCATATGAGATCTTTAGTGTTAATTTGTTTTAAAAAATGACATGTCTGTTAAATTGACAAATGCTACTCTTAGGTTTAAAAAAATTGTACAATATTAAAAATATAAAAATATGTAAATATAATCAATATTTTTACAGCACATGCAATGACAAAATCATTGTAATCTCTCGTTCTTCGTTTCAAAAATTGAATAATTTATTGTTGCTTAACACTCGAAATGTCGGAAAAATTTAATGGTCCGTGCGTCCCGAGACATCAGGACGTTCATGTTTTATTTTTCGTTTCTATGTTCGTCGACACTGTGATCACGATCAAAGTTTTAAATATGGCTTTACAGTAGCGCGTCGCGTGTTGCATTAATATTACAGTCACCCCGCAGGCTCGCCGATCGCACCATGAATTCTAGATTAACCGATTCCACTAAATATCACTTTTCCTCAGTGACATTTCCACTCGTACCACATACAGCGGTAATACTGTGGATTATAATTGAACTTTCCAAGTGGGGCTACTAAATTACCGTTCTCTCCACATAAATACATACAGCCTTTACTCTTCTTTTATTAATTGATATAATTATCGTGGTTTCGATTATTTCTTATCTCTCCTAGTCTGAGTATATTCCGATTTCCATATAAATATGGGTAATAAACTATGTGCCCATTAAGTCGGCATTACAGAGTAATTAACTGGCTCATCTACATATTTTATCTATATATTGACGAGCTGTTCATTTATAGATGATTAAAAATGTTATAATAAAAACATCGATGTTAATAAGTATAATCCACAATATGTTGTGCTTTAATAAATTCTTAGAGTTTTACTTAGTTTACACACTTTGAGAAATTATGCAACTCCTGGCAACTACAAATCATTTATTTTTAATTCATGAAACTTCTTTTTGTAGTTATGTTGACTATAAAATTGTTTTAATTATATTTTTATAGTTATATTTTATACGACGATTATTTCATGGTTATCATAATTTACAAAAATAGATGTGTAGACTTAAAATTATTCTTAAAAGAATTCTCTTTGAGTTTAGAAAAATTTTAAACGTCTTGGTTAATAAATTTGCAATTATATAATATTTAATAAGTAAAACCTACTAAATTTATTCATGAAAATTTGAAGATTTTTACTACTTAGTGAAAACAAAGAATCAAATTCACCAGTTTACTTTTTGTCATATCCGATTCATGGTTAACAGGTATTTTTTAATTTTATTAATAACCAATAACCAATATTATTAATAACCAATCAGCCCGTTAGATATCAACGCACGGAATATTCATTAAATTCTCATCGAAAAATAGACTTCCGTGAATATTTCCACCTGTAACGATTTGTTTTCTTTTTAGTTAAAAAATACAGGACCTTCACGTCACCTTAACGAGATTTCTATAAAACATCTAAATATTTGCATGACCGTAAAAAAAACGACCAAGCTTGCCGCTCGTATCTCGCACCTGAGCTGGCACATCCGCTCCGAATTTTGACTCTGAAAAATCATGTTGAGACTCGTGGAAGTTTCGTAGGTTTTGAATGAATATATAAAAGCGAGTTAATGCGAATACAAGAGGCAAAAGAGACGGAATATCGGCGGATTATATGTGGCTCGATGTTGCGGCTTTCTCGCTCTTGTCTTCAACGAGGAACCGCGACGATGCGCGATATCATTAACACCTTAACGTTTCAACATAGCATTCGTCTTGCTTTTGAGAAGCCGCGCTAATCCGCGGGTACGCGCGCGGTCGCGTTTTAAGCGGGACAGCACGCGAGCCGACATATTTATGGCTTGTTTTTAAATATTAAATGATACAAAGGTGCCGCTGAAGGATTGTGCATCGAAGGCAGGGGGCACCGGTCCGCTTCGCGTTCGCCTCTCCCTGCCTCTCTCAGCCTTCCTACTTATTCCTTTACACACTCGAAGCGCGTCGGAGATAAACGTGAATTGAGACGTTATAATATTAGTTATCCCCTGGTACCGTGAAGCCGAGCTTCGTGCACAAGCGAAGCCAAGAGAGTGAGAAAGATATTATTCGAGCGATGGAGAAAGAGCCGTGAAACGAGCAGTACGACGAAAAGTCGACGAGACTCTGAACGGGGTAGCGTGACGAATCTGAAACGCGAATTTATGAGCCACTACACACCCGGAGAAGGGAATAAAATATCGTTAAGGGCTTTTCCGATTTACCACGTACCGGCACTAATCCGATTGGATAAATATCGAGCCTTTAAAAAAAAAAAACACATACACACACGCACACTCATGGAGAGAAATTTTGTTCGGAATATTAGGTCTTGAATGTACCTACTTAAGAAAATTTGTTTTAACTACATAATTCGGTGGACGATGAATCACAAAGTTTCTCTTGTGCAGCAGTTGAAAGTTGAAAACGGGTTTTTAATTTTACTGTTTTTCAAGTTTTCAAAATTTGACGAGTTTTTGAAAAATATGATAAATAAACTTTGGTGGATTTCATATTGCGTTTAAAAAAGGAGCCTCTAATAATGTCTTATTTCATTTTTGACTGGATTAATTTATACCATCACCTCTATAACAGCCAAGACAAAGAGTCTTCGTCGGTGAAGAGTTAATGTAATTGGCAAAAACGATTTGTTTTTTTTTTTTTGCAAACAAACAGCCTTAGTGTCGCTCAGTAATATTTGTCACGATAAATTGTAAATTTATTAATCAAATAACAACCGCATTATCAATCATACATAGAAAAAACTTGCTACTGGCGTGATCGCAAGACGTGACTTTCTCATCACGATTGCTACTGGCGTCACGTTAATGTCGTGAAGTTATATTATTTTACATACTTTGTATGTGATGAAAAAGTAAATATTTGACTAATAGTGTGTGAATATCGCACATTAATTGTAATCTACATTTTTCGCTATAATTTGTCAAGAACGCGTTTGTAAATTCGAATTTCGCGCGCGCGAGAAAGCGAGAGTGACATCGCGCGCCTGCTCGCGCCTTCACATCTCTCTTCCGTTTCGATGGTATTATTGTCGCCATTGCGATAGTTTGACAGTCGGATTTACATTTTATTTCATATTTCAAAAGTTTCGAATATTATGGTGTCTATGAGCAGCATTTGGAATTGGTATAAAATGCTATACGAGTGATAAAATAAATTTAAAAAACTATGATGCGATGAGTGCATGAGTGTTTATAGTCTAACATCAAGATAACCTCAAATGTGTTTGTCTTGTATTTTTACATTCTTTTTAAAAATTTTAATCTAACATATGGTGTGAATATTCATAGTATGTTCTCATTGAAAACTGCTCAAGATCATTGCAGTTCTTTTTTTTTTAGTGAATGTGTAACACAATAACACAAGAAAGTAACATATTTCAGACAATATAAATTTTTTACAACAGTTTCAGATGTCTTATGTGAGTGATTGGAAAGACAAAATCTTCTATATACTAAATCTCTTGTTGTTCATTGCTTATTTGCTGGTAATACTATTTGTATGTATCACATTGAAGCATAACATATTTTATATTAGCTTGCGGTACAAAAATAAATTAAACTTTTTTTTTTTTGTATTTAAGGTAAAGTATCAGAAGCAGTGAAGATTTTGGATTGGATTTCAATACCAAAACCAGGATTTGAATGCAGAAGGCACACAAAAAGTTTCATTTCAGTCCATAGATTTTTTCAAAAGTTATTGTGGTTTCGGACAGTACATACAGACACCAGACATGTAGACAGACAGAGAGACAGAAATGAGTAAATATGTTTTTTGGAATCTAGGACACTCAAAACATGTATTTCTATCAAAATCTGAGGGTCGAATTTTTTTTGTATTGCAATACTTTCTCTCTTACATACTTTGGATGTGATGAGAAAGTAAAAACGGCAAAACATACAATATATATAATAACAACGAAAAGAACTATAAACCTACATTAAAAAGTAGCAATCAATATTTTTCATGACACTAGAGCAACTAAATTGTCGTAAAACTTTTGTTCATTGTATTCTGAACGAAATAATTTATTGTTGTGAAACACTTGAAATGTCAGCAACACTTAAGAGTGAATACGTGCATCTAGAGATACAAGAGCGTGTTGGATCTTCCATGCCTGATGTCAATTCGCATATGTATACGTTCTCGATAGGGTATACACATCAAGTACGTTGTGTACGTTTGTTCCGAGCCAATTGAATAATTAATCGGCTATTGATAGTCGTGTAAACGACGAATGCTCGTTCGCACAGTATACTTAGGAAAGATGGTCAGGAAGCATGCATAGAAAGAGAGAGAAAGAGAGTGAGACCACTGGTCACGCTGCTGTCCATAGCCGTGCTATGAACACGGGTAGGTCAGGGCAGGTGGAGAAGCTCCCAGCACATGGGTCGAAACTTGGTGCGCCAGTATTCGTATATATACAGTAGAATCTCACCTATCTTACATAATACTACGTCCTGTAAAAAACCTGCAAAAAACAGTTACGACGCTTTTTATAACAAATAAAATAATTAATAAGACGCTTCACAGTTTTTTTAAATAATGATTTTAGATTTTTTGAAAATGGAACTTTCCAATGCACATTTGGAAATAGTACTAGATTTAAAAAACGTGGATGAAACCGATGACAACGCAGCATTCATTTGCAGCAATAAATCACTATCGTATTTTTTTGAGAGGTAAAGTGCAGTAAAAAAGGTAAATGTAAAGATAGGCTGTAAAAAGTTCAATATCCATCCTATTGGCGTTGGCGTCCAACCGGTGGTATCAATTTCCACTATAAACTCGAAACTTTAAATTCATTTTTTATGAATATTAGAAAATACATAAATGAAAATCAATAAAATTTGGGTGTTTTATTTGTACCATAATTTTGCATTGTTGCTAAAAAAATTATTATCATTATATATATGTTCATAGTTTTGAGGTGAGATCTGAAAAATGTCTGTCCAATCAATTGTGAGAATTAAAAAGTGTGAAAAGCTTAGCTAATAATATCAAACGGATCAACATTGTAAAAATAAGCGTGTTTATGGGTGTTGATTCCTATCCTTCAGATAATTATCACTTTTTATTGATTAACAAGCGTGTTGCTTTTATATGGCATAGATTTCTTAATCGTTACCATGTAAATCAATCAATAAAACACTCGGCGATATGCTTGTTTTTATAGTGCCTTGATCGCTTGAAGAGACCACAGTAATCGCCTCTAATACGCTCAATTTTTTAATGGTGTTCAGTAGGTGAGGTTTTCCTGTATAGAGCCACACGTATGAGGACTCCCCTTCGCACGAAACCACGATACACCCACTGTATAACGATACCCAGCAAATATTCTGTCCTAGAGAGGGTAGAACGCCCTAAACGCCTGGTATAGACCGTACGTTCCACGACGACTAAGACCCTCGTAATGACAGTTTCAAAACAATACGCGTTGTGTATCGTCGATACCACGAACGGAACACGACTATACTTCTCTTTATACAGACAGAATCTACAGCTCCTATTGTACACCCACATACCACATGAAAATACTTTTACAAGGCTCTATTCAATTGTATTGTATAAAACTCTTGGGGACACACATGGCTGGCTCCCAGCAAAGGTGGCAACCAGATAGACACTTTTTGTCGCCAAGACTTTTCATAAATGATAACATGATACACCGTTTAGCTTAACTGCAGTTGAATATCAGAGTCGTTAGTGCATTTTTTAAATCATGTTACGTAGATTCTTGTTTTCCGGGGGGGATCAAAACTGTACGTTGGTTTGTCGTTGTAGAACACTGTAAAAATCAAATATTTTGCAAAGTTTTATACACCGAGAAAAAGGTTTAGTAACATTAACGTCGCAGCTGCGGTCGAAGAAAATTTCTTTGAATCAAACGAGGTATTTTTATCAACTATACTGGCGTCCCTTTGATAAAACTGGTATGTTTGTGTGTAAATTGTAAAGCAATCACCAGAAACACAACATTGGTTCAAAATGACCTACAACTGAATTGATTCAAGAAAATATTTCTTCGCTTTAATCGTATATGCTGTCAGCGTTGTGCAGACAACAAGGTTGATTGAACTGCACATTTGGTTGAGTTTTAAAAAATCGCTTTTTCGACTAATCGATAGAGTCGGGCAGAATAACGAATAGCTTTGACACGAGCGACTTATTTAAATAATGTGACTAAATATTTTTATTCCATGACTATACAATTATTCAACATGACCAAATAATACGAATACTTTGTCCAAGCCATTTAGTTAATACTCTGTATTGCGCTGTGGTTACGAGATAACTGATACATCGAAAATGAATTATAATTATGTCAACCAAACGACCCAACATGGTAGAAGTTTACATTGTTTCTATCGACCTACACTGAAAAAAAAGATTAGCTACCATAACCAAGAAATGAGTTGACACAACCAATCGATTATTCTATTTCCCTTACAACTCAAATGGTAGTGCCAACGATTCGAATGGTAATACCGACGATTCGAATGGTAGTCCCAACTATTCGAGTGATGGTCCCAACGATTGGATTGGTTAACCTTACTAATCTCGCGAGAACTAATCGTGAATAGTTGAGGTTACTATTCGATATAGTTGAGGCAACTAATTTTTTAGACATTGTGTACAGCAAATGAGAAACGTAGTTGTCCCAACCAAACATTTCTTTCCGTGTAAAGTATAGTAAACACTGGACACCATAGCACACTGTGTTTTCATCGGGAACCGTGGCGCTCTGGTGGCAGAAGACGATCGGCAGTTTCATTTTCTGCGCGAATGTCGAGACGAACGACACGTTTGCGTGTGTGAGTCAAGTGAAGCTTTTTTGATTTTTATTAAATTTATTGTTTTCCCCGATAAACTGTAATATGGTCTCTTCAGAATTACGTACGGTCAATTCAACCAAAGAATTTTGTTATGAATTCCATATTGGGTACACTCAACCAAACATATGATCAAATTAATGTAATATTTTGTCGATATCATTGTCTAATCGGTTGGGTCAAAGATATATTGAATTGTAATAATGAAATCCAGTCTTTAATGTCGTTAGTAATTTTTAGTCAACTCAATCAAATATTTCTTTCGCCACCCGCAATCGCCGCATTTGGTTAACTCAAACCAATATCTTTTAATGTAACTAAATATTTTTCTCGGTGTATCTTTTACACTGTCCTCATTTTTTACACATTTATAAGCGTGTTGCTTTTGCATGGTAATCCCAGATAGACAAACGTGCTGTCGAAGTATCCTATCGTGTCACTGTGTTAGCGTAAACGCGTCACACAACGGCATGCTATGTTGGAATTAACGTAGCGATGTACGTCCGAATTGAGCTATTATGTGACGGCATACCGTGCCGTGCAGGTTTAGTGGCATTCCACTGTCGCCATGCTGTAAACTTAGATCATGTCTCCATGGTGCCATAATTGGTCCATGTCGTGGTGTGAACGTCTGAGGTGTGAACGTCATTCTGTTACTATGGTGTAATTTTTACACAATTTTTAAAATGATAAATGCAGCACGGTGGCAGCATAATGGTGGCACGCTATGCTGTGCTGAAAGTCGTTATGGATATTTTTTTATTGTCAGCTAGACATTTTTAGTTTTTGTTTTTTTCTTATCTAACATTTCAAATTCCGAGTCAAAAGAATAAGACAGAACAGATTCTTTTATCTTCTTCAATATTAAAGGGTTGGTAAACCCAAGAGGTTTGACACATTCAAAGAGTAGACTCCTCGTGTGTAGTCGAACACAGGAAAACTTTGCATTCTTATATATACGCTCAGGCTTCAAAACACTTGCGAGAAACGCTCCGTCCGTTCGCCATCTAGCGGAGACTTAGGCACGAGTGTTTCGTATGATACCACTAGATGGCGAACGGACGACGCGTTTTTCGCAAGTGTTTTGCAGCCTCAACGTATATAAGAATGCAAAACTGCCTGAGTTCGACTACACCCAAAGGGTCTACTCTTCGAATGTGTCAAACCTCTCGGGCGTACCAACCCTTTAATATCGGAGAAGATAAAAGATTCTGTTCCGTCTTACACTTTTGACTCGCGATTTGAAATGTTAGACAAGAAAAAAAACTAAAACATAATGCAAGTAACAGATACAAAGAAATAAAACGCATACGATTCCTAACTGACAGTCAAGATCGATGACGACTTTTAGCACAGCATGGTGTGCCATCATTATGCTGTCACCGTGCTGCAATTACCATCCCAAATATTCTGCAAAAATGGCACCATAGTAACAGAATGACGTTCACAACTCAGACACTCAGTGATACGACATGGAGCAATTATGGCACCATAGAGACATGATCTGAACTTGAAGCATGGCGACATTATAGTGCCACTAGTGCACCACGCCATAATATTTAAGTACCACAAATATGGCTTTGCCTTGGCGTCATGAAAAGATGGCACGGTATGCCGTCACATAATAGCTCAATTCAGACGTACATCGCTACGTTAATTCCGACATAGCATTCGTTGTGTGACGCGTTTATGCTGTTCCTGTGCCACCAAATGTCTATCTGGGATGTTAACACCAAAACGTTTTACCATTACTATGCAAAAGTGTGTAAAAAGTGACTTCAGTGTAAAGGATAGTGAACAACATACTTGGCAATACGCTTGATTCTTACAGTGAACTGTTTTATCGGTCGGTTTGATGATGGAGGATAGACAAAGGGTGATTTGGAGGAATGACGACGATTCGATGCGATGATTAGTGGTAGAGGAATAGAAGTTTTGAATACAGGGTTATGAATGGGATTATGAAAGGGTAACTGTTATAAGCTCTAACCTCTCGACAGTTGGTTGGATCTAACTCCTGGCTTGACAGAAACGTGGAGAAACCGATGTCATAAATATCCATGGAACAGGATTGCCGAGGTGAGGGCTTTGCTAATAGGATATTTCCTACTGGGCAATGCTTATTCTGTTTAAACGCATTTTCGTTACTGGGAATCAAAATAATCCGGCGTGGATGATTATGGAACGCGAGGGAGGCAAGGGGGAGATTATAGGGAAATTAATAGGATCCTTGAAATCTCGAACCGTTCATTGACTTGGGATAATATCTTCACAAAACTTTAAGGCAGTGATAGCGGCTATTGAAGTTGTATTATAAAAATAAATTTCTCAACCTGGCAGAAGGAAGTAGAATTATAAAATCGAGGCCAATTTCAAGTATTTGGTTGCATTTCTGAGTAAGACATACAACAATGTATTGTGATAGTAAATCCTCTAAATGCGGTTAGCTTTGAGAAGACAATATTTTGCATTTACAAGGAACGACTTCAACTTACATTTGCTTGTATTTTGTATTCGGATAAGACGGGCTTAATTTTGAAAATTGGAATTTTAATAGGATCCTTGAAATTCTAGACCGTTCATTGACTTGGAATAATATCTTCACAAAACTTCAAGGAAGTGATAGCGGCTATTGAAGTTGTATTATGAAAATAAATTTCTCAATCTGCCAGAAGGAAGTAGAATTTAAAAATCAAGGCCAATGTCAAGTATTTGGTTGCATTTCTGAGTAAGATATACAACAATGTATTGTGATAGTAAATCCTCTAAATACGGTTAGTTTTGAGAAGACAATATTTTGCATTTACAAGGAAAGACTTCAAATTACATTTGCTTGTATTTTGTATTCGAACGTTGAATATGTATTCGGATAAGCTGGGCTCAATTTTGAAAAATTGGGATTTTAATAGGATCCTTGAAATTCTAGACCGTTCATTGACTTGGAATAATATCTTCACAAAACGTCAAGGCAGTGATAGCGGCTATTGAAGTTGTATTATGAAAATAAATTTCTCAACCTTGCAGAAGGAAGTAGAATTATAAAATCAAGGCCAATGTCAAGTGTTTGGTTGCATTTCTGAGTAAGACAAACAACAATGTATTGCGATTGTAAATCCTCTAAATATGGTTAGTTTTGAGAAGACAATATTTTGCATTTACAAGGAAAGTCATCAAGTTACATTTACATTTGTTTCACAAAATTAACTATCTTGACAAAGATTTTATTTTTCCAAAAAGTCAATATGATTACTGGTTGAAAAATATGCTTCAGATTTTGGATATATTTATTAAAAATGTTTGCACAATATAGCCTACGGAAAGAGATTATTTATAAATGAAGTTCACGTAGTCCCGTGATATTTATACATCTTTTATTCTCCTAAGAATATTTTTTTAAAGCAACTATGCATTTTTTACCTATGTTAAGGAAGTCAGGAACAAATCAGTGATACTAATTAATGAATTTATGACTCAGTTGACTTCTGGTGTTATATGAAAAAGAAAAAACACAAGCTATTGATAACTTAAACAGACAATTGTTTGCGAGGTAATATAAACACGTGGTTTTTCTGGGTCATCCACCGTATATATTCCTTTTACTGTTCGAATCCACGGCACTTCTGTAATTTGAACTTTATTTTGATTCCCAGAACTGATGTTGGAATGAAAGATATGCGAAAGATAAATCGCATATCTAACAAATATATGAGAATATTTTATCAATCGGTTTTCTTATAAAAGTGTGCAGAGTTTTAAAATACCACAAAAGTTATTGAAAATGAACCGTAATTGTCAGATGTTTTTGCCATCAAGCTAAAAGTTCTTTCAAGTCTCATCATTGAATACGACTGATTTTGGCTTGACTACTGTCATCCGCTCCCTAAATGGAGTAAAAACGGTTAAAATTAGCAACTCCTTAAAATGGTAACTTTTATGGTGAGGTTTCCCATGTGACATAACATATTTCAAATCAAATTGTCATCTAGTTAACAATGAAAAAAATGCGTGAACCGGATCTAGGACATAAGTGACCCCACTCTTATAAACGACTCCTCTCGAGTCTTCACCGCAGTGTTCATTGTCTCCTAGACCCGAAACAATTTTTCCACAACGAAATGTCATTCGAGACGGCATAGCCGTTCTCTGTGTCAATCTCACAAGAGAAACAAGAAGAGAAAGTGAGAGATTGAGGGCTGTGGACATTCATGGCCTAATTTTGTGAATGCGCCCGATGTTATTGTAACTAAGCCCTTATTGGAGCACTTTTGACTTCACGGTTGTACCATCTGCCATCTCCTCTTCATCGTCACCTTCAACTCCGTTTGCATGCCAATCGTGTGTGGACACACAATACACAGAATACAGAAACGTGTCGCGTCACCCATACATACATAGGAACATGACAATATGCGAATACATTGAAGCAGATATCCCAACACTTCTCTATGAATCGAAATATAATCGTGACGTCTTTATATACGTACCCTCATGGAGCTTTCATGCAATACATGCACAATACACAAGCACAACGTCATTTTTACTCACACTCGCACAGACACTTTTACTCTCACACAAACAACCACAAATCCAACACTGGGCAAAGAAACAACGCGTTACATTACAGAGTGTGAGATTCGTATAGATAGGTGTTAGTTTGGTTGTCGGGTGTTGGTCCCGCGTGCCCTCGACTGATTTAATGTTTCGGCATCGGAGAACCCTCGCCCCTCGTCGTATGTGCAGAAGTTTCTGTGGGCCAACCTCGCCCCTGAATCCCCGCAGTTACGTTAGCGTTACCCGTAGGGCATGTCGGAATATAGTACCCACACACTATGGGTAGAGACGTGCACGGTTGAAGGGCGAAGGGAGACGAACCACCGAGACCAACATTGTGTTCCAGTTACATATTTATCGTGTAACAAATAGGCGTTCGGTGTTATGATATCGTACTACGGGGAGAGCGATGACGAGGACCAAGACCACCGTCGAGGGACTGGTTCATCGTTTTTGCTCTTAGGGGGACATAGCGCACTAGGATGCCTCGGGCTGTGACGTCTATATGCTTCCCTTTTGCTCTCGTTTTCTCATTGCATTTGTCTACCTAAGGGAGTTGGCTTACTTGAACAGGGGGGCAGATGTTACATTATTTGTATTCCAATTCGCAGAAATTAAATATTTTGTGGTGATGTATTTTGAGCACTGATTGCAATGAAGAAGACGGAATGTAAACAAGATTATAATCCATAGAAATGGTCCAACGTTGATGTAAAGTTTGGATTTTGTTTCTAGTGATTAGATCTCCTCAACAGAATAATTTCGTGGATTTTCTGTTACAGAAGAATATCTGTTTGGCAAGGGCGTATATAAAAACAAGATTATAGCAAGAAATATTGATAAAATGGACGTTAAATTCCTTCGGTTGCTAATTTTATTAGCGTAGAAAAATATTGATGCATTTATGATTAAAGATTCGGTTAAAATTATAGTTATAGTATAAGCATTTATGTCGACAAATCTGTATACCAATTGTTTAAATCAATAAATTTATCAGACAAAGAATATCTTGTTTTATAAATTATTACAGAACTGGTTACTTCACACTTTTTTTAAATTCTCAATGAGGCCTCTATATTTTAATGTTTAAAACGTCCTATTTAGCACAGATATTGCGTTAATTCTAATTCCAGTAATGAATTTTAAAAAAAGTTACGCGTTGCATTATTATTTCTATCGGATTTCTTAGTACGGATACCAAAGATATATAAAAAAAAAAAACAATTCAATTGTACGCGAAGAAATAGCCGCTGATCTCTTATTTTTCGATATTTTTCATGTTTAGTTTAGAAAATTAAAGTTTGTGCCCATTTCGTCTTTTGAAGTGACGGCAGCTGAAGGCTGAGTCTTCCTTCCGGACAATCGAGTCACGGATCCAAAATTGCGGATCCCCCTCCTTAGGTTTTGTGTCACTATAATCGTATCCTCGAGAATTGTCGGAACCCAAAAATGACTGAAACGAGAGGCGAGTCGCTGGTGAGGAAAATATTTGTGGTTCCCGAGAGCCACAGACTGCTGCTTACGTCCACTTGTGTGGGAAGCAAGTTACGAATATAACAGAAAAGCTGCGGATAACTCTATTTATAATAGACAACAATGCTGAGCTCCGGGGCTCTCATATACCTGCAAAAAAAAATGTCGTTATAAATTGCCAAAATCGTTTTTCCAAGCCTGTTGAGCGTAGGGGCTATGAAAAAGCGAGCAAGTAGAAGGCTAATACACCAAAGAGTTGGAGCACCCCTACAGGGATGTTCCATTGATCCCAGGGATTACATTGTGACCGGTCTGTTTATTATATTTCTCGAAAAGCCCGAACAAATCGCTTATAATAAGATTTCTCATAGTATACACAGATTTCCATGAATCGCTTTCTACCCAGTGAAAGAGTTGTGACGACCTGGACCGCTCTCACCGTTTGCCCTGTCCTGACAGCTCTACTTTTTTCAGAACTTTTTTTTATTTGATCTGTGGCATTATTCGATTCATCATATCAAGGACGATGTCACACTTGTTGCATGTCATACAGTAGCATTTTTTGGGTATTATATATAGTACCAATAAAGATTTTTTTAATAAATCTTTTTCAATGGAAAATTTAATTGTGATTTTAACATACCAATAGCCTTTGTTATTTTTTACATCAATGTACAATTGTATTGATTTGAACAATTGGAACAGAGTCGTATTTGCAATCAGGAAATATTATACAAATAAATATCGATTTTTTATACTACGATTGACCGAAAACCACAAATTTAATACAACATTTTTTATCCGCCCACAAATATCCGTACACGGTGAAAAAAAAGTAGTTGGGTACACCCAAGAAGTAGTTGCACGGACTCACTTTTTGTAAATTCATACATCCTCGAATTTTGTGAGTTGAGACAACTGCTTTTAGTTAGTTGTATAGGCTGGGTTACAGTGACCATCTATTACGGTTGTATGCAAACCACCGGTTAGTTGGCACAACTAACTTACCAAATAGAACACGATTTGACCCGGCTATCGGTAGAAATTGTGCGTATTTATTAAAAATGCAATGAATTGACATATAGTCGATAAAATTAATGTGGTTTGACGTTATGCTTGATAAAATTGATACAGTTTGGGGTTACAGTTAATATGGTTAATTCAGTTTGAGATTACAGTTGATAAAATTAAGAAGGTTTGAGGTTATAGTGTTTGATGTCTTATTTCATCTGTCGAAGAGTGCGTTCTAAGATGGGTGTGGCATCCTGTCTATCAATAGCATTTCTTTGCCAAAAATGTGCATCGATAGCAATTCTTTGCAAAAAAGTCTATCGAAAGCATTTTTTTGGAAAAAATTTCTTTTGGCAGCATTTTTTTGCAAAAAATGTCTATCGATAGACAGCATTTTCTTGTACAAAAAGTCTATCGATAGCATTTTCTTGTACAAAAAGTCTATCGATAGCATTTTTTTGCAAAAAATGTCTATGTCCAATAGTGATGCGAAACTTCACGAAAATAGGCGTTCGCCACACTTCCGTTATCACGCACGCTTCGATTAAATGAAAAATATTTGGCTGTGAGTGCTCGTTGCGTTGGTTTAAAGTGGTTGCGCGGTCTCACTGATTAGTTGGGCGAACTCATTAGAGAGTTGGGCGAACTCACTTTTCGATGTCACGACAACTATTCGAGATTGTTATAGGCACCGAGTAAATCCCTGTAGCAACTCATTTCTGGCCAACTCATTAAAGCTGTATTGGCCCAACTACTCTTTTTTCTCCGTGTAGAAACTTGTCGTTTATTTTTCTGACCAATTTTGATCATTTTTTAGTTTCATGAAAAAGTCCAACCATAATTTATTAAACTAGAAATTGGTTTTTCTCTATAAAATTATCAAAAACTATCAGTGGACGTTATCGAACAAATATTTTTTGGTAAAAGTTTTTAAATTTCAAATTTAGTTTCAATCAAAATGTTAAATGTAAACTCTGTAGCTTCAATCAAATCTTACACTTCAATGTCGTCAACTTGGTACCTTCGATTAATGTGTCAATAAATCCGGTAATATCGTTATTCTACTATTTTTTTCAACGTAACATTGTCCAGAATTCTCAGCTACTGTGTTTCTTTGCTTTTTTCTCGCTCATTGTAGTCTCCTGAGATCTCGGAGCCGTTTTTTTTTATATATCAAGTGTCTTGGTCGCATGCGTGTCGCCCCCAAGTGCGGTAACAAAGGGCTTACACCTTTCCCACTCAATTTTGCGCCCTTTCCTCACGCGCGGCGCAGTGGTGCAACGGCGACCATGCGGTGGCGGCGGCAAACGACCTGTGCACGAAGGGATATATAATGGGCCTTCTTCTCGCGGTCTTTGTGCGTCAAAATCTTGTGAAAGGCTCCACGTTACGTACGAGCTTAAAGCAAGCAAGAGAGATTCGAATGACATTGCGCTCGATGTCGTCCCTGTATTACGACGGTCGAGGCTATGGTAGTCGCAGCACGATCCAATAAGTCCTCAAAGTAGAACCTAAACGCGGTATGTATGCTCCGACGGGAATGGGACGAGGCCAAAGTGCCCCTGAAAAAGTACTTCTGAAGATTTGAGTCGTGGGGTTTCCAATGCGATCTCACACTCTTTCTTTCTGCGGTTTTCCACAAAGCCGACAAATTTTTCCCCTTTTTGTGTCGTTGAAACACGTTGCGGCGAGAGAGACGATAAGAAACGGAAAAAAGTATATAATCCTTAGTCAAAAGGCAAAAAAACTGCACCCGTTTAGACTTATCCTGGTGATCTCCTATGTAATAATGTTCAGTCCATTATTGATGTCATCTTATGGAACCATCAAGAGATCCACAGTTGAAAGGCAACCTATGAGATGTCTTAGCATCATCGGTGTTCTTTTCAAATTCACGTCATCAAGATCAACAGCAATAACAGCAAAGCCACACGGAAAAAAAGGCTTGGTTAAATGGTAGGGTAACATTTACGCAAAAACCATTTCTGCCAAAATCCGTTTCATTGGCGAAAACGGATTTTAGCTGGAATGGTTTTTGCGTAAATGCTTTTTGGCTGAAATGGTTTTTGCTTAAATTACCATTTTAGCCAAAATCTGTTTTCGCCGATGAAACGGATTTTGGCTGAAATGGTTTTTGCGTAAATGCTTTTTGGCTGAAATGGTTTTTGCTTAAGTTACCATTTCAGCCAAAATCTGTTTTCACTAATGAAACGGATTTTGGTTGAAATGGTTTTTGCGTAAATGCTTTTTGGCTGAAATGGTTTTTGCTTAAATGCTACCCTACCGGTTAAATACGCGCCAGACGCTTTCTTGGTTAGACCAGTCAGATTGTTGGTTATGCCAACCAAGTTATTGGCTGTATTACAATGCGCTTGATGGCGCTGACCAATAACTTGGTTGGTCTAACCAATTAATCGGCTAGCGTATATATAACCAAGCATTTTTTTCCGTGCAGAAAACCATCGATGAAGAGTCCATGAGTAGTTCTTATATAGGATTCTAGAAGTATTCATTAAATGGGTAATAACTTTTATAGCCACATTACTAAGAGAGTTTATTAACTAATATTTTTTTGGTCATCATAAGCCTGTAAATGAAAATCGGGGTAATGTGCCAAATGCTCACTAATGAACCTTTTTGGTTTTATCAGGGGAAATGTCTTCTGATCCGTTTGGGTAGTCAAATTCAGCGGAAGGACTTATTTTGCTATTGATGTCTGATTCGAAAACTCTCTTATAATGCAGAATTATCTCAAACACTGAGCCAGGACTGTCACAATATTTTAAATAATGGTAATTTTTTAACTTCCGTTCAAACGATAATAAATTATTTAGCACTATCAACCCGACAAAATTTTATTTGAAATGAATTAGAATATTTTATAAAGCCAGACTTTTGATAATTTGTAGGCAAAATTCTGAAAACGCCAGGCTGACCTTTGTACATTTAAATCGAAGCAATGCAACAATATCCGATTTTTAGTTTGTGATTCTAAACTGATTTTCCTTGTCGACAATTTTTTAGTCCTTAAAAACCAATAGAATGGGCAAGTGACTTTACCTTAATTTTGATCCAAAGAGCACCGAGTCCCCACAACTTGCTCCAATGTTCTCAACACTGAGACCTAAGTTGTAAAGTTAGTTTGCAACATTCCCACAAACCCACTCCAACAATTTCTCACAAATCTACTTAGTAGTTCATCAGCCTGCAAGATATTCGAGTTCTCGAAGCAATGAAACTTTACTACTGTAAAATTACAGTTCAATTCACCGCTGCATTTTTGAGGACCATATAGCAATACATGCGCTCTACTCCTTCAAGACGCATGCAAGCAATGCATGATTTAATCAAAGACTCCATTACTTCCGCGTTGCCACCTTGAAGCGAATAACGCTTCGTTTAATTTGGCGTACCGGTTTGGCATAGCCACGTATGAAAAGATACTGGCTTATGGTTATATATATATAGGCACAAGGCACTATGGATGAATAAGTAAGTTTCACGGGAGTCGCGTTTTCGAGTGGCAGGATCGAGGGAGATCTCACGGGTAGCTCGACAGTTCGAGTCCATCCGAGTACTCCAAAGGACCCAGACCCTTCTTCTCGGCTTCCGAAACTCTCGCTGGCTTCCCTACTACTGTATACACTCGCTCCCCAGGGACTTTCGCCCTCTTGGCTGCTCGAGATCGAGCTAACAGGATTACGTCCTGCAATTGCTCGCAATTACCAATTACCTGCGTCTCTCAATCTCCACCTCTCATTCCCGACACTTCAGCCTCTGGTATTCACATTCTATCCTTTTTCCGTTGATGTAATATGTCATCAAAAGGTTGAGATGAATCATATGAATCGTATCAGCACCTGGAAGATTCCAGAGTTAAGGTTGCATTGCACGTACGTTTCCAAGCAAAAGTTTAATTCAATGAGAATGAAAAATCTATGGCAATGTACACTGTAAAAAAATCTGCCTGAAATTTAGTGTACTTTTACTGGAAGTTTTTATTCATAAAACAGTATATTAAATTTAGTATACAAGTGTAATGTAAAATTAATGTATGGTACGGCACATTCAATAATTTACTTTAATTTTACAGTAAAAGTACTTTAATTTTAATAATTTGCTTTAACTTTACTGGAAAAGTACACGAATTTTATACCACAATTGTATATTAAATTTCGATGACAAGTTTATGAATAAAAACTTCCAATCTTTTCTAACAGTGTAGATACAAAGAATATTTATTTTTAATAATATTGCAAAAAATTATTAATTGGTTGGGAATCTATTGTTTTCGAAATACATTTGGAAAAGTCTATTTTATTTCTATTTAAATAAATTTGCTAATATTTCTGAATGCGTAATATAATTTAAAGAAGTTTTTTACGATTCTGAATTTGTTTTTTTATGTTCAAGTAATTATTAAAATGTTGCGTATTTTGGATATGCTATTGCAGAAAGTTTTGAAATCGTTGAACACAGAATTTCATGAAGATAGTCTTGCCGTTTTCGAAAACGCAAATGTTTAGTTCGTAAAAATTCTATTTTATATTCTATTTAATTTTATTCACCAAAATCTACTATATTTTACTAATATTTATAGCATTTATTCCATCTAAAAACATTTATATCGGTGATATTTGTATACATAATTCATATATCCAGTTTAGTTCTATCGCATTTTTTTTCACATCAATGAACAGATTTGCGTCCTGCGGCTGCTTACAATTACCTGAAATTCCCATTCAACATATCGTCACTGGCACTCTGGTTCTCATATTCTTTTTTCGTTAATATTTAATGGAAAGGTTTTCCCGAATCATATTATGAGCAGCTTCGGAAGATGAATTTCTGTTGGAATGGGTTTACATTCATGAGCGAATTATTGTGATACAAGACGAGTGTAATGATACGGAATAAATGACGACAAGTGACAGATGTGTCTTCAACTTTTTATTGAGATATCAGGACGGAGACTGTCGTGCTGTCACATTGAACTCGTCAAAAAACGGCTCTTCTTTCCCGTTTTTTTCTTCTCCCTGTTTTTTATTACCTATGTCTACCTTTCGGGTTCGACTCTTCGTCAATCTCCAAAATGGCAGCGATGACATGTTGACAATTGTAGGAATTGAAAGACACTTATTCCCTTTCGGGTTAAGTGGAGCACGATGAAATTTTGATGGACATTTAAATGTCTCTGAATGTATATCTAACATAAATCTATATAGTTTATAAAGGTATACTTTACCAGTCGACCATATTAGATTATCATTGGGAAAGCATTTATTGATTGGTTTGGAGGTGCGTCCATTAAACATATAAATAATGTTGTTATTGGATTTCCACTCTGAATAATAAATATTTAAACGTAATAAAATTCGATTAACAACTTTTTTTATTAGAATAAAAACATTTCCACTCTAGTTCAAAGCGATTAATATTTTTCATTCACTATTTGCGTATTACTATACACTGAGAGAAAAGCATATCGTTGATTTAACGATTTCACATGATAAAACGAATATAGGAAGGCTTGCAATGTTTTATGGTTGAAGCGATGATAATATGGTTCAATAACCGATACTTGCAAGGTTATTGGAAACAAACGTTGAAATCGTATATACAACGAAACGGCATATTTGAAACGATTAGAATAGTTTTTGAAACTATTATCATTTTGATGATTGCTACTATAATTATATTTGCTAAAACCATAAAATATAGACGTTCCTCCTGGGAATTATATTAATGGTTCATCCAACTATTTTCTTATATTTGCTATAACCCTAAAATGTAGACGTTCCTCCTGGGAATTATAGTTTGTAGTTAGATTATCGTCGGTCTAACTATATTTTTATTTAAACTGCCAGATTTTTCTCTCAGTGTAATTAGTAAAACAAACTAAATAAAAAGTTTAAAAAATGTGTAGACGAAAAAACTCAAGAAAATAGACTGTAATATTATATTATCCTCCAAAACTGCGAGAAACGGTATTAAAAATTCTACATTGCCTCAAAAGCTCTAAACCACGTTCCTCTTATGACAACACAATTCTCAATCTCTCAACGTTTCAACAATGCGACGTAACACGATGAGCAGTAGCGAAGCGACGAGTATCGTGCTCGTTAAGGGATTACAATTTTCCAGTAGAGTTACTGGCAACAAATGAGGCGAAATAAAGGGAAACATGAAAAAAGAGGAGGAAGAGTGGGAGGAGTAGGAGGTCATCTTTGACACCACCGTCATCACGGTGGCTTACGATTACGCTAAGGAAGATTTTCAATTCTGCTTTTCCACCCTTGACGAGGCCTTAGGTTGATCTATCACGTGGTACCCCGACAGAAGCCGCAAGGTAGGACGATTGCTGTCGCATCGTATTATAGTTAGCCTTGTCGCAAAAACCGCAAGAATAATTTACGACTTGTACAGCGGTCATGGTGGCGATTTGTCGATGGTATTAGTACTCATCGTATAGTTTTCGAGCAACTGCGGCTACTTCAGACCGATGACCACAAATACTATACCCATTACCGGAGGGCATACACCAGTTCAAGGGATACGCCGATTTACTCGATTGAATATAAAGGATTACGAGCGTTACTCGGCTAAGCCACTGTTGTTGAGCTCCCACGAAATCGTCCAACTGTGGCTGGCCGAACAAACCGTATGCGACATGACCGCAAAACTTTTCATCGTCATCCCAAACAAATGTGACTAGTGAAACCGCAAGGAGATTTATAACTCTAATGGTCCTTGCTAGGCTTTGCCTTAGGCAAAGTGATAATGTGATGAGTCGCAGACGACATTCTACGTGAACATTGGAGACATAAAAATGAGTACCAAGGAAAAGGGCTTTCTGCTGTAGAATCGATCATTTCTGTAGTGAGTTTTGTATGTATTGCTGAAGGAAAGTAGGTATAATGTTAAAAGTTTGTACATTGATGAGATATTCTCATTGGGACATCAATTTGTGTGGCCTTATGGCATGCGAAACTCGTTTGACTTCATTTTATATGTAGAGAAAAATCGTTAGTTGTTATAATAATAAAAGATTACGGTTAATGTGCAGAACACCTTTAGAGAAAGTATTTATTTAAAAGTTGGTACATTAAACGTTTTAAAAATTCTGTTTGTACGGCCAAAATGCAATTAAATATGAAGTATTGATTTCTGAACATTCTGAATTTCACCTACGACAAATATGCTGATATGTCATTGGAGACGAAGCTTGACACTAAAAACCAAGGTATGCTTTTTCCTATCTTTAACACTGTTGTCACGATTTATACACTTACGACCGCGTTGCATTTACATGGTAAAGATATGTAAAAGTAATACGCTTGTTATGTGTGTAAAAAGTGACTAAACTGTAAAGGATAGGAAACAACATACCTGGATAAATTATAAATAATAATATCCTTGGAGAAAAAAAATCTTCCTTAAGACAGACATGTTTATGTCTGTGTTAACAGTGTTGAGGGAGATTTTTTTTTCTCCAAGGATATTATTATTTATAATTTAGTAGAAAAAATTACTGATGCTTGGATGATAATTATATTTATTTCCGCATATTTTTCGATATGAATGGAGATTTTTACTGTCGAAACTTAGTCAGAAATATTTGCACTAATATTATGTAAACTAAAGATAAAAATAAGTTAAACATTTCACGTCAAATTAGAAAGTACACCGCAGAGTTATTTAGAGTATAAATAGGAAAATTTAATTCCATGTGGTAAATTTTGTGAAATTTCTCTTTTTGTTTATTAAAAAACAGTAATACGAAAAAAATGACTGATGCTTGGATAATAATTATATTTATTTCCGCATATTTTCCGCATATCTCGACATGAATGGAGATTTGTAGTGTCGAAACTTAGTTAGAAATATTTGCACAAATATTATGTAAACTAAAGATAAAAATAAGTTGAACATTTCACGTAAAATTAGAAGGTACACCGCAGAGTAATTTAGAGTATAAATACGAAAATTTAATTCCATGTGGTAAATTTTGCAAAATTTCTCTTTTTGTTTATTAGAAAACAGCAATACGTTTTGTCCATTTTATCTCCATGTGTAAATATTCTTAGTTGCCGTTGCTTTCGTTAAAGTAGAATTACTTTAAGATTTTTTCCCCGCGGCTTATGCACTCAGGAACTATAATTATTATTGAATAAAAGCACCAAATCAAAAGAATGTTTCAGCTTCTACTTTTTCATTCTATGCTTCATGAATCGTGTGCACGACAATAAATAAATGGCATCGGAAAGAATATTATTTACTGTGACATTCATATTTGGATATGTATTTCGATTTACAACTTACAACTTGAATTGTCGTTGGAAAATGATTGTGTTAGGAAAGTTGAAGAACACACCAGAGGATGATTTTACTTACATCTTTAAACAGCAATAAAGAAACTAAAAATATTACGCGAAGCGAATAACGATATCGTGCAACAATTTAGCGACTAAGTAAAAAAAAAAAAAAAATTCAGCGCATAAATTTGAAACATTTCACTTTTTGTTTATTTAAAACCAGCAATACGTTCAGTACACGATATCCAATGATGCTGTTGTAAATAACACTCTTAGTTGTTGTTGATTCGATGGAGCAAAATCTCGTTAACATATTTTCCTGGAGCTTTTACGTTCAGAAATTATTTATTATCGAATAAAGAAAACACTTAGTCTGAAGTGTACTTCAGCTTCTGCTACTTCAGGTTATGCTTCACGAAGCAGAGCCACTACACGAATAAGGAAATACAGTATATTTATTATAGTTGGTAGTGGCTGCTTTCTGTAGTGAAGGCACGAAACGTGGGCGTGTCAAGGCAGCAATACCGTACTGGGGATTTAGCGGGAAAACGGGTAATAAATCCGCTAATGAGTGTTGTGCGCGCAGGCGCTAATCTATGCAACCGCAACAGTGCTCCGCCCCCGTTGCTCGCTCGTTCTCTGCGAGGGGCCCTTGTGCACTTCTCTTTCAATGTTTCAACATTTATTTACCTCTCGCTTTAGCCCATTCTTATATTTCTCTTATTTTTGTGTCGATCCTTCTCTTCCTTTCTTCCTAGTTGTCCCCTCGTTCCTCAACTTTCTTCGTCCGGTTGCCCTTTCACGTTGGAAACTACGATATGCACGAGGGGGATGATTCCCTCATTAAGAGGATTACCGATGTAAACACCGTAAATCACGACTTTCCTCCCTACCGGGAAAACAAGGGTCCTCCTGTTTTACAGTTATTCTAACTATATTTTGCTCCGCGCTGGCTGGGATGTCGAGCCGACGGTGAAGTCGACGATGACAAGCTTCGGATACATTTTCAGAATTAATTTGTCCGAATTCATTGAGTTGTATGCGCGCAATTTTTATGAAAAGGGATGCGTTTTTTAAATAACTATAGTTATGGCGCATAAATAAAAATTGTCACGCTTTTGCAATACATAGTTTTGTATAGTTTTAAGTTATTAATATTTTGCAGTGGATTATAAAATTTTTTAGGCAATCATTCGGTGGCAATAAGGATTCAAAATTATTTTTCATCAGGGATAATTTATTCGAGAATAGTTATATCGTTATAATTATTGCAAGTGGTATAAAATAACTATAACATTTCATCTGACAGTTCTGAGAAGTGAAAAAAATAATATTCATAATTTCAATTGTACAATAATGAATTCTTATGCAGATTCCAATATTTAAAAAAATTATTTGTTAGTTCAATTTACATTTTGTAAATGGGTTTGTTATGATTTTTGGATGTAATGAATTACTTTAAATTTATTGTATTTTCAAAACCCTAAATAGTAGGAAGTAATTTTGAATTAAGGTTAAACAAGTAATGAATTATTATTACGATTCCAACTTTTTTTGTTCAGTTTGATTTTTTAAAACGTTTCAGATATGATTTGTGGATACGATATTTGGGCTGGAAAAAAAAATATTGTAAGGTAAACGGCCCAGTTCCTGACACTGACAACGACTGGTCAATTACTGGTGCATTCACCCTGCATTCCAGAAACTGGGTCCGCACCGGTGTCAGAAACTGCGAAATGGAACATTCAACAGTGTCAGTAACCCCGGTAGTTGACGACCATAATTAAAACAATAATTTAATTATTATTTCTTAATGATTTAACTTCGAAACCGGGTGAATCTCATTCAGAAGAGCTTAATGCATACATTAAAGGAATTTTTTTCAGTTTCATCAATAACAGAAAACTGGGCCCGCGGTTCTAAAGATGTCAGAAACTGGGCCGTTTACATTACAACTTTAAGAATTTTGAGAAATGGATTGTATTTATGCTTAGTGCACTCAGAGTAATCGTAATAGTACAGTCAACTATAAAGTGACAACTATTCATTTTTATTACATGCAACTATTTTTATAGTTACGATAACTACGAAAATAGTAATGGTAACTATTTGCTAGTTACAGTAACTATTTGATAGTTGTGTCAACTATAAAAAAAATTGTTATACCAACCATAAGTAAATAGTTGTCACTTTATAGTTACTAATACCATAATTTTCTCCCAGTGTGCGGATTATTGGAGTCGCCAGTGTCTATTCCGGTACGGCGCGAGAGTGCAGTGACATGCCACGGTACTACACTCCTTGTGGAGCATCGAGGCTCCTGGGAGAGACACTCGCGATGGTGCGCGAACGTTGCGCGCTGCGACTCGATACGACGGGAGGCAAACGTGGGACGAGCAGTTTCAACTGTGGAGTCTCTCGAGCCCGGCCCAAACCGGACGTGAATACCTGGGTGCGCCGCCCCCGTCAATCGAGAGCGACGAATCAGCCGCGGATCCGCGGTAGAGGTGCACGAATCCGGTGCGACGTCTCCACCGGATCCCCGTTACTCCTTTCGCCGCGCGTTTCGTCCGCCAAGCTTTAAAATCGCTACAACGCGCAAACTCGCCTGCACTCCTCGGGGTAAACTTGAATATTGATAAGTTTGTGGATTCTGTGTTGAGTTGTAACGTCAGTCCCCTCAAAAAACACAATATGTAAAAAACTTGACGCAAGTACATTTAGGTCAGTCACATCTGATGTATACATAAAGTTTTGAGATAAACCAAAAACATATACGTGTACAAGTACGTTGTTAATTATTAGATAGATGATAGATAGATAATTTATTGTATTTAGCGTGGAATGCATCCGCTGATACAAGGGGGCTTACAGTCTTATCTTATTTTGTAATCATTCTCTTCTCTTTTCACATACTTATAGTCAGCAGTATAACATATAAATACGGTGATGACTTAACTAAATAGACTAAATGAACGCTCGCAGTTTAAAGCTATTTATCAAAAAATTAAATAGGTTGTCCAGCTCCGCGCTTACGTTGTTAATTATTTATGTATGTATATATAAATAGATAAGTAGATTGTAAACTTAGAAAATAAATATTGCTTGTGATAATAAAAAATCTAAATAAAAAAAAGGTAAATTATTTTTTTCTTATTATTGAGTAAATTAATTGTGAAGAAAAATTGAACCTTGGTACTTGGTGAGTTAATACGGTAATATGAAAATTTAATAATGATCCAATTCAGTGCATTTCACAAACTCGCCAAGTCCTGAGGTTGAATTTTTCTTTACAATTACTTTACTCAATGGTAAGAAAAATAATTTTACTTTCTTTTTAGTTTCAGTTGTGAATAATAATTCACAATTGTAAACTTCTGTCCCTATGACCATTATTATTATTTTAAAGAAATGTTATTAAGTAACGTAGTGGCATATATTTTTTGCGGATTTGTTTCTTGCCCCAAAAGCTTAAAATTTTATTCTAATGAAACTGTTCGTTAAGGTAGTTCTGTCGTGAAGGCAATCCAAACTCATATGCATGAATTTTTGACATGTTGTAATTTAGCTATTCAATTTTACTTGCACAAAATCTTGAAGGCTTTTACCGAGTATTTGAATGAACAATTAAGGTAGCTATGTCAGTACGCCGGAGTCATAGATACTAGCAACTATCGTCATCGAAGAATAAAATTATTCATTCTTTCTGCATATTCCACAATTAAATTGAAAAATAAAAAAGTTTCATTTAATCATATTACGAAATTGTTTTCACGTGCGTAATTAATTTAATTATGTTATTAAAACTAATTTGACTTGTGTCTTGACTCGCCCGCCATTGGCTCTGTAAGCACACGACACATCGTGGCAACACCGCAATATCGACCGACTGTTCGACCGGCATCGTACGTTACCGACATGAAACGAGGTTAGGTTTGCGAAATTTGTTTGGCGAAACGGCTCTGTCATGTCGAATTCTCCAAAAGAAAGACACGACGTTAGAGCGGATCGCGGAAACTGAAACGGCCAATTCATTACGCGTAAAAGAAAAGCGTGGTTCGACAACATTCAAGCAACAAAAAAAGCCAGATACAGTGAAGAATCGACGCAAGTGAAATTTGATCAACCGGCGAAAAATCGCATTGTCGACCTGAACAAATTAGCTGAACGATTGTTCTCCTTTTTCTTGTAGGTAGAACCAACTACCATAAAAATGAAAAATTCAAAAGTATCGATAGGTTAAAAAATCCGATTTCAGTTAATTACGTCGAATTTAGGATGCGAGCGATCATTTTCATTCATTTTCATAGCAGAACACTACCAGTATATACCGACCGATGGTAACTGTCGCGTATATAGCTGATGTGCAACGTTGTCAAACTTCGGCACCATCATGAACAGCTGGTAGAGATTGTTTTTGTACGAGGCAATTTCTTGGAATTAACTTACAATAACTCGCTGAAATGTCCGGTGACTATTACTTTTTATGTTCGTATCGGTTACTTTAAGATCTAACGAACACGTAGAGCTATTTAGATGTTTTGTATTTCATTTCTAAGATGCTTTTTTCTTTGTTCAAAAGTCAATTTTTTATATTTCTCCATATAACGCCATGTATAAAACTCTGTTTTAAAAAGTTATTTACTTAATTAGATATCCGGTAACGTATCTCGTAATTCCTCACAAATAAAAGATGAATACTCAGACTACAAGATATAAAAAATTCGGACGTATCTAACGTGTTTGCCTTCGCGTTATAACTACCTTAAAACTTGAAAATCGATCTTTTTACACGGCGCCAACGGGAGGGCTGGAAAAATTGATCTTTAAATCGAAAATTAACATACTTAGATCAAAGATAGAGAAAAAATAAATAGTACTACAGATTCGCAAATCATTCAGGAATTGATGGATCATGAAAAAAGGTGAAGTCTCCGGAATAATGTTTAATTGAACCAAGGTCAAAATGCACGATACCGGGCCAAATGACGTTTCCTAACCTAATTATCGTAAAAATGAAGTCAAATCCGCACTAAACATATCAACTATTTACAAATAATCGTTTTAATTTGATTACGACAATTTCGAAGGATTCTCGATTATTTTTGATATTATTATTGAGGCAGTCAAAGTGATGCGTATGATTATTTTTTAATGTCATATAGACTCTGAGATTTATGACTCCGGCGTACCGACAGAACTACCTTAAGAATGTGTGCGTAAATTGAGATTCTACTGCAGAAATTTACATTTTAAGCGTAAACTTATTGTCAATATTTTGTAATTTTTGGCCAAACAATTTTCAGAAAGTGAATACTTGCTTCATTCTCTTGAAGCGTATTAGAACTCATTGGTATGAGCGTCACGCGTGCTTATTATATCCACAGTAATAACACAAGACCGGCGTGTCTTATTTCTCTTCTGTCCATTTCACGCGCTCCTCGACCCAGTTTCGTCGTGGATTACCAACTCTTAAGACACGTCAGTACACATTTACAAAAGAATAGTCACAGAAGGGAATGCATCCTCACCGTGGCTCAACTTATGCACGTATATACATTTGTGACGTGATCCCCTCTCAAGCCTAACAAGTGTCCAGTATGTTTAAAGACCAGTAAGAACGAAAATACTGCGTCGCAATGAACGTACAGTTAATTGCAGCCGAGATGCTCAATGGCGAAGTTGGGTGTGCGTAGGTGTTCGATGAAATCGCAAGAACCCAGAAGCAACGAGGAGAAACATTTAACGAGCGCGTGGGGAACAATATAACGCGAGATGGGAGTCTCGGTGGAATGACAAAAAAAAATTATCAACGAATAACAGAGAGATGCGGTTGAGGCGAGAAATGCGGAAAAGAAGACAGAGGCACGTGGGTGGCCGGGAAAAAAAACGGAATTGCAAAGGAGACAGAGAATGATGATAGAGCGAGAGACAAAGCTGATTAAAGGAGAGAATCGCGATAGAGAAACAGACACGAAGGGAGGGGGACAGTCATATTTGACCCCAGGCCCATTGGCCGAGTTAGCGAATCGTCGCGATCAGTTGGGGTCACGCAAGTCGCCACCCCAATTCACCTAATGGGGACAAATATCATAATTGCTGCGACTTCGCTAAGCATCCAAATAGATTGATGCTCCCTTCTATTCTCTGTACGGTTAGTTGCTGCGTTTGGTTCTTAAGGTGACTACCAGACATCACTAGGAATGTCAATATTACAAGTTTTGTGATACATTCTGTTTTTATGATGATGGTAATTCTAAACTACATATTAACATATTTATGTTTTTTTTTTTTTCAAACTATAAACCTCGGATTCATATGGACACATAACGGTGTTGAATTAATCTAAAACAAAACAGGAAACATTTCGTCATATGTCATCTTCTCATTATGCCATAAAAACAATAGCAATGTAACTGCTGTTAATTGTTGTTGGTAGTGTTCCACGGATGGTTATGGTATTCATTGATAATCATTAGTGCTTATTTTTTTTTTCTTTCGCAATGTTGAATAGATTGGAATTTCTGAGTTGAACATTATTTTTATTGAATTAGGTTAAAAAAATCTAAATAATATGACTCCAGAAATAGATATTTTTGCAGAAATGATAATCGAAACTCTTTAATCATTAAAGAAATGCTAGTGAATCTGGATACACTTATAGACCGTAGGACCTTGTAGAAAAAGAATGTGTGTAAATAAGTTAAAAATTTAAGTACTCAAAGGCAGAACAGTTAGTTATAACCATAAGTACTTAGATGGTGGTCAAAATAGCGAATGGCTGAAATAGCGAATTAAAATATTATAATATACGTTTGAATCTAGAAGGGCCATTATTATGGAATTCGCTATTTTAGTCATTCGCTAACTTGAACCCCACCCTAAGTAATTAATAGCTACGTTAACAGTGAAAAAAATATAAAACTAATATAAATTAGTACGATTTCTCTGAGTGTAAAAATCATACAAATCATCGGAATAAATTCACCGTTGATAGAAAATTTAACATTCAAAGGATATTTGAACGCACTGAGAGAAAAGTAATAAATATCGTTGATTGAACGATTTCACATGGTAAAACGAATATAGTCAGGCATGCAATGGTTTATGGTTGAAGCGATGAAAATATAGTTCAATAAACGATACTTGCAAAGTTATTGGAAACAAACGTTGAAATCGTATATGCAACGAAACGACATACATCGAGAGAAATATATAGTACTCGTTCCCAGACTTGTATAGTAACGGGGATCCAAAGTGGAAAAATGGCATTTTTTTCCAGACACATACATAGATTTACTAAGCGGCGCCCGCTGTACTATTTACGCTGCTGTATAACGCTATACAACGCATCTCATATTTTTCTATATTTTGCGCCCACATATGTTCGGAATAATATTCATACGCATACAGGTTAAAGCAATTCACGCTACGAAAAATAACGCAAAATCTATTGACAGCCTTCAAAATGTCTGTAGTTTAGTACGACATGAGATTTACGAAAGATATATAGCTCCCGTGTAGCGTCGATCGTTCAACGTTTGCCGTCATAACCTCAAAGTTGCCCGAAAATGCCCTGACGTTTTGCGAGTGCCCCTCCGCGTGCATCGCGTTTCTATTCACGGTATAAGTAAACATTTCCATACTTCCAAGATTGATCCCATTTACTATGTTGTCTGGGTTTTTTTACCAAACTATTTTAGATGTCTTGACTATATTTTTCTCTCGGTGTATAAGAAACTATTATTATGTTGGTGATTGCTACTATAATTATTTTTTGCTATGACCATAAAATAGAGACGAGGGAATTATAGAGACCTGGGAATTATAGTTTATAGTTAGATTATCGTCGGACAAACTATATATTTTATTACAATTACTATATTTTTCTCTCAGTGCGTCACTGTGTATTCTCATTAACCAATAGTTACATTATTTCCTATGCAATCCTTCACCCAATACAGTTTTCAATGTTTTTAATTATATAAATGAAACTCATTCATTAAAAATAGTCTTCCATCGCTTAGTAGCTATATCTGCAGAAATCTCGATGCATCGCAATGCGCCGACAACGTAAGAAATGAATGGGTGGTTCCGCAACCTGGCGTGGGCGCATACGGTGCAGATATCCACTTGACCCGCGCATCTTCGGAATATTTATCCATCTAACTAAGGTCTGCGGTGTCAACACGAGTCAACAGTGGTCAATAAGCGATCAAGTGGCCCAGCGTCCCACACTATACCCTGTCAGACTAGCGAGCGAGCTATCCGTCATAGCATACGCGCGGCCTCGACCATTATCAACGAGACAACGTCGTGGAAAAGCCTCACCAAGAATTCGTGTGACTCGAATATAGAATTACTACGGCTTGCAGGGTGACATGCTGCTTGCCATGTTGGTGACATGCTCTTGTCATGTGAGGCGTCATCGTCGTCACGTACATACCCGGAAGACAATGTGTAATATATGTGCAATGTCTGCGGTAATAATTATAAACTTTACTTATTAAAATATTTCGCCTGAATGGATCAACAGTTTTCTTTATTGCGCAAATGTGGGTGCAAAAATATAAATTTTCCGAACATTAGATATATTTTTTATTTTGGTAAAATGTTATCTGATTGTGAATAAGAAAAAATGTTTTTAGAATAAAGCTAAATAACTTATTTTTAGCGAATTGTAAACAAGAAGATCAGCTTGAAACATTTTACATGGAAAATAAGTAAAGGAAAAAAAATTGTTACCAATTTGACATTGCAGATCGGTAACATTTTATTTTCCTTCAGAGCTGCGGCACGTAGACCAAAATCAAGTCTACATTTTGTTGGGTGACAATTTGTTTAGCCACAGTGAGAATTTGTTTTTTGGAATAGCCTCTATGCAAATATAGGAGATGTTTTTGGGATATTAGCCATATACACAGAAAGAAATGTTTAGTTGTGGCAACTATGTTTTCGATTTGCTGTACACGATGTCTAAAAAATTAGTTGCCTGAACCATATCCAATAGTAACCTCAACTATTCACGATTAGAAACCATGGAGATATCTACCTTGACCCTGCAAGCCATTAAGATATCGACCTGGGCACTGAAAGCCATGGAGATATCGACCTGGACACCGAAAGCCATGGAGATATCGACCTGGACACCGAAAGCCATGGAGATATCAATCTGGACACCGAAAGCCATGGAGATATCGATCTGGACACCGAAAGCCATGGAGATACCTACCTGGACACCGAAAGCCATGTAGATATCGACCTGTACCATAAAAACTAATAAAACGGTGCAATATTATTCAGTCCAATAGATCACACTTAAGACTTTTTACTTTTGGAAAGATTTTCAATACTGTTTTAATACCTTCTTTATTTGGGCGAAATATTATTCCGTATGTCTTATTCCACTACGCCAGCCTTGGCATACTATTATTCAAGACACTTTTAATATGTGGGAAATACTGTTCTCATACTTCCATTTTTGCGCGGGTGGGTATTGATAGAGCCCTGACAGGGCCTTATCAGTGTGAGACTCAGAGTTAGCGTTACCATAACATCTCTTCCTGAAACCGTATGGGAATTATCACCACAGAGTTTAGTTACACTGAGAAAAAAAAATGATAGAATGAACTAAATCGGCGTTCACCCTCGTTCAAATGAAATTTTAGTTGGTATAACAAATATTTTGGTTACCGCAAATATATTTTAGTCAACTGAATGAAATAATTATTGGAGAAACTAAAGATTTGGTTGTCCTAAACGAGAAATTCGCTTGAACGAGGGCAGACGCCGATTTAGTTTATTTCTACATTTTTTTTCTCAGTGTAGCCACTATGACACAAATTCCCATATTCCCAGTTGCAGAAGGACATACACAGAGTAAAGAGATATAGTTACTGTATTGTTATGTAACTACTATATTGAAAAATAAATGCGAGAATGCCGGAATATTTTTTCCATCGCCATGCTACGCATCTAAACTATTCCTATATATTTCTCTCCATGTACATTCAAAATAAGGCTTCACCCAGAAAAAATATTTGGTAATATCAACTAAAATTATCTATTCAACATTTAATTATTTTCATCAACGAAAATTTACTTTCCCTCCAACAAATCTGCATTTCATTCAATTTTTCAGTTTTTTAAATTTCCAAGATGTTTATTTATTTGAATGAATTTTCACTGTGCAGCAGATATTAAAAAATATTTTATTTATTGCTACTAAATACTTTCTTAATTCGGAAAAAAAGATCTAGTTAAAACGACCAAATACATGTATTAGATATTTTTAAATAAAATCAATTAGAACTATCTTATAATCCAATATATATTTATTTCCGTTCGTCATTGGAGTTTATTATTATCAACATGCAACATTTATCGATTTGATTTAATTGTGTCGTATATTTATATTGAAATGATATATCCCATGCAGAAATTTCGGCAGGGATCGAGCTGGATCCTGCCTGGTATTCCCATCTTCCGGTCGGATTCCAGTCGGTCATCGGATCGGATTCCAGACATGGGATGTAACGCGCGGAAACTGGATTCCGATCGGGATCTCGAACTGGGATCCGATCCGATGGCTGACTGAATTCCAGCCGTTAGATGGGCATACTAGGCTGGATCCATCTGGATCCTTGTCGAAAGTTGGGAATACCAAGCTGATTCTAGCTGGATCCCTGTCAAAATGTCTGCATGGGCAGCGATGAGACCGCGTCTGGGGACACATGAACCGCACACGTTGTTACAATCACGCGAGTTCAGGAAAAGTTTTTCGTACGTGTATTCGACAACATTTTACTGCATAAAGGGTGAAGTAAAATTAGTTCCACACAAATCGTTGAGTAACGGGAAGACGATCCGGATTCTATTCAGAATCCAAGTAGAACCCCTCTTAGAGTAACTCTAACAAATCCCGATGCACGATAATACAGCTCGTCGTTCAAAATTGAGTCCCGATCCGGAATCCATCCCGATCCTAAATAGGACAGCTCTCTTAGGGTAACCCTAACAAATCCTAATAAATGATAAACTGTCATCGAGTGCGTAACCGGAAATCTGATTGGGATCTATTCGGATTCCAAGTTGGATAACCCATTTATGGAAACCCGAGCCGATCCCGACCAGGATCGAGTTTCAAACTGGGACACCCAGACTGATTTCTACATGGGATTTTTTAAATCGGCAGCAGTGTACGCGCGGTCGGTGTGTGTCTTCGACGGTCCCCAGAAGTTAAGCAGCATTATTCGCGGTCATAACGTGGATGGGTGACCGCGTAGCCGCGCACTGGTTTGCGCGTCAACTACTGAGCGGGAGGCAGTTTCTGAACTTCTAAAGGATAGTGAGGAATATCCCAAAATTTTTTTTTTTTAAACAATATTTATATAACTGCCGACCCAAACAAATATTTCTTAGATTTGAATATATTTACTATTCAACAAGTATATTAATTACAAATAAAAAAATTTATTTGAGATGAATGGAAGTCTAGTAGGTCGGTATCCAAATAAGAAATTTTATTTCCGATGCGTAGATTCTTGTCCCGTTAACAAGATCTCTTTTCTGCATGTTAAAAAACTGAGAATTTGTGTCTTTCGATAAACCTTTTTTTTAGAAAAATCAATTTCTATTTATTCAGTATTACTGATACCTCAGAACAAAAGATGATTATAATGACCCGCGCCTAGAAAAAAGTAAATATTCGAAGGGAGGGGATATTTCTATATAATACGGCCAATAATTTTGTCTGTCAATTAGTTTCCATCTCAACCGTATTCGAGTCGTAATAGTGACAAGAACAAGAGAGGACAAATAATACGGACTTCGACAACTCGGACCGATGAGAGTTGACCTCGCGGGGCTCTTCGTGTCAACGCGGGGTTCATATTAATTCATTCGAATTAATGGTACGCGCACGATGAGATTGGTCAAGGCGCGAGACTCAACGGGCGCAACCCTTCTCCTCTGGAGCGCGCACGGATTTATTGAATCAACCGATTAAATGAATAACGCGGTGAGCCCGGGTTACATTGTCCCTCTGTTGTGTGACATTTATCTGAACCTACGCCATATACCAACTCATCTTGCCTTTGTACTCAATCTTCGATCACTGGGTGCGTCTGAACTCTGGGAACGATACAATATCTAATTAATATTTATTTACTTAACCACGTATAATGTCCATCTGTTATTGAGAATGAAATCTAATCATGTGATCATTCACAAGAGATGCACCAGACCCAATCAACTTTGATCCCGTCTGGCAATGAAGAATATTGAATTAAAGGAAAATTTCGATGAATTATATTTTGCTTCCGAATTAACTACAGCAGCGTGAAAGCTTTATTAATAAAGTAAATAAGTATGAAATTAACCGAAGACTGAAATTAAAATCGAATCTTAGCGCGCGAATTTTTAACAATCAATTAGAAGCCCCAATCAACTTTGATATAGTTAGGCAATGAAGAATACAGAACTAGAGGAATATTTTACGATTAACCTTATGGTTATGGCTTGACGAACAGTAGCGGAATAGTACATTACGATACGAGTGCGAAAAATCTTTTTCTGACGAGTGTGAGTTTGCTGCACGAGCCGAAGGCGAGTGTTGCAATCACACGAGTTAAGAAAACGTTTTTCGCATGAGTATCGTACAGAATTTTATTTCACGAGGTGTGTAAACGATGTTTGACGTACGCGAAGCGTGCATAAAACCGCGTTCTACGCACTGAGTGAAATAAAAGTCATTTTTTGACGAAGTGAATGTTCCACTTAGAAATTGATTGAAAACTAAAACGACAGTTTAATATTATTTTAATAAAGCCAACTATCAGTCACAGACAGCTTCAATCGAGTAAGTCAGTTTAAGATGTTTAATTCAATGGAATTTTTTATAAAAGTTAATTTTTGCTTCAAGCTTACCTACCAGCAGCATAAAAGCTGTTTTCTTAACAGTCAAAGATTTTTAAAGAAAGTCATTGAATACCTGAATGAAAGTCGAATCTTATGGCGGGCTAATTAGTTGTTAAAAGGCGACTAGGAGCCCCAATTAAACTAAAACTAATCATGTAATGGTGATTTTTAGATTAAAAGTAATTTTGTGCTGAAGACTTTTGGCGTAAAGGTAATTTTTTACTCATGAGTTTTGGATTAAAAGTAACTTTGTTCTGATTACTTTCTGCTCCTGGTTTGGGTATCAAAACATGGAAACATCTTGCTTAAGAAAATTTTAATAAGAATTTTCCAAAATCTTAAGACATACTGGCTTCTGATTATGTATTCGTACACAAGATCTTTCACGAACCCCATCAAACGGTGATCCCGCCACGCAACAAAGAATATTAGCCATTCGACGTAACACCGCACATTGAGAGAAGAGATTGTTAACAGTTAACAAATCCTGGTTAAATATGGCGAAATTAACCATTTAGTCATTCTTACTGAATCTCACTTGAGCCAAATAAGATTTGTTAACTATTAACAAATGTCAGCGAGTTTCATTTGCGACAAGCAAATTTTATTTAGCTCAAGTGAGATTCAATAAGAATAACTAAATGTTTCATTTCGCCATGTTTAACCAAGATTTGTTAACTGTTAACAAATGTTAACAATCTTTTCTCTCAGTGCAGAGCAATTAGTGCATACTAACGAAGCTCCGAATCGGACACTCTCACTTTACTCACGGTTTTCTTTTCGACCACTCCCTTGCACCTTCATGCCGAACATGCAACACCATTTGCTCAATGGAACATATCCTGCTAGAATGCCGAAAACACCAACAACTACGACAAAGACTCAAACTACAAAATTTACCAGACACTATGGGAAAAATTATCAAACGCGCCTGGTATTGGGAAGTCATAGCTGTCACCTGACGAAAAGTACGAGACCTATGAGAATTTCTACCATATACATAGCATTTTTTACCATATTTCGTAGTAAAAATTCTCTTAGTTCTCGTAGTTCTCGTAGTTCTTGACAGGTGGCGTCATGACTCTTTGTACCAGGAATTTACGATACTTTTTACTGGAAATATGGTAAAAAGTATCAGATGCTTCTCTCCGTGTACCGCCAACACTGAAGAAATGTATGAGTGACACCAAGACTTTCGACAAAGTGTTAGAATTCTGCCGAAAAACAAGCATTATCGATTTAATTTTGCCCTATTTATTGTTACCACTACCATTATTTGTGACTTAAAATTAATAATAAAAAAAAAGAATATTAGATTAAAGTGACGAAGTAATGAAATGATTTTTGATGAGTAACTTTTACATATATGCTTCGCCTGTTGCAAAACTTAAGTTTTTGTTGGAAAGAGCTTAGAGCTATAGTTGTAGTAAGAAATCGATCGAAAACTGTAATCGAAGACGCCAACGAATGGTATCCCGACAGGAAATATTCCTTATATCTACAATAGCCCAGCAACTCAGTATATAGTCAGCATAGCCGACGTAGCAGCATTGTTTGCCCTCGCTACGACCGCATAGGCTACCTGCGAACTGACGCCAGCCCCAAGCTATTGAATTATGCAGATTCCGATACCTACACCAAACTGGACGTCGTACCTGATCGGATCACCAACGATACACACGTAGAATATGGCCTAAGTATCTATTAGGAGACTCGAAGACACGCCTCAGCAGAAAATTATATCAAGCAACCACTAATAATCAAGACTTTATTAATTAATGTGGTCTGTACAACTATATTTCCTTAAGGTAGTTGACCAATAAACACCTAGTAACGCAATGTTTCTTTCTTTTTTGTTTATAGCAAAATTCTATTTTTCTGAATTGATTCAGCCGAGCAAAACGTTTCTTTATTCTCTTATTTATAAGATAATTGGCATAAATATTTTACATCGGTCTGCTTGGGAAAGAAGTGTTGGGTCACGAATAAACAGTTTACGTAAAATCTACCTACTAAATGGCATAAAAATAGTATATAATTATGAAGAAAATACTGCAATGAGAATACCAAAATGAGAATACGGTTCAGCGCCGGAATCACTTTCTGCCTCACTATATTTGCTTGTTTATAACATAAACATTTGGATATTCATTTTTTAGGAGACTGTACTAGATTAGGTATAAAAATGTGTCAGTTTTTTATGGAAAACAACGAAATTTTTTATTATTCAACATAGATTTGTTCTGACGTATTGAAAGTAATATCCGTCATACACCGAAATTTGCATTTTTATATATTATATGTCAACTTTTTTTATGTGTTGATTGAAAAACCACACTTGCGTGTAGCCGCTTCAAAATATGTTATTTCACAAAATAATTCAAGTGCTTGTAACTTTTTTCGAATTTCATATTATAATTTCGTGAGTACGTAGTACTCATAATATAGAAGAAAAAGGGAAATTAAAGAAAAGGTTTTTTTTACATTTAGGTATCTGGATCGCGTTAAGTTATTTTTTTATTTCGCCAACAATTTCGATCTTTATATCGTTACTATGGAGTAGTAAATAAAAAGGTAAACTTTTAATTTACAAAAGTTTAAAATAATTTTTCTATAATCTATGGCTTCTCAGAATTGGTTATTTGATTAGTCAGATGTTTTTAATGCGTTTTTTAAAACTATCGTCAGTTATTGGTCAACTACCTTAAGAACTCTATCAAGACAATGTCTTGGAAATACGGCTATTTGGAACTGAGACATTTTGTATGGTTCATAGCCTAATCAATAAATACCAAAGCTAATACTAGGAAGACATAAGATTCTATTATTTCCCCGAGAAACTGAGCAGAGCCGGAACGCTGTTATACATAATGTAAGGACTTATGTATGGATATCGGTAAACCGCGGATATCGGCAATAGAAGCATAATTCGTGGTGGTTTTGCATGGCCTATCAGGGTTATAACGGAAGAGAGTTACGAAGGAAGAGAAGAGGGACAGGACAAACTCGCACGCGAGACTCCCCTGTCTGAGCGGTCGAACGTCGAGCAAAGACTCGACAGTCTCGGGCCGATCACAGCTGTGACGTCCCACGACCCCATCATGGATCCATCAATGATTCACCGAGGAGGAACGCTCGACGTTATACGGACGTCACGAAATCGCCACTTGCCTGCCTTCTCGAGTATCGCCAGTGACCAGACAAGCCAGCCAACAGCAACCACATATACACATTGCTATTGGTGATAAAACGACATGTAGCTTAACAGTCCCGGCATACGACAAACCAGAAATTATCCACTCTTTTTTTCTTGCTTTTCTGCCTTCAAATTTTCCCGGTCGTTGTTCTGTTCTAGTTATTTAAAAATTTATTCACTCCAGCACCTACTAGTCGTTATGAACGCAGACAATGGGGGATCACCAGGTCTAACTTCCCTGGTCGCCAGTAGAATTCTTATAATTCATATACGCTCGAAAATCTAGATGTTCAAAGTTAAAAAGTGTGGACTTTAAGAAGTCTTGATTCATTTGGTATCAGCAGCAACACTTTTTCCACCGTTAAGGTAAACGGCCCAGTTTGTTGACGATTTAAGGCAACCGTCTCTCCGTAAACCGTAGGGTAAACGAGGACCTAACGAGTGTCAACAGTTTGTGACGCCACCATTTACGATTTACTATTGGCTGTTTTTGGAATGGTGGGGAGCTGCCTATGCTAAAGTAGCCTATGCTAAAGTAGCGCGTCTGGAACTGGTCCAGCGTCAGAAACAAGGCCGTTTACTTTAAATTGAAGCAAGAAATTGAGTCAAAATTATTTGCCTGTAAGATGTAAACTTTTAACACATTTGCATATGTGGATCAAAAGCTGTAAGCTGTTAGCAATCAATGCAGATGTACAGTGTAAAAACCACTTTGGTGTAATTCAACACCGATGAGTGCTGCACGCAAAAAAATGCTTGGTTATATATACGCTAACCAATTAATTGGTTAGACCAACCAAGTTATTGGACAGCGCCACTAAGCGGTATTGTAATATAACCAATAACTTGGTTGGCATAACCAACAATCTGATTGGTCTAACCAAGAAATTGGCTGGCGCGTATTTGACCAAGCGCTTGGGTGTTCTAACCAAGCCTTTTTAGTATGTACTACTTCCGTGTTACAGATTTACAGGGAGTGTAAATATCCAACGATGAAATGCCACAAATGAACACTCTTTGATGTCAAATTACACAAAAGTGCGTGGGCCTATTGGGTCTACATAGCAGAGTTGGGCAGCAAAAATTACTTAGTTCAGAAATTACTGCTTTCATTACAATTACTTTCAGTAATTGTATTGGATTTGAAATTAAATACAATTACTTTCAGTAGTTGTATTGGATTTCAAATTAAATACAATTACTTTCAGTAATTGTATTGGATTTCAAATTAAATACAATTACTGAAAGTAATTCATTTAATGGATTTCAAATTAAATACAATTACTTTCAGTAATTGTATTTAATTAAAATAAAATAACTAAAATACTAAAATACAATTACATTTTGTAATTGTATTGGATTTCAAATTAAATACAATTACATTTTGTAATTGTATTGGATTCCAAATTAAATACAATTACATTTTGTAATTGTATTGGATTCCAAATGAAATACAATTACATTCTGTAATTGTATTGGATTTCAAATTAAATACAATTACATTTTATAATTGTATTGGATTTCAAATCAAATACAATTACATTTTGTAATTGTATTGGATTTCAAATTAAATACAATTACTTCCAGTAATTTGTATTTTGTAATTTTCCATTACAATTTTGCCCAACTCTGCTACATAGTGGTATTAAATCCAATACCGTCTTTTTTTACAGGTTTTTCTTATAATTCTTATTTACAAACATATTTGGGCAAATTGTCATATATGTTGAAATAACTCGATAATACCCAAATGTTTTTCAGACTCAAGACTGAACCGAGCCTTTGATATGACTTTTACTCTCCTAGTGGCTGGTACTTCTACGGGACCTTTAACAGGATTTTCTGATAATTCTTATTTACAAACTTATTAGGGCAAATTGTCATATACGTTGAAATAACTCGATAATACCCAAATGTTTTTCAGACTCAAGACTGAACCGAGCCTTTGATATGACTTTTACTCTCCTAGCGGCTGGTACTCCTATGGGACCCTTTAAGCCACGACTTCGCGGCTGAACGATTAGATCCTAAGCCGACGGTAATGTGACGTCCACCCGGTAAATAAGCGAGAGAAACATTCGGCTAACCCCCATTCTCCCTACCGAGGACATCTCTGCTGGGGCAGGCGATGGTCAAACACGTAATCCTTGACAGTCCTTAATACAGCATCAACTCATAGAAGTTGTATGAATGCAGAAAAACTTTCCTTTTTTTCTCTCCTCATCGCGAAAATCAAAATATCCCATCTATTTATATTGCACCCTTCATAATCACTAATGTCTTGTTTTATAATTGAGATTACCATTTATCGAAAAACTATACAAAAACAGAATGTAATACAAACTCTTCACTCAGTCAGGTTATTTTTTCCTATATACAATCTAACTCTCTGACGTTAGAGATTTTAAAACCGTATGGGCTTAAATTGGATTATGATTGCCACCCCGCATAAAAATGATGTGTCCAGGATGGAGTCTGGGTAGTCCAGGATGGAGAATGGGATTTAATCCGATCCCATTGTCCATCTTGGACTGCATCCTGGACTGCCCAGACTCCATCCTGGACTGCCCAGACTCCATCTTGGACAGCCCAGACTCCATCCTGGGCTGCCCAGAATTCATCCTGGATTCTGTCCTGGATTCCATCCTGGACTGCCCCGACTCCATCCTGGACTGCCCCGACTCCATCCTGGACTGCCTAGAGTTCATCCTGAATTCTGTCCTGGATTCCATCCTGGACTCCGCATCTTTTTTACGTGGGATGAGATCCATATTTCGCTGAGTTACATACTTAAAATAATTTTGGTATAGTTAAAATAGTAAATTCTGTGTCGAAAAAGAAATTCTTATGTCAATTATATTTACGAGAATGTATATTACGGGCAAAATTGTATAAATAGATATCTTACATAAGAAATCAATAAAAAATAAACAGTTCTAAAGAAATGTTTAGCTCTGCTACTCATGCACTTATTGCAAGGTGCGCTGATCGTGGGAATAGATTCGGTACTTTGCAGTTGTCAACACGGTTATACGCTCCAGAAAATTTGCGAGTCCATAGTTGTAGGAACTATGTACAAATAGTCCAAACGCTTCCGTCCGCAGAAGAAAATCTTTCCGGATCTCCCGGTCCTTCATTCTCATCCGGTGGTTTGCCGCCGAACATCCTCTTGAATTGTAACTATAGGCTCCTTGACTCCTTTCCTCAATCTATATCAAACCAGACCATGATCCTTCTGTAAACTTCCGTCATTTATAGTTCAACCCACCTACGACAAACTGAATCCTAATTTACCATTTCATTCTCTGCAAGATTGTGGGAACGTCGCATTCGAGTAGCTTCCGCAGTTCTTACGGAATATGTGAAGACTTTGGTCTCAACAGTCTGATCCAATGTGTCACTTCGAAGCAAGCAACATTTCAAAAATATTTTCGATAGATGCAGACCAACCGACCACAAGGACAGTAAGTGCTTCAGAAAAGCAAGGTATAGATGACCAGAGAAATCTATTTACGCTGATCTTCAGCAAAGTCTCACTCTCTTGGTGTCTCGTCATCCGATCATCTAAACTCGAACTAACCAGATTAGTGCTATATTGCTATAGCGGATGCTTAAGTCTCTCTCGGACATACCGAAAGAACGAATCACAGGATCATTAACTGGTCGAGTTGCAAGAGTGGACGAAGGGAGAGAGAATGCCGACGACCACGACGAAGGATCGGATGTGCTAAGCTGAGCCTATTTGGTTAAGAAGCTAATCTTTCTGTCCCCCTCGCTCTCCTTCCAACGGAATTCACGAGTCTCCTTGTTGGGAGACAGAAGAAGCGACAAGAGAGGAGAAGAGTTGAGACCTTTTTCGGGAGATCCTCGCGTGACAGCTTCGGGATACCAGCCTGTCTCTCTCGACTGCATTTCATCATATCCCCGGCTTCTCCTCCCAGACCAGCGTCTTTCTTTCACCAGCGCGAAGACTGCTGAGTTTCGGGGACCAGGAATCTCAAGCTCGCGAGTTCAGAATGTTAAGCAGATCGGTGCTCATCGGCTCGCAATGATCCCATTGTGACACCTGGTTTACTGGCATGTTTATTAATCGCTGAAGTGGATTTACGGCTCTACGCTCCTTCACTCGAACAAATCCCCTAAGTTTTCTTGTGACGAAAGTTTCATGTGCACTGCAATCGAAGCGATTCCATTTTTCGAATCTTCACGAACGCAAATGTTTGGATCAAAGCTGAAGAAAACGGGTTCATTCCCATGATCTCCATTTTCGAAAAATCTTATCTTCCATCGATTCTCTTCGAAACCTTGCCTATGTACTTTCAAAGGTTCTGCAAAGTAAACACATCCTACTGTGTCGATTGGGATATCTCAATTTTCTTTTTGCTCTATTCCTCCACGTTTCCAGCCTTTTTCAATGATCCCAATGCTACTGTGTAAGTTTTCCTTTCCTCATCTCTCTATTTATCTCAAACCGGAACGTTGGAATACTCCAAGTATCAATACCGGCGAATGTGACAATCCAAATATTTGCCATTCAGATTAGCCACCCTCTTTGCAGTAATTCTTTGGCCTTTGGTATCTCTTTTCTACTTTCTTTTGGCATAAGCAACAGCTTCTCTTCTCTTGTCCCTTCTCACTCGGAGCAAACAGAGCCCTTCGGCTTCCTGTTACATTTTTCTCCCGCCAGCGACGACCACGCTTATGCTATATGTACACACACGCCGGTGTATGTATTTTGCTGTTGCTTTTGAACATGGCGCAGCATCTGTCCCTCCGGATATTCCCTTACCAGCGTTGCACCAGTATCCAGAAGCGCTTGGCCACCGCGCTCGAACTCTTTCCGATTAGCCGGAGATAATGGCCGGTAATCTCGACGAGTGATCTTATTTCGCGTGAAAGCCGAACCTCACGTTCTTCTCCACTGTGGCCAGGTGTCTCCAGTGCCACGAAGGTCTCCACGTTCTTTGGCATCTCTTTCGCATCGTTTCCCACTCACTCGATGCTTCTCTCGGCCTCTTCTTCATCTTTACTTCCTTTGAATCTCATCAAAGTATCTTCTCCTGCTTTGCTAAACCCGCAGCTTTCGGTAAGCTTTTGTGGATCTTTCGTGAGTAGCTTCAACAACCGCTTTGGAGCTATTTAGATGGCAATTGGTTTCCTGAAAAAACAATCAAATGGATTATAATTGGATGTTAATTTCTTTAGCTTTTTTCATTCCAATGATTCTACTTGAAAAAACTTAAATTTTCTTCATATTTTCTCTACGTCAGAATTAGCAAGAACAATTATTGATTTCCAGGACTCAGAGCTGTAGATTTAGTAGAGTCGATGAAACATGCTATTGGTGGTAAATATTTGATCTATTGAAGTAATAATTAGACCATTAGAAGAAATTACTATTTTTTGAACTTAATATTTGGGTGGTCAAAAAGAGCGTGATTTATTAATTAAGGTAGTTCTGTCGGTACGCCGTAGTCATAAATCTCAGAGTCTATATGACATTAAAAAATAATCATACGCATCGCTTTGATTGCCTTAATAATAATATAAAAATAATCGAGAATCCTTCGAAATTGTCGTAATAAAATTAAAACGATTATTTGTAAATAGTTGATATGTTTAGTGCGGATTTGACTTCATTTTTACGATAATTAGGTTAGGAAACGTCATTTGGCCCGGTATCGTGCACTTTGATCTTGGTTCAATTAAACATTATTCCGGAGACTTCACCTTTTTTCATGATGCATCAATTCCTGAATGATTTGCGAATCCGTAGTACTTTTTATTTTTTATTTAAAGATCAATTTTTCCAGCCTTCCCGTGAGCGGCGTGTAAAAAGATTGATCTTCAAGTTTTAATTGTTCATTCAAATACTCGGTAAAAGCCTTCAAGATTTTGTGCAAGTAAAACTAAATAGCTAAATGACAACATGTCAAAAATTCATGCATATGAGTTTGGATTGCCTTCACGACAGAACTACCTTAAGTATCACCATGTACAAAGGCGGTTTTGGTTGTTTTTACTCAGTCCCTGTTAGTGTATCGAGGATTTTTTTATATCGTCTATACTGTGGAATATTTATGTGCAGCATCTCTGTACATCTTTTATTCTTCCGTAGCTTTGAGCTTTTGCGGCAGCGGCGGTTACCTAATTCGAAAGCGGATACGAGCGGCTTGCCTCTCGTGACGTCAACAGCTGTCACTGTTTGTTGGTTTACGCGAGGGATTACTCGAAAATAGATTGAGGGGAATGAGATGAGAGGAAGAGAGTCAGAGATTGTGAGAGATCGAGGGAGAAACGCTATCGTACAGATCGTGAAACATAACGCTGAAGGTAAATCGTATTAATGATCCGCTCCCCTCTGTAACTGTAACTGTAGGTAAATCCGGATTGCGAGCACGCAAACATGTTTTATTCAACTATCGGATATCATAATCCGATAAAGATCAGCCAAGTAGCAGAAATCAATCACCCATGAGTCTACCAGCAATAAGAACACAAAAAGATAAATAATGCAACCAAACAAATAGTCTTCAATAGTATCGGGATCATTCAGAAAATTAAATACATCATCTAAGGATTCCTATAAAAATGTCGTTTTATTGTGAGATAAATAAAATTAATGTTTGTTGAGTGAACATGTGAACATTATCGGAGATTTCACCTGTTGAATTTATTTTATGTCCCTAAAATATAACATAACTCCCTCTACTTCGATCTCCGCATCAAATTAAATGTCAAAAATATTTTGAAGATTCATAATGTATATTAGTCGTTCACTGATAATTCAAACTGACTAAATGTAATATTCTTATATACAGTGATTAATTTTCGTTCGTACAATTTATTGTAATAAAAATATAAACGACAAATTTATTAGCATTTGAGTCCGAAGTAAATCTAAAAATTATTGTTTTCTCAAACTCCTTTTAACATGTATCGTCGCGTATTTTTGGCAAATATGAATTATTAATACATTGTCAATGTCAGTTGGGTTCGTGAGTCTCGAATCTGTTCGTGACAAAATCCTTTCGCATTTCGCAACGTGGAGGGTACAGTAAGATCGTATTTCAGATCGGTTCAGCCTCTCGAAGGGTTAAGTACCTTTTGCGAATCCCTCTTATGCGTCCGCGCTGCTGCTGCTGCAGGGTTCTCCCTGGAAGAGGTGGCTTCCGTTTCCGGATTGGCGCGAGCGCACCCGGAGGACTCTGAAGGGTATCGAGGGACCCTGAAGAGTGTGTTCGACGTACTTCCATACCACTTGGGCACGTGGTGAGCCAATGAAGATCCTCACACTGTACCTCGCTCCTCATCTTCCCGTTGCAAAAAGGGATCCGTTACTCCTGGTACAAGGTACAGCAGATCCTGCAGCCTTATCCGGAAACGGGATCTCTTTTCAAAGACAGCTCACACTGCTTTCGCAGATTAAAGAACAATGGCAAAAAAGTTCAAGACACTGCATAGAACAGGATAAGCACGCACTGTTCGAAAACTTCACTCAATAAACTTCTTCATACACCGAGAGAAGAGATTTCATTGACGTCAAAGAAATGGGTAGATTCATTTTTTAAAAATTGTTTTCAATGAAATAGTGCATTTGAATTTCAAAGAGAACATTTCATTGCGTATAAATAAAGATTTACTTAGTGGGCATATAATAAAGAAACAGTTTCATTGTTTTAAAGAGACGTTTTCGTTGGTTCGAAGAAACGTTTTCATTGATCTCTCTCTCGCAGCTAACTTCACTTTTTTGTTTTCCGTTTCTCTCGAACGAACGGCTTCGAGTTTCGAGGAGCCAAAAGCTTCGTCTATTTCTTCCGTACTTTCTTACACACTCACAAAATTTGAGCTTTATCTGCCGCGTACTTCAGGAAAAAATAGGTTTCGAAATTTTGAGCTGGTAAGAAGAAGGTTTCATTCAATCAGAAACGATATCTTTGAAATCAATGAAAAAGGTTCATTGGTTTCATGAAATGTTTCTGCGAATTAACGTCACTACTTTTCATTGAGTTTGAGATCATTCAAAGAAAAGATAGTATTGAAATTCAAGTATTTCATTTCATTGGCAAAGATTTCCGTGAATCAATGAAACTTTCTCTCTCGGTGTACTCTATCGAAGATATAAAAAGTATTTTTAAGTATTAATAATTGAAAATTCTGAATTGACAGCAAAATGTCAAAAGGAACTGAAAAATTGTTCACACTCGTTCCATCTTGTCTCCAATGCTATGGGAACGACAGGAACGAAGTTGAGAATTTGTCCGGACAGCATATGAGCAAAGCCAGAGGAATAAAAGCGACGACTGGGTCGTCACTCTTGTTTTCCCTGCGCACGTGTCGTGGAAATCTCTCGGTTGCTCTCAAGTCGTCGCCTGTGTTGAGAGCTGAAAAAATAATAAGAATCTAATTATGTAAATCCCAATATTAGGCACTCGACGTGCGACAATGCGGATGAAACGAGGAGGAACAGAAGACCAACCGACCGACCGCGTTATCAAAATACTCAGCGACGGAACGTGCTGCGAGCACGTACTACGAGCCATCGGCGACATCTTTTATATACCTAGTGTTTGACTGTCACAAGTTCTTTTTTTTCCGCCATGAATCTATTTAGTTGGAGACAACTAAATTTAGTTTGAACATATTAATAAGTGCAAACCTTTATCTTCCATAGCTCAGAATTTGCTGTCACTCCATGATTTTTTTTCTCCATGTGCATACCGTTTTCAGTACTAACCAATTTTTTGTTGCTATTCCCTAGCACTCTGTGTCTGTTTTTTCTCACAATCAGTGTGAGATTAGGTTTAGCGAAAGTCACGATGAATTTGAGCCAATTGTATCATGCAGTTGAGAAATTATTACATCCATTTATCGGAATCGTACACTGAAAAAAAAATTCTATTGCGGGCTGCCAAAAAGAAGTATTTTCGAATAAACACTAGTTCTTATTCGTTCAATCCCATTTAACATTGAAATAATAAAATATTATTTTGCTTATTGTAGAATTATTGTTTCGATCTTGTATGGAATTGGAGGAATTAGAATTCAAATTAAGTTGATAACGCTTGTTTTTGGCAATCCGCAAATGATGGATTTATTGAATCAATGACATTTTTTTTCAGTGTATTTACTTTGACCCAACTGACTTCAGTTTATGTAAGATTTTTAGGTTTACGGTGGATATACCTTAAATTCATTGCTCCAGGCATTTACTTTCTTTCATAACCTTGTTTGCCCAGTATCCTCATACACCGAGAAAAAGGTTTAGTAACCTCGCAACTACGGTCGAAGAAAATGTGTTTGAATCATACAAGGCATATTTGAATCAACTATACCGACGGTGTTTTAATAAAACTGCACCGAGAAAAAATTGGTAAGACCAACCAAATGTTCGGTTGCGGGTGGCGAAATAAACATTTGGTTAATTGGACATGTATATTTGGTTGAACGAACCAACGCATAGTTGAATCAACTTTCCTTAATTCACAATAACTATTATTTGGTTCACGGAACAAAATATTTCTTTCGCCACCCGCAACCGCACATTTGATTCGTTTTTTTCTCAGTGTGGTATGTTTGTGACTAAAGTGTACAGCAATCACCAGCAACACAATGTTGGTTCAAAATTACCTATAACTGAATTGATTTAAAAAAATATTGCTTCGATTTAATCGTATATGCTGTCAGCGTTGTGGAGCCAACAAAGTTGATTGAACCACACATTTGGTTGGGATTTAAAAAAATCGCTGTTTCAATTAATCGACAGAGTCGGACAAAATGGCGAATAGATCTGAAACGATCGAATTATTTAATGCGTTTGACTACATATATTTATTCCATAACTATAAAATTATAATTATGTCAACCAAGTGATCGAACGTGGTGGAAGTTTACATTGTTTGTATCGTCGTAAAGTATAGCATACACTGGACACCACAGCACAATGTATTTTTTTTTCGAGAACAGCGGCGCTTTAGCTGTACAAGATGATCGGCAATTTTTTTTATCTGCGCGAATGTCGAGACGTTTTTTGTTTTATATTAAATTTTTTTTTTTTTTTTCGATAAACTGTAATGTGATCTCTTCAAGGTTACGTACGGTCAATTCAACCTAATAATTTGGTTACAAATCCCATATTGACTGCACTCAACCAAACATACAATTAAAATAATGAAATATTTTGTCGATAGCATTGTTTAATCGGTTGGGTCAAAGATATATTGAGTTGTAATAATGAAATCAATTCTTTAATGTTGATGGTAATTTTTAGTCAACTCAACCAAATATTTCTTTCGCTATCTGCAACCGCCGGATTTGGTTAACTCCAACAAAATATTGACATATATTTTTTTCCAGATTTTTCCTTGAACCCAAGTTTTTTCAATGTAACTAAAACTTTTTCGCGGTGTATATAACCCATTTCTAATATGACCGGCCCAGTCATTCATGGTGTTAATTAATTAATTACAGTTTTGTCGTTTCCGAACTCAATAAACATATTTCATTCTACTGTCAGCGTACTTTTTTTTCTACATCCTTTAACAACTATCGAAACATATTTATTTTATTGGATAAAGAGCTATTTTTACCCGTTACACATAGCGTTTTACAATAGATGCGAGCAGCGAAATTGCAGATTGATTTTAACCCGAAAAATATCGATCACATGAACCGGTATTCACGAACAACCCAATAGATGTTTATTAGTAGCGAGCAATATAACCATAAAAATAAAAAGTCTTGCCGAGAAGAAAAAAGTAGTAAGCTTTATAAATATTTTCAACAAACAATCTGCTGTGGATGAACAGTTCTTTATCAACATGTATATTTGGTTGAACGAACCAACGCATAGTTGAATCAACTTTCCTTAATTCACAATAACTATTATTTGGTTCACGGAACAAAATATTTCTTTCGCCACCCGCAACCGCACATTTGATTCGTTTTTTTCTCAGTGTGGTATGTTTGTGACTAAAGTGTACAGCAATCACCAGCAACACAATGTTGGTTCAAAATTACCTATAACTGAATTGATTTAAAAAGATATTGCTTCGATTTAATCGTATATGCTGTCAGCGTTGTGGAGACAACAAAGTTGATTGAACCACACATTTGGTTGGGTTTAAAAAAAATCGCTGTTTCAACTAATCGACGGAGTCGGACAAAATGGAGATTAGATCTGAAACGATCGAATTATCTAATTCGTTTGACTAAATATATTTATTCCATAACTATAACATTATAATTATGTCAACCGAGCGATCGAACGTGGTGGAAGTTTACATTGTTTGTATCGTCGTAAAGTATAGCATACACTGGACACCACAGCACAATGTATTTTTTTTCGAGAACAGCGGCGCTTTGGCTATACAAGATGATCGGTAATTTTTTTTCTGCGCGGATGTCGAGACGTTTTTTGTTTTTTTAAATTAAATTTATTGTTTTTTTTCGATAAACTATAATGTGGTCTCTTCAAGGTTACGTACGGTCAATTCAACCAAAGAATTTGGTTACGAATCCCATATTGAGTGCACTCAACCAAACATACAATGAAAATAATGAAATATTTTGTCGATAGCATTATCTAATTGGTTGGGTCAAAGATATTTTGAGTTGCAATAATGAAATCAATTCTTTAATGTTATTGGTAATTTTTAGTCAACTCAACCAAATATTTCTTTCGTTATCCGCAACCGCCGGATTTGGTTAACTCCAACAAAATATTGACATATATTTTTTTGCAGATTTTTTTCGTGAACCCAAGTTTTTTCAATGTAACTAAAACTTTTTCGCGGTGTATATAACCCATTTCTAATATGACCGGCCCAGTCATTCATGGTGTTAATTAATTAATTACAGTTTTGTCGTTTCCGAACTCAATAAACATATTTCATTCTACTGTCAGCGTACTTCTTTTTCTACATCCTTTAACAACTATCGAAACATATTTATTTCATTGGATAAAGAGCTATTTTTACCCGTTACACATAGCGTTTTACAATAGATGCGAGCAGCGAAATTGCAGATTGATTTTAACCCGAAAAATATCGATCACATGAACCGGTATTCACGAACAACCCAATAGATGTTTATTAGTAGCGAGCAATATAACGATAAAAATAAAAAGTCTTGCCGAGAAGAAAAAAGTAGTAAGCTTTATAAATATTTTCAACAAACAATCTGCTGCGGATGAACAGTTCTTTATCAACATGTATATTTGGTTGAACGAACCAACGCATAGTTGAATCAACTTTCCTTAATTCACAATAACTATTATTTGGTTCACGGAACAAAATATTTCTTTCGCCACCCGCAACCGCACATTTGATTCGTTTTTTTCTCAGTGTGGTATGTTTGTGACTAAAGTGTACAGCAATCACCAGCAACACAATGTTGGTTCAAAATTACCTATAACTGAATTGATTTTAAAAAATATTGCTTCGATTTAATCGTATATGCTGTCAGCGTTGTGGAGACAACAAAGTTGATTGAACCACACATTTGGTTGGGTTTAAAAAAAATCGCTGTTTCAACTAATCGACGGAGTCGGACAAAATGGAGATTAGATCTGAAACGATCAAATTATTTAATGCGTTTGACTACATATATTTATTCCATAACTATAAAATTATAATTATGTCAACCAAGTGATCGAACGTGGTGGAAGTTTACATTGTTTGTATCGTCGTAAAGTATAGCATACACTGGACACCACAGCACAATGTATTTTTTTTTCGAGAACAGCGGCGCTTTGGCTGTACAAGATGATCGGCAATTTTTTTTATCTGCGCGAATGTCGAGACGTTTTTTGTTTTATATTAAATTTTTTTTTTTTCGATAAACTGTAATGTGGTCTCTTCAAGGTTACGTACGGTCAATTCAACCTAAGAATTTGGTTACAAATCCCATATTGACTGCACTCAACCAAACATACAATTAAAATAGTGAAATATTTTGTCGATAGCATTGTCTAATCGGTTGGGTCAAAGATATATTGAGTTGTAATAATGAAATCAATTCTTTAATGTTGTTGGTAATTTTTAGTCAACTCAACCAAATATTTCTTTCGCTACCCGCAACCGCCGGATTTGGTTAACTCCAACAAAATATTGACATATATTTTTTTGCAGATTTTTTTCGTGAACCCAAATTTTTGTTAATGTTACTAACACTTTTTCGCGTTGTAATAACCCATTTTTTAATATGACCGGCCAGTCATTCATGGTGTTAATTAATTAATTACAGTTTTGTCGTTTCCGAACTCAATAAACATATTTCATTCTACTGTCAGCGTACTTTTTTTTCTACATCCTTTAACAACTATCGAAACATATTTATTTCATTGGATAAAGAGCTATTTTTACCCGTTACACATAGCGTTTTACAATAGATGCGAGCAGCGAAATTGCAGATTGATTTTAACCCGAAAAATATCGATCACATGAACCGGTATTCACGAACAACCCAATAGATGTTTATTAGTAGCGAGCAATATAACCATAAAAATAAAAAGTCTTGCCGAGAAGAAAAAAGTAGTAAGCTTTATAAATATTTTCAACAAACAATCTGCTGCGGATGAACAGTTCTTTATCAAATAGGCAGTGTACGTACTTTATCAACACTAACAGAATTGCTCACCTTACTATAATATTGCTAAACTTTACGCTTGCTTACTCTTGCTAATCTTGACTCTCCTACTCATAATGACTGAATAATCGAACTCAATAATTAAGTACATTCCGGTTTTATAGAACAAGCAAGTGCGTTTATGTTATCAAATATATGATCACATACCTAATGCTATAATCGCAACTTGTTAATCCCCTGATGATTCCCATATACGTAGATCTTCGTAATGATCGTTGAGTCGTTGGTGCTTCTGCCGGTGAACGTCGAAGCCCCCCGTCGCTCGGGAACTGCCACCTGGTCGTGTATATGATGAGAGTCTATAGAAGGTGGTGTGGAACGGTCGTGTATAGCAGACACAAGACAGAACTGAGAGAACAGGCAGCCAAGTAGTTAAGCGTATATAACACTCGGACATAACTATGTTGTCCAGGCTGGTGTAATAATCTCGCTGCAGGATCGGCCAACGAGGATCCGATCGATCATTGGAAAAAAAGCGTTTGAGCAATTTGCAGCCTCGTGTCGGGCAAGTTCTACGCTGATCGTGACTTCTAATCGATCGAAAAGATTCCTTCTGCCATTTTTTTGTGTTTTTTAAAATAGTAAATCCTCGATCTGTACATGTTATGCTAAGAGATCGGCAAAGCGACATCACGAAAATAAGTAATCAAAGCGATTAACGCTTCTGAATTCCTCGAAGGATAAGACGGAAATAGAATGGCAAGTTTTTCTTGCTATAATCGATGCTAATGGATTAGTAAGAAAAATAAAATAATCAAATTTTGTATTAATGAATCAATCTCTGTCTTTGGGAATCTATTTGGATTATTGCTTATCAGGAATTCTAAGTACACTCAGACAAGAAGATAAGAAGGATTATCACCACGGTAGATATTTTTTTTACTACTACATTGAGGGGAGGGAGTCAGGTAAAAAAATTGATTTTGGAAATTCAATATCATCCAAATCCTATTGCATATAAAAATGCCCAACGAACTATATTGTTGGTACTCGATGAAAGGATTTTTTACTGTCGTCTGTCTTGCATATGCTTTTCAATATTATTTTAAGCAAAGTTCGTAGGTTTTCCATTCTCCGCATGATTCAGATCAAACTACTAGGCAGATTGGAATGGTTGACGTCTCATTTTCTTCTTGATGAAAAGATACACCGGCTAAATGGAGCAAATATTAATAAAAGGTAATATTTTTTAAGTTACATAATTATTAATAAATACATTTTATGCTATTTTCTAAATCAGTCATTAACTTTACTTTCAGAATGAAAAAAAATAGTTTGCTCTTTTTAGCCGGTGTATTTTTTCATGAAGAAGAAAATGTGACGTCAACCATTCCAATCTGCCTAGTAGTTTGATCTGAGCCATGCGCAGAATGGAAAACCTAAGAACTTTGCTTAAGATAATATTGAAAAGTATATGCAAGTCAGACTACAGTAAAAAATCCTTTCATCGAGTACCAACAATATAGTGCATTGGGCATTTTTATATGCAATAAGATTTGGATGATATTGAATTTCCAAAATCAATTTCTTTTACCTGACTCCCTCCCCTTAAGGAGAAAGAGTCAAATTAAAATGAGTGATATTCTTGGATGCATATCTATAAATACAATAAATTCTGTAAGAAGTCGGCGATGAGAACGGTATGATTACTTTTACTAGACCCATAACTCCGTATAACAACCATTTAAATACAGATTGGGCAAATAATGTAATAAATGAGAAGGTTTGAATTTTTTTAAACCGATTGTAGAATAAAGTAATGGAGGGAAGTGTAAATAAACAAAAAAAGGCACAAGATTTTTTTCTAGTGACAATAGATGTTAACTGAATTTAATTGGGTTTAATACAGTATTTTTATTATCTAGTGTATGTATGCGGAATCTATTTCAAGCGTATCGTGATAAGCGAAATTCTTGAGCCGACAATCGTGTGTGTTATTGAATTAGAGAACACAAATTACCGACAAGATTATGATATTTTCTACGGTGTTGGTGAAGATGCTGGTCTGCGGATCCTATCGTCGGGCCTGCTAACGAGTAGCCATGGGCACCGGCAGCATAGCCTCTCTATAAAAGTGAGGGCTTGAAAAGGTGCGAGTCATCCAATCATCAGGGCTGGAAACACACACGCGATATCCTTACAAATTAATCTTCATTACAGCCATAATTAATGAACACGTCTCGATGAATATACGCAACGTACAGTATACTTATCTTTTCTATGCTCTGTAGGCATATGGCAGCCTTTTGTTACGCTTGATTTCCACACATTCAACGAATAAAGCGTGAACAAATGGTTAAGGTCAGTGAATTTACAATTTTGAATCATTGTTTCACCAAAATATTTAATTAATTATGCAATTTAGGTTTGTACCTTTAATACTTTGGTTTTCTCTTGAAAAAGGTGTAAAATCACGTGCATTGTTCATAATGTATATAAAATATATAGCATATAGGAAGAAGGCACTGAGGGTTTGATGGAGTATTTTTCAATAAATAAAATAAGTTATCCCGAGTTGAAATTTAGACCCTCTTCAAAACGGGTAAACGGAGGTTCCTCCATTCCTTTGACACTCGTCAAAACCTCCGAAAATGGCAGATATTACCCGAATGAAGTAAACGGAGTCTAATGAAGACTGAAATTCTTATGTTTGAACCTCCAATTAGGTTGTACAGAGTCAGATGAGGTTCTTAGATCCTTGTATAAACCTCCAAAAGTAGCTTATTTTACCCATTTCAATTCATTGAAGGATGCTTGAAGGGTTTAAATTTTAACTCGGGTATCGTATGACATAATAGGAAACATACATTTTTTTTCATTTAGAAAAAGGCGAAAGATTGTATTTCGTAAATTGTAGAAATGGTTTTTATACTGATTTACCTATAGTGTAAATTGCTTTATCGTTAATATTCTCTTACACCAAATTTGCTTCATTACAGCCATAATTAATGAACACGTCTCGATGAATATACGCAACGTACAGTATACTTATCTTTTCTATGCTCTGTAGGCACATGGCAGCCTTTTGTTACGCTTGATTTCCACACATTCAACGAATAAAGCGTGAACAAATGGTTAAGGTCAGTGAATTTACAATTTTGAATCATTGTTTCACCAAAATATTTAATTAATTATGCAATTTAGGTTTGTACCTTTAATACTTTGGTTTTCTCTTGAAAAAGGTGTAAAACGCCGTGCATTGTTAATAATGTATATAAAATATATAGCATATAGGAAGAAGGCACTGAGGGTTTGATGGAGTATTTTTCAATAAATAAAATAAGTTATCCCGAGTTGAAATTTAGACCCTCTTCAAAACGGGTAAACGGAGGTTCCTTCATTCCTTTGACACTCGTCAAAACCTCCGAAAATGGCAGATATTACCCGAACCGAGTAAACGGAGTCTAATGAAGACTGAAATTCTTATGTTTGAACCTCCAATTAGGTTGTACAGAGTCAGATGAGGTTCTTAGATCCTTGTATAAACCTCCAAAAGTAGCTTATTTTACCCATTTCAATTCATTGAAGGGTGCTTGAAGGGTTTAAATTTTAACTCGGGTATCGTATGACATAATAGGAAACATACATTTTTTTTCATTTAGAAAAAGGCGAAACATTGTATTTCGTAAATTGTAGAAATGGTTTTTATACTGATTTACCTATAGTGTAAATTGCTTTATCGTTAATATTCTCTTACACCAAATTTGCTATAGGAAAGTGAAAGCCTTTACAATATTTTCATCGTGCAAAGATCTCCAGTTCTAACAAAACAGAGAATTTTTAATAATGACAGCAAGTGTTCAAATTTGAACAGTATTAAGCTGAAAGCATGGTCTTGGTGTGTAAAGGTCAATATGATTTACACAAAGCTGCGCGAATCATCCGAAGTAGGCTTACGATGAGTATACAAGGATAAAAAGGAGTAAATGATAGACCAACGCATCGTTATCTCGAAGCACTCTGATATTTCCATTAAGTACACGCTCATTTCTAATGACGGCCAAAGAAAAGACCTCCTTTCCGGAAATTACCACAAAGTGGTGGATTTTATTTTAGTTCCATAACTATGAAAGAGTGTAAAACTTAGTAACATTTGTTTCTATAGAAGTTATTCCGTAAAAGACGCAATTAAACCACAAAAAATCTTAGAAAACCCCTCAAGACTAAAAAAAACCCCTTGGACTAAACTTACTACGCTCTAGAAACCAAGTGTGTTGTTTCCCATCTTTTATATAGTGACGATTTTTTTACACACTTTAAGATAGTTGCATTTTACATATCATGACCATGTTAAATCCATTACGCTTAAAGTGTGTAAAAAGTCGTCACAACTTAAAAGATCGGCAATATGCTTGATTTTTAGAATGTAGACACGTGCACCGCCACAATATTAACTTGACTTACTATTTTAATATTAACACGTTGCTAAGACGTGTGATTTCAACAAAACATGAGAGAGTGTTTAAGGCTCCAAGCGCCAAGTTGGACAGTATTAAGCTGGAAGCGAAAGAGCAGCCAATTACAACGAGTCTTGGCGTGTAAAGGCCAATCTGATTTGCATAAAGCTACGCGGATCGCTCGAAGCAGGCGTTCGATGAATATACAAGGATACGAAGGAGTAGATGGTGGAGCATCGCGTCGTTCACCCGGGGCACTCCGATATCTCCATTACACGCTCACGCTCGGGGGCAGCGGGACTCAGGGGGCCCCCGAAGACCCGCGGGATATTTATTAAAGGCGGCGTGGTGCGAGAGTTCGAGTTGAGTCGGATGGCCCGGGGCGGCTTCCTCGCGCCGCGGGCGGTCGTCGAGCTTCGTTCCTTATGACGTCATTTATTCTCGCACTACGATATGCGGCAGCGTAAGCGTCGCGTGCAGAGTTGGCTAATTGCAAACAGATTTATTGGGTGCGAGAGAGAATTCACGCGGTATTGCCTGCAGAGCCCCATGCTCCGACGTGGCTATCGCCCTGCCGCGTTATCCGCCACAGAAGAGAGGCGAGAAACTCGCCGCTGCGAAGATGATGCCTTCTGCTGCTGCTGCTGCTGCTGCTGCGACTTCGCACGAGGAAGCCACGCAGTGTTTGGTATTAAATCTCGAAACGTTTACTGCGTGTTTGTTGCTTCGGTTGGAGATTCAGGAAATCGAGTAACACGAGATTCGATCGCAAGATATGGCGAGTAATTGGTGGCGTGGGGCAACTCACCGAACCGGTGACGACGAATGGAAAAAATTTCTTCTTATGAAGTGGACATTTATTTTATTTTTTACGAGGATTATGGATTGATGAAAGGTAGTGACTGATGGAGAAACGACTTGAAATAAATTCGCGAGCAAGTTTAATGTGGATGCTTGAGAATAATAAAATTGTATAAAACTATCGGGGTACAAAATATAATCTCTTTTTTATTGCTTCCTCATAGAGGAAACTTTGTTTCCTCTATTTTTTCACGAAAATTTTTTTTGTGTGGCAGGCTTTCAAAATTCAAACCGCTGGATCTCGAGAATGGCTTTAATAAGCAAACTGCAATTTAATACGCTGGTGAAGCATCAATGCACCTTCCTTTTGCTTCCTCATAGAGGAAGCTTTGTTTTCGTGAAAAAAATTTTTTTCGAGATTTTCATGTCAGTACACTCAGAATGGTCCAAAACATCGAGAAAAGTGATTTAGAAAAAATGTCTGTATGTGTGTGTGTATGTGTGTATGTGTGGGTGTGTGTATGTGTGTGTGTATGTTACACAATCGAAAAATGTAAACCTTTATAACTCGAGAATGCCTTGAGATATCAAGCTGAAATTTGGACCATAGATAGACGGATCAAGCCTCATCGTCCATACAAATTTTCGTTAAAATCCACTTCATCGTTAAATTATGACGCGTTTTTTAATTTTTTGAAAAATGTCTGTTTACGCGATAACTCTTTCAATTTTCGAGATATTGATCTAAAAATTGGTATGAATTTGAGCTTTCATATGCCGGTGATCGCTATTGAATTTGGTTAAGATCGGTTGAGCCGTAAAAATTTTATGATGTTTTGAATTTTTCAAAAAATTGACATTATCGCTCTATTGTAACTTTTGCAAAACTTAAGATAGCGAGCTCAAATTTTGTATACAAATGAAACAATATTCAGCCATTATATATGTATAATTTAGTGACGAACGGTATGAAATTTTTGATTTTATGGAATGTTGAATTATTTTTAAAAATATACATTATCACATTCACTTCGGAAACGCTCTAATAATCACGAAATAACGCAATAACGAAATAGAAAAAGCGAATCCACAACATGTATATTTATCTAATTAAAACAAGGATGCAAAGTAGAACCTTGCACATTGCTTGATCATTATTTTTCGCGTTTTACAAAGCTTCCTCTATGAGGAAGCCAAAAATTGAATAACATACTTCCTCATAGAGGAAGCCTTGTAAAACGCGAAAAATAATGAGGAAGCAATGTGCAAGGTCCTACTTTGCATCCTTGTTTTGAAAAATTACGAAAAAGTTCAGATATCTTGTCAGATATGGTAAGAATGAATTTTTCGAAAAAAAAAAATTCTAAAAAAATTAGAAGATGTCTGCAAAGCTGAGACGAGACTAAATGTCAAAACTTCTAGACAAAAATGTCCTATTTCAGATGGCGAAGCCCAAAGTTCGTTACACTTGAGAACACATAGAGAAAAAAAATCGTTGATTCGTGTCATGAGAGAATAATAAAGACACAGTTATGCAGGTTAGACCAGATGAAAAAAAAAGAGTAATAGAGATGTGGTGCGCGCATTAACGGCTTTGATGTGCCGCGGCGAACGGCCATACGTTCTCATATCCCTTCTCATGTCCCAACCCCCAGGCTCATGGCTTGTCACTTGAGCTTCCCGCGGACGGACCATCGAACTGTGTAACTGGATGTCTTACTTTTACTGATATCCACGACTGTACGCGACATATAGCGGCGAAGCCGATAACCAACACGAATTCACGAAACGACGACGTGAAATATGCTAATCAACAAGACAAATCAATAACAGAATTAGCATCTGACAAAACGAACGATAATCATCGAAAGAACGAAACAAACGATTCGTCAGGCAATCTATTAGGCCATTAAAAAAAAGAAAAAAATCGTTATTTATTCACGCTTAAGGACTTTAAAATCCTTGATAGTGGTAAACTCAGTGCTACAATTTTTCAATCGCTCCTGTAATATGTTATGCATTAAAGATTTACCATTTCCAGATAAAATAAACTTGTTTTTTTATGGTATTATTATAATTGTACACTCAGAGAAATCGTAGTGGTACAGTCAACTATAAAGTGACAACTATTAATTTTTAGTCCATGCAACTATTTTCATAGTTACGGTAATTAGGAAAATAGTTATAGTAACTATTTGATAGTTGTGGCAATTATTAAAAAATTGGTCGTACGAATTGAAAATGAATAGTTGTCACTTTATAGTTACTAATACCATTATTTTCTCTCAGTGTATTAAGAACTCTATGCGTTTTATAATACTCATCCGAGTTTTGAGTGCAAACATTAGAAGAAACCAACAGTTTTAAATAAAACAAATTCTTAAAGTTCCTCTTTTCTAACTAACAAATACAAAAAAAAAGAAACTAAAAACAATGTTGCAAATTCATGGCCATTAATGTTTCCCAGCATTATCGATACATCGTATAATACAAATCATTCTTCTTAGCGATAAATAAAAACTTTCTAAAAACGTTATAGAATACGTACCGTTCATTTGACTACTTAGAAGAGTTCCAACCTCCTTAACAGGTGAAGAAACCGATGAACAGTGTTGAGGAGAGCTGAGAACCGAGAATAAACCGCGAAGAGCAACGCGCTCTTGATAATTGGGCTGTAATAAATTAATTCGCCAACAATGGACAAGCGGAGGCCAAAACAACGAAGGAAAACAGAGCGTGGCTCTGAATGGAGTCTACGAGCGAGACGAGGAAGAGTGAGGCAGAAAAGGTAGAGATCGGAGAGTTGTTCATTCTCGGTGTGGCGCTTTTTTTAGTTTGCAGTTCTCGCGGACCTTAGGAAGGACCAGCGAAGCGACGAAGTGCCACGCCGAGTCTGCATGCCGAGACCCATGCTCGGCGAATGTGGCGGGAGAGAGAATTTAAGAGGAAAAGAGTAAAACGAATAAGAGGTAAGTCAGAGAGAAACAGAGAATTGGTGAGGACAAGAGAGAAACGAATTAAGGAAAAGAGAGAGAAACAGAGAATTGGAGAGGACAAGAGAAAAACGAATTAAGGAAAAGAGAGAGAAAGAAAAACAGAGAGACTCGACTCAAAGCTGAAAGGTGAAAGACGGGGCGAGGACGCGCGGCGCACGGTCTACCCGCCACGACACAGGGATATAAGGTTACTTGTGGGAAAGACGCCTACGTCTTATTATGGCTTGTTTTGAGCCCTACCAACTCTTTAGTACTATAATTACACGGTTATTGATAAGTCGATCAGGTTACCTTGGCAGCGGGAGCGACGTGCAAGCAAGCAAGCAAGCAACAAGGACCTCGTTTCCTTTTTTTTCTTTCTTTTTAGTACTTTCTTTTCTATCCTGCCCTAAACAGAATAATACACCGCGAGGTACTGGCCCTTGCTAGCGACCCCCTTGTCGTTCTCCAACTTTTTTGGGACTAATACGAGAACTTCTCTTCAGAGAGATCTTTTTACTTTATTTTATTCTTTTAGCTGTCCTCGCGGAATAAACTGGGGACAATGAGAATTCCGTCATAACAGCATTGCTAAATTACACCCTGGATTACAAATTATAACTTGATCGGACTATATCAACTTTTTTTGGAATTTAATTTGAGTTGAGGTGGATATGAATTAATGTTTTCTTGAGAGGCGGACATTATTGTGCGAGAATTTAACGAAAATGACAGTGACGATGATGCATACATCAACATTGACAAATATTTACATATAATTGCGTAATTCTCGAGCAAAGCATTTTTTCTTTTTTGTGAAAAAGAAAAAGTACATAATGTTCGGTAAATTTGAGTAACACTACTATTTTTAGCTCAATTTTTAGCTACACGAAGAAGTTTTCTATAAAAAGTCTCTTATATTTTATAAATGATTTTTTATGTAACAAGGAATACCAATTTAGTAAGTAAACAAACTGAAATTCATTCCGAACATAGAAATGCTACTATATAAATAATTTTTAAACATGATCAGGTGCCCTAAAAATAAACTAATTTATATTCTCTCATAAAATAAAAAAGGACTATGAGAACAGCTAATAGCGCAGGTCTAATATATTAAGTACATTGTTCCAGAGATGGATTCATTTAATTTCAATAGACAGCCGGAACGATTACAAATTGAAATACGAGAGCGAGAGCAAGAGAGAGGAAGACTAAACAGATTTAAGATAAGACGAGGATCGCTGATTATTCGCTTTTGTCCACTAAAAGGATTCAGAATTTTGATGGCACGTCGTACGTCGATGAACTGTGGCTACACATATCGATCGCCTCGTATCGATATAGTAAAATTCTGTTACAACAAAGCCGAACCGCCCCTTTTGTTTCTCTGCCACCTCTTGATATACATCCATCTCGATAAATCGATAGTGCTATTAACAAATTGAATTGTACACATGCATTATAATGGTGTCCGAGGCTCTCATGCTCTTCATAACCGGCTGCTCAGAGCGAGACCCGCTGCTACGTTGCTACTCCGATGCCGGCAAGTCTTCCCGTTCTCTTCATCCACCTCTTCAGCTTCTCTCACTCGGGAAAGAGCTATTCTCATGTATATATTGTAAGTATGTTGTGCGAGCAATCTTATCTCGATCGTGGATCGACGCACACTTCCATGTGTACCGTACATAAGCGAAGAAGAAGAAGAAACTCGAAGGGGCTCCACTCAGACACGATATCGGCGCTCTTTTCACGTTAGGATCAGTATGATCGATAGATTCATACATCGAAACAGAATAAAACATCGAGCCAAATTGTATTTGTGTTACGATTCGATTAAGGATGTTGCAAAGCTTTACTCGAAGTGTAAGTAGTGCTGAATATTATTTATGGTATTTATGAATTTTTACGAACGAATTCATTGAGCATAATGAACGGCGTGTATTACTTGCAAAAACTATTAACCGAGTAATGGAAATTCTGTATGGCAATTGTTGAATAAAAAATCTTTTCCACTGAGAGTAGAGTTTGTTAATAGTTAACAAATCAAGTGTTACATATGGCGAAATGAACAATTTAGTTATTCTTATTGAATCTCAGTTAAGCTAATTAACATTGAATTGTCCCAAGTGAAACTCGGTGACATTTGTTAATAGTTAACAAATCGTTATACCGCTAAGGTGGTACTAGGCGAATTGGCGGCTTGGGTTAGTGAGGCTCTGCGTTAGGTTAATTTAAACTTTTTGTTAAAGCTAATCATAACTATTCGCTGTATTTCTTCAATTTTATTTTATTAGTTTTTTTATTTTGTATTTTTCCCTACGTATTTCTTTAATTATATTTTATTAGTATTTTTATTTTTTGTATTTCTCCCTATGTTTAATAATGAAATCAATAATGTATCTGTGCTCTTAGGGGATTTATCCCAGAGCACGCAAATAAATTTCTAAATGGTAAATAAATAAATAACTAAATGGTTTGTTTTGCCATATTTACCACTTGATTTGTTAATCTGTTGACAAACTCTTCTCTCAATCTGGCCAATGTACCAGTTGTGGCCATTTTTACAATAATGAACTCCAAATCGTTATTTACCCGTATTCATATGTTAATAACTCGACAGTTTTTATATTAATTAATAAGATTATACATTTGGTTTCTTCTAAATTCGACAATATTTATAATTTTGTCATTTCGAACTTGGTGGCCACAATGACACCAAAGGTGATCAAAAACGGTGCGTCTACACACACCCAACATCTTCTCGAACAGAGTGCAAAATGTTATTTTGTCCTTTAAAACGATAAGAGGACCTAAATCGACTCTAAAAAATATGCCAAAACCGTCACGCGCTTCAGAGGGAGAAAAACAAAAGGATACCAACTTTTTATTTTATCCCAGTGCTAATAAATTTTGAAATTCCCTAGGAACGAATACTATATTTATTTTCTCGAAGAAGACTGTTCGTATAATTACGATTAAACTTCACAGGTTCATTTTATTATAGATGTATTATATTGCATTAAGATGCAATCCAATACATATACAATTTGTCATCAGCGACAAATGTTGCCCAATTTTCTAATTTTATTTTGTTAGTCTAACATTATCCATAAATACTAACGCTATATTTGCAAAATGGCTTACAGAAGTTTGTCGGGTCGTTGTCGCACTTGTTGCCAAAAAAATTATATTGGGGTTGATACTGTCAGGATCATCACGAGACTAATGATGAATAATTGGCAATGAAATCGAATAAATTCTGAAGGTTGTCCCAAGAGTGATTGTGAAGAAAAACACATTGATCGACCAGACAACTCCAAGAAGACGTCTGTCTCTAAAGTCAGTGACTCGCTATCAGAGACCTATCGTGTCTCTTCGTTCCACAGTGACTCGATAGAAGTGTGGGAATGCGCGAAATGATGGATGCCCCGCCAGTTGGGCCACCGTAGATACTATAACTACAATACTACGTCCTCCACGCATAGTTGGCCGAGGCGCGCGACGAGATTCCTAAACTCGGATTCCTAATCTGATCGGCGGGTAGGGAGACGACGCAACGAGATACAGAATGGTCGGTCGATCCTCGGGCAACGAAGAAAGAGTGATCAAGAGGCTGCGAGATTTCAGGAGTGAAAGTGAGAAGGAAAGACAGCCAAGAAGCTTTCTCACAGGTCAAACATGCCATATTGTCGAAGGGCCCGACGACCCGAGAAGAAGAAAGTGTTTCATACGTCGTGCATCAGTAGGACACACCATAAGACAGGAAAACTCCAAGTGCCAGATAATTAATGAGTCCTAGGAAAAAAATCGCCACCCGCAGAGTAAGATCATTGTTTAAAATGCGAGCCCAGGTAGCCATGGCTGCTTCTGCTGTTGGGAGTCTCGGGCACGAGTGGGACGCAAAGGGACAGCAAGAGATCCGTTCAGCGGATCTGTTCACCATTTATCAATGCTCTCTCCAAGGGCCGATAGTTCCTTCAGGCCTGCGTGTATTATATCTCGCGGAATCAATATTGTGACTCGCGTTTATGCTTCACTGATGAGGCAAAGATGAGGGATGGGCGAAAATAAGAAAAAATATCGAACTTCGTCTCATCATTGGTTTTCATCTGCAGCGTTTCTTATTGTTAAACAAATCGTTTTGGCATTAAAAAAATACATTTTGCGTTATGTGGACTGTACAGGATTCTTTTCAGTTGATTTTTCAGAAAAAATAATGAGAGGAGAAACATGAATTCTATACTGTTGTGGCCATCATTTTTTAAAAAATTCAACATTTTTTAAGGACTGTAAAGTGGAAAAAGAAAAATATTTAGATACAGGTAACTGAATTTTCTTTGAGCTAATTAAATAGCCAATTTCCAATTAAATATTTGTTTGCTACTTGAATTTAGTTAAATTTGCAATCTGTGCTTATACCTATTTGTTTGTTAACTTGTCAGCATAATGATGGTTAGTTCATTGATCCTAACAGCTTCAAGTTTGGATATATCCAACTTCAAAGCTACCAAGAAAACCTATAGGTTCAAAACGTTTATCAATAAAATTATAGGATTTCTTTCGATCAAGAAATAAAAAGGTTTTCTTGCTAGAAAACCTACAGTTTTGATAGAAGTTTTCTAAAATTGCTGTCGAGACCTTTTGGGGTATTATTCTCTTAAAAAAGTCATTCACGGACATGCATAGTTGTAGTCGCCTCACTCTCGGTCACAATAATAATCGGAACAAAAAGAGTCATCATTGCCTCAGGTACAAACCAAGTGTTGACTTCACCAACATTTTCGCAATAGTCGTCGGCTTCTGTGAGTCAAATAGAACTAAAAAGAGCGAATAGACGTTTCCCCCGAACGTCTCTATTTCTTTCATATCCATGAAAGCTTCAACAGGTCATCTGTCCATGCTCCTGTCCTGCGTCACTTGCTTCGAAATCCTTGTAAAATGCGATCGACACGCGTTGCACCGTACACAGTGTATTATTCGAGCTGGATTCTCGGGTCCCAAGGAAAAAATGAATCCCAGAAAGAAAAAAACCAGTAGACATTGAACGATCAGGTGTCGGCGCTTTTGACACCCTGGGCTGAAAGACAAGTTTGCTCATGCGGGTTCCATACCTTGCACTTCCATTTCGCGTGCGGCGACTCTGTCGGTGCTTTTCCCCTCCTCTGTCAATCCGATCCTCTATCCTTTTCGGATTCTTCGCCCCAATATATCTTCAGTAGACCAGATCATCGCTAGTTCTTGTCTGTGTTAGACTTTGGCGGTTATATTATGGGAAGAATCAAGACTGGTCAGAGTGAAGTGAGAAGAAGCAGCGATGCGAGGTGTGCGTCACTGCGGGGGTGACAACAGCACAATGATCTCTTGTGAGGTACTTGCTAGATGGCAAAATAGTGACGAGGACAGAAAAACAGAATCCAACGTACGGAATAACGATGCGGATGAAGATATCGTTTTTTTTCTTTCTTTTTGTTCTGGCTCTTAAACGTCAGATGGGAAGTGAGAAGAGAAAAGGAGAATGAGAGAACGTGAGTGAGAGGGGAATAGGGAATGAGGCAGATTGGAGCAAAGATGAGGGAGGAGCAGGAGGGAGAGGGTAGTTAGGGGTTGAACGGGATGAAAGAAGCCGACACTGGTTGCTCCCACGCCTGTAGCCCTCGTTCCCGCGACAATGGAACCTCGTGATCTGTCCTTACTCTCCTTTCGGTGTTGTTGGGCCTCAAGAAACGCTCACTCGTCTCGATTCCCGGTGTGCCTCCTTCCAAGGCACACACAGAAATCTGTCGGCCACCCGCTGTCCGAGTTGTGACTTCATTTGGCGCAACCCTGCCAGCTCTTTCGCTCCGATATTCTCACTTCTCTTCCTCTGACTACCCTCCATTTTTCTCTCACTCTATCGTTTGGATCTTTTGGGTTCTATCTTCGTTCGCTACATTTCGTTCCCTTGAAACACCGACAACAGACTGCAGGGCATGACTGGGATTGAACTCTTCGAGGAAAATGTTTCTAGCAACCTGCTAGAGAGTGTCGTGGAAAACAGTCGCTCCACGATGCACTGCGAAACATGAGATCTTTCTTGGTAATATATAGTGCTGTTTGAGGACTCAAGAGGCGGGCGTCAAGCAGTTTGGCTTCAAGCTTGACAGACGGAACGAGATTATTTGAACACGGGAAATGAAACCAATCTTACTAAGTCGTTGACGACTATGTGGTAGGCTAATATTATTATTATCTGTTATATAAATTACCTAGCTCGTATTAACCATTGTAGTGCCTTTTTGAGGATTTTGTATTTAAGGGTTAGTTATAGTTGTCACTTCATGATGATTACAAATGTATTCCTAACCAAGAGTTCGATTGATTTAGAACTTGCGGACCTCGCAACAAGAGAACGGTTTGAAATAGTCAAAAAACAAATTGTAATCTTGAATTTTGAAGAAATTCGTTTTTTTTAAGGAATAAATGCCTCAATTTTTTCAAATATAATTTTTTAAAGAATTTTATCTGTACGTTTAAAATGTTTGCGTTATAAAAAATGATTAAGAAGTCGTGAATTTTTAATATTTTAAACTATAAACGGGTTCCATATAAAACGTAAGAACAGTCAATCCAAGCTTTGTAAAAACTGCCTGAAAATTAATGAAAATCGACAGATAAAAAAATGCAAGAAATTAAATACAAAATTATATACTTAACAAATTATACGAAAACCGAAAAATGTAAAATAATTTTGTTTCCGAATTTACACTCTTGACAAATAAATCTTCCGACTATAATATGCGAATGATTCCTACTTAACCATTTTTTATTTACCCAATTTCTTTATGATTTACACTCATTTTTTCAGTCGGGAGTTTCTGAATTTTTATAATTTCGATTATGGTTTATCCTTGCATAGACACTCAGAAAAAAGCTTGGTTAGAGTTACCAAACAATTGGTTAAAAATGTTATCAAGAAAACTTGGTGGGCACAACCAAGTTATTGACTAACATAACCAAGTTATTAGCTAACATAACCACGGATTTGGTAAGACAACCAAGTATTTAGTACGCGTAATCAATAACTTGGTTGCGCCTACCAAATTTTTCTTGGTAAAATTTTTAACCAAGATCTTAGTAAGCCCAACCAAACGTTTTTCTCCGTGTACTACTCGATTTTATGTATGCCTTGATACGTGAAGCGTCATCGCTTGCGCGGTGCATGAGGTGAAAAGGTGTCGCTATACAGGCAGACCTCAAAATAATTTTAAACGTATACACTATATCATACGAGATGGAGAGCAATAGAACTCTAGTGTATATTGCGTCATAAGCGTGACAAACTCATGGGAGAGCCGTCAAGCCCAAAAGACCAAGAGTCAAAAATCGTCACACTCGCTCGCGTTCTAATAAAACATGTCTCTTTATCCCTCGGGATAATACTGTGTCCGTATAACCCGTCCTCAACACAATGCCCAACAACGACTGAGCCTAACGCGCTCTTCTTTTGCTCGTGATGACTGTCCTCCGTAGATATGCTCGCTATGCATCGCGTGACATTCGGTTTGTTGCGCCCGGTGCGACACGTCAAGCTTTGGGCCAAAGTCGATGTCAGCCGTGACGTTTCAGAGTCATCGCTGCATCATATGTATGTTGGCGATTGTTCGAGGATAATAATAAGAGATATCCAACGATAGTGGCACCGTTAGAATCGTCATTGGATTTTGATAAGAATTTTGTTCAAGATTATTCGGCTGTGAACTTGATCTAAAGTACGGCACCTGAACTTCGTACACCGAGAGAAAAAGTTACCTTGATTCAAAGAAATTTCATTAAAATCCCATCCTATGAAACATTTCTTTGAAATCAATGAAGTAATATACTTAAACTAATATTATATTTTCTTTGAATGTTCAGAAATTCAATGAAATGTAGTGACATTGAATTAATGACAATTTTCTTTCAGCCAAGGAACCGTTTTTCATTGGTTTCAAAGAAATCGCCTTCGAGACACAAAAAGAAAAACGTAGCGTATAAAATGACATGTCGCTAAAAGAATGAAAGCACGACAGAGGTTGCTTTTGAAATGTTTTTCCATGCCGTACTAGATACAAAAAGGTTATAGAAATAATTTATTTTAATAAACACCGATACCTGCTTATGCATTTTCGTTGACTTTTTGCGACTACGCGATGGCGCTAACTGTTGACGGACTGGGTGCGGTCAAGGAAACTGTTTCTTTGAACCAATAAAAACCATTCTTTAAAATTAAAATGAACCATTTCATTGAAAGCAAAGAAATATTTCTTTAAAGTTAATGAAAAAATTTCAATCCACCCATTTCTTTGGAATCAATGAATTCTTTTGTCTCGATGTAGATATTTTGTCCTTAGTATTCAGTTAAATGTAAAAAAATCGCTGCAAAGTAAAATCTTGTACATTGCTTGTTTATTATTATCCAGAATTCACAAAGCTACGTCTATGAACAGTCATATCGTTCAATTTTGGTTTCTCATAGAGGACGTTTCATTAAAATCGAGATAAAAATGGTTTTTATCTAGATCTACAACAACTGTAGCCCATCTTTAATTGTTGTAATTTTTTACATAATGTATGCAGAACTGTAGATTTTGTGTTTTTTTAATTAAAAAAAGCGCACGGCCGCCCTAACTTTTGTAAAACTTCAACTATTTGGCTTCTCCATGAGAGCAGATACACTTAAAATTATTTGGTATTGGAGTTTGGACGAAATCGGCAAAGCGGTTCCGATTTAATGAAATTTACAATTTTTCGACGAAATTACGATATTGTATTAAATTTTTCAAAACTTGTGATAGTGAGCTGAAATTTTCCATAAAAACAAACCAATATTCAAAGATGCTAGATACATCTTAATGATGCTTAATGAAGATCGGTCGAAAGGTTCAAATTTTATAGGAATTGTAATTTTCCTTTATCATTTCTTTACGACTACAATTTCACTAAACTTTAGTTTTTTTTAAATCTATTTAAAGCATTGCTTCCTCATTATTTTTCACTTTTGCTTCCTCATAGAGGAAGCTTTGTTTTCATGAAATTTTTTTTTTCGAGATTTTCATGTCAGTATGCTTAGAATCACCTAAAACGTCGAGAAAAGTGGTTTAGAAAAAATGTCCGTATGTATGTATGTGTGTGTGTGTGTGTGTGTGTGCTGGGCTTCGAAAATTCAATTTCCTCTCACTCGGTAACCGTTCGAGCGATCCGGCTCAAATTTGGCACGCAAGTAGAGTAGCTGCCCCTCTTTGAATGTTGTGATTTTTGCCAAAATATGTGAAGTCATTAAGATTTTATGTTGATTTTAATTTGTTGAAAAAAGGGCGTGGTCGCTCTAACTTTCGTAAAAGTTCGCCGATTTGGCTAAATAGTTCTTCATAACTGAAGATAGTTCAATGTTGTATGGTATTGAATTTCAACGAAATCGGTAAAGCTGTTCGGATTTTATAGAATTTTGAATTTTTCGAAAAAAATAGATTTTGATCTAAATTACGTCGAATTTCAACAAATGAACAGAAATTTTGTACAGACGAAAAATAACATTCAGAAATGCCATGTACCAAATTTGGTGATGATCGGTAAAGTCGTTCGGATTTTACACCATTTTTCATTTTAAAAAAAATGTAGATTTTCGCTATAACTTCCGGAAAAGTTGAGAAAGTACGACAAAAATTTGTATCTAATCAAAATTAGATGTAACGGTGTTTGCAGAGGTGATTTATAGCTGTATAAAACACCTCTGCAAAAGAGACACAAGGTATAAAAAAAAAGATGCAAAGTAGAACCTTGCACATTGCTTCCTCATTATTTTTCGCTTTTTACAAAGCTTCCTCTATGAGGAAGCCAAAATTGAATAACATACTGCTTCCTCACAGAGGGAGCTTTGTAAAAAGCGAAAAATAATGAGGAAGCAATGTGCAAGGTTCTACTTTGCATCTTTTTTATAAAGCACTCAATCATAGAGGTACCATTTAAAAAATAAAAAATAATAAGGAACACTGAGAAAAATATATGCTACTGGAAAGCATAATAATACTACCCAGTACCATATTTTATATTTCGTATAGGGATAGGACTAATTATTGTAAATCAATATCCATAACACTCCGGATCATTGACATTGTCATCTGCAGGTTCTCCATAATGTCTACTATTTAGTCACTACGTGGATTGTTTCAGTAAATATCTGTGCATATAATGATAAGTATTCAGTTAGTAATAATGTCCTCAAAATAATATAAAATACGATGTTTGTATCCAAAGATATCCGCGATTGTAGTGACTATTCTGTATAATGTAAGCATTAGTATTTCACCTGTACAATAAATGGACAGTGGTGGGAATAATATCATAGTGCAAATATGCTATTTCTCGTTATATACAGTAGTATCCACATAGGAACGATTGAAATAAATATTTGCACTATCTTAGATATTACAAATCTTACAATCTATTTTTCTCAGTAAGGTAATGTGCGACGCATCCATTTTTTTAAATACATCTATTTTCTTAACAATATGTCAGAGGATCATTTTCTTTTTTTTATTGTAAAAGAAATTTAAAAAAGTTGCAAAGTTAAACTTTGCACATTGCTTCCTCATTATTTTTTTTTTTTCACAAAGCGATTTCTATGAAGCTTATTTACTAATTTTGGCTTCCTCATAGCGGAAGCTTTGTGAAAAATGTAAATTAATGACAAAGGAATGTACGAAGTTCAACTTTGTCACTTATTTCGTTACTTTTCATTTTTTCAAAATTTCAAAATCACGTAAAATCTTAATCGCTTTACCGATCATTACCAAATTTTGTACGTAGCAGCGCTGAGTATTATTTATTGTCTGTATAAAATTTCAGCTGATTTGTTAATGTTTAACGTGCGTTAAAGCAAAACATAAATTTTTCAAAAAATTCAAAATCCTATATAATCCGAATCCCTTTACCGATCATCACCAAATTTGGTACATAGCAGCATTGCATGTTATTCTTCATCTGTAGAAAATGTCAGTTGATTTCGTGAGATTTTACAGGAGTTAGAGCAAAACGTAAATTTTTTGAAAAATTCAAAATCTCATAAAAACGGAACCTATTTGTAGATTCGCCCCCAATTCAATACCGATCCTTCTTTAAGGCTGCTTTATGTATAAAAAATTATTTAGCTCTATAGCTAAAAATTTGCGGGAGCTAGAGCGCGTACAGACATTTTTCGAAAATTGCAAAGTTAAATAAAATTTGAACATATTTTTGAATTTTTTTGACAATTATCACAAGCAATGGCGTATACCTGCCGCACATGCGTGCCAAATTTTAGACCGAATGTTAAAGCCGTTCTTGAGATATGCAAGTTTGAATTTTGAATGCCGTTCACACACACACACACACACACATCCATACATACATTTTTTCTAAATCACTTTTCTCGACGTTTTAGACAATTTTAAGCATACTGACATGAAAATCTCGAAAAAAAAATTTATCACGAAAACAAAGCTTCCTCTATGAGGAAGCAAAATAAAGTGAATTCGAAAGTAATGGGTTCAGTGAAGTAATGTGCGACGCATCCATTTTTTTTAATACATCTATTTTCTGAACAATATGTCAGAGGATCATTTTCTTTTTTTTTATTGTAAAAGAAATGAAAAAATAAAGTGAATTCGAAAGTAATGGGATCGCTACGTCTTTGCTTTGCAGCTTTTATGATACTGTATGCTCGTTTAAAATGATTTCGAGGTCCGCCTTTCGTGCGGCGAACCTTTTCACCTCGTATCTAGCGTAGGCGATGACGCTACACGTGCCACGGCACACATGAGTCCCTGTAGTGTATATTAGCCAGGGCACATTATCGTTGTTCGTCGATGGTTTTAGATACGATGGGCGCGTTATGGTGAGTCTTGGCTGTCCGATAAATCCATTAGCCGGCTGTATCGATACACTCGAAGCTAGCATAGATCTATATACGCGCCGGTCAATCGCACGGATCTCTCAGCTTTTGACGTTCGAAAGCGAGCCTGGAAGAAAGAAATAAATCGTAGAGAGTATAATGCAACCGAAGAGGAGTTGTGGGGGTTAGAGTGTGAATGAGAAAGCGATCGACGAGAAAGAGATCTTCACGCGGCAACGCCAATCATCACAAGTTTGGGGCTTGTGGCCAGCGTGTCTAATCCCTTATACATACTATTATAATGTTATCTTGTCCGGCTTTGAATTAAGATACACTTGTAGCACTGCGGGCCGCAGAGATACCGGATATTCTACATAGACAAATGCAATACGTAAGTTATTCTAATACCGTCACATCAGTAGAATCGATAAAATTAAATGATTACTATACGATTAAAAAATGATCTATATGATATAGTAATATATATTTTTTTTTCATAAAAATAAAAACTGATTTGTGTTAATTTTATTTGTCTAATTTATTTTTTACGTATTAAACTTTTATTATAAGTTTAAGTATAAAAAGTGCGATTTTTTTTCACTGTAGGCTTTTGTAGTATACATTTAAAATTAATTTTTATACTACGTTTATATCTAATTTCGCATTTACAATGCATATTTTTAATTACCTAATCAGTTAATTAACCAATTGAAAAGATTCTCCTCGCAAATTTCTTCACAAACCGATTTTTTAAAAACTTTATTGCCAATAAACGCACTACCCAAAAATACGATAAAACAAGAAATTACCTCCAAAAAAATAGAGCTTAAATTTCATTTTAAAAAAATGTTAATCATCCAACCGTGACATGTTAGCGAATTTTTTACAATCAAGCAGTTAAAATGATTCATCGAGTGCACCAAAGTAAGAAGAAAGCAAGAAAGCGTGAAGATGCAACAGAATAAGAGAGAAGTTGAGTTCTACGATCGCTGCGTGATTCTCGCGCCCTTTCTCAGAGTATTTCGATGATGACGTGGTGTACGCAACACCAAAGAGTGAGAGAGAGAGAGAGACATTCCTGTCCCCGCGAAAATATCCGCAGAATAATCCTTCAACGATGTCCGGAGATCTCGTCGCTGTCGTCGTCGTCGTCGTCGTCGTCCTCGTCGTCGTCCTTCTCATCGTCATCGTCTTCTTCATCTTCGTCAAGAAAATAAAGACAAACCCATGTCCCACATCGTCTTGCACTCTCACGCTCCACCTCCTTCGACCTCCGCAATGTCGTCTCCTCTTCTTTTCGTCGCCGCCGCCACACCGACCTCATCCTCCCCCCTCAGCTTCTCACTTCTTTTCCACTTCATTCTCACTCTCGTGAGTCCCTTAATCCTCCGTGTGATTGCATGCCTGATACCAGGTGAACGCTCACGTGGAAAGAAAGAGAGAAGAAGGGAAGAGACGCCCGTCGCGTATATGTGAGTCTGACGGACCGTAAGCCCTTAACCAGCTACGGGGGGTTCCCCTCTTTCACCTTCATATCTTTCTCACTCGCTCTTTATCTTCATCTTTGTTCCTTCTCTTGGTCTTCTCACACGCAAGTTATTTCGACTCCTCGATCATCTGCTCTCTTCCTTCTTGTGTTTACAATGTGACTAAAGTGATCGGAGATCACTGAAACTTTAACCCTTTTATCACTTACATTACGAATTTTATTTGTGAAAGTGGAGGTATACACGGAGAGAAATTTCTGTGTCATGACAACATAAAACTGTGACAACAAAAATCGTTACATTAGGCTGGCAAATCAGTTTTGCTATGCTGAAAAATCTTTTATGTCACACTGTGCGTAAAATGCGATTTTACGCACGCTTCGCGTGCGTTAAACTGCATTTTCTCACATCGTAACATAAAATATCGTTCGACACTCGTGCGAAACACTTTTTCGCACTTGTATCGAAATATACTATTGTTCGGCTGACAAATCTTTTAGTTCGCCTAACAAAACGATTTTTGTTGTCACCGTTTTATGTTGTCACGTCACAAAAATTCTCTCCATTTATTGTTCCAGATAATGTAATAATGTAGTAATATAGTAGATATGTAGTAGATATACACGCTTCGCGTGCATAAAACCCTATTTTCTTTACTCGTGCATCCAAAATCCTCGTTTGCCCACCGTTTACAGATATGCAAAATGGCCGGTTGACGCACTAGTGCGCAAAAACATTTTGCGCACTGGCTCCCTCATTTTGCACACTGTTCCCTGGATTTTGCTCACTGCTTAAAGTTGCAGCTCATTTTGCATGTCTGTAAACGTCAGACAAATTCGGATTTTACATTGCACTCGTAAAGAAAAATATGGCGAAGCCGAGGTTTCATACTGTCTTCACACGAGCAGTGCGCAGAACGATCCTTTGGCCTCGTGTATCGAAATATACTATTTCACACCTTGTGAAATAACATTTCGTACGATACTCGTGAGATAAACGTTTTCTTAACTCGTGTGATTGCAAAACTCACACTCGTCAGAAAAAGTTTTATCGCACTAGTATCGTAAAGTACTATTGTTTCCCTTATAGTGGAAGCATTGTTTCCCTAAAATATGTTTTTTAGCTTCCTTTTCAGGTCTTTTAATATAGTAAAAAAACGTTGAGAAAAGAGGTTAAAAAAAATGTCGCGTACAAGACACTTGTAAAATTCAAATCTCTATATCTCAAGAACGGCTCTTTCATTCAAATTGAAATTGGCATTCATATATAAAATTTATGTTCCTTTGCTTTACATCACAGACATTTTTTTATCAACACTCCTATTTTCTGCGCGAGTAATTTGCACGATAAGTGAATCATCTGATCAGACTTTATGAGACCTTGATGTTTTTTTAAGACTGTGCGCGCTCCTATTTGTCTCACATGTTTCACTACTGTTTTAAATAGTTCTCAACAAAACAGGATTTTATGTGAGAATTTGAATTTTTCGATATACTTGAGATCAATTTCGATAATTGACGTCGCTTTAACCCACAAGAATCTTGACAACATGAACTCCGATGTTCTACTGAATTGAAATAACATGAAGCACATGACCCATGCAATTAATGTTAACAAAACGATTTGGATTGAATTTTATTTTATTTTTTTGCTTCCTCATTTTTCACGTATTTTTTGTTTAAAAAATATCTCTTTACCTCCTCCTTAGCTTGAGAAAGCCCAAAAATGAGTCGAACTTCATATTATACCTTCATCATACACTTGCTTCTTCGTAAGGTGAAAAATAAGTAAACATCGTACACCCCCAACTTTGCAGTAATTTTTCTTCAATGAAGGAAGTTAATTATTGAAATAGAAGAAAGCAACAATGTTATCTTGAAAAATTCAAAAGTATTCTTAATACAATTTTATTCGAATAATGCCGATCCCTGATAGCGATGACTGTGATGATTAATAAAAGTTTTGGTTAGGAATTGAACAATAATATAAAAAATCTTATAATCAATATTTTATTTAAATCACTGTTAAATTATAAGCAACATTACCCCACGGTATATGCTTTCCTGGTAACAAATAGTGGTTCATAAACTGGTGGACGATACGTCGGCGGTGGATAATGAGTTACTTTTTTCGTAACAAATGGTGGTTCATAAACTGTTGGACGATATGTCGACGGTGGATAATAATTTATTTTTTTCGAAACAAATGGTGGTTCATAAACTGTTGGACGATACGTCGATGGTGGATAATAATTTATTGTTTTCGAAACAAATGGTGGTTCATAAACTGTTGGACGATACGTCGACGGTGGATAATAATTTACTTTTTTCGAAACAAATGGTGGTTCATAAATTGTTGGACGATACGTCGACGGTGGATAATAATTTACTCTTTTCGAGACAAATGGTGGTTCATAAACTGTTGGACGATACGTCGACGGTGGATAATAATTTACTTTTTTCGAAACAAATGGTGGTTCATAAACTGTTGGACGATACGTCGACGGTGGATAATAATTTACTTTTTTCGAAACAAATGGTGGTTCATAAATTGTTGGACGATACGTCGACGGTGGATAATAATTTACTCTTTTCGAGACAAATGGTGGTTCATAAACTGTTGGACGATACGTCGACGGTGGATAATAACTTACTCTTTTCGAGACAAATGGTGGTTCATAAACTGTTGGACGATACGTCAACGGTGGATAATAATTTACTTTTTTCGAAACAAATGGTGGTTCATAAACTGTTGGACGATACGTCGACGGTGGATAATAATTTACTCTTTTCGAAACAAATGTTGGTTCATAAACTGGTGTCCGGTAATCCGGCTGAAAATTTCCGTTGCGTTGTATGGGATAACTTCGGACCGGTACTGCTCTTTCCATTTGAATGAATGTTTTTGCTCCCTGCAATTTTGCAAGACGTGCTGCCGCAATAGTTGTGATAACTGCGGGTAAGCTTGTCAAAAGAACTGACAGCAAAACAAAGAACTTCATTTTTCTATCCTCTTATTACATTCACGTAGTTCTTAAGGTAAAATCGGCCACCGATCACAAGACTGCACTGACAGACGGACTACAAACTTCGGTATATTGGAACATGAGCCGCTTGTGCTGATTCTCCAGAAATCGAACTGATATTTAAAGGCAACTCCTACGTACATTACCAAACGTAAAAATGTCGTAAACCGCTTCGTAGTGAAATTCACAATTTCCTTATAGTTTTGGACGAAGCGTAGGATATACTTAAAAGATAATAGACTAAAGTTTTTGAAAATATTTTTGTTCACGTTAGTCGACTTATGCGTGATATAAGGAAGAGGAGAGTGGGCAACAATGAGACATATTGCACAAGTAAGTAATTTTTTACGGATCACGAAATTCACTTTTTTCTGCAAAAATCGCAGATGATTTATCTTTCAAAAGCATTCTACCGATAATTTCTAAGAATTAATCTTGATTGTTCGAACCCAAAACTATTGTTGGTACAATTTTATTGAAATATTGCCCATCCTTGATAGCGACGATCGCACAACTTGATTGACAATTAAAAAATAATACAAGAAATATTGTGATCAATATCTCATAAACATCAATGTTGAATTATAATTAATATCAAACTGCGCTATTTATTTTTAGCATATATTTTACTCACATGAATTTTCACGTGGTTACATGCAGCTACAAAAAAAGGTACTTCAATTGTGTGCCAAATTTTAACATAATCGGTTAAACGGTTTTTGAGTTATAAGTGATTGAAATTTCGAAGCCCGGCACACACACACACACACACATACAAACGGACAGTTTTTCTAAACCACTTTTCTCGGTGTTTTAAACCACGAATATCCCCTGGCGGAAAAATTTCTACAACTTTCTACGCCGAAACTCTACTATTTCTAAAACTTTCTACTCCAAATAATTACGCGGAAACTACAACTTACTATGCGAAACCATTTCAAAACTATGACTTTTTATAACAAACTACGCCACTTCCACAACTTTCCATGAAAAAATGCGAGATTTGGAACATGGTTGCAGATTGTTGGAGTTTTCTACAACATTTTACGCTAATTCCGGTCTTATACAATAATGAAAAACTACAACTTTCTATGAAAATTTGCAAACTTGTTGAAGTTACTACAACTAACTACAACTAATGACGGAAATGTACATCCGATAGGGACGAATATGGTTGTAAATTTTCGTAGCAAGTTATGTTTACTTCAACTTTCCACAACCAACTACAACTTATTACGAAAATTTAGAGCCCATGGGGGCCAAAACGGTTGTACATTTTCGTAAAAAGTTGTAGTTACTATAACTTTCTACAACTAACTACAACTTTTTCCGGAAATCTACAACCGATAAGGGTCAAAACGGTTGTAAACTTTCGTAATAAGTTGTAGTTACTACTAATTTTTACTTTACTTTACTTTTTACAACTAACTACAACTTATTACGGAAATTTTGAATCGATAGGCCTACTCCTATTATTTTTACAATTTTTTAAAACGTTTGATACAGATGTAGGAAGTTGTTATATTTACGACAAACTACAACTAACTACTTCTTTGTTTTATTAAGGGGTAGTTAGTTAAAAAATCTTGTAGTTTCTACGAGAAACTACGAGAAGTTTCTATGAGAAAGTAATACTTTCTCATAGAAACTTGCTATTTCTACGACAAACTACAACTAACTACTTTTTTGTTGTATTAAGTTCTAATTAGTTGTGAAAAGTTCTAGTTTCTACAAGAAACTACTCCTATTACTTTTCAATTTTTGTACAAGCATGATGCAGATGCAGAAAGTACTACTTTCTCATAGAAAGTTGTTATTTCTACAACAAACTACAATTAACTACTTTCTTATCGTAATAAATTGTAGTTAGTTGCAAAAAGTTGTAGTTTCTTGTAGAAAAATTCTCCAACTTCTTACAAAATGAACAAATTGTAGAAATCTCGTGCTTAATTGTAGAAATTTGTAATTTGTTGTTGAAACGGCGTAGAAAGTTGTAGATTTTTTTTCGCCAGGGTCTTGACATGAAAATCTCGAAATAAAAAAAAAATTCATCTTCAACGCTTCTTCTGAGGAAGCAACAATGTTTAATATGACTCGTCTCAATGAAATAAGCGTAATTATTCCAAATATTACCAATACAATTTTATTCAAATATTGTCCATTTCTGATAGTGACGTTCACGAATGGTATTGGAGTATTGGTTGGGAATTGAAAAATGATACGAAAAATATCGCGATCAATATTTTATTAACATCGATGTTCAATAACAATCAACATTACATTGTTACCACAATGTAATATGGTATATGCTGTCTTCGATTCAAATGGTGCATCATAAACTATGGGAGGCTAATCATCGGAGAAATCCGGTTCTGCTCTGCCCAATCTAATAAATGATTTTGCGACTTGTATTTTCGGACCACGTTCAGCCTTAACGTCAGTTATTGCTGACAAAAAAGCTGTAAAAAAACTTCATTTTTCTATCTCCTTATTAAATTCACGCTGTTCTCGGGATAAAACCGATGATCAGTCTCAGGACTTGGCTAACAGACGAACCTAAGTCTTTCCTATGAACACGGCGAGCGTTTTTTTATTGGGTCATTGTTTTTAATGTTTTTAAGTACCCGCAGTCCACTTCAAAATATTGACTTCAATATTCTTTCAAATATTTTCAGTTCACTTCGCGTGACTTTTGCGGAATATATGGTAAAGAAGAGTGAGCAACAATCCCATATAGAATCTGCCAGGAGTAACAATAGGGTCAGTATTGGGTCGAGTAATAGTTACGAACCCTTGCCCTTTCTTAAGGGGAGGGAGTCAGGTAAAAAAAATTGATTTTGAAAATTCAATATTCTCCAAATCCTATTGCATATAAAAATGCCCACCGCACTATATTGTTGGTACTCGATGAAAGGATTTTTTACTGTCGTCTGACTTTCACATCATTGTCAATATTATCTTAAGCAAAGTTATTAGGTTTTCCATTCTGCGCATGATTCAGATCAAACTACTAGGCAGATTGGAATGGTTGACATCTCATTTTCTTTTTCATGAAAAGATACACCGGCTAAATGGAGCAAACAATTTTTTTTCATTCTGAAAGCAAAGTTAATCATTGATTTAGAAAATAGCATAAAATTTATTTATTAATAATTATGTCACTTAAAAAATATTTCCTTTTATTAACATTTGCTCCATTTAGCCGGTGTATTTTTTCATGAAGAAGAAAATGAGACGTCAACCATTTCAATCTGCCTAGTAGTTTGATCTGAATCATGCGCAGAACGGAAAACCTAAGAACTTTGCTTAAGATAATATTGAAAAGCATATGCAAGTCAGACGACAGTAAAAAATCCTTTCATCGAGTACCAACAACATAGTGCATTGGGCATTTTGATATGCAATAGGATTTGAACGATATTAAATTTCCAAAATCAATTTTTTTTACTTGACTCCCTCCTCTTAAATACGAACTGTTAAAATCCGAACCAGTGCTAGCTTCCAGTATTCACGGAAAAAAAATGAGTTGCCATAATCAAAAAATCAGTTGATGCAACCAATCGTTTATTCTATTACACTTATAACTCGAATGGTAGTACCAAGGATTGGATTGGTTAAGTTTACTAAACTCGCAAGAACTAATCGTGTGAATAGTTGAGGTTACTATTCGATCTGGTTGGGACAACTAATTTTTGAGACTTTGTGTACAGCAAATTAAAAACGAATTTGTTACAACCAAATATTTATTTCCGTGTTGGCTAGTGTTAACTGGCTAAGTAAATACTGTCAGCAATACGGCAATACCGAACTTAGTTCCAATAGCGTTTCTCACTCCAGTCATGGGCAGATATGAACCATTATCCTGATGTCAATGGTTAAACATAACCTCAGTATCGCGAAAGTTCGACAATTTGATTCTGAAATTTGCAGGATATGAGGGTGAATGAACGACATTGAATACATTCAGAAGGCTACAAAAGCGTTCAAGTGTCGCTCATGTCGATGTAAATATGTATTTTCATAATTCAGTAATAATCTTATTAAACGTTGGCTAAACATCGGCCATTAATACTGATTCTGCAATGACTGACAGAATTGGATAGTTTTGATCACTTCAATATCGGCCCACTACTTATTGCGCATTGAATATGTATTAAAAGTTCTTTCAGAATACGAACAAGTACTGTTTGCGTGTATATTTTCCTTATTAAAAACAGAATATGCAATAGATATATAAAATAAGTAGTATATATCTTTTGTAAACCAATTATTTTTGCTCAAGGAGATCTTTTTACACAACATCATATCTTTATTGAAATGCATTGAAAACACGTGTTTCACGTCAACTGGTGGCATAAGACTATAAGGAAATGGTCTTAACTAAAAAAACGGCATTTTTATGTCCATTGTCCATCGTAATTTAGTAATTTATGTCCAATGTCCATCGTAAGTATTGCCTCAGAAAAAAACGCTCGACATATGTGAAGGTCCGTAATAAACAGTTAACATTTTTTTGGAGAACTGACATATCGTGTATTGTATAAGATTTTGTTCAAGCGCGACGTATTTAATTTAATTAATATACAAGTATGTTGTCACATCAAAAAACTTATACAATAAACATGACTTTTAAATCGTGTTTAGTAGGTTCAATCACCCATTGACTGAACAACACCCATTGAATGGATAAAATGACAATTATCGAAAAATCTCGCTTGCATAAAAATATAACACGCTGTATTTTTCAAATATTGAAACTATATCAATCTTAATACCGCTGTATGCCACACCGTGGCGCTGTCGGCACGGGACGCGGAATAAGGAAATAAACCGCTGGTGATGACTCTTCGTCGACAAAACGTTCTAAGAAAACGTGAATTGAACGTTGTTCATTTACAACATATTTTACGATATTTAATGACACCTAAGGGTAAGTTTTGACCAAAACTAACAGAAAAGTGTTTATTCTTCAAATGCCAAACGGTACTTACCGCACATACTGACAAATATGTGAAATACGCTAGTGTTCATATTTGAGGTTAGAATTCTAACCTCTTTCCATTGAATAAACACAGCGTATATCCCCCGTCAAATAATTATTACTATCGAAATCATTTTTGATTGTTATCATTGTTATTATTCTTGTCATTATTATTATCATTTATAATGAAATATTCTTTGTAAATGGGATCGAGTGAGGGAATGCTGAAATCCAAGAAAGACTGAAACATAACCTTAATATATATAAATACTTTGCGAATTCTTATGTATTTCTGAATGTACCTATATGTATTCGTAAGAAGCTGCAAGCGAATAAAATGCTACGTTGTGATTACGATTTTAGGAGTGTCCATTCATTGGAATTTTTGGGCATCACACTTAGTTTTTGTTAATTTTCCATCAAACCATAACAAATTATACGTTTAAAAAAAATTGTATTAGTTTATAAAAGAGCAGTTAGAAGACGTTTTGCGGAATTCGGTGGAAATTGTTTTTTAGTCCAGCGTTGACAAAGTTGCACTGTTAAAAATATGTTGAAAATTAATATATGTATTGGAAGTTCTTTTCCAGATACGGTACATTAAATTTCATTTAATATACAGATATATTTTAAAGTGTTTAGTAAACTGTATATTAATTTTGCAACAATTTTTTTATATATTAATTAATATTTGTATATTAAATTTAATATACGCGTATCCGCAAAAAACTTCCAATACTTTATATTAATTTTCATACAAAAATTTCTAACAGTGTATCATACACCTTAAGTGTTCAGTTTTTGGGCGTTTTACCCTATATTTTACGTTAATTTTACACCGTATTTATATATTAAAGTCAAAACTATTGGATTCCGTGGTAACATTTGTGACAGCAAGAATCGCGATATTCTCTGGTAAATTTAGACTGTATTTTACAATAAAATTTGCTCCAGTCACCATGTACTAGAAATTTATTGTGGTTTCCAGCAGATATATAGTATCCTTCCCTAGTTCCTTCACTCCGTGTACGATTGCGAGATTGTAGGAGAATATCTGAAACATCCTCAAATGCCAGGATGGAAAAGAAAAGACATACGTATTATAGGGTCTCTGGGAGGCAGTCATTAGCGGGTTGTGACGGCTCTTACTAATAGGCATCAGACAAGTGAAGATGTCGGAGACTCTCTCGTGTCTCGTGGGTGCAGCAGCCACTATCCAGATCTCTTGCTCTATACTCGCTGGTTCGTTCGATGATACGACGTTCCAGCAGCCACGGCGGCTCCTTTGAGGCCCGGCACAACGAGGCTTCATCGTTCGAGCTCTCGCGCACAGACCAGCCGCACACCGGATACCAGACCTCGCCACTGAGAGATGCGCGCACCGACGTTGCGACGGATACACCTATCTCGTGTCTTCTTCCTTCTCTTCTTCTTCTTCTTCAACTTCTTCTCGTATTACCGTGTGCCATGCTCGGCATCGTTGTCAGTGCGCGGCGTTGTCACTCACGTCAAATCAAAATCCCCGGTCCTGATACCTATGGCTATATGTACCCATATATCGACTCGTGGAACCAGCCAAGTCACGCAAATTATCGAAACACGTTGGGTGCACGCGCCAACAAAATAATCTGTCTATCAATTGGTGAACACTGACATATCATCATTTTATTTCCATAATATAATCCTACATGAAATAATTTGAGGGGTAATACTCGAATTGAATATTTATTAAGGTAGCTATGTCAGTACGCCGGAGTCATAGATACTAGCAACTATCGTCATCGAAGAATAAAATTATTCATTCTTTCTGCATATTCCACAATTAAATTGAAAAATAAAAAAGTTTCATTCAATCATATTACGAAATTGTTTTCCCGTGCGTAATTAATTTAATTATGTTATTAAAACTAATTTGACTTGTGTCTTGACTCGCCCGCCATTGGCTCTGTAAGCACACGACACATCGTGGCAACACCGCAATATCAACCGACTGTTCGACCGGCATCGTACGTTACCGACATGAAACGAGGTTAGGTTTGCGAAATTTGTTTGGCGAAACGGCTCTGTCATGTCGAATTCTCCAAAAGAAAGACACGACGTTAGAGCGGATCGCGGAAACTGAAACGGCCAATTCATTACGCGTAAAAGAAAAGCGTGGTTCGACAACATTCAAGCAACAAAAAAAGCCAGATACAGTGAAGAATCGACGCAAGTGAAATTTGATCAACCGGCGAAAAATCGCATTGTCGACCTGAACAAATTAGCTGAACGATTGTTCTCCTTTTTCTTGTAGGTAGAACCAACTACCATAAAAATGAAAAATTCAAAAGTATCGATAGGTTAAAAAATCCGATTTCAGTTCATTACGTCGAATTTAGGATGCGAGCGATCATTTTCATTCATTTTCATAGCAGAACACTACCAGTATATACCGACCGATGGTAACTGTCGCGTATATAGCTGATGTGCAACGTTGTCAAACTTCGGCACCATCATGAACAGCTGGTAGAGATTGTTTTTGTACGACGCAATTTCTTGGAATTAACTTACAATAACTCGCTGAAATGTCCGGTGACTATTACTTTTTATGGTCGTATCGGTTACTTTAAGATCTAACGAACACGTAGAGCTGTTTAGATGTTTTGTATTTCATTTCTAAGATGCTTTTTTCTTTGTTCAAAAGTCAATTTTTTATATTTCTCCATATAACGCCATGTATAAAACTCTGTTTTAAAAAGTTATTTACTTAATTAGATATCCGGTAACGTATCTCGTAATTCCTCACAAATAAAAGATGAATACTCAGACTACAAGATATAAAAAATTCGGACGTATCTAACGTGTTTGCCTTCGCGTTATAACTACCTTAATAAGTATGATTTAACTAAATTTTTTCCGGACATGTATATTTTATCCAGATTTGTTAATATATGTAAAAATGATGTCTTAATTGTGTGGCAAGTTTTTACGTTCAGTAACTTTTCGGTGAGAGAGTCTACCACAAGTACACATTAACATCGAAGTTGAGCTTAACTGTAGTAGAAATTAACTCCGAAATTAAGTTGCAAATTCGATTCCATCTTGGGTCTAACTTAATTTTTGGAATATCTTCGAATTTGAGTTAAGCTTAAGTCCATATAAAGTTCGAAATTGAGACCAGCTTATGTCAAAATTAAGTTCGAACTTGGTACTAATTTATCGCAATTTCGAGTATAACTTGAGCCTACAAAACTTTTCAACGTGTTTTTTTTTACTAATTGTTTTCGTGGATTTTTTTTTCTCGAATTTTATTTCAGTATATATATACGTCGAGAAAAATGGTTTAGCAAAAGTGTCCGGATGTATGAATAAGATAGCTTTGCAAAAACCGACAAATAATGACGAAGCAAGTTCGTACGCTGTTTCTATCCTGTTGAATACATTCACCTTACATTTGATAGAGATCATTTTTCAAATTGAGATATCAGATACACCAAAAACGCAATAAGGTAACGGTACCAATAATCGGACTTTATTTGAGTTTATTACGAATTTAAATATCTAAAAGTCAAAATTGTAACTTGAAATTGTATCTATATATTTCAATTGATGAACAGGAAAAAGATTTTCAAATTCAGTCACGGGGGTTTATTTTATTACTCTATTGCTTCCTCATAGAGAAAGCTTTGTTTTCGTGAAATTTTTTTTTTTGTTGAGATTTTCATGTCAGTACGCTCAGAATGGTCCAAAACGTCAAGAAAAGTGATTTAAAAAAAAATGTCTGTGTGTGTGTATGTGTGTGTGTATGTTACACGCTCAAAAAATGTAAACCTTTATAACTCGGGAACGCCTCGAGATATACAGCTGAAATTTACACCATAAATAGAGGGGTCAATTCTCATCGTTCTTACCAATTTTTGTTAAAATCCCCATGATCGTTAATTTTTTACGCGGTTTTGAATTTTTTCAAAAATGTCTGTTAACGCGATAACTCTTTTAATTTTCGAGATATTAAGCTCAAAATTGGTATGTATGTGAACTTTCATACACCGATGATCCCTATTAAATTTGGTTAAGATCGGTTGAAACGATAAAATTTTATGAGATTTTGATTTTTTTAATTTTACAATTTTTTTTCTGTGTTGCAAATTTTGGTATCAGATATCAAGCTGGAAGTTAAATGAGTACCAATATCATGATTAACAGAAAAATACGTTAGATATTGCCTAAAAATGTTGAACGATACCATATTTTCATAGCGATGTTGTACATTCTATAAGGTAAATGACCCAGTAATCGACCATGTACCGGTAATCGACCAGTCTGTGGCAAAAGCGCGATATATAAGACTGTGAGTGCTTTTCGACGCTTAAATAAATTAACAACACTTCCTCCGATTTATGTACGATATTATATGAAAATTCGAGACTTGTAAAATCACAACAGTGATAATAAGAAAATCGTAAACTTGCAGTGACTGACCCGAGCGCGATTTCGTCGAAATCCTTGATATGGAGGTTAAGGTGCGTCTCGTGACATTTAGTTAAATTCTGCGATGCACGAAGACTTTGGCAGAGTAAGTTTAATTTGATATTACATATGAAGAATCTGGTATTACTAAATGAATATGATTTTATCGTAAAATTGTTGTTTGGGCAAAAAATCGCGGAGGTCGATAACTGGTTCAGAAAAACACATAAATGTCCGGGTAATCGACCTACTGTCGATCACTAGGACAAAATTGTGGATAGAAAATTAGTGTAAATCCCGTATTGTTTTTATCAATTAGATGATAAAAAATAATGTAACAATTCATTCATCGATCGAACTGTACGAGGAGTAGTTATGGACAGGGGCTCTCTATAAATAATTAAACAGCAAAATAAATCATATTGATAACTGGGCCATGCACATGTCCATGACTGGGTCATGTCATGTCATGGGTCGATTACTGGACAAACCGTGACTTTAGTATGTCCATGACTGGGACATTTGCACACCTCAAGTTTTATGTTAATTTTTTATTACAAGAAGATAAGGTAGACCAAAATTCAAGCGTTCTATTTGTTGACAAGATTATACTGATTCTTTATAACCTACAATGACAGTTATTGACGTCTTAATTTGTGACTTTTCTTAACGTGTCGATTACTAGGACATATAACGGTCAATTACTGGACCAACTATAACTTTAGTATGTCGATGACTGGTACATTTGCACTTCTGAAGCTTTAGAATAAGTTTTCTCTACAATAAGATAAGTTACGAAAATTTTTGAGGTTGTTATTTTTTCATACGACTATTCTGATTCATTATTACCTAGAATGACCATTTTTTGTATCTTAATGTGAAAGTTACGTTTTTATAAAATCGGGCAATTTGGTTAACGTGTCGATCACTGGGACGTTTACCTTATTGCGAAAAGTAGCGATTTATGTCGTACAAACTATCCATATCCTTGCTTCCCAATGAAATTTCGGAAAACACCGGTTTCTATCGTGTTCTAAAAAAAAACAGAGAAGATAGAGTATTCGAGGGAGTTTCCCGACCGTTCATCCTTATTATATTTTTACAAAGCGGCAGTGTGCGCTTATTTATTTATATAAAACAACGATGCAAAGCAGAACCTTGCTCATTGCTTCCTCATTATATTTCGCTTTTTGCAAAGCTTCCTCTATGAGGAAGCCAAAATCAATTACCGTACTTCCTCTTAGAGGTTGCTTTGTAAAAAGCGAAATATAATGAGGAAGCAATGTGCAAGGTTCTGCTTTGCATCCTTGTTTTATTCTAAGACAGACGATTCTAGTGTCCGGACTCTGGTACGATCATCCCCAGGTAAACGATCCAATTATCGGACATCAAACAAATTTTTTACATGTTAGGTTAGCCAGTTTTCTACAAAGCTTATTTAAAGTATTCTTTCATGTATATACATAATTTTTATTAATGCAATCAATACATTACCAAGATACTTTTGTTTTTATTCCGAATCAACCGTGTTTGTGTACCAGAACTCTTGATATTTATGATTGTTCGAAGGATCGCAACATTAGGTGTTCGGAAATACACACATGGTGAAAAACAGCGTCCGAAAACTGGTATATTAGGCCAATTTTGTTTTTTTCGTACATAATTAGAAAAATGATTCAATATTTTCATGATTAATTCGAAGGTTTTTTTAAACTGGAAGATATGAGCTTAACTTTGGTTCGAGTCATTTCATAATCAAACCTTTCCTTAACCGCACTGTTAAAAAAATTCGAGATAAAATTACTAAACATGTGCAGGAAGCACTTTTACAGAAACCGTTTATGAAATTTCAACTGCGACGTTGAATTTTACAACACTGGTATATCAAATTTACCGTTACTGTGATGTAATTTTGGAAACATATCTGTGTTGTAAATTCAACGTCGCAGTTGGAATTTCATAAACGGTTTTGATAAAAAAAACTTCATACACATGTGTTGTAGACTTACAACAGATTTTTTTAACAGTGTAAGTAAAATTTATAGTGTAAGAGGTGTGGTCACTTTAATAGGGATAGGAAAGGACCCTGAGAGGCGGCTGGCTCGGGTCTAAATAGCCGCCACTGCCGCGCTCCGGTTGCGCGAAACACGAGCGCATTTGGCCACCTAGTGGCCATTCGGCAAAATCTCGCTGGGGGTAAGGACGTCCCATTGCACTAAATGTATAAGAATATTCATAAATTGTCTTTGAAAATTCAAAGCTGTGTGTTGTACATTTACTGTACGGATAGTATTTTTTTTTTTATTTATTCGTATTTTCCCCCGCCTGGAGGCATTACGCCTGTTGCAGGGTCGGCCCGGATCAGTAGCCAGACCCCCCTGAGGGTCTGGTCCGGATCAGTAACCAGGCTCCCATGCGGCCGCATCCGACTTCCCCCTCTATATCGCATTCGCCATAGCATTTCTGCCATTGGCATGGGGAAACTGCGGAAACCTATGCCGATATAGCCGGTCTCGAGTTCGCCTCACAGCACCGGAGCTACGTCACGTTTCGTCGAGAACGTAAACACGGACTACAGCTGTATACATGTGACCTCCACAGGTAGAAATACCTGTGTGGTCTCATGTATACATCTGGAGCTTCACCGCGCCCGTATTTATATTCTCGACGAAAATATAAATATATATATACGTATAGTAAAATAAAGGGTTTTTCGGAAATTTACAACACAATGTATATTAATTCTCATTTACTACACAAAGTTTGTGAATTTAATATACACTTGAATAGTAATTTTCAATATTCGGGTTGTACATTTACTATGCCTATACTAAAATTATCTCCAAGTGTTGTAAGTTTATTATACCGATACTATAATTATTGCCGTGTGTTGTAAACTTACTGTACGAATAGTAAAATTACGGGTTGTTTGCAAATTTACAACACAATGGGTATTAATTTTCATTTACTGCACAAAGTTTGCGAATTTAATATACATTTGAGTAGGAATTTCCAATATTTGTGATGTAAATTTCCTTTTTTTTAACAGTGCGTCTAATGAATGTTTAAATCTGAATTTGGCCTTAACCGCCCGATCATTGGTACCTTTACCTCAATAAAATTGTCAAGCTACGAGTTAAGGAGGTTCGGTGATGGCGGCAGGGTGGGGACTCACCATGCGAGCTGCGTTAAGGGGAGGGAGTCAGGTCAAAAAAATTGATTTTGGGAATTCAATATCATCCAAATCCTATTGCATATAAAAATGGCCAACGCACTATATTAAATTCACGCTGTTCTCGGGATAAAACCGATGATCAGTCTCAGGACTTGGCTAACAGACGAACCTAAGTCTTTCCTATGAACACGGCGAGCGTTTTTTTATTGGGTCATTGTTTTTAATGTTTTTAAGTACCCGCAGTCCACTTCAAAATATTGACTTCAACATTCTTTCAAATATTTTCAGTTCACTTCGCGTGACTTTTGCGGAATATATGGTAAAGAAGAGTGAGCAACAATCCCATATAGGATCTGCCAGGAGTAACAATAGGGTCAGTATTGGGTTGAGTAATAGTTACGAACCCTTGCCCTTTCTTAAGGGGAGGGAGTCAGGTAAAAAAAATTGATTTTGAAAATTCAATATTCTCCAAATCCTATTGCATATAAAAATGCCCAACGCACTATATTGTTGGTGCTCGATGAAAGGATTTTTTTCGATCGTCTGACTTGCATATGCTTTTCAATATTATCTCAAGCAAAGTTTTTAGGTTTTCCATTCTGCGCATGATTCAGATCAAACTATTAGGCAGATTGGAATGGTTGATGTCTCATTTTCTTCTTCATGAAAAGATACACCGACTAAATGGAGCAAACTATTTTTTTTCATTCTGAAAGCAAAGTTAATCACTGATTTAGAAAATTGCATAAAATTTATTTCTTAATAATTATGTCACTTAAAAAATATTACATTTTATTAACATTTGCTCCATTTAGCCGGTGTATCTTTTCATGAAGAAGGAAATGAGACGTCAACCATTCCAATCTGCCTAGTAGTTTGATCTGAATCATGCGCAGAATGAAAAACCTAAGAACTTTGCTTAGGATAATATTGAAAAGCATATGCAAGTCAGAAGACAGTAAAAAATCCTTTCATCGAGTACTAACAATATAGTGCGTTGGGCATTTTTATATGCAATAGGATTTGGATGATATTGAATTTCCAAAATCAATTTTTTTTTACCTGACTCGCTCCCCTTAAGCGTAAAGGCAAAAAATTAACGATTTCTCTGTCAATTTCTCGGTGACCTTCAAATTTCAAGCTCGTGCCCTAGTCAGAATACTTTTCCGGACGTCTGCATATTTTTTTGATTATTCTATCTTGGATTTAGCTCTTGCAAAGTCGTAAAAAGTTCAATATTCGACTCACTTTTCTTTTCTTTACATGTAAATAGTCGCAACTTTGTTATTTACTATCTTGGAAACTACACGGTGAATCCCTTAAAAATGTTGCGTACGTGTCCGTTATCATTACAGCTGTTACACGATTTTTTTTTACAATTTTATCTTGGATTTGATTTTTTTATGAACCTCCTTAAGGGGAGGGAGTCAGGTCAAAAAAATTGATTTTGGAAATTCGATATCATCCAAATCCTATTGCATATAAAAATGCCCAATGCACGATATTGTTGGTGCTCGATGAAAGAATTTTTTACTGTCGTCTGACTTGCATATGCTTTTCAATATTATCTTAAGCAAAGTTCTTAGGTTTTCCATTCTGCGCATGATTCAGATCAAACTACTAGGCAGATTGGAATCATTGACGTCTCATTTTCTTCTTCATGAAAAGATACACCGTCTAAATGGAGCAAACTATTTTTTTTTCATTCTGAAAGCAAAGTTAATCACTGATTTAGAAAATAGCATAAGATTTATTGATTAATAATTATGTTACTTAAAAAATATTACATTTTATTAACATTTGCTCCATTTAGCCGGTGTATCTGTTCATGAAGAAGAAAATGAGACGTCAACCATTCCAATCTACCTAGTAGCTTGATCTGAATCATGCGCAGAATAGAAAACCTAAGATCTTTGCTTAAGATAATATTTAAAAGCATATGCAAGTCAGACGACAATAAAAAATCCTTTAATCGAGTACCAACAATATAGTGCATTGGCCATTTTTATATACAATAGGATTTCGATGATATTGAATTTTCAAAATCAATTTTTTTGACCTGACTCCCTCCCCTTAAGAAACCAGTCACAGATTATTTGTAAGACGCATTTAAAATCCTTTTTTCATATCAACTGTGTAACAATATTTACGGTAAGTTCAGTCTAGACAATATTTTGTGCTGAAAGAAAATAAAGACCACAGGAGCAACCGCGATCTTCTCGATCCAACGAACCCATCAACCCACTTTAGCGGTCGGCAAAGATTTCCTCCCTCACTGACGAACGTCGACGCGACAAAATAATGGAGATCACTGTATGTATACCGCTGACGACTTTCCCGCGCTGTATGTAATATGCGGTCTTCGTTTTGATTGTCCATCTCGCTTCCGCTCGCCCTTCCAGAAAAGGACGAGGTGAGGGTCCAGGACGCGATGACAAATGAACTGTTTACTCAAAATCCCGGTAGGCACAGCCATTACCTCGCTTGGTTATCTCGTACCTTGTCGTCCATTAGGACGTTTTTTTTTTTTACTATACGACGTCGCCTTGCTTCTTATCTCACACTACCGATCTTTCCGACTCTTCGTATCTCGTTCCCTCGCCTCTTTTTCCACCAGTATAACTATATACTTGCCGTTTGGGACTCTTTCCTATATCGTCTCTCAGCATCTCTGTCGAGCTCTCACGCCGCACGGATTTTCATGATACGATATATGATACTGAAAGAGATATCCTTGGAACCTTTGCACTACTGCGACCCACCGGAAGGTTTTCGTGCGGAAGGATTGAAATTTTGGTGGTTGCTTCGTAAACGTTACGATGAAAATAGCTGTCTTTCAGAATAACAGCTAGGAAAATAGCAACTTAAATCAGAGTTATTTTATATAGGTTGAATACAACTTTGTTGTTGCGAATATTTATTCAATATCTATTGCTTGGTTTTCTAGTGGTTTAATATTTTTATTAACGGTAATGAATATATTTGATTGGTAAAAATAAAAATAATTCTTAAATATCCATTAAATCTTAATAATTTTCGGCCATTGGATTTTAATTTTTTATTTGTGTTGTGACGTCCTTGAAAATTGAAAAAAATGTTCATAGTAAATGTAAGTATTGAAGCTCATTCAAAATGTCAGTGCTATTTGGATTTGAAGTTTATTTAAAACGTATTCAAACAATTCCTACTCCTCCAAATTATAACACATCATTGCTGTCAAACGTTATTATTACTACATATGAATATTATTTTGATCTGAATAAAATCAGTTTCCAAGTATTCGATTGACGAAAATCCTTTTTCTATGATGGAACTTACATTTTTTACAATGTAAAATCTTTAAATAAGAGATCGATTTTTAAATATCGTTAGTCCCCACATTTGGAGTAAAACTATTAAAACAGCTGTTCATCGCCCTAAAAATTATCCGATTTTTCCATTACCGACGTAAAATGCGGAAGAAGAACGATGCAAGATTACACGTTAGAAAAGCCGAAAAGCTCAGCGTGCCTCGAATTAAATAAGACACAATATCCCTGAGAAAATGGAGAGGAACGATAGAGATATAGTCTGGAGGAGGGTTGTCGAGAAGGGAATAAATAAGTAAAGGAAAGGCTTTACGACGTCGTCAAAGGCTCGCCGCTCTCGTTCATAACCCGACCATTTCGTGAACAAGAACTCAGAGAGTTTTGATGCGGCACGCCGCAGCCGTCCACAACACAGCAGCAGCACGCTCCTATCGCCCCTCTTAAGCGCTTTTAATACCAGTAAGCATCCAGCGGAGCCGTTGAAACTATGTTTTCGAAAATATTAGGAAAAATATTTATAGGATTTGGTGAAAGAGCTGAACCAGTTAAATAGCGAGAGGGCCAGTACATATATATATATATCTACATAGCGGCAAACTGAGAAGCGATGCCATGAGCTAGTAAGCTTTACCATTGGTTTGTAGCCCTATTAGGCGACAGATTAGTGCACAGGGTTGATATTGTTCGCGTGCCTGTGCTACTTTCTCGAGCAATCCGATTTTCGGAGCAAATTTCAGCCAATCACTGCATTTTCTCATTCTTCTCTGGCTCTTATCCACTTAAGGGGCTTTTTCTCCATCTCCTTGTGGCCCTTCGCCCTTTCACTTGAAGCTGGCTCTCATCCAGGCCCAGCACGACTGTACACAGCTCGCTTTAACCTTTTTCTCTATCTGCTTAGCTCGCGCGACTGGTCACACCAGCGAGAGGTTAGCGTTGAAGACGAGGAGGATGTAAGAAAAAAAAAGAGAAGGGTTGCGGACGGCTGGTCAAATATTTATCGTAATTAGCCTCGAGCGGTTCTTTCTTCGATGCTGCACGAGCCGGACGTTCAACTCCTTTCTTCTGGTTCTCCTCTGGTTTGTCAGATGAAGCTAAGAGGACGACGAGAAAAACGTGAAGCTCCCCTCTGCCTCAAAAAGAGGATTTTCCACGTCGAGGAAAGAAGCGAACCGGAAACGGTTTGGCACGCACGCTGCGTCCTAGTTCATGGCGCACCTCAACTACAACTACATGTACAGTTGCTCTCCCTGTGGCTCGCTCTCGAACGGATTGATGCTACTGGAGTGTAACAGCCGGCCATAAGGATCCGCTCACTTGGAATAATAACGTTATATTATATATACAGTCGCTTACTTATTCACGAGAAGCATAGAAATCTAAGCGCTTATGCCGCATTCTTATAAAATTCTGGGATAAGTCCTCAAAACAGCAAAAAGTATGGATGCCAGATTTTGGGTCATGGCTGGTTCATTACTTATGTCTGGATTGGCAAAATTGTCACATTTTTTAAATCTGATTATAATAGTAATAATAATAACGATGTTTCATAACTATCACTTAGAAGCTCGCACAATTTATTTATTTATCTCATAAATAATTTTTTTATTTTCACTTTTTTTTTAGAAAAGTTTGACTAATTGAGAAAAAAATGGTTAAAATATTTTATCAAAGAAGTAACAATTTTGCATACAGATTTGCCTGAAAATGACATACAAAATGTGTAATGGAAAAAAATGGGCCATTACTTTGAATCTCGTGATATTTTGGTCTGAATTAAACTTACATGTATTAAACTTTATTGTTTTGCATCCTCAAAGAGGAATTTTTATTTACATGACATTCTTTTTCGAGCTGTTCATGTCAGGACATTCCGAATCTTCTAAAACATTGAAAACATTGGTTTAGAGTTCAATAAGTTGACTTAAATTATAACAACAACGTCATTTTTTCGAAAGTTCAAAATCCTATAAAATCTGAACCTTTTTACCGATCTTCACCAAATATTCGATATGCACTACAGCTGAATATTAATTCGTCCCTGTAGAAGATTTGAGCAGGTTTGGTCGAAGTTAACTTGAATTAAAACGAAAACATTAATTTTTCAAAAATTCAAAATTCTATAAAATCTGAATCGCTTTATGGATTTCGCTCGAATTTAGTACCGACCGTCTTTTTTCATTACTTTATTTGTCAAGAATTATTTAGCTCACTAGCTCAAAAATTGCGGCAGCTAGAGAACATACAGACTTGTCGAACAATTTTTCGACAAATTTGTCAAAACAGATTTGTCGAAAAATTCAAAGCCTTATAAAATCTGAAAAAATGTTTCAATTTCGTCGTGAAAAGTGAAAAATAATAAGAAAGAAATATGCAAGATTCTACTTTGCATTCTTCTTGTATTCAAGGAATTTCGATTTTTACTGCGAATGTACCGGCAACAACAGACGTTTTACAATAATACCTACAGTACAACATGTTTTAAAGGAATGTGCAATTAAACGGGCGGTCTGTGTGGCACAATTACCCGCTCACGATGAGCGAATGGCGGTGCAGGGCCCGCACATCTGTTGATATTGCCGATAAAGTGCAGAGTATGGCACATACGCGCCCCTCTGCGTGCCCCCCGCGTAACGATATCAAATGCATTACTCCATTCTCCTGCACTCCCGTAATTGCACGCACATCCGTCTGTACTATACGCTACCAACATATACATATAAGATAATATACTCGTACGTACTTCGTGCACCCTTCGTACACGTCTCGCTCGTACCCCACACTGCATGTTTAACTACATACATGCAGCTCCTGAATTCGGGTACCGACAAATTAATTAATTAATCAACAAAACCCGCATAATACTTTTGCATTTTAATGGAATTTATTAACGATAAGTAACTGCATTTTATTTTGGGGTAATTATATGTGTTAGCGCTACTCTCTGTGACCAATTAAATAAATGTCATCGCTTAATTTTCGCTAATTAAAATAGTAACTAGATGTGATTAGATGTGAATATGGAAGTTTTGAAAATGAATTTTCTAACATAATCGGGTGCAAAGATTGAAAGACTAAATATCTACTTTAGTATTTTAATGGACTTGGAGTTTTTGATAAAGATTTGGAAATTTCAACTTGAATTACGAAATCAATAATTGTTTCTGTCAATTTGCAGAAAATACTCTGGCATATTTTGCACAACTGCCATGAACGCTTACGGCGTGCCTTAAGTGCGTCTCTTAGCGAGGAAAATACGAAATCGTCGTGAGACCTAATTATGATAAAAAAGAGTGATACAGATTTTTAATATTTTTTTTGGTGCTTAACATTTTTGTAATTGTAAATTGATTTTTCGATTTTGGCTTCCTCATAGAGGAAGCTTTGTTTTCATGAAAAATTTTTTTTTCGAGATTTTCATGTCGGTACACTCAGAATGGGCCAAAACGTCGAGAAAAGTGATTTAGAAAAAATGTCTGCATGTGTGTTTGTGTGTGTGTGTGTGTGTGTGTGTGTATGTTATACGATCGAAAAATGTAAACCTTTATAACTCGGGAATGCCTTGAGATATAAAGCTGAAATTTGGACCATAGATAGAGGGATCAAGCCTCATCGTTCATACAGATTTTTGTTAAAATCCACTTCATCGTTAAATAATTACGCGTTTTTTAATTTTTTGAAAAATGTCTATTTACGCGATAACTTTTTCAATTTTCGAGATATTGATCGTAAAATTGGTATGAATTTGAGCTTTCATACGCCGGTGATCGCTATTGAATTTGGTTAAGATCGGTTGAACCGTTAAAATTTTATGATGTTTTGAATTGTTCAAAAAATTTTCAGTATCGCTCTATTGTAACTTTTGCAAAACTTAAGATAGCGAGCTCAAATTTTGTATATAAATGAAACAATATTCAGCCATTATATATGTATAATTTAGTGACGAATGGTATGAAATTTTTGATTTTATGGAATGTTGAATTATTTTTAAAAATATACATTATCACATTCACTTTCGGAAACGCTCTAATAATCACGAAATAACGTAATAATGAAATGGAAAAAGCGAATCCACAACATGTATATTTATCTAATAAAAACAAGGATGCAAAGTAGAACCTTGCACATTGCTTCCTCATTATTTTCGCGTTTTACAAAGCTTCCTCTATGAGGCAGCCAAAAATTGAATAACATACTTCCTCATAGAGGTAGCTTTGTAAGAAGCGAAAAATAATGAGGAAGCAATGTGCAAGGTTCTACTTTGCATCCCTGTTCTACTCTATTCCAAGTGTGTTAATATCTCATTTATTACTCTGTCGTCATCATCATATCTCATTATTATCGATAATCGAGGAGGACAGGCATAACGGAGCAGAAAGACTAAAAATCAAACAAACAATGGTTGGTAATACGAGCTACTTAATTTTACTAAGACATTAGCATAGACTACCACAATTTTTCTGATTGTACAAACGTCTCTACTCAATTAATACGAAACTAAGAATGTTAATGCACATTAAATAAGCACACAAATATGAGTACATAGTCATTTAATAAGTACACATGTTTATTGGAAATAAACTAATAATTAATAATATTAAAATTAATTATATCTAAAAACCTTAAATGTATTAAACTTTTTTTTTTGCATGGTCATAGAGGAATTTTTGTTTACATGACATTTTTTTTTCGAAATTCTGATATCAGGACAATCTGAATCTTCTAAAACATCGAAAACATTGGTTTAGAAAAAATGTCCGCATGTTTTGAATTTTTCAAAAAAAGGTTCTCACTTTCGTAAAATTTACGATCGAAAATACTCTAAAATAAGGTAAGCGGCCCTGTATCTGACGCTGGCCCAGTTCGTGACACTCGTTACGTCCTCTTTTACCCTATGGTTTTACATGGGCAGAGTGAGGGGGTTGCCTTAAATCGTCACAAACTGGGCCGTTTACCTTAGATCGAGTCTCAAGCGGATCTCCTAGCAAGAAACCGTCGCAATGCCGAATGATAATCGAGGAGGACAGGTATAACGGAGCAGAGAGACATCTCGTGGCTCTGCGATGGGACAAGTTGCGAGGGCTTGCTGTAGTTGATCGGGGAGGAAGCGAACACCCGCCGCCCGCTCGATCTGGCAGTTAAGATGGATCACCTAGCGGCCCCGCGTCGTCAAAGCGCCAATCTGCCTGGTCCTCCTGCCACGCTGGATAACTCTATCCGTTGTTGTTATTATTCTTTTATATCTCGCATACTATAAATACTATAATACAACTATATACACAGGTATACAGCTTGAGAGTAACTGCGTACGGTATTGATGTATATATATATATGTATGTATATAAGAATGCCTGTACGGAACGCCGCGCTCATCGTCGAGCTGTCCAACTTTATATAGAGATATCTCGAAGCACGAGTCCTCCGCACTTGAACTTTTATCTAGCTTTAGGCTCAACAAACGTTCACCATACGTCAGGCTCTTCGAAGCCTCGTTCCGGACGATGCTCTCGCTTCTTCTGTACACTCTGGACTTCGACTTATCTCATCGCCGTTCCTTCTCCCGACACCGACGCATCCAGCTTAATCTTGCAGGTGATTGAATCTGTCGATTTAATCAAACGACCGCCTTTTCCTCTTCTGAATTAGACGTAATTTGCTTTGGGAATTTTATTGAGTTTGACAGGATATCGATAGTGTGCAATCTGAAAATTAATTCCGGAGGAATAAATGACTACCATTTTTTTGTCCACTTTTTATATTGCACAAAAGGAATAGACTTTTTTTTAGCTAAATTTTATTTTTTATGACAATTTTTCGGCAATCTGTGTAGAATTATATAATATTTGTGTAGAATTTAGCATATATACCTGCGTGAAAATTACGAGTCCAAAATGAAAAATGGAATTTCATCTGACACCACTGTCCATCCTGGAATTTATTCTGGATTGCCTAGAATCCTGAATTGCCCAGGCTCCATGCTTGATTGCCCAGAGACCATTCTGCACAGTCCAGATTCCATTCTGGACAGCCCAGATTTTATTCTGGACAGCCCAGATTCCATTCTGGACAGCCCAGATTTTATTCTGGACAGCCCAGATTTCATTCTGGACAGCCCAGATTTCAATCTGGACAGCCCAGATTCCATTCTGGATTATACCTTGGATTCCATCCTAGACTCCCCATTTTTTCTAAACGGATAGCATCCAGTTTGCGTACAAAAGATTCTGCAGATTCATGTGTGTGCAGAGTAGATTTGTGGAGTAATAGCGGCCTGACAAATTGTTGAAAACATTAATTATCCGGTTACTAAAGTTATTTCTGTAATGTGAAAAATCAAATTGTAGTTCTCTACATTGCATTTGTGTGATATTTGTGTCAACTATTCAGTTGGCACTTGATAGTTGCAATCAATAGTTTTAAAAATAATAAAATCCAGCATAAACTACAACATATCATTTACATTCATTAATTACCAGTTCTACTACGACTTCTACGATTCCAACGATATTTATATCACATGTGCAGAAAAGGAAGTCTCACTATTAAGGGGAGGGAGTCAGGTCAAAAAAATTGATTTTGGGAATTCAATATCATGAAAATCCTATTGCATATAAAAATGGCCAACGCACTATATTGTTGGTACTCGATGAAAGGATTTTTTACTGTCCTCTGACTTGCATATGCTTTTCAATATTATCTTAAGCAAAGTTCTTAGGTTTTCCATTCTGCGCATGATTCAGATCAAACTACTAAGCAGAATGGAGTGGTTGACGTCTCATTTTCTTCTTCATGAAAAGATACACCGGCTAAATGGAGCAAATGTTAATAAAAGGTAATATTTTTTAAGTGACATAATTATTAGTAAATAAATTTTATGCTATTTTCTAAATCAGTGATTAACTTTGCTTTCAGAATGAAAAAAAATAGTTTGCTCCATTTAGCCGGTGTATCTTTTCATGAAGAAGAAAATGAGACGTCAATCATTCCAATCTGCCTAGTAGTTTGATCTGAATCATGCGCAGAATAGAAAACCTAAGAACTTTGCTTAAGATAATATTGAAAGGCATATGCAAGTCATACGACAGTCAAAAATCCTTTCATCGTGCACCAACAATATAGTGCATTGGGCATTTTTATATGCAATAGAATTTAGATGATATTGAATTTCCAAAATCAATTTTTTTTACCTGACTCTCTCCCCTTAATATCTCCTTAATAAACCCGCAAAAGTTGTCAAAAGGTGTTGGAATTAGCCAAAGGCGGTGTCCCATTGTCAACAGCCGGCTAATTTGTGCAGCGTGCCAATGAAAAAAAAAGAGGTGGTATATTCCTCACCATACCCCATGGCCAGTGGGGAAAGTTGATAATAGGAATAGGGATCAGTAATTGGTGTAATGAGGGCGTTTCACGCCCCGCTCGAGCTCTATCCACTCTGACAATCTACCTTTCTTCCTCGATTGGACTCCGCACGCTCGTCTCTCCGTCTATAGTTGGCTGTACCTCGCACCGGTATTAGCCGACCGTATTAGTGTTGGGGTATTAGCCGTGCGGTGTTAGGCGTTAGCTTACAACGATCTGGCGCGTATCTCGACGCCCTTTATCGTTCACACACACATGAACACACACATGCAGTTAATAAATGATCGTTCATAGTATAGTGGAGTTCCGCGCAGTTGTTGGGCCCCCTTAAGCGAGCGAGCCAACACCGTTAGGCGAATTAGATCGTCATCTGTCCCCCACACCACACTCGCACTGCCTCGAGGTAATAATCTTTGATTGCTTTAATTATGAGCGTTCCAATTAGTGATAGCAAGCTTTTGCTTGTTTGAAATATAGATTTTTCTGTTTTTTTAAATCTCGTGATTTGTTTACTAAAAATTATTTTTTTGAAGTGGCACTGCGTGATTAAAAATGTTACAATACTTAGAAAAATTATTGTTGCAATGGAAATTGCACGACTAACGGTGATAGAATCGTCTTTTTACTTGTTGCATTTTATTTTTGAATATTTATTTCATACTGAATATTCTGCGAGGTATGAAGAATATTCACAATGAAAAATCTCGATAGAAAATTTTGGAGCTGTTGGAAAATATTAACAATGGAAAATTCCGCTTTGGGTAAAAAATGTAAGAAATATTTAATATGAAGGGTTTATAATAAATAAATTTAAAAAAAAAGTGCGTGTGTTGGAGTAATAAAAAATGCTCGTCTCTGATCCTAGACTTTGCAGGAATCATTTTATATGTAAAAGCTCCGACGGGTCTACTGCACACACATTTATTATTCCTCTAATTACTATCTTGATCTTTTTTTTTATTGGGCGCCTTGTAGCCCGCAGAATTAAAGGGTTAAATAGCCACGCGTGCCAAGACTCGTACTCTGCTGGATCGCACCTTCTCCCTCCGAGTCTGTTCACGCTGTGGTGTACGATGAAAAGGTGTGTACGAGGGTGTCGCGTGTTCGTCAGCAACGACATATGTACTGCTCAAACGTCGGCAACCCTTCTGCTGCTACCGCCGTCATCAAACGCTCGTCTGCTGCAATGCAATGGCATCAGCACGCACGACTCTGTTACACCTCGTGCCGCTCTATTTCCCGCTCTATCAACGCGCGCCACCCACCTTTGCCAGCCTTGTCAAAAAAAGACTCACCCTGAGGCTTACCGACAGTTGTCATTCGCAAAATCGTTTCAGACCTTGCGTTTCAAATATGTACGCAATAGTGTACCACATTCCTTTTCCCCAGGGCAAATAACTACATGTACATGGCACATATGCGTTATTGAAATGTCCATATAATGTACAGAATCCAGAAGATGAATTGAATAGTCAGGGCTTTTTTAAATATGCAACAAAATTTTAAAGATCAATAAAAAATTTCGATACGAAAAAGTACAAAGAATTTAATTCCGGATGCATTTTCTAGTATAATTGAAAATGAGTGACTGCTGTTTCTCATTAAAATATAGTTCTACACGGAAAAAAAGATTAGTTGCCATAACCAAGAAATGATTTGACACAACTAATCGATTATTCTATTTCCCTAGCAACTCAAATGGTAATACCAACGATTCGAAAGATAATACCGACGATTCGAATGGTAGTCCCAACTATTCGAGTGGTAGTCCCAACGATTGAATTAGTTAACCTAACTAATCCAATCGAGAACTAATCGTGAATAGTTGATGTTACTATTCGATATGGTTGAGGCAACTAATTTTTTAGACATTGTGTACAGCAGATCGAAAACGTAGTTGCCACAACCAAACTTTTTTTTCCGTGTACACAGCAAAACAGGTTAGTTGGGATAACCGAGTTACTGATTAAATATGTGTCTGATGATTAATTACTTTATATAACCATATATGATATAACCAATTAATCGACTGGCACATATTTAACTAGTAACTTGGTTATCCTAACTAACCTGTTTTTTCCCTGTAGTGATAAAAATTACGAGGTGTCACAATTGAAAAGTAAAAATAAAACCAATTTATCTGAATTACAACTTTTCCTTTTTTGCTTTCAAACGCTCGTTTGCTGCAACGGCATCAGGACGCACGATTTCTTTACACCAGAGTTGTAAATCCCCATTCATTCATGAGTTATAGTTTACAGTACCACTTGTTTTGCAATAATGATTTCATAATAATAATATGTAGTAATTATAAAATAGAGTGTAAATATTTGAATAGCTGAAAAAAATACTAACTTTCGCTTTAATATTGCAAGAAATAGTGGAAAAAATGGAAGAAATAAGTAATGCATTACTTTCTTAATGCATTACTTATTTTTTGCCATTTTTTTCAAAAGTGATTACCGTAAATTTTTATTGAAAAATTATAATTTTTGCGGCCATTCCAAAGTTTAATCATCATATTACAATCGCTACATGTTATTATTATAAAATCATAATTATAGAGCTGATCGTATCATCATCATTATTTCTATAAGTATTAGGCATTTACAACTCTGATTTACACTTCGTGCCGCACTGTTTCCTGCTCTATCAACGCGTGCCACCCACTTTTGCCAGTATTGTAAAAAAAAAGACGTACCCTGAGACTTACCGTCAGTTGTCATTCGCAAAATCGTTTCAGTCCTTCCGTTTCAAATATGTACGCAATAATGTGCCACATTCTTTTTTCCCATGGCAAAATAACTACACGGAAAGAAAAAAGTAGTTCTCAAAACTGATTTATCGGTCTCGACAACCAATCAAAATAGTTAGCATAGCGCCAACTACTCGGTCGGTTGAAGAAACTATACCTCGTTCGTAGAGTATCGATAGTAACAATGACCAGCTGAGATCATAACCTCAACTCACCGGTTGGTTGGCAATAACGAATCATTTGGATTGAATAGCAGCCGTGATAGTTGCAAGAACCAAGTTGTTGGTTACACGTACTATTTTTGCTACCAATCGAAAAAAGTTTAGACTACGATTCTGATTTAGTTTCAGTAACTAACACGCGGCACAGCATGTGCTGAAATTGGTAGGCAAAACTACTTTTTTCTTTCCGTGTATGTACAAGGTATATGCGTTATTGAAATGTCCAGATAATCTACGCAATCCAGAAGATGAATTGAATAGTCAGGTCTTTTTCAAACATTCAACAAACTTTTAAAGGTCAATAAAAAATGTGGATAGAAAAAAGTGAAACCATAAAATTCAATATTATCCTGTAATATAATTGCAAATACGTAACTGCTGTTTCTTTAAAAAATATATCTCAAGTGATAAAAATTAAGGGGTGTCACAATTTAAAAAGAATCGATTTATCTGAAATGCAACTTATCATTTTTTGCTTTCAAACACTCGTTTGATGCAATGGCATCATAACGCACGACTTCGTTACACTTCGTGTGGCACTGTTTCCCACTCTATCAACGCGCGCCACCCACTTTTGCCAGTCTTGTCAAAAAAAGACTCACCCTGAGGCTTTCCGACAGTTGGCATTCGCCAAATCATTTCAGTCCTTCCGTTTCAAATATGTACGCAATAATGTGCCACATTCTTTTTTCCCATGGCAAAATAACTACACGGAAAGAAAAAAGTAGTTCTCAAAACTGATGTATCGGTCTCGACAACCAATCAAAATAGTTAGCATAGCGCCAACTACTCGGTCGGTTGAAGAAACTATACCTCGTTCGTAGAGTATCGATAGTAACAATGACCAGCTGAGATCATAACCTCAACTCACCGGTTGGTTGGCAATAACGAATCATTTGGATTGAATAGCAGCCGTGATAGTTGCAAGAACCAAGTTGTTGGTTATACATACTATTTTTGCTACCAATCGAAAAAAGTTTAGACTACGATTCTGATTTAGTTTCAGTAACTAACACGCGGCACAGCATGTGCTGAAATTGGTAGGCAGAACTACTTTTTTCTTTCCGTGTATGTACAATGTACGTTATTGAAATGTCCAGATAATCTACGCAATCCAGAAGATGAATTGAATAGTCAGGTCTTTTTCAAATATTCAACAAACTTTTAAAGGCCAATAAAAAATTTGGATAGAAAAAAGTGAAACCATAAAATTCAATATTATCCTGTAATATAATTGCAAATACGTAACTGCTGTTTCTTTAAAAAATATATCTCTAGTGATAAAAATTAAGGGGTGTCACAATTTAAAAAGAATCGATTTATCTGAAATGCAACTTATCATTTTTTGCTTTCAAACACTCGTTTGATGCAATGGCATCATGACGCACGACTTCGTTACACTTCGTGTGGCACTGTTTCCCACTCTATCAACGTGCGCCACCCACTTTTGCCAGTCTTGTCAAAAAAAGACTCACCCTGAGGCTTTCCGACAGTTGGCATTCGCCAAATCGTTATAGTCCTTGCACTGCAAATGTAGAAGCAATAGTATACGACAATTCTTTTCCCATGGGGAAAATACCTATATATATATGGTACATATGGGTTATTTTAATTTCCATACAATATACAAAATCCAGAAGATGACTTTAATATTGAGGTCTTTTTCAAATATTCAAAAAACTTTTAAAGGTCAATCAAAAATTCGGAAACGAAAAGGTGAAAATGAAATTTCGTATTATCCTTTAGTACATTTGGACACGATTGACTGTTTTTGTGCTAAAAAAAATGCGGCGCGATTGAAAAAAAAACCGATTTACCTGAATTTAATTTTTCGAAAACCACATCTTTTTTTTTTTTTACTATTTGTGGGTTACTCCATCGAATATTCTACATGACTTCAGCCACTTTTTATCCAAGTGGGTTTGTGGCTTTGTAAATTCGAACCGATAAACCAAAATCAGAAAAAAGGCCCTAAAATAACGTTGTAGAATTTATTTAATTTCAATTACTGGATTCTATCTGTGGGTTTTTTTAGAGATTTCATTCTTGAAATGTAAAATATGAGATGTTCCACACGATATGAGCCTTTTCTTGTTTTTTATCGAGTCAAATTTAGAGGTTAGCAATCGTAAAAATATATTGCGAATCATAAAATATTTTTTTGCTCCATATCATTTTCTTTAAATATTCCTTATCCATGTCTAAATATCGACTTATTTTTACGAATATCATTTGTAGGGGTTTTATATAGGATTTTCAGTTTTTTATAAGCGAACCACTATATTTGTATACAAAAATAATTGTTTACTGTATAGAAAGTACTTTAAAAAATATATATTCTTTTATAACAAAGGGAACCGCGTTTTTCATCATCGGTTATTTTTCTCAGGATTATTATAATACCATTTCTCCGATCCCAGGCCTCTTGATTCCTCACATCGCCTGCCACACGAAAAGGATCAAAACGCTATAAGTACAGAATAGAAACTTATGCAGGTATATTATCGCTCGAATAGTCGCGAACAGACGCACTCCCGGTCATTAGATATCGAGGGCGTACTTGAGAATAAGTGTAGGGCGGTTTACAGTAGCTGTACTGCACTAGACAGCGGTATATGTAATCCAAAAGGGCGCGAGAATCGAGATATCGATACTTCGGCCACTCACGAACGTTCCCTTCGCTGCGGGGTCATTGATACCCGATCGACTGTTCACAATCACCCTATTCTACCTCACATTGTTGAAAAATAGTCCAACGCGACTTTTTCTCACCGTTGTTCCAAAAAAAAGTCTTTTAAATTCGCTGAATCAAGAAACTTTAATGATCAAGAAAAAGCTCATGAATATTTCATGAGCCAGCACGGAGAAAAAAAAAGTAGTTGGGTACACCCAAGAAGTAGTTGCACGGACTCACTTTTCGTAAGTCCATACAACCTCGAATTTTGTGAGTTGAGACAACTGCTTTTAGTTAATTGTATAGGTTGGGTTGCAGTGACCATCTATTACGGTTGTATGCAACCCACCGGTTAGTTGGCACAACTAATTTGCCAAACAGAATACGATTTGACCCGGCTATCGGTAGAAATTGTGCGTATTTATTAAAAATGCAATGAATTGACATATAGTCGATAAAATTAATGCGGTTTGACGTTATGCTTGATGAAATTGATACAGTTTGGGGTTACAGTTGATATGATTTAGTTTGAGATTACAGTTGATAAAATTAAGACGGTTTGAGGTTATAGTGTTCGATGTCTTATTTCATCTGTCGAAGAGTGCATTCTAAGATGAGTGTGGCATCCTGTCTATCGATAGTGTTTCTTTGCAAACAATGTGCATCGATAGCAATTCTTTGCAAAAAATGTCTATCGATAGCTTTTTTTTGCATAAAGTCTATCGAAAGTATTTTTTTGGAAAAAATTTCTTTCGGCAGCATTTTCTTGCAACAAAAGTCTATCGATAGACAGCATTTTCTTGCAAAAAAACTGTATCGATAGACAGCATTTTCTTGCAAAAAAAGTCTATCGATAGCATTTTTTTTGCAAAAAATGTCTATCGATAGCATTTTTTTTGCAAAAAATGTCTATCGATAGCATTTTTTTTTGCAAAAAATGTCTATGTCTAATAGTGATGCGAAACTTCACGAAAATAGGCGTTCGCCACACTTCGGTTATCACGCATGCTTCGATTAAAAGAAAAAATTTGGCTGCAAGTGCTCGTTGCGTTGGTTTAAAGTGGTTGCGCGGTCTCACTGATTAGTTGGGCGAACTCACTAGAGAGTTGGGCGAACTCACTTTTCGATGTCACGACAACTATTCGAGATTGTTATAGGCACCGAGTAAATCGTTGTAGCAACTCATTTCTGGCCAACTCATTAAAGCTGTGTTGGCTCAACTACTCTTTTTTCTCCGTGAGATATACAGAATATTTTAAATATCCTTTAGAGCTTGGATTTTGTAGACATTTTATTAATGTTGAGTAACCGCATTTTAATGCACGGTTCTTCTGGTCATACGTTGTAATGTAAGTGTCCATGCGAAATTAATGCAGTTTTGCTACTTAATTTACATGAATTTTAATATTGTAAAAAAAAATAAACAAATTCGATTCGATAGAAATATAAAACTATAAAAAACACATGCTCATCAATCGGAATAAAATATTAATATCTGATATATTTATTATGTAATTCGCCGCGGATTTTTCAACAAAACATCTCAAGAATTGAATCCATTAGCATTACAATGTTATTTAGCCAAATGTATGGTTGACTCTACTATACACATGTTTCCCTGAGAGCAGGGACGGGCAAAATGTATTGAAAGAAAAAAAAATGAATGTTCATCCACTCATTATTTATTTTCGCTTAAAATAATCAAAGGATTTTCACCCATTATTTTTCCAAGTCCAAATTATGAGTGGTTTTTCACTCACAATTTATTTTGGTTTAAATAATGATTTTTTATCCACCCATCATTCATTTCAAGTTTAAATGATGAGTGGCAAACCACTCATTATTTATTTCGAGTTTAAATAACGAGTGGGTTACCAGAACGAGAAAAAACGCTGGGAATAATTAGAAATTTATTAAAAATAATTAATAATATTTAATAATAATCAATAATGTTTAATATAATTACTTAATAATTAATTATTAATAGCGTTTTTCTTGCTCGGGAAAACCCCTCGTTATTTAAACTCGAAATAAATAATGAGTGGTTTTCCACTCATCATTTAATCTCCAAATGAATGATGAGTGGATAAAAAATCATTATCTAAAATCAAAATAAATTGTGAGTGGAAAACCACTCATAATTTATTTCGAGTTTAAATGATGAGTGGAAATTCATTCATTATTTCCCCTCGAAAAGGTAATGTGTGGAAATCCATTCATTATTTAAACTTAAAATAAATTATGAGTGGAAAACCTCTTATTATTTATACCTGAAAAAATAATAAATGAAAAACCACTCATTATTTGACCTTGCAAAGATAATGAGTGAAAAACCATTAATTATTTCAAGCAAAAATAAATAATGAGTGGAAAATCATTCAGTATTCAAATACTTTTTCACTCGAATGTGCCCATCTCTGTCTGAGAGTTCAACAATATTAACAATAGGCACGTATAATTTTTATATACTTATTCACCATATTTTGTATCCTATCACATAGTTTTTTCTCAGTATGTGTGCATTCTTCGCTGCGAAATCATTGATACTCGATCATCTATTCCCAATATTATTCTACCTCGCATTGTTGAAAAATAGCTTTTTGTTTTTGTTTTTTTGTCAAAGTTACGCAAAAATGCTTAAAAATTCGTTGGATCAATTATAATGATGAACTAAACTTCATGAATTTGTCATAAATCATTTACATGACATGTTATAATCTCACTTCAGTATGTGAAAAACCGTTTGTTCGCGGCTTCACTAATTTCAGTTGTTGCATCTTGACGTAAGGCTGCAATGGGAACCCGTGTGATTGTGGATGCTGTCACCGAGACCCGCTTGACATATCTATAAGTGTAATCAAAGCCATAACTGTCCCCAGAGACATGAGAAAGTCACACCGACTGACATCTTCACCGAACCTATTAAACCCTGAGGTTCGTTATTAATAATGCCTAAATTAAATTAAATCAAGCCGACAAATGCCGACGGTGATCATGATAGAATTAGTCTTGAAGATAACCCTGTGCCGCTTCTTTTTTCTTGGTCCGGGTTGATCTACTGTTGGCTTTCCTCACGCCAATTTAACGTGGCGCAAAGCTAGGGGTGCTACCAGAGACAGATATTCGAGAATGTCTGGGACGCCGGCTGAATAAAACAAACAAATGACCGGTTCAGTTAGTCTCACTGATCTAGTCACATTGAGGGTACCAATATACTATGTATATGAAGTCTCCATGTCAAACGAGCCACCTCCAGACTTCAATTCAAACAATGATACGGTGCCAGAGAACTTTTTTATGCATACATGTTATATGGTCATATCGAAGGTGCTAGGCTGGCGAAACAAATTTTCAACTATTTTTATTGAAGTCTCATAATCACAAAAGCGACTTATTGGAACATAAAATTTAAACAATTCCTTTAGTAGCATTTGGAATGGCCCTAGCAGAAATGTACTCGGATTTGCCTTGTGTCACACGAGTAGCTGGCGAGGGCTGTCCTAGCTGTGCTAGTATTAGGATAGCTGGCGAGGGTCTAGCGAGGCACAGGCTTGATCGGGTCGCCAACTTGTCCCACGAGATGCTGGCCATCACGCATGCTATGTCACTGCCCATTCTTCCACGAGATGGCCTCGCGAGCGAAGACTCGTGAGTGCCTCGCGAGCGCCTCGCGTGCTTTATTCGGTAGTAGAACCTACGTGCCGCTGGCGAGCCCGCGTAGTAAGTCACTACCTATTGCTCCACGAGGTGGCCTCGCCAGCGCTCACAGTCTATCGCTACCAAGCATATGTATCAGCTGTTAGTGCTAAGTCCACGATCGAAGAACGAAGTCCATTGACAGCTGGGTTTAATTCGGTTATGTTACCGTTCAAGCGTCTGACCGGCAAAGTTAAGAACGACGTAATATAATTTTTCAAGGTATGTTTCTTTTGACAAGTATTGTTCTAATAAGTGCAGATAAGCTGTGATATAGATCGATAATTAACCTCCAAGAAACTCACTTCCTCTGTATCAAAATGTCTTGACTGTTACCTAGTATAATCGCTAATAATAAATTTTCTCCATCATAAATTGACTGGCTCAATAATATACCAATATTTAATATGAAATTTAATACATTATACAGATATATAGATCAAAAGTAGCAACAGAATACGATTGACAAAAAAGAATGGACACGAGTTTTGACATCAGCTCGTTAGAAAACACAGAGCAGTTCAGAAGTTCATACGTTCTCAACGTAAAGAACTCTCTACATCAAACTGTCGACAATCGGATGGAACTTCTGGTAAGAGATTTATTTTGCATCTATCATAGAAATCAGGCTGCGACACAGAGTCAAGCTGGATTCGCACAGTCCAATTCTCTTCTAAGGAATTCTCTGTCATCTCATACCAGAATGAAAGTTAGTTAAATATTGCTACGCATAGAATATATGGACTCGAAAATGAGCCACGCCAGTTACTGTTGAGCAAAGCTCGCTATTGACTCGAAAATCAGCCACGCCAGTTACTGTCGAGCAAAACTCGCCATTTACTCGAAAATGAGCCACGCCAGCTGCTGCAAAGTAAAACTCGCCATATACTCGGCAGTCAGCCAGCCGAGTGACTGGCTATGACATGCGTTACACGCCAGACGAGGCCCTCGCCATTTTTCCTTACGAGTGCCTCGGCAATATACAGGGCTAACTCGAGTGGCCCTTGCTAAAAACTGGTTACTATTTCTGCTAGGGGGGTTGAAAAGTAAGATTTTTTAGGACATAAAAAAAGATTCTTAAAATTTATGCGTGATGTAACATTAAAAATGTACAGTCAGGAAAATAGATGAAAAAAAGCCTGGCAAGGTATAGAACCTTGCAAATTTCTTCCTCATTATTTTTCGCTTTTTTTAGAAAGCTACTTGCATGAGGAAGTATGTTAATCAATTTTGGCTGTCTCATAGAAAAAGTTTTCTAAAAAAGTTAAAAATGATGAGGAAGCAATTTGCATCGTTCTACTTTGCAGGCTTGTTTATGCTTGGAAGACATTATTCTAAAAATCCAAAGAGGCGTAAAATTTTTTACGCCCGACAGATTTGCGTCAAATTTTCACGCCTACATTATTTAATAGTAATTCATATGAAAACCAAATTTGAACTCGGTATCTGGTAATTTGCATAAGCCAGCGCGCGAACAAAATAAAAAAAAAAATCTGTGAGAAATTTTACTTTTTATGTAACGGCATTTATTACTTTTTTATCTATCAAAATAAAAATTTACCAACATATCGATAATTGTTTTGACTAAATTCATCATTGACAATCAATAATCGCGAAATCATGTCGAAAATTGCAGCCGAATATCTCAGAATTTACAGAAGTTAAAGTTCACTCTATAGATTCTCGCCAAATTTGGTACACATTATGGTTTGATGGGGTGGGGTCAAAAGTTTGAACGGTCAGAATTCAGAATGACTGATAATCAGAAATTTCAGAATTACGAATATTAAAATAACAAAAGACGAATTAGAATTCAGATTTTTTATTGTGTTTTTATATTATTATTAGAATATTAGATTTTTTATTTTTGAAGAATCATCAAGTCGATAAAGTAATTTGCAAAAGGTGTAAAAGGTTATTTATTTTTTCTAAATATTTTTATTACTAGAATATTACAATGTATAAATTTCAGCTTAGTATCTGAAACCGTTCTCAAGTTATGAAGAAGAACGATGCGCATATATATACATATATACATACACAAACAAACATACGGACGGACATTTTTTTAAAAGTCATTTTGCGTCGTTTTGGAACATTCTGAGCATATTTACATGAAAATCTTGAAAAAAAAAATATCACCGAAACAAAGCTTCTTGAGGAAGACATACAATAACAAATCTCAATTCTAATTCGTATTTTGTTATTTTAATATTCGTAATTTTGAAATTTCTGATTATCAGCCATTCTGAATTCTGGCCGTTCAAACCTTTGACCATCACCCGGTTTGATGCACGGAAAGAAATGTTTGATTGTGGCAACTACGTTTTCGATTTGCTGTACACAATGTCTAAAAAACTAGTTGCCTCAACCATATCGAATAGTAACCTCAACTATTCACGATTAGTTCTCGATTGGATTAGTTAGGTTAATTAATCCAATCGTTGGGACTACCACTCGAATAGTTGGGACTACCATTCGAATCGTCGGTATTATCATTCGAATCGTCGGTATTACCATTTGAATCGTTGGTATTACCATTTGAGTTGCTAGGGAAATAGGATAATCGATTGGTTGTGTCAACTCATTTCTTGGTTATGGCAACTAATCTTTTTTTTCCGTGTGGTATTCCATTTACGTACAAAATATCAGCCCAATATCTCTTAATTTGCGAATGTTATAGCGTGAAAACGATTTTGTCACAATTTTCAAAATGCTGTAAAATTTAAATGTTCTAACCGTTTCGCGTCAACTACAATCCCAAAAGTTATTGTATGACAGCCCACTTGCCTGCCAAATGTGAAATTACGACAGTTATAGTGCTTACAAGAAAATCTGTACATACACACTCACAGACATTTATTCTAAATCACTTTTCTCGACTTTCTGGACCATTTTGAGTGTGCTGACATGAAAATGGCGAAAAATTGTTTTTTTCACGAATACAAAGATTTTCAAATAAATATTCCAGATGGACCCACTAGATGATGGATCGTATCGCTATCATCATCGTCGGCCAAATTCAACTGCGGTTAGAAACATGACAGCATTCAATACTCTCTTAATTGCTTTTTTGCAATAGTGCACACTATTGCAAAAAAGCAAGTAAAATTCGATTTTACACCTCGATATTCCGGGTGTAAAGTGCTACTTATTTCAACACTGTGCGTAAAAATCGATTTTACAACTTGCGGGCGTAAAATGAAAAATTGGGTTTTTTGCGTTTAAATATCCGATTCATACAAAGAAAAAGAAAACTAGAGGGTCCTTATCATACTTCGGATGCTTCAAATTCTACCTTGCCGATTCTACTGATAATATCCGATATATAATTTTGTTCGATTTCGTTTATTATAATTATAATTCTTATAATTATTATTATAATTATTTATATTGAACAATACTTTTGTTCCTGTATCACTTATATATTTTGATATAATCTAATATGAAATAAAAAATATATTTTTGCCGTTAAAAGCTAATATTCGTTTTTTTTTTCAAACAAGAAAGTATTGTTTGCAGGGGGGGCTCCGCCCCCCAACCCCCGGCGGTTGCTTCGCCCCCTGCAGCCCTGTACCCGCTCCTGCGCCTGCCTCGTACCCCACTTCAATAATTTCTTGATTTATCGCGGCATAATAAGTTATTTACATGCACGAATTTTCCGCACACTATTGCAAAAAAAATCGTATGCAACGCGGGCGTACGATTTACGACCTTGTGCTGATCAGCACGCGGGCGTAAAATCGTCCTTTACGCCCATGTTACATAATATACTATTTCATTCATTTAACTACCAAAACGCAAATTGTAACTTTGTGCTTAAAAATCTCATAAAACCAGTCGCGACAAAAATTACAATCGACTCATAATCGAAGACTATCAAAAACTATAGAATAGAATTAGGTTTCACTCTAACCATCATATAACCTATGAATTATATTTTCATGTTATACTCCTCGTGAACCTATAAATCCATTCGTTTGAAATATATAATTCTTATGTAATGCTGCTAAAACCATACAAAAGATTTCAGCGTTTTTTTTTTGCCTAGTGCTGGACTGCAGATTGGGAAACGGTTTGAAGATATTTTCACACTACTCTCGACTCTGGAATCGCCGATCTCATTCCTCCCGATTGATTTCCTTCCTGAATTAGTACACGAAATCGGGAAGCATGCGATGAACGCGAGGGAAACGTGAAGAAGAGAAACTGCGTATTGCGTCGTGACGTGCGCGAGTGAAGTAGAATCGCTCGGGCGGATCGATTATATAGGGAGAATAAAGAACGAACGATTAGGCATCGCTCGGTTCGGGAGTGCGATTTCGGCAGGGAGTCGGTTTGCTGTGGCATTCGGACTCGATGGAGCAAGCCAAGTCCTGCCGCGAACAGCCAGCGGGAAGTCTGGTCCCGACCAAGCAACAAGTGGCTCCCAGGAACGCTACGTTGGTTTTCGTTCTCTTTGGGCTCCTTTTGCGTTTTAAGGCGGTAGTTCTGCTACGTGCTAGTCAAATCGGTGAAAATTTTTCAAAAAGTTGTCAAACATTTTTGGTGGTTCGATTGACGATTTCAAAGGGTGATTTATTCACCTCTATGTTTTATTAATATATAAATATAACCTCGGATACGGGTTATACACTGAGAAAAAAAACCAATCAAATGTGCGGTTGCAGGTGGCGAAAGAAATCTTTTGTTCCGTGAACGAAATAATAGTTATTGTAAATTAAGGAAAGTTGATTTAACTACACTCAGAGAAATCGTAGTGGTACAGTCAACTATAGAGTGACAACTATTAATTTCTAGTCCATGCAACATTTTCATAATTACGGTAACTATGAAAATAGTTATGGTAACTATTTGGTAGTTATAGTAACTATTTGATAGTTGTGGCAACTATAAAAAAAGTAGAACCTTGCACATTGCTTCCTCATTATTTTTCGCTTTTTACAAAGCTCCCTCTGTGAGGAAACAGTATGTTATTTAATTTTGGCTTCCTCATAGAGGAAGCTTTGTAAAAAGCGAAAAATAATGAGGAAGCAATGTGCAAGGTTCTACTTTGCATCTTTTTTTTTTATACCTTGTGTCTCTTTTGCAGAGGTGTTTTATACAGCTATAAATCACCTCTGCAAACACCGTTACATCTAATTTTGATTAGATACAAATTTTTGTCGTACTTTCTCAACTTTTCCGGAAGTTATAGCGAAAATCTACATTTTTTTTAAAATGAAAAATGGTGTAAAATCCGAACGACTTTACCGATCATCACCAAATTTGGTACATGGCATTTCTGAATGTTATTTTTCGTCTGTACAAAATTTCTGTTCATTTGTTGAAATTCGACGTAATTTAGATCAAAATCTATTTTTTTCGAAAAATTCAAAATTCTATAAAATCCGAACCGCTTTACCGATTTCGTCGAAATTCAATACCATACAACATTGAACGTATCTTCAGTTATGAAGAACTATTTAGCCAAATCGGCGAACTTTTACGAAAGTTAGAGCGACCACGCCCTTTTTTCAACAAATTAAAATCAACATAAAATCTTAATGACTTCACATATTTTGGCAAAAATCACAACATTCAAAGAGGGGCAGCTACTCTACTTGCGTGCCAAATTTGAGCCGGATCGCTCGAACGGTTACCGAGTGAGAGGAGATTGAATTTTCGAAGCCCAGCACACACACACACACACACACACACACACATACATATACATACATACGGACATTTTTTCTAAACCACTTTTCTCGACGTTTTAGGTGATTCTAAGCATACTGACATGAAAATCTCGAAAAAAAAAATTTCATGAAAACAAAGCTTCCTCTATGAGGAAGCAAAATTGGTCGTACAAACTAAAAATGAATAGTTGTCACTTTGTAGTTACTAATACGATAATTTTCTCTCAGTGTATGCGTTGGTTCGTTCAACCAAATATACAAGTCCAATTAACCAAATCTTTATTTCGCTACCCGTAACCGCACATTCGGTTGGTCTTACCAATTTTTTTCTCGGTATATGTATATGGGCATATCTCACAAACCTTTGACTTTCGTGTAACTCGACTGCGAAATGCTATAGTAATTTACACAGGATGAATTACGCGTGTATCAAACTTTTCCTAAGATGTACGAAGCATAATCTATCTGAAAAAAAATAATTTAATTTTATAATGCACCAATAGACTGTTTTATCCTAGTTCAAATCCGAAAATTAATAACGTTTTCGCTTGTAACTCTGATTTTCGCGTCACTTCGTACGGGTGTAGCATTGATGCACCTTCAGAAAAATAAAAAAAAATCATGAAATTCTGGTAAGGTGCAATGAACATAATGTACCTAATTGTAATCGCCAACCATGTCAGAAAATTAAACGGTTATCCTGTGAACGTCTGTCACTCGGTTTCGATGGTGAACCTGACATCCACCGTTATATGGTGCAGGAATATCAGCACAAGCTAATTGAGCCAAATGAATTGGATGCACATAAAGGTAGGATCATCACGGATTGAATGAAGTGAAATTTATGTCGGAGAGTCAATTATTTTGCTAGCAACGTTCTGCGACATGGACTCATATTGCTGCGTGGAGAATAAATGTCAGATTTTTCGCATCATTATCCGGCCAAACTAGTCAAGTAAGATAATTAAATTCTATCTGAATACGTTGTTCTTATCGCGAATTAGATGTATGCAGATGTGCCCGACCTCTAGACGAGAAACAATTTTTTTCTAGGTCAAAATGTATTCAATTGTCAGGTTCGAGAATGTCAGGTTTATAAATTCGCATAATAAATTCAAACTATTATCGTTCCTAAATTATCTAAATTATATTTTGAGTTAGTAGTGTCATTACCAGTCATACTTTTCATTTTCTGCATACGAATTGAGTAAAATTGAATTAGAAAAATGACCTATTGGAAGGGTTAAAACTATGCCTTCAATGGATCATTTTTTAAAAAAAAGTTAAATTGAAAGTAAGTTAAACACTTGTAAAACACAATAACACATAGTTCCTACAATGAATTAGCACCAAATAAATGATTTTTAGTTAAAATGATAATATGATTTTTTATGCGATTACCCTGTATATGATGCTTTGTCCATGAACGAATATTGCTTTCTAAAGGTCTTAAGATGAGTACAAAAAATTGGCGCTTCTGTGCTCCTTAACTAGATTTTTATTCTTTGAGTCCGTGAAAGTCAAAGATTTGAGAGATACGCCCATGTTTTATTAATATATAAATATAACCGCGGATACGGGTTATATTTATATACGACGGGTTGAACGAAAAATATGAAAAATGTACGCTCAACCCCCTGTAAATGGGCACCAGCCTGTAAATTTAGAATAAATGATTACATAAATAACAGTCACGAATAATAATTCGTGTTACAGGGTGGATCCTTAAGATTAATTAATTAAAGTTAATTTCTGAGTCTTTCGTCGAGTTTTTTTACAAGATGAATTCATAATTCTCTATCAATTTTAATGCAAAATGGCTTATTCTTTTTCTTGAAAGATGCTTTATAAATTAACTACCTGGATTTTTTTCTGGATCCATTTAACAAGTATATTTTAAAGAATTTTTTTAGCTCGGTAAACATGTAATTTTTATACGATAAATGCTATTAAAATGTCTAGACGGTCAATTTGAAGAGCATCTTTCAAGAAATATAATGGGCTGTCCTACATCAAAGTCGATATTGAATAATCGAATATTGATGAAAAAAACTCGGCGAAAACCCACTTCCTGAAACATTAACGTGGATTAAGGACAAATTCATAGCTTGTACTGTTTCTCTGGGTTAAGAACACATGCTACAAAATGAATTACTATTCGTTACTGCAAAATGCAAAAATCTTTATAAGAAGACTTACAAAATAGATTTGCAAGAAAATGTGCTTTTGAGAATCGGATAAATACTCCCGGTGATACCATCACCGAAATCATATGAAATAAGTGTCACAATCTCGATTTTTTCAATTAAATTATGCTCGAGATAAGCTACCACCAAATAAATCGAGAATTAAAAAAATCAATTAATCAATATATTTCGGGACAGTTTAAGGAACCTTTAGTTTCGTGTCGGAACGATTTCAGGAGTATTAAGTTAATACCACTGCTACAATCTCAACCAAAACTTCAGTTCCATGCACATATCAAAAAGATCTATAATTTAATGTATAAATAAGAATTCGTAGAGCAATTTTTTATGAAATCTTCAGAAGAATGATTTGATGAATGTTTCTACCTTACGTCCAGCTACAGAACGTTTTCAGAAGTATTCGGTTATGCCGTCCCGACAACAAAATTCTTTTTCTCCGCTCGTACGCCTAACAGTAATACAGCTACTTATCAAGCATAACGTCAATTCGAGTCAATCTAACGAGACTAGACGTTCCGAAAGCTCAAAGCCATGTCATCGATATTAATTCGTGATGAATAATAATCTCCGTTGGAATCTTCATCGGGTATCGAAGATGGAGAAACACAAGACGAAGCCGAGAAGCTGCTTCAGAAGCCTCGAGGTCCTACCGAATGACACGAATGCCCGAAACACACAGCACCAAGTCTCTCTACCTCGACTCCTCTTTCCATAGCTGTATATACCTGTTAGTATGTAGGTAGATGGATCGGAGGAGAAATCGATCAAAGTTCTTTCGTGCACGCGTGTACATCTTGGCGGCATCCGGAGTTTCAACTGACAATCGCGCACATACAACATCGTAAAGTAAGTCTTCACTCTCGTCGAACGTTCGAAATTCCAAAGCGACGGTCACTCTATGCTTGAAAGAAAGACTTAAACAGCAGTGGAACAATCTTGCTGACTCTATGCACGGAACCTCAACACCATTTCCTTCACTCGGATATGTTTAAGGAGGTTGAAACAAACCACACGGAAAAAAAAGTTTGGTTGTGGCAACTACGTTTTCGATTTGCTGTACACAATGTCTAAAAAATTAGTTGCCTCAACCATATTGAATAGTAACCTCAACTATTCACGATTAGTTCTCAAAAAAAAAAGATTAGTTGCCATAACCAAGAAATGAGTTGACACAACCAATCGATTATTCTATTTCCCTAGCAACTCAAATGATAATACCAACGATTCGAATGATAATACCGACGATTCGAATGGTTGGAATTGGATTAGTTAGGTTAACTAATCCAATCGTTGGGACTAGCACTCGAATAGTTGGTACTACTATTCGAATAGTTGGGACTACCATTCGAATCGTCGGTATTATCCTTCGAATCGTTGGTATTATCATTTGAGTTACTAGGGAAATAGAATAATCGATTGGTTGTGTCAACTCATTTCTTAGTTATGTCAACTAATCTTTTTTTTCTGTGCACACTAGTTAGATCACTGGTTAATGTTTGCATTTATTTGTATATATCCAGATAATAAGGTATCGATGTATGTCTATGTTGCACCATAGAGTACCACTGTCAGGAAACTGATTTATTATTATTTCAATAATAACTTGAAATTCAACGTAAAATGTTTAAACAGAAAGATAAAATATGTGACATTTTATGCATTGAACATAATACGGACCGGCTTATACAGTTTTTGGAAAGACGTTCTACTAAATATTCGAACAGATTGGTGATAGTGCTCATCGTTTAAATATTAAAGCCTGTTCATTATAAAATAACACATGTCTACATTTCTACAAAAAAAAATGTTGATTTTTTGGCAACAAACAAATATTTCTAGATAAAATATTGAAGCTCCAGTGATGCTGATTGTGGATTACTTAGAGTTTGAACTGATGCAGACCCTAGTCTAATATGATCACCAGGATATTTTAGTGAATAATTCACAAAATGCTTAAAAATTTGCAGACATCCAAGGGATGATCAATTTAAGAAAAGTCAGTAATTTTTGCAGATTATGTTATGTAAACAAATATTAGCTACTTGAATAAATAATTTTTTTCTGAGTGGTGAAAGCATCTGAGTATTCTGCAGGTGTAATCACTTTTTTTGTACACTGTTATAAGATGAACGCCAGGTCAACTATACTCGATGAATTGTCAGTTGTGCGTGAAAGCACAACTGGCAAAGTATCGTATGCACTATTGAAGATTATTTGGAAATTTGTTAACTATAGGTTCTCTTATAAAAGTGTGCAGAGATAAACAAAAAAATTAAAACGCCGGGCCTTGCGTATTGCTTCCTTATTTTGCACCTCTCTCAGACCTACCTCTACAAGGAAGGATAGTGATGACATTTGGCTTCCTCATAGAGGAAGCTTTGGGAAAAATTCAATTGAAGTAGCAATGTGCAAGGCCCGACATTGCAACCGATTTTGTATAAGTACACGGAAATAAATGTGGCAGTGGCTCGAAACTACATATTCCAACTAAACGCAGACGGTATTGAACACGGGCAACTGCATACAAATCAACTGGACACGTTACCAGTTCGATTAGTTAGGTTAACTAATCCAATCGTTGGGACTACCACTCGAATAGTTGGGACTACCATTGGAATCGTCGGTATTATCATTCGAATTGTTGGTATTACCATCTGAGTTGCTAGGGAAATAGAATAATCGATTGGTTGTGTCAACTCATTTCTTGGTTATGGCAACCAATCTTTTTTTCCGTGTGTACACAATATCTTAAAAATTAGTTGCCTCAACCATATCGAATTAGAGATTAGCGAGATTAGTGAGGTTAACCAATCCAAATGTTGGGACTACAACTCGAATAGTTGGGATCGTCATTCGAACCGTCAGTATTACCATTCGAATCGTTGGCACTACCATTTGAGTTGTAAGGGAAATATAATAATCGATTGGTTGTGTCAACTGATTTTTTGGTTATGGCAACTAATCTTTTGTTTCAGTGTACAATTCGAAATTCTATAAAACCCGAATATAAAAAAGGCAATGCAAATTTTTCGAAAATTCAAATTTCTGTAAAAGCCAAAGCTTTTCATCTGTCTTCACCAAATTTAATATCTACTGCACATATGGAGTTAAATTCATCTTTGTAGAAAATTCGAGCTGAGTTGATTAAAGTTGGATTAGATCGCCATCAAATTTTCCAAAATTAAAAATTCTCCTCTAGCCGAATCGCTTAATAAATTTTGCTCACATTTAATACAGACCGCCCTTTTACATTACTTTATCTTTTCAGAACTATTAAGTTCATTAGCTAAAAAATTGCGGCAGCTAGAGAGCGAACAGACTTTTGAAAAAATCCAAAGACTTATAAAATCCGATGAGATGGTTCAATTTTTTACCAAATATGAGCCTGGTTGTTAAAGCTATTCTTGAGATAATACAGCGGCCCGCATTTTCCAAGTCTTCTACACACATACAACATCCCACAACCATCAGCCATTTTTTTTCTAAACTATTTTTCTCGATGTTTTAGATTATGTTGAGTAATCTGACGTGAAAATCCGGGAAACTTTTTTGCCACGAAAACAAACTTCCTCTACGAGAAAGCAAAATAGAAATAATAGGTTATTCAGACTTGCCAGATCCTTTTACCACCTAACAATACATCCATCGATTGTGAGGTCAAAAGAATAGATTTTTTCATATAATACAAGCAGGCAAACAACTATCATATCCAAGAATGACTACACTCAGAAAAAGGCTTGTTAGAACTACTAAAAACTTAGTTAAAAATGTTACAAAGAAAACTTAATAGGCACAGCCAACTTATTGGTTAACATAACCAAGGATTTAGTAAGACAACCAAGTATTTAGTACGCCTAACCAATAACTTAGTTGCGCCTACCAAATTTTTCTTGGTAAAATTTCTAACCATAATCTTGATAAGCCCAACCAAGCTTTTTTCTCAGCGTACCAATTGCTTTGACCCGACTCCCTTCCCTTGAGGTTAAAGACATTTTACAAATTCAAGCGTAGGTGTTTACTGCTCAACTACCTTAATCAAAGCGAGAAACCCTGCGACGACTCTTCTTCGCTGAGTGGCAGGATCTGTTGAGGACGAAGAAAAAGACCTCTTTCGTCGTGTCCTTCCCGCAAAGCGACCTCAACGTCTGAGGCGATCCACCAGAGCGATTAGTTACACACGACATTCAACTCTGTCTTTATCCGTTGGTACATTCGTATGCAAATCGACGAGTCTTTCGCTCGGCGGCTTGAACAGCAAAGACCTTTTTCTCACTCTCTCGCGGCTCGTCGACCATTCCGCGCGCGAATGCTACAACAAACAGCAAGGCGGCACTGGACTCGACAGTCTTCACCTGGAGAATTCTCAATTTGAAATGCAAAAAACTTCGGATGTAGCCGCGAAAGCGATTTCGCAATGTGCGCTTCAGTGGGATGTCTGTATACATTTATTTTGTTGCTATTGAACACATTACGACGATTAGTTTTCGACGCGACAGACAAGACGAAAAGAGCCCCCGGCTCTTGTGTTTTGATTCGTAATTGAAATAGTAGAATACACCTGTCCGACCCTCGTGTATACTTTTTTGTATTTTATTTTCTACGCGTATCTATCTATCTTTCAAGTTGTTGTTGTATTTAGCCGAAGATGTCTAACGAGTCTACAAGTGTTGTCAGCTTTTGTGAGCCATGCTAAGATAAATTTTGTAGAGCAAATTTTAAGGTTCGTGCGTTATTCTATTTTCAGTTAAATATTTTATTTTTACAGTCAAAATATTACACTTGAACTCACTTATCAGTCTCTCAGATTTTTTTTTGCGTCTTGGGGTTTTCTTCGCAAGTAATGAAGTAATGGTATCTTCGTTTCGTTATTAATTGTTAATACACCTTAGCAAAAAAGTGATTCCATCATTAATTTTACGAGGAACAGGATAAAGATGGAAACATATGAGCTTTCAATCAATTTTTTTGTGATATGTGATTTTTTTCGTCCACTCACATATTTTTGTCCATATTTCGACTGGTCGTTGAAATAGTGAACATACATCTTCATTCATACGAATATGTATATTTATAGAATTAGATTCGTTCCGCGTTCTTTATAAACTCGGTATTCATGACTACTTTCTCGCATCCTATTCTCCAAATGACTGTCGATGCAAATACTCCACTTTCCGCGTCTTTTCAGAAAGTCTTTCGAAAGGCCCATCGCAAATCAACAACTCGTACTGTCCCATACATCGACGGCGACAACCGACGATTCACTAGCCCTCGACGACTATTTATCTGCAGAAAAAAAGGAAAGTTTTGTTTTAGTTCCAATGGTAAAATGCAAGTTAAAACGGCATTTAAGATCCGAAAACGGCATTCAGTTCTTTGTACTCTAAAGCCATTTGGACTCATTGATTTATTAATACTATTTGAAAATTAGACTAAAACAAAAATTACTGGATGGACTCAACTTGCAGACGTTCGACTGAATTTTCAGATAACACATTAACAAAATATTGATTATCTCAAAACTGTTTTGGTCAACTAACAGGAATTATTGTTGAACAAAGTAATTTTTAGTTTAATAAACCAACAGTCTGGTCGTCCTTTGATGTGAAATACTGTTCTGCTGAATCCACGTTCCCATGTAGAAATCAGTCTGGGCGTCCCAGTTTCAAACTCGATCCTGGTCGGGATTAGCTCGGGTTTCCATAAATGGGTTATCCAACTTAGAATCTGAATAGATCCCAAATAGATTTCCGGTTACGCACTCGATGATAGTTCATCATCGATTAGGATTTGCTAGGGTTACGCTAAGAGAGCCGTCCTATTTAGAATCGGGATGGATTCTGGATCGGGACCCAATTCTGAACGACGAGCTGTATTACCGTGCATCGGGATTTGTTAGGGTTATCCTGAGAGGGGTTCTACTTGGATTCTGAATAGAATCCAGATCGTCTTCTTGTTACTCAACGATTTGTGCGGAACTAATTTTACTTTACCCTTTATGCAGTAAAATGTTATAGAATACACGTACGAAAAACTTTTCTTTAACTCGCGTGATTGTAACAACGTGTGCGGTTCATGTGTCCCCAGACGCGTTTTCGTCGCTGCCCATGCAGAAATTTCGACAGGGATCCAGCTGGAATCAGCTTGGTATTCCCATCTTTCAACAAGGATCCAGGTGGATCCAGCCTAGTATACCCATCTAACGGCTGGAATCCAGTCAGCCATCGGATCGGATCCCAGTTCAAGATCCCGATCGGAATCCAGTTTCCGCGCGTTACATCCCATGTCTGGAATCCGATCCGATGACCGACTGGAATCCGACCGGAAGATAGGAATACCAGGCAGGATCCAGCTGAATCCCTGCCGAAATTTTTGCATGGGTTGGTATTTAGTATCCGATAAAAAAAAAATGGTAAACAAAAAAAAGGGGAAAAAAACTTAGCACATGAATTTGCTAATTAAATCAAACACGGATCAATCGAATGCAAATAAATTCCATTCCATGAATATATATCCATAATTTATTAAAACAGATCAAATTTCCTATATAACCTCACATAACACATTAACGCATATTTAGATTAAATTACCATTATTTGTACTGATTTGGTTGCTTTTAATATGTGTTTTGGTGAATAATTAAACATAAAATTCCAACTGAATGTTTTTTTAATCATATAACTTATTTGATCAAAATTTGAAAAATCGCGTTTTAAGTGTCGTAAAATAAATTCGATGACTTTGGAAAAAAAACGACAATTAAATATTTAACTGGGTATGAAATTGGTACAATTACAATTCTCTTATACTGTAAAACAAGGTTTTAAGAAGCACGCGCTTGGTTACATTCTGAAACCAGCAAATTAATATATCCGCTTTTTAATCCCAATGTAGAAGGTTAATTCGAGACGAGGGAGACGAGAAAACGAGATAAAGCGCGCGAGGGGCACGCGACAGGAAGACGCTCTTGTCGTTGCAGTCGTGATGGAGAGTAGACGAAGAAGAAGTAGTAAAAGAAGAGAAATAAAATAAATAAAAAGAATTCCCTTTCGCCCTATCCGCGCAGTAATTTTGGTCGTAAGCCCTCCGCACGTCCAGTCCTCGAGAGTGAGCGCAATAATCACGTAATAACGCGCTTCCAACGAGCAACAACGGGAGTAGCAGCGATTAATCAATTAAGTGACCGAAAAGTCGTGATCTTGCCCGAATAACTGGAGCTAGACCCTATTTAGTAGTTGCCGGTGCCTCTCCACTTTTAAAAGTCGACATTGTCGAGGCCATCAAACTGTAACTTCGTTATATAGCTGCTGAGATATTAATCTACGCTCGAATCAACGAAAATTTTCCAAAAAATCCGAATTTCTAAACCCAAAGACATAACTTCAAACATAAATTCAGTATTCAACTAAAGTCTACGTTGAATTTTAGGTTTAATAAAAATGTTACCTTCAAAGATAAATTCAAAATTGAGTTAACTTTTTATTTGATTTTAAGATCAAGTTTAAATTGAAGTACAATTTTTCATTCAAGTTTAAAATCAAATTTAAGTTTAAGTATAAACGTAAATTTAACAATTTTTTTGTACCTGTTCGAATATTTTTTTAAAGCTATATTTAAAAATGTTTAATAACTGTTAAGCTATTTTTTTAAATCTACGTTATCAATAACTTTTTTGCATCATTGCCATCATTAATATTCACAATGAATGTTTTCCTTATCATTGATCGCATCAATTTAAAAAGATTTTTCTTTTCTGACTAATTCGTTAAATTCTGACCCAATGCTTTTTTTCGAATAACAAATTTACGTGGATTTACATCCTTAAGTCCAAACGTAATTTTTTTAATGATCTAATTGAAGTTTATCATCTAAGTTAAATCATAAATTTGTATCTAAGTCTCCGGCACGATTGTCTCATTCTAGAGAAAGAAAAAAAAAGATTGAGTCTGAATTCCTACCACAAGAATCGCAAATCGTACGCAGAAACTTACGATCAAGAAAATTCGTCCCGCTTGCATTCCTCTATGACACGGGCGGGAGGTAAAACATTATAATCTTCGAGGGGAAGTTTATTTTATGGCGTCGAGTGGGTGCCTAAAATTATAAAGGGCACAACGGTGGGTCGAGGTGCGAACGGACTGTAACTCTTTCGTTCCTTGCACGACGGGAGCTCTGCACCAACTAATTCCTACCGTGAACACGCCGACGACTCCTCAGAGATCCCATGGAGCGTTGTGGTTCACTATATTTCCCGCGAGCCCCTCTATCACGAAGACAAACACGACGAATTGAAGCTGCGGACTTTCGTCTAATTTCATTGCAGTTCTGATTTAATTTATCAGTTTAAATTAAAAATTTTGTTCGATATAAATTGAATTCATCTTTAGTAAATAAAGATTATTAGTATAATATATACTCAAGTGATACAAAATAAAAATGAATCGAAATCACTAATTTGTTTTTTGGGTTAAGCAACAAATTATATTAAAATTTTTTACCTCGATCATGATTTATTAATAGTAAAATTTAAAAAATTGTGTAATCGTATATACCGGAAAAAAAATTTGTAAATTTTTTACCAATCGAACGTATTTTATGTGTAATAATAACTACAAAAACAAATTTATGAACATGATAAAATATGTCGTAAAATGAAAATACGAAGTGTTTTAACAAATGACTCTCGTCCTTTTTTGTAAGACTAGAAATTGATAAAAATTAATTTCTAAAATAAACAAAACGTTTTTGCGTCCGTTTACGAACAAAATGTTTTTGCAAGAACAAACACGTTGATTTTGTTTTTACTGATTACAGTACATATATATTACATATATATATACAAAAATTATTCGGATCTCAAACAGAATTAAATTCAAAATAAATAAATTGTTTTCAGAATAAACAAATTTTTAGTTAATTAAAAATAATAAATAATTTTTAAGCCATATATATATATGTACTACAAATACTTTTCCACCCGCCTGCAATTTCAGGAAAAAATAGTCTTTTTGTGAATTGAAGAGAACAATATTTGAAAAAAAATGTCATTTGTGTCTCCGCTGTAATAAATTATATCGCAAATGAAGATCTCGGTCGCGATCGAGTGCAGAAGGTGCGGTAATGCCCGGATTTAGCCGGAACCCCAAAGAAGTAAGCGTGGGTCACGTATGTTCTCGCCCCGCTCGTGTCTGTGTTTTAATGCATTAACGAGCCACTTGTTCCATGCTCTCGGTATGTATACCGAGCGCGTCGCACATGAAACCAACGAGAGGGACTAAGAGGAACGAGGAGTAAGTGCGTACCACGCGTATATACACGCGATAACACGGCTGCGTACATAGTACGTACACGCGCTGTATCGGGACGTGTTATGTCGAGCACATAAGCAACTGTCTACACATCGTGTAAGCCTCGCGTGTGCCTCTTGTCCTGCGCACGTTTCCTGGAGCGTCTTGCGAGTGGGCGCCCCTCTTTTCAAACACGCTATATACTATATGTCAAATACATGTAATACTGTCATGAGCATCAGTTGCAACAGCTTGCAAACAATGTTTTTGTAATATCGCATGAGAGCAAAGAATTTAATGCACCATGAAATTTGGAAAATAATTTTTAAATAAAATATGAGGAAGTATGTTATTCAATTTTGGCTTCCTCATATAGGAAGCTTTGTAAAAAGCCTGCAAAGTCGAACCTTGCAAATTGCTTCCTCAGTATTTTACACTTTTAGCAAAGCTACCTCTATGAGGAAGAATGTTGATCAATTTTGGCTTCCTCATAGAGGAAGCTTTGCTAAAAGTGTAAAATACTGAGGAAGCAATTTGCAAGGTTCGACTTTGCAGGCTTGTTTTTTATACCTTGTGTCTCTTTTGCAGAGGTGTTTTATACAGCTATAAATCACCTCTGCAAACACCGTTACATCTAATTTTGATTAGATACAAATTTTTGTCGTACTTTCTCAACTTTTCCGGAAGTTATAGCGAAAATCTACATTTTTTTTTAAATGAAAAATGGTGTAAAATCCGAACGACTTTACCGATCATCACCAAATTTGGTACATGGCATTTCTGAATGTTATTTTTCGTCTGTACAAAATTTCTGTTCATTTGTTGAAATTCGACGTAATTTAGATCAAAATCTATTTTTTTCGAAAAATTCAAAATTCTATAAAATGCGAACCGCTTTACCGATTTCGTCGAAATTCAATACCATACAACATTGAACGTATCTTCAGTTATGAAGAACTATTTAGCCAAATCGGCGAACTTTTACGAAAGTTAGAGCGACCACGCCCTTTTTTCAACAAATTAAAATCAACATAAAATCTTAATGACTTCACATATTTTGGCAAAAATCACAACATTCAAAGAGGGGCAGCTACTCTACTTGCGTGCCAAATTTGAGCCGGATCGCTCGAACGGTTACCGAGTGAGAGGAGATTGAATTTTCGAAGCCCAGCACACACACACACACACACACACACACACACACACACATACATACATACGGACATTTTTTCTAAACTACTTTTCTCGACGTTTTAGGTGATTCTAAGCATACTGACATGAAAATCTCGAAAAAAAAAATGTCATGAAAACAAAGCTTCCTCTATGAGGAAGCAAAAGCGAAAAATAATGAGGAAGCAATGTGCAAGGTTCTACTTTACATCCTTGTTTTACTTAGATAAATAAATATGTTGTGAATTCGCTTTTCCTATTTCGTTATTCCGTTATTTCATTATTATCAGAGCGTTTCCGAAAGTAAATGTGATAACCTATATTTTTTAAAATAATTCAACATTCCATAAAATCAAAAATTTCAAATCGTTCGTCACTAAATTATACATATATAATAGCTGAATATTGTTTCATTTATATACAAAATTTGAGCTCGCTCAAGTTTTGCAAAAGTTACAATAGGGCGACAATGTTATTTTTTTGAAAAATTCCAAATTCCATAAAATCTGAACCACTTTATCGATTCGAGGCAAATTCAATACCAAACAACATTGAGTGCACCTGCACTTATAACCAATTATTTAGCAAAATAGACTAAATTTTACGAAAGTTAGAGCGACCAACTCCTTTTTTCAAAAAATTCAAAACGGCATAAAATTTAAATTTTCGCACAGATTTTGTCGAAAATTGCTACAGTTGAAGAGGGTCTGCTGCTACACTTGTGTGTCAAATTTAAGCGCGATATACAAAACGGTTCTTCAGTTATCGACGTTCGAATTTTCGGAGTTGTAGATCACTTTTCTGGACGTTTTGGACTATTCTAAGTGTCCTGACACAAAAATCTCGAAAATTTTTTTTTTCATGAAAACATAGCTTCCTCTATGAGGAAGTAAAATTATAACAATTCTAGTAAAATGCTGTAAAATATATTAATTATATTGTTAGAAATATGGAGATTAGGAATTACAGATAGACTTTGTATGACATTTGACAAATAAACAGGTGACAGGTTAGACTATGAAGTCAGTCTTGACGTCACTTTATAAATGCACAGACTGTGATAAATTAATTAATAAATGACATTTCGCGATCGTAACCATTATAAAGAAATATAATTAATAATATCCGCCCCAAAATCAAATATACGCTTTATTCATTCGCTCGGTCGCAACAATATTTATAAAATGTATTTTTTTTTTTTGTAATCATTGATTAAAATTAAAAATTATAATAGCTTGTTTAAAGAATTTAGAATTACTTGTGTAACTTTATCATTAATTTATTATAAATTAATTGTTTGTGTATATTTATTGTTAATTTATCATGAGCCTTAAAACATTCATGTTTTTGATACTATTTCATGACTGTCAAATATAGAAGTTTGCAAACAAGTCTTCTACAATATGGGTTAAGAACAAAAGATCCATTGAAATAAATGTAAATTAAAAAATAACCTTCCGAAAATCTTGGGACGATGAAATACTGGAAAATAGCTGTTAAATGTTTCTATCACGACTCTATACAAGACAATATTTATGAAACATTGTCTTTGGACATAGAGATTGATTTAAAAAAAAAAAGAAATCCGTTGAATAACTTTTTGTCATTAATTTATCATAAGTCATAAATATTAATTTAATAAAACATTTTTACTTCTAATTAATAACGCAAACAAGATACACAAGCAAGTGATTTGAATAGTCTCAAGAGTAAACCCAATTTAAATAATGATTTATTTGTAGCAGTTTCTGTATGCATTATGTGTATATTATGGTTATGCCTATGAATGGTATATGTCGTCTATCATAGACGGAATTTTTGAGCAAGTATCGTGCATTCGTTTTGATCGAACGAGACCGACGGCGTGTTCATCGATTAGTCACGGTGCCCGGTTCACCGAAGGGTGACTTTACATTTCGCTTGCTTCATGTATAGTGCCTATTGCTTCGTACTATAACGCTACGTGTACACACAGAAGTAAAGCGTGTGCCCCCTTTCCTCCCCAGCCAAGTGGTCGGCTGGCCGCGCTCTTAACTCTCGATTAGATTCCGTCCTTGCATTATACGTGTCTCACTGTGCCTGTGGATACACTGCAGCTAGCACCACGGGAACTATACGGCAAACAGAGTAGTTTCGATGATGAAAACGAGATGGACGAGTCACACAACCGCCGCCCCACCCCCCTTAAACCCCCAACCCTCTTTAGAACCCTTCTCTCTAACAGTTCAGTGAACAATGATTTTGCAATTCGCGTGCGGAAGAATTATTAGGAAAATTATAATTCAGACAACTTTTTTTTTTGTTCTGGACATGAGTAACGTTTTCTTCCCCTTTGCTTCAATTTTGGATTAATACGCAGAGCTAAATAACTGGTATTTCCAACTATGAATAACTATTTTTTTAGTTCATTTTTGTTAACTATATTATTTTATAGTGTGTAATAGTCAGTAATATTGTTTGATAGTTAAAGTAACTTTGAATATAGTCGGATGGACTAAGAAATTATAGATGAAATTCTACGCCAATTTTCATAGTTGCATGAATGTCTGCAATTGTTAACTATAAGCAAAAAATACGTCAAGGTTGTCAATTACATATCTTCTTTTCATTGTCGGCTACAATAACTGTGTAAATTGTTGGTCCATGCGACAAGATTACATTAACTATGCCCAACAATTAAATAATAGTAAGCATCATGTAATAGTTATTCAATAGTAACTATTGGAATTTAAAAGAAATGCATGATTAACGATTGTCAGATTTTTCTGCAACTTTGAAAATACTCGTAAAAAAAATCATAATATTGGCGTCTGTAACTACTACTTATCGATTCTTAATCGATGCGACTGTGATATTTATAGTTGCAAAAATACTTTTTTCCATTATGGAATATTAACGACCATTTAAATGTATTCAATAGCATTAAACAATATTTAGCAACAATGAATGTAACTAAAAAGTTAGTTGCATAAAGTAACTATTACCAAATGTTACTTTTAAGTCCCAGGGTCAGATGCCCCGACATAATACACTGAGAGAAAATTATGGTATTAGTAACTATAAAGTGACAACTATTTATTTTCAGTTCGTACGATCAATTTTTTAATAGTTGCCACAACTATCAAATAATTACTACAACTACCAAATAGTTACCATAACTATTTTCATGATTACCGTAACTATGAAAATAGTTGTATGGACTAAAAATTAATAGTTGTCACTTTACAGTTGACTGTACTATTACGATTTCTCTGAGTGTAGTCACTAATAGTTGCCAGGACTATCTTCTCCGAGTGCACATTGTGATATTTCCAAGTCATCATTTCTCTCAACGACTTGCGATGCCACAACGAGTTAGAATCGTCGTTAATACTCATGTGTGGACGCACGAGACGCCTACACATATATGCACGTTGACGTGGGCGAGGGAAGACATTTCTATCGCAAGCGAAATATACGAATAAACATGACACAAAGGGGTAGAATATAGAGAGTATCTTACGAATGCAAAGGGCAAGGGTAGTGTATATATTATGCACAGGAGTGAAGCCACACACTGGTGAGGGCCTCACGATTGCGGGGGTCTCGATCGACGCTAAACTGTTTACAGGTCACGTGACACACAGCGATGGGGTGGATCGGGCTCAGGATCAGAGCCCCGCAGGACCAGCAGCGAAGCATCGTTGGGAATAATGAAGAGAGGAGCCGGCGGAGAATGGCGAGAAAGAGAAAGGAACCGCGGGGTTGAAATGAACGCAAAGTGCGGTGAACTGTAAGAGCTTTTGGGGTTTCCCATGACGACTTTAATTTGTCCCCGCATAGTGAGCTCCCCCAGCATCTCGCTCGATAATTCTTCTCCTTCGAGATGATTTTCACTATTGCACTGTACATCGATCTTCATAAATTAAGGGACCATAAGCACTTCGAGAAAAAAAGGTTTATTTGGATACAAGAAATTGGATTATTGTTTGTAGAAAATTAAAAAAATTAATTAATAATTAATTATTATAATTAATTTATTATAATTAATTAATTAAGTAATTAAAGTAAAATAAATTCAGAATTAATTTAGTATAATTTTTGTTGAGATTGATAAATTTGTTCATTATACAAATTAGAAATAAAATTATGCTGCAAGTTTTATTGAGAAAAATCTTATTTTGAGTTTCTATACTGGAAACTTTTTTTCTTGTTTTTCTACTAAATTATATAGATTGAAATTAGTTGGATTGATTTAATTATTTGGATACAAGAAATTGGATTCTCGTTTGTAGAAAATTAAAAAAATTAATTACAGGAATTAAAGTAAAATAAATTCAGAATTAAATTAATATAATTTTTGTTGAGATTGATAAATTTGTTCATTATACAAATTAGAAATAAAATTATGCTGCAAGTTTTATTGAGAAAAATCTTATTTTGAGTTTCTATACTGCAAAGATTTTTTCTTGTTTTTCTACTAAATTATATAGATTGAAATTAGTTGGATTGTTTTAATTATTTGGATACAAAAAATTGGATTCTCGTTTGTAGAAAATTAAAAAAATTAATTACAGTAATTAAAGTAAAATAAATTCAGAATTAATTTAATATAATTTTTGTTGAGATTGATAAATTTGTTCATTATACAAACTAAAAATAAAATTATGCTGCAAGTTTTATTGAGTGAAATCTTATTTGGAGTTTCTATACTGCAAAGATTTTTTCTTGTTTTTCTACTAAATTATATAGATTGAAATTACTTGGAATGATTTAATTATTTGGATACAAAAAATTGGATTCTCGTTTGTAGAAAATTAAAAAAATTAATTACAGGAATTAAAGTAAAATAAATTCAGAATTAAATTAATATAATTTTTGTTGAGATTGATAAATTTGTTCATTATACAAATTAGAAATAAAATTATGCTGCAAGTTTTATTGAGAAAAATCTTATTTTGAGTTTCTATACTGCAAAGATTTTTTCTTGTTTTTCTACTAAATTATATAGATTGAAATTAGTTGGAATGATTTAATTATTTGGATACAAAAAATTGGATTCTCGTTTGTAGAAAATTAAAAAAATTAATTACAGTAATTAAAGTAAAATAAATTCAGAATTAATTTAATATAATTTTTGTTGAGATTGATAAATTTGTTCATTATACAAACTAAAAATAAAATTATGCTGCAAGTTTTATTGAGTGAAATCTTATTTGGAGTTTCTATACTGCAAAGATTGTTTCTTGTTTTTCTACTAAATTATATAGATTGAAATTACTTGGAATGATTTAATTATTTGGATACAAAAAATTGGATTCTCGTTTGTAGAAAATTAAAAAAATTAATTACAGGAATTAAAGTAAAATAAATTCAGAATTAAATTAATATAATTTTTGTTGAGATTGATAAATTTGTTCATTATACAAATTAGAAATAAAATTATGCTGCAAGTTTTATTGAGAAAAATCTTATTTTGAGTTTCTATACTGCAAAGATTTTTTCTTGTTTTTCTACTAAATTATATAGATTGAAATTAGTTGGAATGATTTAATTATTTGGATACAAAAAATTGGATTCTCGTTTGTAGAAAATTAAAAAAATTAATTACAGTAATTAAAGTAAAATAAATTCAGAATTAATTTAATATAATTTTTGTTGAGATTGATAAATTTGTTCATTATACAAACTAAAAATAAAATTATGCTGCAAGTTTTATTGAGTGAAATCTTATTTGGAGTTTCTATACTGCAAAGATTTTTTCTTGTTTTTCTACTAAATTATATAGATTGAAATGAGTTGAATTGATTTAATTAACTTCATAAAAGCAAATATATTTTCTTAATATTTTAGTTACTACAGCCAAAAGATGCATACACAAAAAGAAACGATGAGATAAAAAAGTGTGAATCAAAAGCCTTTTTGTTTCCCACGACAACTTCAACTAATTGACCACTCCCTTTCACGCTCTCGATGATTTCTCAATGAAACTTTTTTCTTTTTTGCTGTCCTAAAACTCAGCAAAAACTATTACTGCCTTCAAATGAGATAATTACCCCTTAACGTCATAGTCGTCGGTATAATACACTATACTAATATATAGAGCTTAATGTGTATAATCTCTGAAACGTTTAATGGACCGGTAAATGTTCGAGAAGAGCATCACACAATTTTTCGGCAAGATAAAAAAACCGCCACGGATGAGCAATAATGAAAAGAGACAGAGATATAATAGAAAAAATTAAAAGGTTAGTAGATAGGCAATTTCTCGACGAGAACAACGAACTCGATAAGGCGTTCCGCGTTGTATAAAATCAACGATCGCTTTGCGCATGTTTCAAAAGCACTTGCGACACTTTCATACGTCATCAGTATATTTTTGTAAGAAACCTGGAAATTTTCATTAATTCTTCAGAATGAAATAATTACACTTCAATATTTAAGTATTCTAGCGAATTTGCTAAAAATTAACCAAAAAATTTCGTTTACAAATATTCTAAAAAAATAAAAACTACATTTCTTCCAGCCTCAAGAATAATTGAAAATAATTTTTCATTGCCTTTCATAAAAACGCGATTCTGATGAACAAATTTAGGGTACGTAATTTGAATAAACAATAATAAATAAAAATGCTATTTTCTATTTTCAGTATTGTAGACATTTTAGTACACTGTAAAAAAAATCTGCTTGAAATTTAGTGTACTTTTACTAGAAGTTTTTATTCATAAACTAGTACCTATATTAAATTTAGTATACAAGTGTAATGTAAAATTAATGTATGGTACCGCACATTCAATAATTTACTTTAATTTTACAGTAAAAGTACGTGATTTTTATACCGCAATTGTATATTAAATTTTGATGACGAGTTTATGAATAAAAACTTCCAATCTTTTCTAACAGTGTACGATAACAATTTTTTATAATGAATGTTTCTATTTAATTTTTAGAAATTGGACAAACGCCCTGAAGTATATATAAAACTGTATAGTCTCTGAGGAATTTAAGAGAACGGCTAACACGAGATAATAGACTGTCTCGGATGATCGATGAGGAAAAGAGACAGAGATATATTTAAAAAAAAAAATCGAGAGGATGGCAAAGAATTTCTCGGCGACAGCGACGACCTTGCCAGCGGGTTCCGCGCTGTAACAAGTCGATGGGCTTTTTGCACGGCCTTTAAACGCACTCGCGACACTTTCAATTGGGTTCGGTCAATTCTGGTAGAAAAATGGTGGCATCCGGCGCGCGCCGCGAGGTCAATCAGGCGACCTCGTATCCTGGGTCTTGGACCCTTTCCTCCTTCTTCATTTGCCACTACGCGCGACCGTATAACCGCGGCACGCGGGTCAAACGCTTGACTCCTTGACTCGAACTCCCGACCACAACCCAGCTGCCCCCTAGGCTTCACATCTTTGGCTACTTTAGAATCTTCGTTCTTGAACTCGGTTGTATACTCGACCGCGTATACTATAACGACACAATTGTCATACTATACGTGTAGTATATAGTAGCACCCATAGAAGCGACTTTCATTCATGCGGATCTCATTCATTAATCGTTTCATCGTCATCTTTTAACGTGCATCTTCTTTTTCCTCGTTCTCTCCATTAACGACGGTGATGGACATTGAAAAAAGCAGAAAAATGGGTTTATAACAGGATTGTTTTTTTTATTACAACGAAAATTAATATCATGAAAATGTCAATGATTTGTTTTGTAATTAAATTTCCGAATTGGTAGTCATTATTTTGTTGGTATTTTTTCTTAACGCAGAATTGAACGTCGCTATTTATTACTGTGGGAATTGTACGAGGAAAAAAAAAAGTGGTTGTTTGATAATTCAATAAATTGTTTAAACTGTGCTGATGACCCGTTGAGAATGATTTGGATGTCCAGTAATCCTGTGTTGTACATATGAGGTATTCCTGGCCAACTCGGTAAGCATTCAACCCGGACCACTTCCAATTCACTCCATAATTTTTTATACTATTCTGTATGCTCGAAAAAATACTTGTAATTTTTTTTATTTCTTTTTTTCTGAAACTTCCTTTTTCATGAATTTTTAAAATTTCAATTTATTTTGAGTTTCTATACTGGAAAGTTTTTTTCTTGTTTTTCTACTAAATTATATAGATTGAAATTAGTTGGATTGATTTAATTATTTGGATACAAGAAATTCGATTCTCGTTTGTAGAAAATTAAAAAAATTAATTACAGTAATTAAAGTAAAATAAATTCAAAATTAATTTAATATAATTTTTGTTGAGATTGATAAATTTGTTCATTATACAAACTAAAAATAGAATTATGTTGCAAATTTTATTGAGTGAAATCTTATTTTGAGTTTCTATACTGCAAAGATTTTTTCTTGTTTTTCTACTAAATTATATAGATTGAAATTAGTTGGAATGATTTAATTATTTGGATACAAAAAATTGGATTCTCGTTTGTAGAAAATTAAAAAAATTAATTACAGTAATTAAAGTAAAATAAATTCAGAATTAATTTAATATAATGTTTGTTGAGATTGATAAATTTGTTCATTATACAAACTAAAAATAAAATTATGCTGCAAATTTTATTGAGTGAAATCTTATTTTGAGTTTCTATACTGCAAAGATTTTTTCTTGTTTTTCTACTAAATTATATAGATTGAAATTAGTTGGATTGATTTAATTATTTGGATACAAGAAATTGGATTCTCGTTTGTAGAAAATTAAAAAAATTAATTACAGTAATTAAAGTAAAATAAATTCAGAATTAATTTAATATAATGTTTGTTGAGATTGATAAATTTGTTCATTATACAAACTAAAAATAAAATTATGCTGCAAATTTTATTGAGTGAAATCTTATTTTGAGTTTCTATACTGCAAAGATTTTTTCTTGTTTTTCTACTAAATTATATAGATTGAAATTAGTTGGATTGATTTAATTATTTGGATACAAGAAATTGGATTCTCGTTTGTAGAAAATTAAAAAAATTAATTACAGTAATTAAAGTAAAATAAATTCAAAATTAATTTAATATAATTTTTGTTGAGATTGATAAATTTGTTCATTATACAAATCAGAAATAAAATTATGCTGCAAGTTTTATTGAGAAAAATCTTATTTTGAGCTTCTATACTGGAAACTTTTTTTCTTGTTTTTCTACTAAATTATATAGATTGAAATTAGTTGGATTGATTTAATTATTTGGATACAAGAAATTGGATTCTCGTTTGTAGAAAATTAAAAAAATTAATTACAGGAATTAAAGTAAAATAAATTCAGAATTAAATTAATATAATTTTTGTTGAGATTGATAAATTTGTTCATTATACAAATTAAAAATAAAATTATGCTGCAAATTTTATTGAGTAAAATCTTATTTTGAGTTTTTATACTGCAAAGATTTTTTCTTGTTTTTCTACTAAATTATATAGATTGAAATTAGTTGGATTGATTTAATTATTTGGATACAAGAAATTGGATTCTCGTTTGTAGAAAATTAAAAAAATTAATTACAGTAATTACCAGCATTTGTTTTTATTACAACGAAAATTAATATCATGAAAATGTCAATGATTTGTTTTGTAATTAAATTTCCGAATTGGTAGTCATTATTTTGTTGGTATTTTTTCTTAACGCAGAATTGAAGGTCGCTATTTATTACTGTGGGAATTGTACGAGGAAAAAAAAATAGTGGTTGTTTGATAATTCAATAAATTGTTTAAACTGTGCT